>OX387326.1:8422260-9099457 GCA_947562085.1 Eudonia lacustrata | reverse complement strand
TTTTTTACTTGCATAATTTTATACAGTATCTTGTTTAAGTCTGTGTGGTGGCTAAATTTGCTTAGAACTATTAATGAATTACCTTACTCTGCTCCGAATCTAGGTCAGTTCATTATGGTACTACTATGTATGTAAAACAATTTTATAAGATAACATTTTATTGACTTTTCTAACAAAAGGAATCTCTTTAAATATTTTTTTCTAGTTATACCTGTTTATTTTTCGAACATTAATCGAAGTCACATTGAATTAAATTCAAGTTCGTAAATATTATCTAATTATCTAATTGTGTATCTACAGTTCTGTGTATAGTTTTATTACTTCATGAGTCTATAAACAAAATACAACTTTTTCCGAATATTCTATTGTAATTTATTAACATTGTACTTTACGCATTTATAGTTATTCCTAATGGTCATTTTAGTAGCTATTCTTCATACGTTCTTGATATTATATTTATGTAAAATTTATAAAAAAGTACCTTTTTTGTTTTAAATTTGTATCAAAAACATTATTACATTTCGGCTGTGAAAGGTTTGTTAGTTTAAGATGTAACGTGTACCTAAAACCCGCGCTTACGATGTCCGAGTCTGAGCTTACGTATAACAAAAAAAACATACATAAGTATAAGTCGATATACCCGTCCAAGGCGCGTACTTTAATAATTATGTTGGATCATTTTAAATTGGGCCAGTACAATTTACTCAATGATATTTAAAACTTTTATAAAAGACAATTGGTAATACTTTCTCTTACTGTCGATTGATATTTATTCATTTAAAATTATTATCTCTTTATCGGGCCGACCAATTGCATATTGTAGGGCACACCAATATTGTCAAGTCTACTTTCTTTTTATGTTGGTGTTTTCAATTAGTGAAAACCTGAATATTTCCAAAATTAAGTCTGTTGATAATTCACTGCCCTTAAACTTAACATTAATACAAAACACATATAGTAGATTTATGACAATATGTCTCACAATGTGTAGGAAACATGTAATTAGATAATGTAATAAGAAATTGAGTTATATTGTCCAATTTAAATATTCGTTGTTTCAACACTAATGGCATCCATCACAAATTTAGTTAATGTATTAGATTATAATGTAACAGACAGAGAATTTACGTGAATAAGATATTTCTATAGTACCTATACATGTATATTTCTCGAATATGCTTATCCATTTTAACTGTCAATAGCTGCATGTGCAAATTTTTATTTATACAAAAAGCAATAATGTTCATCTAAATACGAATTACTTATTTACTAATGAAGTCTCAATTATTCATAATAATTTGTAGGTACTTTATTATTGTATAATTGTTATTGACTTTTGTTTTAAGATAATAATTATATTGGTAGAATTTGTTGTGTGGTGAGACAACAGCCACTGGAAAAATTGTAAAAGGGTTTATAATGTGGTGCTATCAATCAGATTCGAGTGGCTGGAACAGTGTATTTAGTTTTGTCCTGATTTTAGAGCTTATTAATATATGTAACCTAAAGTAGCTGCTGTAATTATCTTTTATTAATTTTAAGCTTATTTTATGTGTCCATTGAAGAGCGGCGCGACGTGACTGGTGGCTAATGCACTATCTAGCAGTCACACTATCGCATTTCAGTTCTCCGCTTTCTATGAAAACTTGTGTATAATTAGATTTGCGTTACTGAAACTTAAGTTTCAGTTGAATATAACTGTGTTATTGAACATAATTTGTGAAAATTAATAAAAAATACTGTAAATCGGACTGGAAAGCCAAAGTAAACAGTATTTTATATCCTTTGTGTTTTATTGTCGTTTTCAAAGATGGTAAACCTTTATAAACTACTATTGATGTTGGTGATTTAAAAACTGAATAAAAAACAAATATTTATTTTTTCTGTTTTTCTTCTTTGTTTAGTTTAGATCTGACCTCAGCGGGGAATTTATCAAAAGAATTACGAACACAGTCCAAACAAAATGTTTTAGAATAGAATAAACTACACTCTTTGCTTATACAGACAGTTCTTTCACACAATGCACAATCTGCACCCAACACAAGTATTTCTCCTTTTCCTGGTGGGCTGAAAGGATCTTTCATAACATAGCTTGGGTATTTAAGGACCATGTTCCGAGAAAAGGGCGGATTTGTGCCTTTGTAGTGCGCCTTTTCATCAAGATTGCATGCGGTGCATTTAAAGTCATATTCTAGTTGTACAACTTCTTCTTTAGGTTTCGATTCAGTCATTTTCACTGAAATAGAAAAAAGATTCAATATTAGAGTCCATGTTAGCAAAAAATTAGATTATAGATAATGCACACATTTTCTTCATTTAAATTTCCTTTGAAATAATTTAATTTGAACTATTTTATTGCAACATTTAATTTAAAGCTTATCCATTTTAACTGTTAATAGCTGTTTATGCAAATTTTTATTGATACAAAAAACAATAATGTTCAACTAATTTAGAATTAGGTACTTAATTATTTACTAATGAAGTCTCAATTTTATTATCATTTCAAACTTCTCTCAAAGATTTGGTAAAATATTACTATATTACATATTATTATTACCCTAAAAATTTGGTTGTGATAATTTAAGATTTGATATTGATAAAAAAATGGAACTTAACATCTAGTAGGGTTTTGTATAAAAATTGAGTTGTAATTTTCAAAAGCAGTTAAAATCCTAGCTCTCTTGAAGTAGTAATAAATAGCATATTTTAATTTCCTATCTCTATATGTATATGCATTTTTCTTTTTAGAGCACATTGGCTAAATTGTTGGTTGTTTAAATGATGATCTAGATGGGAATTTAGTGCTATGATGGTAAATAAGAATTCAATATTTTCCTTCTTTTATTTATTGTTATAATAAAGTAACTTTAACGTCTTTAAAGATAAATAACAGAACTAAACTAATTGAACGACAATTTAATAATATAATTTAAGTATAATGTACTAACAAGATAAATACATAAATAAAATTGCATCTAATTTTATTCATTTTTATTTAAAAGTTCTTTTGGTGCTTCTCGAGGCCACCATGTAGGTTTCAGAACCTCTGCTTTGTGCTCCTTAATATTAAGCACTTTTGCATCAAGTGCCTCTTTGATTCTAATTAAACCTAATCCATATTCATTAACTACCCCTTTTAACTTTCCTAGATTAGATTTTGGTTTATTACTAGCAGTGATAACAGTGTCTTTTTCTATTGGCTCCTTTGGTTGTATATTAAATTTTAAAGGCATAATTCTCTTTCGAACAACACCAGTATGGTGGACCCTCGCTGTCACCTCTTGTCCAATGTAACAACCTTTGTGAAAACTTACTCCATGTAAGTAATCACAGTTCACTTCTAGAGGAAAACTTGTCCCTGGCGGAAGGTCGTCAGCCCCTTCACTAACTCCTAATTTGTATCTCAAATACTTGTACCCTGTTTCATCACTCTCAACTACAATGTTGTTGGAAATGTTTTCGGCTATCTGTGCACCTTCCATGTTAGCTGCAGACAACACTCTAAACCCAAGATCACTGAGTCGCGGATCTTTGTAAATATTTATTGAATTTTTAGGATTTACATTGGTGTCAACAGTTTCTTCAGCTGTTTTCAAAGCCCATACTTTGAACTGTTGATTAACATCTTCGATCTGTACAATCCTCTTCAGTTTGTAAAGTTTTAAATGCCTTTGTAACATACTGAGAACTTCTTTATCACATTCAATTAAGAAAGAGTCACCGTCGTCGCCGTCCCATTTGTGTATCAGCGTGTCGTAAAGGACCCTACCTTTGTTATTCAAAAACATGGCATACATTGACTTTGCGCCTTCTTCGAAATGATGCATATCGTTGGTAATAAGTCCTTGCAGGAAAACGGGAGCATCTTTTCCATGAATTTTTAATAATTTTCTACTTTCCAAGGGATATAATACTTTTAGCGGGTCGTTATGTAAATATCTTAAAAACTGATTGAATATATTTCGGCGGAAAAATGTTTTATTTACCTGGGTGTAACAAAACATTTTATATTTTCATAAATTCTTTCTTGTGTATTGGGACCTATTAATATTTTATTTTATTAGCTTTTCTTTTATTTATTTTTTTGTCTCGTTTGATTTATGCCCGAAGCTGTGCTGTCTGTCAAATCAAATCAAATGTCCATGTAACTTTTTACTTTTTTTATTAAGTATTGGCAAAGGAGTCATGCCTACACAGCCAAGTTTTCAATTATTTTCCATATTGATATTATTACTTTGCCTGGAGATTATAGTGAGTTGCGGTAAAAACGCAGCAGTTTTTGAAAACAATCAGAAAATGCTTTATTGGCATAAATAGATAAGATAAGAAATAGATTATGGCAAGAACAAAAAAATCATACAATCTCGCTGAGTGGACGTGACGTGAGAGTGGTTTGCCCGCGGTTTTTGATCGACGTTAAAGGTGATCATATTTTTTTTTCTGAGAATATATGAAATATTAAATACATTTATATCAAAGTCCTTTAAAACACAACAATATCTATTATTCAATATTTACATACCTACAACCTTATTTTTAGTTTATACGAAAACCGAAACACGGGTCAAATATTTTCATTTAAAAAATCAGTACAAAAAAAATTAAAATAATATTTTGAAAACGCTTTTTGTGCTGCCCCGTTGTGTGTTAGGGTATAATTTATTTGACATTTTGTAAATATTATTTGGTCAAAATGTAACATGGTATAAAAAATATTGAAATCGATTCTATTACTGATTCTGAACAAACAGTTTTCAGGTTTCGTATAAACTAAAAATAACATTGTATGAGCTCGCCCGTATTGGAAGATGAATTGAGCAAGATACGGTGGGACATAGTTGGATTACTGAAGTCCGTAGAGAGGGAGGACTCGAATATCCCCAAGTCTGGTAACTTGCTCTATTTCCGGGAGGGCGAACAACTGTCCCAAGGTGGTGTCGGTTTCATTGTCCACAAGTCCCTCGTGAACAACGTTGTCGAGACCGGGAGTGTGTCGCCAAAGATAGCGTACCTTATACTCAGAATAACCAAACGTATTCGTTGAAGGTCATACAGGTTTATGCTCCTACTACGACACGCCCTGTGACGATGAGATGGAGGCTACATATGAGGACAACTCTAGAGCCATACAAGCCTCCAAAACTCATTACACCGTTGTCATGGGAGATTTTAATGCAAAACTAGGCAAACGAAGCGGCGGCGATAATATGAGAGTGTGACGATTTGGGGTTGGTAATCGGAACTCCCGGGGCCAACTGCTGACGGACTTTCTGGAAAAGGAGGGACTCTATGATGAATTTCTTTTTCGGGAAGGCTGAACACCACAAGTGGACCTGGATGAGTCCCGATGGTGCAACAAAAAACTAGATTGACTTTTTTATGTCGCCGAGGAAGCAAATATTCAATGATGTCACTGTGATCAATGCGTTTAAAACTGGCAGCGATCACCGGTTGGTAAGAGGCACATTGAATAACAACGTTAAGCTGGAAAGACGTCGATTGATAAGGTCTACGCTCCGCCGTCCTGCACGCGTGCTTTACCCCAGCGGAATGTTGTCGAATTTCTTGGATTCTTGATATAGAATAATTAGTGCTCCATCTCGTGTAATTGTGCGCAAAATCTTAAATTTGTGCGTCCAGTAGTTTTTGAGATATTCGCGAAAAACAGATTCCGCTGGGGTAACGTTACCCCAGCAGCACATTTTTTTTCCTGTGGACTTATCAAAAAAAAAAAGTACCCAGGAAGATAGATCTTGGGGCGCTGTAAATGTGCGTGTTAGTCTTAAATATGTGCGTCTTATAATTCCGAAGTTATTCAAAATACCGCTGGGGTAACGTTTGGGTGGTTGCTGTATCTCGCGAACGGTGAGGCGCACAAGTACCAGCGACAGGGCGGCTAAAGCATTTCATATAAAAATGTAGTGTCAAAGTAACGTTAAATATTCGGCCCAAGTGTCCGCGCGAACTACTTAAAAGTATCAATCAAGTGAATTAAACAAAAAAACTTGTCTTTTTTTAAGTCATTTTAATAAGCATTGTGTTTGTTACATGTTTAAAGCATTTGTCCATCTATTAACTCCTGGTCTTGTCCCCTAGCAGTTACCCGTAATGGCTTCTGGTTGGTGAGGGTAAATATGAACCTAATCAGATGTCAGAGGCTATTCCAACCCAATGGACTATTAGTTATTTTGTGCCAATATTGTCAGCTTAAAATAACAACAATCTCAACTTAAAACAACGGCTTTAATATTCTTAATGACTATCTACCTATATTAATATCAAACTTAGAATAAAATATAATTATATTATTGTTTTAATATAAAATAATGTTTTGACGTCACGTCACGAAATATAATGCTTCATTACCATTTGGCTTCATATTGACAACAAAATTCTAGCAAAGAAACTTTAACTGAGCCGTCTTTCCTGTGGTGTGTAAGTCATTTCTATAAAGTCAGCGTCGTTTGTCTTCTTGATGGGTGTTGCCATAAGTGAGGTAGGGGCGGAGTCCTGCGCGGGGTCCGCGGAGGCTGTGGGTAAGTCTGTGGTGCAGGTGGGCTCGGAGCGGAGCGACGCGAGGTCCGGCTTCGTAGGAGAAGAAGCTGGGGAACGTCGGCTACGCCTACCCGACTTCGTCAGGTAAGGTGTGATTTTCTGTAAAAATTACAGCATAGTTTATGACTCATAAATAAATCATCAAAATTTTCAAGTTCGAGTAAAAGAGACAAAACGTGGAATAACTTCAGTGGGCCTTGCACAAAATTTTATCGAAATCGTGTTGTTGCGTATCTAATTTATGAATGTTATGTGGAAATTGGGTAGGCAGACATGCATGATTTCAGAAGCACAGGCACGAGAATAAAAAGAGTGTTTACCCCTTGTGGGTCCTTGACGAGGTAGACGCCCGTCTTCTTGACCAGGAAGTCTGGTGCTGCGAGGCAGCGCGCCATCAGCAGCGCCGCGACGCACGCCCACGCGGCCCACGCGCCGGCGCTGGCTGCGCGGGCGGCCGCTGCGCGTGCGCCGAAGCCCCAAGATGCATTCCAGTTGGCGTATAGAAACGGCTCTACAGACGAGCAGCTGGAGGATGGTATAAGATTTTAGTACTCTTTATACAGTACTCACGGTGAGCACGCCCAGGCACCACAGCGTGGGCTCGGGCCCCGCGCTGTATATGAGCCGCACTCCGCACTATCCCACTGGCTAAAGGCGTCACCGTCTTCACATAATACACTAACTAAGCATATACGCTCGCGTAGATACTTGGACGCCCAATGTAACCACAGTGCCATAGAACAATTGAATTTCTATTGTGTCTGGTTTAAGAACAACTAAGTAGATAGGCGGATGAAGAGGTACTTATTACTGGTAAAAAAATGCAAAATGAAAATAGGTACCTATAACTTATAAGTATTTTCTTTAACATTAATGTACTTAACAAACTAATAAAGTAAAGAAACCAGATAAAAAGAAATAGGGTAATGGTACCAATGTTCAATGAACCTTCACAGGCACAGGCACGAAAACCCAAGTAACACATTTGGTGACAAATAGCTTGCATATAGTATTTTTTTGGAAACTTTAGTAATAAAATCCACCGTGATTAAGTTCTATAAAGGTGGTTAGAACCTATAAGCAACCTGTATGTTACCAAAGGGAGAAAAATTGCAACTTATTTATAGATGCAAAAGCGATGCATAAGAGTTCGAATTGTTATCCTGAGTGGCCCTTGGAACTCACGGTGCAAATTGCGCGCTGTGAATGAATGATTGAATGATAAAGCGATACCGTTCATTCGTTGAGTGACAAATGAGATCATAACAAGTCTTACTTTCGGTGAAGATAAACAAAGGACGGTTAATTGTGCTTTGTGCTATTGTGTTGTGACAGCATTTGGATTATTGCATCTATTTGGTGAGTATTAAAAATGTATGTGTATAACGCAGGATAACATCATGGAGCCCTTGCAAATGGTTTTTTATCGTGAAACCATGGTATATTTACTTAGTAAATTTTGATGCGCCTTCGATCTAATCAAAAATTATCAAAAAATATGCGCTGGTCAAATAAATATGATAATATTTTATAAAAATTTGGTCGTTTAAAAACCTAACATTATGGATTCACAAAAAGTATAATGTCAAACTACATCAGAAACAGTTATCAAAGCTCATTTAATTTTATGTTATTCTAATATTATAACATTCAACAAGATGCTTTTCAAGGACTCCATTTTTAATCATGGCGATTTAAAATAGACCTTGCAGTTCATATTTTCACTCATTTGTTGCTTTAATGGAGCTCTTAGGGCCAAAAATCACTCATTAGTACCTAGTAGTGATTATTTTCACTTTACAGGTCTTGCTGTCTATGCGTTGAATTGGGGATCCCTAAGACGGGTACAAAACCCATTTATTAAGGTAAATAAAATAAATTTACTTAACTTAACTTAACTTTTTACTAATTAGTTTGCGTTAATCCCCGTTTAAAGTTTAAAATTTACTTAACTTGTAAATGTTGGCTGGAATATTATCCTCGACTTCTTCATTCGATGCCCGATTCCCTACTGATAGTGTTCAATTAGTAATTTTTCATTAGCAGTTCTTCTTTACAATAAAATATCCTAGTACCTACCTACCTATACTAATAGGTTCGAACTAACTTGTAATAGGTAACTTTTATCAATTTGTAGAACTAGGCATATATGCCTATATCACAATATTAGTGTAAAAGGTAATAGTGTAAGTTATTTTTTTTTCGATTAGATGAAGTACTTAATATACATGGTGTAACGGAAAGGAGGTATCAAGCTTAAACGGGATAATTGTACCTACTGGTCATACTTAAAAACTTTCACCAATGAACTTAAGCCGAAATTACTTTCTTTAGTAAATTGAACAGGTAATCGGGATAATTATATGACAAGTATTTTTTAATATTTTGATCTTTTTCAGCATGACCAGTAGAAGTAGCCTGTTTTAGGTTGATACCGCATTCCGTTACACCCTGTAATTAAGCAAATCACCGACTTTATTATGCACATGTGATTCGAGTCGAGACTAATGTTTTTATTTTTAATATTTTTTCTATGTAATCTATCTATGATAGCGATTTCACAACACACGAACGCTGGTATCAGACAACGTTGAGGAGCCACTAAGAGCCTAGACCCTAGATATTAGCCCAGACCGACAGCTTTGATAAACAATTAGATGATTTAGCCAGCAATATACCAAATAAGAGAAAGTCTCACAAAATCATTTTTGGCAAGTCTACAATGGGAATCGAACCCTGGTCTGACTATTACACACCAAACTACAAAATAAATATTTACGTAATATTGTTACAGTCAGTCAATCAGAGCAACAGTCTCTAGATAAACAAACTGAGTACCTAGTCTCGTATTTATAATACATAGTTTCGTTCCGCTTGTTAGGTTCACGGTTTTAGATACTTACTTCTTCTTAAATATCCGTAACATCCACTGTTTGATGAGGTCTCCCCAATAGGGGGCAAATACCATACTCGCCACGCTTAGCAGGCGGGTTGGCGAGCGCAGTGTAAGGTGTAACGTTAACGTCACAGAGAACGCTGCTGCCCTGGTTTTCCCTTAGTTGCTATTACAACACCCATGGGAAGAGGTTATTTACTAACTTAATTTTAATTTATAAAGATGTTTATTTTATTCTGCATTAAAATATGTACTTAAAGTTACAGTAATAGAATTTTGTTTTCAGAATGCCGTTTTTGATAGTTGAAACGATTGAAAACGGTTCCAAAAAACTATCAATTTGTCTGGAAGGATGGGTGGATAACGGAATTTCACGTTGGCCTACTAAGAAGACTTCTAAAAAAATGTAAAATTGAACAATTAGGATTATAATAAGTGTACAACAACGTAGAACGTAACAGAAATAATGAGACTGTAAGTTGTGTGTTTAATTCATGATTACATTTAATTGATTAAGATTTAAGTGTAAAACAATTACTTAACTCAAATTGTGATGCTGCGGTTATCCTCACGTAAGCTATAATTATGAGACCATCGCAGGATTTTGAGTTATGTGATTGAAAATAAAATCCGTGTATGACATGAATTTGAATGTGTTTTATTTTAAATCTTAAAATAATTTAAGTAAGTAAGCAGGTATAGGTAATTTGGGGGCGACGGGAGCGTGTTCGGTGGTCAATGAAAGACTTATTCGATTTCTCATGATTTTATTAGGACCTCATATTGAATAATCAATATTTTGAAAAGGTATGAAGCAAAGGTAACAAATACATTTCTTTTTTGTATTTAATCGCTACTAGTTTATATTTTATATCTTCAGGAAAACGTATACATTCGCAAACATTAGTTGACGTTAATTTGTATTTGAAAATCTTAAGATAGGAAGCTCAAAAACATTTTCTGTATTAGTAATCAACTTACATTTGACATTTATTTTGCATTCTTGAACTCTGATTGATCTTGTTTCCATTATCTCATAATTTGATGTTACAAAAAATCTGTCTATTTTTCTTTTCGATATAATGAAATCTTTAAAATGTAAAACTAAATCACCACTTCTACATTTTTTTTTCACAGGTCGGTTTCCTTAAAAGTTTCATCATTCACATTATCATTTTCAGCCAAATTTCTATCACTTGTTTCAGTCGAATTTCCATCAATAATTTCAGTTGAACTTTCACTAGGATCATAACTGCAAAAAAAATGTTTATAGTATAAATCTGACAAATAGGTACCTACCTACAACTCGAAAATCCAGAAGACGTCCAGAAGTGTAACTCATGAATATAAACTGATCTTGTCTTGCCTACCAATCTGTCATATACACCCTGTATAAAATAAGTATAGATTAAAAACAATATAAAGTGAACTAAGTGATTTGATACCTGTTTTATAAACAAATCAATTACCTAAAACGTAGCAAATTTACTTAAATACAAATCATAGTCTATTTAAATTTATTAATATGTACGGAACCAGCGATAGTGATAGTAAAATTCTCGTGAAACAATTGCACAAAACAGAAAGCCTCTAAATTATTCAAATCTGCTTGTTGTACCTTTTATTTTGCATTTAATTGATAATTACTTACCTTTCAACAATTGGAGTATCCTCTTTTGATTGTTTCATAACATTTTCATGGTATGAACTAGTACCAACTTGCCGATGATAATTACCACATCGTTTAACTTTTTCCCACTTCACAGTATTCATTTTGGCTTGTTTTTTTTTTAGCTATTATGACTTTTTTTTAACAGAAACTTTGAGTGTAATAGATTAATTTATAAACAAACATAATATGCACGTACCGCACACTGAATCGCAATTAAAAATAAGTTCTAGGTTTCTATCTATTAGAACTGTTAGATCTTAAGTGGTTCTAAATGAGAAAAAATTGTTGCTTAAGGTTTTCAAGAACCAAATTTTGGAACCGATCTACGCTTTTCAGTGGCATATTAGAGTATATTAGACCTTACAAAGGCAATTACACTAGGTTCCAAATGAGCTGCAATAATAACTCTAGAGCCACTACAGGTGATAAATAACTCATATATACTACTTATTTAGTACTAAAGATGCCAAATAAGGAAAAATTACTACCTATTAGGGCACAGTTCTTTAGGGGGGATTTTAAGATGTCATATGCCTCTTTGAGTTATAAAAGAGAGAAAATTAAAACCTTTATGTGTCTTTAAGTAATAAATTCGGCTTAATGCTGCCATAAGTAATAAAGCAGGAACAAAAATCACTCAAAGGCAACTGTTGGTGATAAAGGTTACTCTTTTGCAAATTCGAGTGCTGTTTGCATCTATAAGTAATACCGTACACTCTTGCATGACTTATATGCTACCTACAGTTGCAAAATAAGTTCCAAAATTCACTAACGTGCTACTTGGGAAGTTCAATAATAAATTCAATAAGATCCGCAGTTTTTCCTTTAATCATTTTATAGGGGTCAGCAAATGAGTGTTGACTTTGGCAACAATTAAATACAGACCACCCTGCTTCCTAGCCTTTATCTAGACCCAAATATTTTAATGAAATTCTAAATTATTTTTCCTACACTTACACCAATTATCTAGCCCAAGAGAAGCTTCGTTACGAAACTCGTTATATGGTTGCTAGACAACGGATAAACATACTTAAAATACTTAAATACATAAATTTAGAAAAACAATAATTTCTAAATTGACCCGACCGGGGATCGAACCCGGGACCTCAGAGATGGCGACTCCATGAAAACCGGTGTACAAACCACTCGACCAAGGAGGTCGTCAAACTGATGTTACTGTGTCGAATAGGTATGATCGACGAATAAGGATATCCAGTTACAAACATTTATGCCTTAACGTGGCGATCGTAGTAACTCCGCCTACCATGAAGATGACCATAGAACGACCAATAGTAAACCTTCCGACCTTTTTTTAAGCCATTTGTTTAGTTCACTGTTAAAGCTTAAATAGGAATTAATTTCTTTCTTAAGATTCCTAATGGTGGATATCCAGAAAATTTGTTGATAGTACCTACAGCTACAGAGTGTCTATAATGTACTACCCGTATTCATTCGATAACATTATTTACGAAAACGAAAAATTTGTATGGAAAAAATTGAACTCCTCAATGTCGCCAGGAGGCTGCTTGAATGCCGTAGGTACTAATTTTCGTTTTCATTACCGTGATTGAATGTCAAATTGTCAAATTAAACCCACGTAAAGCACCCTGATGCCACTATGATACTGCCGCACAATTTATGAACGCAGTAAGTACAACTTACTGAGTTTGTGATTGTGATATTTGAGGTGCTGACATTACGATCTATTTTCTCGAAACTGTTCACATGTTCTTTACTGCGTTCATAAATTGCGCGGCAGGATAGTAATGATTAGCCGCAAGTCTAAATCGATGGCCGTAAGCATCAAAATCTATTATAATTAAGGGTCACTTTTTTATCATCGTACAAACCTTCTGAGATGACTCCCGTGATACAAACGAACAACTCTTACTATTGGACCAACTCCCTAACTCGATAATAAAATTCAGCTGTTCTATACAAAACATCAATATTCTCATTCGACCAAAATGTATGGAACAGCTGAATTTTATTTTCGGGTTAGGGAGTTGGTCCAATAGTAAGAGTTTTTTTTTTTTTTTTTGGAGAGAGACTGCTTATTGCCGAGTGGCATTTTCAGCTTCACCGGGCTTGTTTTAGGGGCGGCGAGGTACGTAAAGGGTACCTCAAGCCATGTTGAAACGAATCACCTTTGGAGGATTTCTAGAGGGGTACGGCATCGCACACTTAAAAGTGCGCGTCCCCGTGCCCTTCCAGAGTCTCCGAAGGGATCGGATCGGAGGTAAGAGTTGTTCGTTTGTATCACGATTCACGGGAGTCATCTCAGAAGTTTTGGACGGTGATAAAAAAGTGACCCTGCATATAATTTTTATAATTTTAAAACCGGCAGCGACCATCGTCTAGTGAGAGCTGTGTTTAGATACGATCTGCACAAAGAAAGAAACAAACTGATTCGAAAGCCCAACATGAAATACAGCAGTGCCGACTACATGTGGAGAATGATTTTCTAATTGATCTCTAGAACTAGTTTGATGTTCTACAAGAGGAAGATCTGGACGTGGACTCACTGAACGACAGTCTCTGCAAAATTGTATTAGATACTAGGTACTCGAAACCTAAACAAAGCGGGCTTTCATCGCGATCACTCTCTATGATATCGGAAAGAAGAGAAATTAAGGAAAATACCACAACAGGTCAGATTTAAGAAAATACAATTCTTTAGTTATCGTAGAAACTTTTAAAAGCAATAGAGGACTTAAAGTGTTTTGGCGTAAAATAAACCAAGGCAAACAGCAGATTTTAAAAGTTAAAAATAAAATAGGGGCCATTGTCACTGATTGACATGCAGGTGCGGTTGTTAGTCTGGTCACGATCCGTGACCAGACTGCTGACTGTCCTGAGTTCTACACAGAGCTTTATGCATCGACATCGTCTGAACCAGCATTGCTAGGAGCTGAAGACCTCAGAGCAGAACCGGTTGAGCGCTTGTGGGAGGGCGACCTGCCACCGATCCAGAAGGACGAAGTAGAGTTCCCTTTAAGAAAAATGAAGCGCGAGAAGGCTGCTGGGCAAGACGATGTCTACGTAGCAATGCTTCTAGCTGGCGGGGTTGCGTTGCATAATATATTAACTAAATTGCACAACAGATTTTTTCAATCCGCACGAACCCCAAGTACTTGGAAAAATGCAGTAGTCACCATCCTGCAAAAGAAAGGTGATAAGGCTGATAGGCAATTACAGACCCATTAGTCTCCTCGCACAGGTATACAAGCTCTTTGCCAAAATCCTATGCAACAGGCTAACCATGACACTAGACGAGTACCAACCTGCAGAACAAGCTGGTTTCGAAAAGGGTACTCAACTGTGGACCACATACGGTTAAACAACTGATGGAGAAGTGCCAAGAGTACCACCGGCCCCTTTGTTTCGCTTTCATAGATTATGAAAAAGCTTTCGACAGTGTCGAACATTGGGCGGTATTTCACTCTCTTCGTCAGAGTAGGTATGTGGATATCTTTCGAGAGCTATACAGGGCAGCCACAATGCAGGTGCGGTTGCACAAATTGTCAGACACTGTGAACATAAAGCGGGGTGTTCGTCAGGGTGACACTATTTCTCCAAAGCTCTTCACTAATGTTCTAGGGAAGACGGCAGATGGACCCGGTCGGTAACGGTTGGTCATCAGGCCAAGAGATGCTCGTCAAATGGTATGCAGACCTCCAGTTCGGTGGTCGGACGACCTAGTCCGGGTGGCAAGCAAAAGATGGATGAGGATGGCGCAGGGCCGTAAAGAGTGGCGTGCGAGGGAAGAGGCCTATGCCCTGCAGTGGGCGGAAGTGGGCTGATGATGATATAATAATATTAGATTTGACGCTTACTGCTTACTTTGAGAATATCGGATAATACTCGCGCTAAGCAAAACATGACTAACGTGGTAGAGTTGGTGACATCGAGGAAGGCCGCGCAGAAGGCCTGCAGGCCGCCGTTGGTGCGCGAGAAGCTGTGGCCGGTCAGTCCCACCAGCACCAGCGCGAACAGCAGTGCTGGCGTCAGGATCCGCCACGGCTGCTGCAGCCTGTAACAACAGAAAACTATCAAGTATAGTATAAGTATAGTACTACAATCATCAGCTATTTAAGTTAATATGGAGTAAAGTTCCACTGCTGTGGTCAAAGTTTCAAATTTATGTACTTGATAAGGGTAGCTTTAGCAATACGGCGATCTCTCTTTTGTGATACGGCCTTATGGTAAGATTCTGGTCTAGTCTAAAATGTGGTTTGAAGGCTACATCCAAAAATTCACTTGGTATCAACAACGCTCGTGTATCGCAATCGTCCGGCTGCAGTGGTCGCTTTCCTTCAGGCGGACTGTAAGCACAATATATTTTTCTTTTCTTTTTTAATTCAATATAACGATTTAGTAGAGATAACGAAGGTCCCAAATCAAGACTAGACATTTTAGTGAGTGGATCTTTTGACACTGAACGTTTTAGGACATGACGTTGTGAAACACTAGACTTTTTAGTAAGTGGACCTTTTGATACTGGACGTTTTAGGACACTGGGCATTGTGAGACTTGACGTAGTAGGACACAGGGCTCCTTATCATATTGGACTTTGTAGGAGACTAGACATTGTCAGCCAGAGCGATTTCCGGTACGAACCCCTCGCAGAATCTAGTAGGGCACGGTGACATGCACTATTAGTGCGTGATGCCGATCTTTCTAGAAAACCTGACGGTTATTCGTTCCACACGACTTAAGAAACCCTTTAAGTTTCTCGCCCCTTTCAAAAAAGTCCAGTGAAACTGAAAATGCCCAGTGCAGTGGTAATCAGCAAACTCTCTCAAATATATCTGAATATATTGTGTTTTAAAGATTGAGTCGTAATAATGTAACCTACAACAAATCTTACCCTTTTTATGCAGGTGAAAATGCATTAGGCATCGTCGGTACCACTGCGTCTGGGGAGACGCAAATACTTACAGATGTCCTGTAGACATCCACCACTTTCTTAGAGTTTATAAAAAAAATACGAGTTAGGAAAGTGTCAAGTTAAGAAAGAGACAAACTACGAAAAAAAACTAATTAAAAATAGGACCAGTTAAGAAAGTATCAAGTTCAATAAAATGACGAAGTCGTTAGGGCCCTCCTAAGACGACTAGACGAGTTGGGAAAGTGTCAAATTTAAGAAAGAGACCAACTAAGAAAGAGCCGAGTTAAAAATGAGACGAGTTAGGAAAGTGTCAAGTTTAATAAAATTACGAAGTCGTCCGGAGGGACTTATGGGCTGGCTCTTTCCTGCACTTTCTCAAGGGGAAAGCAAAAGCATTAAAGTTCCTGCACCTCCCCCCAAAATGTTCTCTCCTATAAACAGACTAGTAGACATTTTGCGAAGTAGACATACTGCGCCGGAGCCCAATCACCGTAGCTAAAGACCTTCTTACCCTGATCTCGCGCGGCCGCCCCCCGGGCACATGGTGAAGAGTGTGACCCATACGAGCGCGCACACCGTAGCCATCACCGGCATGTACTCCGCGAACTGGCACTCGCTGTCCAGTGCGAACAGCGTCCGTGACGTGTCAAGCACCAAACGATGAGTCTTGTTCCCTAAGCATAAAGTAAGTATATAGTTACAAACAAGATAAAGTTTTACTAGAAAACGGAGAGCTCGATTCGGATCGATCCCACGACCCTTGGATTACCGATCCAATGCTTTGACCGCTAAGCTACAGAGACCCCAGAAGGTTCGTTGAATTGTTCAGTACTTGTGATTTACGTTACGCTGCAAGCTAGCGGTATAACTTCGGGCGTTCGGGGGGTATTATGTACTCTGTGTTTATACATCACTGTGAAGTTACTACTAACACAGTCGAAAGAACACTTTTCAACACAAAAGCAACATCTCTGATGTTGCTGATGTCCATGGGCGGCGGTGACCGCTCGCCATCAGGCAGCCCGCCTGCTCGTTTGCAGACTGTTAATATAAAAAAAAATATAAAAAAACTCCTAAATATTTTGATTGTTTTATTTTTTGCATTCACAATGCTATCTATACTAATATTATAAAGCTGAAGAGTTTGTTTGTTTGTTTGGTTGAACGCGTTAATCTCAGGAAACAGTTTACTTTAGTTATTTTCATAGTGTCATGTCGTATGGCCTCTTACTGTGGGGAACAGCGGCTGATATTGAAACTATATTCATTTTACAGAAACGAGCAGTAAGAACAATCTATAGACTAGGTTCACGAACTTCTTTAAGAAATCTTATTAAAGAAATTGGTGTCTTGACAGTGGCGTCTCAATTTATTTATAATTGTATAGTTCTTGTACGTTGTAATATCAATTCATTTACTAAACACAGTGATGTACACAATTTTAATACTAGAAGTAAGTCAAAACTTGTAATGCCACTGTTCAGGTTACAGAAGGTGCTTGGTTCTTTCTTGGGGCAAGGTATACACTATTACAATAAAATACCAAGTACTGTACTAGATTTACCTTTAGATAAGTTTAAAAAACATGTAAAGTCTTCTTTACTTAAAAAAAGGTTATTATTCAGTCAAAGAATATTTAGAAGATAAAACAGCCTGGCTTTAATAAAAACATATACATAATACTACTTATAAACAGTGTCCTGCAGATAACAAAATAGCGTTGCATTGAACATTACAAATTAGTTTTATTTTTATTATTATTAACTATAGTTTTTTTTTTTGACTTTTACTAGTACTGTATGATATTGTAAAAATTTAAACTGGTAAATTATGTTTTTGCAGACTTAAATATTTTATTTAGTTATTTTTTATTTTTTGTGTTTTTTTACATGTTGTGATTGTCCTTAACATTTTGTGTTTTTATTTGTGATGGAAAGTGTCCTTTTATGATAGGGCATTTTCCAATATTTATGACGCTGTAAGGGAGAAAAGAGCTGGACACTTGCTGAGTTTCTTGCCGGTTCTTCTCAGTACAAGATCTCCCGCCCAGAGTAGATAGACTTACGAACCGATGGCATAAAATGACGTTCATAAGAGCTATTTGTAGCCTAAACTGAATAAATGATTTTGAATTTGAATTTGAATTTGAACTACTGGTTCGAATTGAAAAAATATTTTTGTGTTGAATAGTCCATTTATTGAGGAAGGCTATAGGCTATATTACATCACGCATGACTAATAGAACGGGGGTGGAACCGCGGGGCTCAGCTTATGTAGATACAAGATAAAAAATATATATATTCAATTCAATTCGGGTTCGATTCCTACTCGAGCTTCCTGAGATTGGTTGCTTATTTTTGTAGTAAAATTTTATCTTGTTACTACTTATAGCATTGTAAATGCAAATATTAAAATAATAAAAAAATAGTCACTTAACTATAGACCTAATATGTATGATAAAGCTAAAGTCTTAGAATAATCACGGTATAGAAAGTAAATCCGCGCTCATGGGCGCGCGGATTCAAAATGGTTTGAAGCACCTTTTTTGGAGCCAGATATTTAATGTACACTACGGAGTTACAAGTACGTGTGCGTGCGTGTCGCCGAGCGCAAGCAAGTAATCGTCACGAAAGTGTGAATCGGTTTAGTGTTTCACTTTTGACAGAGCGCACATGAATACTATTTTTCTATACGTAATTATTCTAAGGCTAAAATATAATTAGGAGTCTCGTTCCCTAAAAGTATTTAGTAATTCAACGAGAGCCAGCAGCGCTTTCTGGTGACAAAGACAAAGACAAAGACTTTTTATTCGCATAAAACATGGTACATAAGTGGTGTTATAGTAAATACATTGAAGTCCACACATTTCACCAGAAACTGGTACGCAAAAAATAAAATTAAAATAAAAAAATTAAAACATTTTCAAACTAGTACTTATGAAATTTAAGTTATTTATAATATTCAATTCAATTCAATATATAGGTAATTCAATAAAATTCAATTCAAAATAGCAAATTTAATTTCAACAGTTGAAGTATTCGTTTAGAGAATAAAAACATTCTTCAATGAGTCGTTTTTTAAGTTTGGCTTTGAACATGGTTACTGGTAGCATCTTAAGCTCTTCAGGTAGCCCATTGAAAACTTTTACTGCCATTATGTAACTGTTTCTTGCATATGACGTCGTTGTTATTAATGGCAGTGCCAGCTTATTAGGGTATCTACTGTTAACCCGTGATGATTTTCCAAACAATTCTGGATGCAATCGAACAAAAACACAGATCTCATAAATATACATAGATAAAACGGTCAAAATTCTCAGCCTTTTAAATAAAGGTCTACAGGAGGTCATGATATCAACGTCACAAATTGCTCTTAAACATGCTTTTTGGGCGATTAAAGCTTGCCCGATTTGACTTGAATTCCCCCATATAATAATTCCGTACCTAAGTAATGAGCCTACATAGCCATGGTAGGCTTGAACAGCGGTTGACTCGTTACTAATCTTAGCAAGACGCCATAGTGCATAAGAGAAGGAATGCAATTTGCCACAAATATGGGTGATATGATTTGTCCAAGTGCATTTGTCATCCAGAGTGATTCCAAGAAATTTTGTTTCATTGGACTCATTTATTATTTGATTTCTAACTGATACATTTAGTAATTTCTTCCTTCCATTCTTATTTATAAATTGTATATAAGTGGTTTTTTTTAAGTTTAATTTTAAGTTATTGTGGTGTAACCAATCATCTATTTTATTTATACATAAGTTAATTTCTTGGTTATAATCTTTATTATTTTTGCTTGGTATAATTATACTGACATCGTCCGCAAAAAGAATGCATTCATAATTTGTCACATCCGGTAAATCGTTGATATACAATAAGAAAAGTAATGGACCCAGAATGCTCCCCTGAGGCACCCCCATGTTATTAGTTTTGGTTGATGATCTATAGACATTGACTTCTTTTTTTTCATTCACCCTTGTCATCTCTACATATTGTCTTCTGTTAGTAAGATAGCTAACTAGTAAATCATGAGCCACACCTCTAATGCCATAGACATAACATTTTCTTAGAAGAATATGATGGGCAACAAAATCAAATGCGCTGCTCATGTCTAGGAACAATGCTGTAACCGGTGTCCGGTTATCGGTATGTTCAAGCAATTTCCTTACAAGTGAGAAAGTAGCTAATGCACAAGACAGGTGAATGACAAATAAGGTGAATTGCAATTTCTTCATATTTTTTGAGTTTTTCTAACGTTTTTGAATAAATTCTAATGTGAAATAAAACTTGCACTAGGTTCTGCTCTTCTGAACTATTAGAAATGGTTTTACCAGCCAGGATAGTCGGTTTATGGCCTTTGTAGAGGAGCAATATTGGGAGTAGCTTTGAATACTCTAATTAGCTTAATTGATGAAAACACAAATTACTTAAAAATGTTAGTGAATTTGGAAAAAAAAAACGTTAGTTTGCTCATTACAAATAACAGATCACTCTCGTTTTTAAAAGCTACACACGCAAAATGCAAATAAACAAACTCCTTTTTATAATCCACTTGCGACCCTGTAACAGCCTTACAAAGTAGCTGGTGACGGATGGGTCGTCAGTCTGCCGTTGCACATGTCCTACGAAAAGTTGTCAAAATAACATAATAACAATAGTTAATAATTATTTTATTTTATCTTGTAATAAATATATATTGTTAATTTTACTTTTTATTTTCAAGTGTAAATTTAATATTTATAAAATTTATTAAATACAGTGAAAAAATTAAACGCCCAGCCAGGAATCGAACCTGGGTCTTCCGCAATCCGGGCAGTGCAGACACTGACCGCTATGCTAAATAAAAAATAAAATTTACTATAGCGTTGTGTTATTAAAATTGTGGTATTTCATCTGCAAAGATGAACTGCATGACCATCGATTGCAATGACCGTTGGATAGATGGCGCACTGTGCCGCTATTAGCACTCAAAAATTAAAATGCAGTGACAAAATTCAGCGCTTACGTCAGCCTTCCCGGTAGCATAGCGGTCAGTGCAGCCGCCCGGATTGCGGAAGACCTAGGTTCGATTCTCCTGGCTGGGTCGAGTAGGCGTTTAATTTGTTTCACTCTATTTGAATTTTATAAATGTCTCATATTTCATTTCATAAGTAGGTAATCATCGTTTAGGTCTATAGAAAAACTTACCAGTTATAATAGTCACGTTTCTTATCTCCACCGTTGTTTCATAATTGTCCATTGTTTCGTTATCATTTGTTTCCCTCACCGCTATTGTTTTCATTGTAACATTCTCAGTGAAGTTTTGAGCATCTGTCTCGTTTGGCGAAATTTTCATTGAGCTTTCCTCTGGCGATTCTTCAACAAATGGTTTAATATGTTCCAATGTGTACGCTGCATTGTCATTTGATTGCAGTATCATTTGAAACTCTAGTACTCTTGGATACAATACGCAGTTGTTGTCCACTAACTGCATAGCGTTTTGGATAATGACGTAGTTCACCACACCAAATATGGCTGCTAACGAGTAGAGAATGATGTGCCATACTGAAAGAGGTGATAAAAGATACGTTAAATTTTCTGTAATATAATATTAGGTCCTTACCTATGAAATTGGCGTTTTGTATGAAGATTTTTATAAAATTTTATTTTTCATACTAACGTTTTTTTTTAATTTTCTTAGCATCTATTTATTTTAACACTATACAAATTGTAGAGTAGTGTGTTTGTTTCACTAGCTAAATATAGCAGACATTAAAAAGAAAAAAAATCAAGTCCCTTCAAAGCTACAATGAAACAAAACGACAATTCCGCAAACAAAAAAGTTAGTCATTTTAAAAAAAATATTGGGCGATAAAGACACAAAATTAATAATCATTGTTATTACTGAAGCTTATGTAACATAGTCCTAATTAAAGGTGTATAATAATATTAACAACCGGTATTGACTTTTAGAAGTAATACACCTATTAATAAGTGAGAATAAAACGTCAATTTCATAGGTAAGGACCTAATATTTATACAAACGCCTACACATCCAGCTGCCACAAACTGTTAATTTTCCATAATAGGCTTTGAACTTTATTAACATAGTATATGGTTTAAGTTTTATTGAATATATTTGACAGCTTTGGATGGGTTGATGAGCAGGCGTCTGTACAAAGAAAATGCTCTATCAAGAGAAATATTAATAAAGAAAAATTCTTATATAATAAATAATACAATTGAAGTATGAGGACTAGGAAATTCTTACAGAAATAAATTATTTTAATATTTTTACACATTATTAAAGACTGATTTATTAATTAAATTAAAGCGCCAAAAGAATATACCTATTTTTTACAAAAAATAACTTAAAACGATCATCGGAAACTTCAATTAATCTACAATGAAATCTACAATGAAATCTACAATGAATTTACAATGAAAAATGTCACTGAAACAAGAAAAAAAAGTTCCATGTGAAATAGTTCGTAACTTATTTTTTTTAAATAAAGTTTTGCCCATTGATATTGGTCATTGATATTTGTAAAAATGTTAGGAACGTGTGTCGATCACGTAGTTGTTGACATTTGAACACAATAAAAGGCCCCGATCCGATCCGAACCCTTCGGAGAATCTAGTAGGGCACGGGGCGCAGCGTGATGCCGTTCGTTCGTTCGTGATGACTAGCTGACCAGCGGACTTCGTACCGCTTTGACAGTTTCCATGACAACAAAACAAACAAATCATTTGTCCGCTTAAGAACACCCGTCCGTATCCCATGATGGACCCCTATAGCAGCGCCACCTACCGGGTCCAATTGTAAATCTAAACCATTCTCGAATCCACTTGAACACACACAGAAAATTTCATCCAAATCAGTCCAGCCGTTTAGAAGAAGTTCAATAAAATACACACGCACAGAAGATTTATATTAAAAAGATAAAAACCCTTTTCTACTGCGTGAAATAGTTCCAGTTTAAATTTAGCGTGTTGCTTACGCAACACACATTCCCCCCGAAGTCTCATAAAATGAATGCCCTCATTCTGTGTTCCTATTTTTCATGGAATATATAAAAGTAGTTTTACAACGTTGATACCGGTTGACAATGATGCCCGTTCCACGTACACCTATCTGACTGATAACATTTGGTGTCGAGTCGGTATGGCTATAGGAGCTCAATGGCGCAGTGGTTAACGCATCCGGTCTGTGATTGCAAAAGTTAAGCTACCTTCGCAAAGGTCGGTCATCGGATGGGTAACCAAAAGTGTATCAAGCTCCTCCATGCTTCGGAAGGCACGTAAAGCCGCATACGTAGGCGGCATTAGCAGTCGTTAACAATCACCGCACCGCACTGGAGCCCGCGTGGTTACGTGTTGGTGCTGTGGTGTGTTCCATCTTTTGTGGAGGCTCGTCCTGTCGGCTGTCCCAGCAGTGGGGACTGGGGACATAAAAAATATCAGAGTCTAGTAACGTCCACGTGCTAAGCTCAAGCTTTCCCACAAACATTATTTATGTTATTTATTTATTGATTTATCAAAATAAACAACAAGATCAAACAGTAAATATTTTAGTAATTTACGTTGTTGCCACGGCCTGCAAAATACTTTTTTTTTCAGCGTCTCCGGACTTTTTTGGGGCCGGCGAGAAACTTAAAGGGTTCCTCAAGCCGTGTGAAACGAAGCACCCACAGAGGTTTTCTAGCGGGAACAGCATCACGAACTTGTCCGTGTCTCCGTACCCTACTAGATTCTCCGAAGGGTTTAGATCGGATCGGGACAAACACTTCTCAACACTTCAAAACAATATGTCGTTGCAAATGATTTTAATGAAAGAAACATTATAGTGTTCAGTTAATAATAATATCTCAATGCATAGGCTAACTTTTAACTTTTAATTAGTTGAAACGCTTAACAGGAAGCCAGTTAACTGTCAGTGTTTCCCTATAGCTTACAATAGCTATATAGAAATACCTATGCAAGTCTACATACCTAACACTCGTTTACCACTCTCATTATAATTATCACAGAGCGTTCCGGCGGCCTCGTGGGGTTGGTTATAAGTAACTATTTAGTGGTCTCCAGAGATGGTTGACACCACATTAGCCTAATTAATTTGTAGTTTATGAGACGTTCTACTTCTACATAATAGTTTGGCGTGCAAATAAACCTATCTTGAATCTCTTCTCTAATCTGATATTAGACGTTTTGGATGGAATATCTCAAAACTTCTATTATTTATATACATTTCATAGGTCATAATGTGTGTGCTAAACTTTTACAGTGTAGCTACTTAACCTAACAGTATTAAGTAGGTACATATGTCTGGTCCTTCGAGCCGGATTCCAACATTACCTACTAAATGTGATTATGTACCTAGAGTTTTGTGAATCTCAATTTCTGGATAGGTTAGCTAATTAGATGTCTCTTAATAGAACTTCTAGAACACTCGCATTGGAATCTTGCTAGTGCAAGAAAAAGATGTAGGTACTTAATTTATAGTGTTTATTTTTTGCAGTACAACAATCGTCGCACAACAGTCGTAGCAGATTGACGTTAAGGCAGCCCCTATCCCGAATATCTTTATTAAACTTTAAGGAGTACAAAAATAACAAACCAAAAAACTATATAAATAAAACGTTTGACTCTGTACCCACAGTTGTTGTTTGAATGTGAGTACAGATACAGAATAAATAACAGTACAATACAGAGTCTTAAAAAATAAATTAAGTTAATACAGTCATTCACATTGCCGTCACAATACCGCTGCCACCAAAACACACCGACATTTGCGATTCCACCGTATTATATAACAGTACGATTGAATCCCAAACCCCAACTTTCGAGTCACAACAGCACTGTGGCATCGGCAGTGCGAATGGTAAATAGGGCAGTATTTACAAACGCTGCTTTTACGCTTGACGTGCGGTCGGCCGTACATAATAGATTACCTTTCCAAGCTTTCAAGTGCTTGGCAGCCCGCTCCTCCAGCTCCCGGTAGTCGTATAGAAGCACCGTCATGCTCCGCATTTACATCATTTTTGTCTGAAACAAAAACAACATTAACTTTCGTAAAAGGAGTCATTGATAAAACATGACCACATAATAGTACCGAACCCAACACATATAAAAAAAAAACATTTTAATAAAGTACTTATGCATCACGTCCTCAGCCCTCATTTACAATTAGAATAACATTTACTGGTGTTGTAATAATTAATGTTAACTGACGTCTCTGAGTGCCACAACAAGACATCAAGAGTTAATATGCTCTTCGGCGACAACGTTAAAAAAATCAAAATTTTATATTTAAAATTAACTTTTACAAGTGTTTTTGAACGTCAATTCAAAGCCGTCACTTCGTAAACCATGTGGAGACCTTGTAGTGAGAAGAAGCCGCAAGAAACTCGGCAAGGGCTGTTTCTTTCTCCTGTAGTGTTACAATCATAAAGTTATTATATTCCGTTGGTATAATAACTTAATAGTTACAATACAAGTTTTAAAAAAACATAATCCTCCTTCTGACGCAGTCGGGTATAAAAAGCCAATATGTTATAATTATATTCATAACGGGACGGGATTGACTAAAACTAGCGATAATCTAACGATTTACTAAACTATCAATAATAAAGAGATTTAGATAATGAGTATTAGAAAGTGAAATAGTTAAATATTTTGTTGAATGACCCAGTAGGTATGTCAGTATTCAGTTTAGTAAAACTTATCCGAGTTGGGGCTATAGAAAGGACGTTACAGTCAAATCGATAGAACAAGTGCGTGCCTAAATACCCTAGGGATGCAAACAGTATCGATTCATTTCAATTTAGAATATTAGGCCTTTTACAGGGTTCAGTATATTACGTCAGGCATTCTGACGCTCTTCTTTTGACTAAACAACTATTTCTTTCAGACTAAATAAAGCACTATTCTGCTAATAAATAGTTCCACATTGAGATTTCACGTTAAAGAAAAATATTAAACAGTCCGATTTCTGCTCGCTACCTTAAAAGGTTGGTATTTTGGAGAACCTTGTAGGTACCTACAATAAAGCAGAACAAACCTACTATAAGTTAGGGCTCAGGGCAAAGTTTAAAAACTTCATGTTTGAAGGAAGAAGTCTACTTAACTAAGATAGGAGACAATTAGGGTTGGCAACTTTTTTTTAGAGCAAATATAGTATTTTTGGATTCAGTACCCATAAAAATATAGTAGATAGGGAATTCATTAAAAAATTTAGTAAACTAAAAATATTTATTTTATTTCTTAAATGAATATTTTTTGCTGCTTTGAGTTTTTATTAATAGGTTTTTAGTTTTAAGGAACGCTTCGTACGTAACCATCATTACAATCTAATTTTAAGTTACAAAACACCATTATCTCTGCTTTTATCAGACCGATACTGGCTCTGTAGTGCTCATCTTTCCACTTTGTGTTCATCACAGAAAACTATAGTAAAAATATAATAGCTTTGCCTACTATAAAATATTTTTAAAATTATAGTAGGTAGTTAGACACCGAAAATAGTAGTTTTCTTTAATATATATATATATAATAACGGGTAAGCACAGTGCCTTGATCTCACCTGATGTTAAGTGATGATAAGGTCAATGATGGAAGCGCACTTCACTCGGGATCCTCAACTACTGAGGTACTGGCTATCTTATCTCTAGCTGCCGGAACACAACAATGCTACAAACATTGATGTTATGGCGACATATTTAGATAAGATGGTGGTAGCTAGCCAGGCGGACAAATAAGCCCTACTACCAACCAAACCGAGTACACAAACATGTAAATCGAACCCGGGACCTCTGGGTCTAAGGTCTTAGCCACTAGACCACAGAGGCGGTTAAAAGAATACTATATTTAGTAGGGTTGGCAACCCTAGAGACAATATTAAACGTTCAGGGTGCTTAGTGCGAGTTTCATTCGCCATTCAATAACGTTAACGAAAACGAAAGTTTTGCATGGCATTAAAGCAGCGTCTCCTGATCAAAAACAAGGACAGTTACAATTTTGCCATTCAAATTCTTGTTTTCTTAACGTGATGGAATTGCGAATGAATCACTCACTAGGCACACAGTTTAAGGAAGCAACTATCTTGAAATATGTTATGTTCAGCCGCCTTGCCCGACTTACTCGTCGATAGCGCACGCAGAACATGATTTAGGGCACCTACATGAACGTTTATTGGACGACAGCCAAAGTGGATGTGGCCAAGTAGAGTCGGCTGCTGTACCCACAGACCACTTTTAATTTATTGAGGTTGGTCCTAAGAAAGGTTATATATTTATTTATTTTTAACCGACTTCAAAAGAGGATGTGGTTCATCCTATTTTTTTATGTTTAAGCGACTTCAAAAAGGTTGAGGTTTTCAAATCGTGTGTAGACGTTTTTATTACGTTACCAACAAGAAATGATTGCGTTTTGTCTTAATTAAGCTTTACGTTAAACATGGAAAATAATTGAAAATCTTTCTATGCATTGTTGATTGTTTTCCCATGAATTAACCTAAACATGTATAACTATAAATATTAATAAACTACATTTTTAATTTAAACATTATGTTTCAACTATTGTTTAATTTGTAGTTAACTTAAATTGATCGAATATTAGAAAAAAAAGCTCTAGGTACACAAGTGAGGTGTGATGTGAGGTTTGGATAGAACGAGTAGATAGAGCGATAGGAACAAACTGGAGGTTTAATCGTTGAGCGATCTCTCCCAGACAACCAGACGCCTTTTATTAGGCAAGACAAAGAATTCCGTCCACCTGACGTCTGGCGGAAATGAAGTCCAAATGTGAATAAAAACAAGCGAGCCTTACAGTGGTCGCATAAGATGTGTAACATTTGACATCTCACCTTAGTAATAAGCAATTTTAACATTCATTCTGAAAAAAATGGGTCAGGTATTATTCGAAATGATTTTTCATAACAAAGAATAATTATTTTTAATGAAAATTGTATTTATTTAAGAGTAATGCAATACCGCGCGCTCATTCGTCAAAACAAATGGAGCGCGCTTCCCCGATTGGTACCATCCGACGGCCAACTCTACCACCGCGCCACAGTCTTATTAATACTATTATAATAATTAAATTAATTATAATAATTAAATAATAATTAAATGGCGCATGGTTACACACTTCCGTCCCATTTCACGAAATCACACCCACAAATTGCAAGAAAGCGAGAGGAAAGATTTTACACATCAAAAATTTAAGTAGGTATTCTCCTTGTCACAAAATATGGAGATTGCAGAAAGTAAGCTTTATACCAGGGATGGGCAAACTTTTTCATTCGCGTGACAATATTTATTAACAAAATCTATGGCGGGCCAGGCTATTGAATTTTTTGCTGTATATTTTCAATAATATTGATAGGTATGCATTTTCGGAACACACACGCACTTGAATTTTTGTTTGATGGTCGCGGGCCGGACTTTGATCATTCACGGGCCGGAGATGGCTCGCGGGCCTTAGTTTGCCCATCCCTGCAAGAAACACGCACGGACAACGCATACATAGACAACCTCTCACTAGCTATGTGTGAGTTGGCGGTATGTATTAAAGCTTACCCTCTGGGTCTTCATATTTTGTGGCCTTGTCAAACCGCAAGATGCTTCTTTACGCCTATATGTCAAAATAAAACAAATATACGTTTTGAGACTTGTAGAGGCAACGTATTTTTGATGTACTCACATAATTACATCAGAATACAATGATGTCACTTCGAAGGAGCTTGGATGAATGGATGGTGTTTGCGTCTGCGTCGATCATAATGGCAAAAATAACATCTGCGCAGACTGCTAAAGGTGACTGTACAAATTCTAAGGCAATGGCCTTAGAATATTTAAATATTCTGCTCGTTGGGTATGTTTTCTGATGTCTAAAGCACTCAATTAGGTATGTATTACGATAAACCTATTACCGTTTGTAAATTAAGTACCTAGGTACTACCTAAAATAAAGAAATGCTATGTATACAAAATAAAAGAATAGCTAAGAAAAATATTACCTAAAATGACATGTACGTCACGCCTGCACGCCAAACTATCAAAAAGTCAAATTTCTTCAATACATTGTCAACCATATGCCTTAGACATAAAGTTCAAAGTCTATTGAGGAAATTTGACAGTTTATGGTAGTTTGATGTGCAGGCGTCTGTACAAAGCCTCTTTAAAGAGTTTTATACCAACCAATAGCAAATTCTAAAATCTAATAATTTTAATTTTAATAAAAATAAATAAAACGTGGTAGACTACAACATCAACGTCATGGGTCGAACTTTATCGTATATGCTACATACAAGACCGCGAAAAATGGCGCGAGTAAAATAAGAGGCATGTGTCAGGGCTGCCATCAGCAAAATTACGGACCCAGGACAAAAACTTCCAAAACCCAGGACATTTGGGTGAAATAAAGATATTACCCCGCACTCCATCGAAAAAAAAATTACAATAAAATAAAAACATAGTTATCATATTTTTATTTATTTATAGAAAATCAACTTAATCGACTAGGGAGGTCACGTCACGTCACGAGACTCACGAGTGCGCGGATATATTTGCCGCACCGAATATTTATGAAATGCTGTAATTTATTGCAAATCATTCCATTCGACCAAGTTAATCGTATTTCCCCTGACATAAAAAGTGCCCGGGTTTAACCCGGACACTTTTTAGAAACCCCGCCCGGACGCTCCCCGGACACCCTCCAAACTAGGACAAATCCGGGGAAACCCGGACGGATGGCAGCCCTACATGTACCCTAACTCCTTGTAAGTTAAGTCGGCCGGCGGCCGGCGGGCGGCGAGTGGATGATGATGATAAATTTATTAAAAAGATAAAGACTTTTTTATATAAGGGAAGGTGGCAAACGAGCAGGCGGGTGGTGGTGGTGGTGATGGAGAGTAATCACCGCCGCCCATGGACACCCGCAAAACCAGAGGAATCGCAAACGCGTTGCTCGTTTCTTGAAGATCCCAAGGTCGTAACGGTCCGGAAATACCGCCGGCCGCCGAGAGCTGGTTCCACAACTCCACAACACTGTAGTTCGAGGCAAGAAATTTGGGTAATGCAATAAATAACCACGTCGTCGTCACCACGTCATAATTGCTTCTATAAAATACAAAAACTTGTCAGTAAATTGAAAAAAAAAAGAAATGTGACACGAAAAAGGTTCGTAACAGAATGAAATAGTTCGTAATGAACCTTTTCCGTGTCACATTCAGAACCTTTTTCGTGTCACGAAACCAGAAGATTTTAAAAAGACAATAATGATAGCGCCCAAAGAGTTTGATTAGCCGCGCCATCGCCACAGTCTCGTAATCTCGTTAGCGTCGCGTTCGTCGTCGGTGATGACGTAATGTGCTCATTTCATATTCGGTTTTTTATAGGCGTCGCGGGCCGCGCGCGGCGTGCGGCGTGATGCATTGTTTACCTCTTGACAGACACCAAATAAAGAGACCCCAGAAGGTAAGCTTAATAGGTGCAGTCGAGTTCAATAATATGTATACACTTTTGACAGATGTTGATTCTTATTACAAGGTAAATAAAGGTTACTAACTGTCAAAAGTGTATACATATTATTGAACTTGACTGTACATATAGGGTTGCCAACCATACTTTAAAATAACGTATCCTACGTTATTTTCCATCCCCATACTTTGTTATTTTTAATAAAAATAAAGTATGGAAAATACTTTATTTCCGACTAATGCGTGCGTTTGAACGGAATACTCCTGTTGACTTTGAACTACTGAATGATACTCAGACTCAGGTGAAGTTCACTTCACCTGAGTCTGAGTATCAAACGAAAACCAACGCCTAAATAAATAAATTTGGAAAATACTTTATTTTTTCTTCAAATCCTTTTTTTATACTAGTTAGTGATAGATTTACTTTAATTTCCTGACAAATAGTTGGCAAACTTAGGAGTACATACCGCTTAGCTTTCCGCGCTCGAGCAAAGCACACATAGACCTTGTCACGGACACGACATCTCGGACCATATCAAACCAGTCCGAGCGTAGCTGTTGCGGGATTCCATGTTCATGAGATTTCTATGTTGTCTATGTGTGTTGCTCAAGCGAATTTGTAAAAAAAAAAAACTTTCCTACACTTACACCAATTATCTAGCCCAAGAGAAGCTTCGTTACGAAACTCGTTATATGGTTGCTAGACAACGGATAAACATACTTAAAATACTTAAATACATACTTATTATATAGGAAACACCCAGACCCGAGACAATTTAGAAAAACAATAATTTCTAAATTGACCCGACTGGGGATCGAACCCGGGACCTCAGAGATGGCGACCCCATGAAAACCGGTGTACAAACCACTCGATCGACCAAAGAGGTCGTCATTTGTATAAAGTTTATCTTCTACAATCTCCTTATCTTGTGACAGACGTATGTTGTGTTGTCACAGAATAACTATAGTACTAGATACCGTTGTGTTCCCATGAGAATGGTTGGCATGCATGGTGCAAATACAAATCGTGTTTGCGCAGTTCTCTGATCACAATCCTAAGAACTGGGTAATCTGTAGCACTTTGGAACTAGTAGAATACACTGGCCTGCAAAAATAAGTACTACACTTTTAATATTTATTTATTTTCTAAAATATAGAAGTTAGAGATTTTTAAATAAAAAACGTTTTGCAGCAATTTTTATCAGCTTTCTTTAAAACTAAAGTAAATTATACATTAGTAACATTTTCCTTTTTGTTTCGAAAGTATATCTTGTGTACTTAAAAAGTTATTGCAATTTTAAAAGTGTGATACTTAATTTTGCAGGCCAGTGTAGTTTCGGAATATCAAATAATAAATAACCCATGACAGCTACAAATATAACTCCATTTTAATAAGATTACCACTGTTTTATGTTAATTTGGTCAATAAACCTTAAAAAGATAGTCAGTTTAAAAAAAATACCTTTTTTATGTTTTGGTTTGGTTTACGATAGTTAAGTCCAACATTACGCTATCTCTCGCTTGTTTAAAATTGATTTAAGCTTTACCTTTCAAACTCTTTGCTGGATTTCTAACTTATGTTGAGATGACTGGGAGAAACTATATATTCTCAACCTCAGAAACTTGTACATTAAAGACACAGTAAGTAAGTAAGTAAATAGTCTATATACTATCCCACTGCTAGGCAAAGGCCATCATCATTGAATTCAAGTCATCGCTACAATTGAGGGTTGCTGGTAAAATCACCACGAAACACACTTTGCATTGAACCTTGCACCTTCGGGTATCTGGCCGAGCGTTTAGCCACTCAGCCACCGAGGCGTTACTAGTAATAAATATCAAATGTTATTCTAAAAATGTATTATTTACTAGCGGCCGCTCGCGGTTCCACTCGCGTGGTTCCCGTTCCCGTGGGAATATCTGGATAAAAAGTATCCTATGTGTTATTCCAGGTTATAAACTATCTGTATGCCGAATGTCATTCAAATCCATCCATCCGTTGCAGCGTGAAGAAGCAACAAATATACGAACATACATACACACAAACTTTCGCATTTATAATATTAGTAGGAGTTTTGTACGTTGCAATATCAACTCCTTTACTAAACATGGTGACGTACACAATTTCAATACTAGAAATAAGACAAAACTTGTAATGCCACTGTTCAGGCTACAGAAGGTTCTTGGTTCTTTCTTGGGGCAAGGTATACACTATTACAATAAAATACCAAGTACTGTACTAGATTTACCTTTAGATAAGTTTAAAAAACATGTGAAGTCTTTATTAATTATAAAAGGTTATTTATTATACAGTCAAAGAATATTTAGATGATAAAACAGCCTGGTTATAATATAAAAACACATTATACTCTATTTGAATCAATATAATAAATTAATTCATATAATTTTTACACTGATGTGATAGCCTTTATCAGCAGTGTCCTACAGATAACAAACAGCGAGCGTTGCGCTAGATAGATCATTAAGTTTTTATTTAGAGTGTCTTGAGTGTGTCATGCTCTCTTTATTGTCTTTGCGGTGGTGGTGGCGTGTGCATCGTCGGGTCTTTACGTTCCCTAAAATATGGTTGAGCGAAGCGATGGCTGATTTATATGTCATACTCGTGAACGGGTGCCGCCTGTGGAGGCTGGTCTGCTCTTACATACTTATTTCATTTTTAGTATTATTTTTAGTTTGACTTTGTTTTTCTTAAACAATTTTTGACTTTTACTAGAGTACTGTAGTGGTACCTACTGTATGACATTGTGGAAATTGAAACTTTTACTTGATGTAAAGTTAACTTAGATTTTTTATTTTGTTTTTTTTAACATGTTGTGGTTGTCTTCTATATTTTTTGTGTTTATTTGTAATGGAAAGTGTCCTGCTAAGAGAAGGCATTTTCCAATATTTTTGACGCTGTAAGGGAGAAAAGAGCTGGACACTTGCTGTGTTTCTTGCCAGTTCTTCTCAGTACAAGACCTCCCGCCCAGAGTAGACTTGCGAACCGATGGCATAGTGACATTCACAAGAGCTACTTGTAGCCTAAACTGAATAAATAATTTTGAATTTTGAATTTTAAATTTATTGATCGGTAGTACTGAGTGCCTATTGCGAGTTTTATTCACTATTCGATCACGTTAATGAAGACGGCGAAGAATGGCGAATGAAACTCGTACTAGCTACTCAGTTGTTCTTAGGCCGCATTTCCACCTGCAAGAAAACTTCCGTGAGAAATTTCCGACGGTCTATCCGACAGCAGCTTGCAAGTGTATAGACAGTACTTGCTACTGATTATACACTTGCAAGCTGCTGTCGGACAGACTATCGTACATTTCGCGCGGAAGTTTTCGTGCAGGTGGAAATGTGGCCTTAAACCAGATACAATAGAAATTCAATTGTTCTATAGCACTGTGGTAAGTAATAGTAATAGTAATAGTAATATCTTTATTTGTGAAATGTAGGTATTACAATAATAGATGACAATCGTTTGTTACTAGGTATCACTACACTTCGACCTTATCTAAGGTATACAAATACATTTAAAGGACCATGCCCAGTTATTAATTACAATTAATTAATTACAATTAATTAATTACAATTAATTAATTACAATATAAATCTAAAATAGTAGTTTTTATAATATAAAATGTCGGAAGATGATTGATTAACATAATTTCAGAATTAAGAAGTACAAACAAATTAATAATATTATGGTCATTTAAAAACAAACATTGTTATTTAATTGTATCATTTAGAAATTCCTCTAAATATTGTGTAATAAACCTTGTTAGTTAGAAATTCCACCAACCTTTTTTTAAAACATTTTATTGGTAAGGTCTTAAAAGTATTAGGAATTTTGTTAAAGACTCTATGAGCCATTCCAAAGAAGCTACTGTCGACGAGATGAGTTCTATATTTTTGCGCGCTCTGTTACCGTTTCGGTGACTTTTATTAGTATTCGTCTTTGCAAACGTAGGGAAAAGATGGTTGTTACACATGACAAACATTGTTACTTCGTATATGTATAGAGATGGCAAAGTAAAAATTTTTAATTGTTTAAAAGCTGGTTTGCAGCTGTCCGTTGGCTCTAATCCTTTAACATTGGGCGTTACATTGGGCGTCCAAATATCTAGGCACCCAGAAGGAAACTGTCATCCGGATAGCGATGGATCCTCTTCGGCCGTTAAGGAAAAGATCATGGTTCGATTTCTACGAGATTTTTGTTGTAGTGCTTTGTGCGTATTTAAAGTGCCTCCGAAGCATATTTTTAGGGTTCCGTAGCCAAATGGCAAAAAACTGAACCCTTATTTATGGATTCGTCATGTCATGTCTGGCCGAAAAAAAAACTATAAGAACTATACTGTTGAAACTTGGTAAGTACTTAGATGTATTCTGTGAACCGCATTAAGATTTTCACACAAAAATAGAAAAAAAAAACAATAAATTTTGGGGGTTCCCCATACTTAGAACTGAAACTCAACATTTTTTTTTTCATTAAACCCATACGTGTGATAGGTCTTTAAAAATGATGTTGAAGTTTCTACTATGATTTTTTTCTAAACTGAATAGTTTGCGCGAGAGACACTTCCAAAGTGGTAAAATGTCTGTAACTTCTAAAATAAGAGAATGATAAAACTAAAAAAAATATATTTGCAAACATGCAAACTTCCACCGAAAATTGGTTTGAACGAAATCTAGTAAGTAGTTTTTTTTAAATACGTCAATGTATCCCAGCATTTAGGTACCTAATTATAATGCGTTGTTTTTTATGTTGGCAGGAAACTAAGTGGGTAGGTACCTATATACATTTTCCTTAAATGCCAATAACTATTAAAGTACTTACCTAGGTAATTTAATAATTTTTTATATGCCTTACAATGTGATTTTTTAATTGGCACATGTACTTGAAATTTAGAAATACTTAATGAGAAATAATAAACCAGAACTTTGGCTCTTCGCTCTTAGAGACGTTGTCGAACTTATAGCAGTCATCTTTACAGAGGAAAAGAATGGGGAAAGCAATATTTAACTATTCTAATCTTGCACAAAAGATGCATGCGTCAAGGTCCTATTTGGAGAGGGAAACCTTGACAGGCCCACCACTATGATAAAAGATACTACTTAAATATTCTTTACGTTGAAGTTTCCCTCCTTCCCCACCACACTACCAAGCCGCACTACTAGTAGTGCCGTGGGTATTTTTTCTTCCCTTCTGCACTACTGGCCCAGTAGTACCGTAGGTATTTGTAAAATACATATAGGCATGTGCGTTCCCCATTACACTACCTAATTTATTTTCGCAACTAGACATCGGTAAGTAAAAATCAACAAGATTCCTATGAATTAATTTAACATAGATCCAAAGTATTTACATAAAGTAGACCCTAGTAACTATAGGAGCGCATGCTCGCTTTATGCGAGCACAGCGCACTGATCAAGGCACTGGTTATGTATTAACTACTTACAGTAACATTTTATGAGAAGTAATCGTGTTTTAGATGTTATAGGGCTGCAAGCAGGCGTCGTTGTCGCAATAGGTAAGTAGGGAGGTATTGTGTGGAGGCTGCCACGAGGTCAAGGACAAGTCCCAAGGACGATGGAGGCCCGACGCGACGGGCCGGTCATTAGTTCATTATAAATGGTGTGCCACTTCAAAGCGTTTTAGAATTGTATCGGAAACAATATATACCATTTTTAACTAGTAGTTTACTTTAGGTAGGTACTACAACACATTTAAGAGAATTTATCCGAAATAATACAGAGTTAGTCATCCAGCCACCAAACAATAATACAGATTAAGCCATTACCCATCAATTGTAGTGACGACTTGATTTCAATGATGGAGGCCTTTGCCCAGCAGTGGTGGGCTAGATACTTTCTAATACAGAAAGTTCTCGTAAAGTTCCCTCTCAAAAATATATATTTCCCATATAGATAAAGCAACAGGAATATTATTATGTAAAAGTCCATCATTTTTAATCAATATATCGTGTCTAATATGTGCAATAAAGCTTGTAAACTTGTCTTTTGGGAGTTAAGATTTATGTCGAGTTTGTTTCACTCTGAACTTGGTAATTTAATTTGTAGTTCCATAATAATACATGTCGTGGCAGCTTATAAATAATAAAACACTATAGCTTGTAAATCATGAAGTGTGAAATAAATAAATTAATAAAGTAATAAATATTTCGATGGCGTGCGTGGTAGAGCTCAGTGTTGTCAGATCTGGATTTGTTTCACTCAGACGGCTCAGACCGCTCAGTGCGAGCATTTAAAGATTTTTGAGAAATCATAAGTTAAGTGAACTATTATTTTTCTTTAGATAGTGAGTTAAGCTTTACAATAAAAAAACTATTTTTCTTGGAATTCTTACATTTAAGATACTATGTTGTTCAAAAGGAATTGATCTTTATGAATGACTCTTTCAGATGGTATCATAAAATACAGGATGTTTTTTTTCACGTTTCACTGGTTCGATTCCCGGCTCAAGCAGGTGATTTTTGTAAAATCTTTAAATACAGTTTTTATTACCTATTTTTGAAAATAAAGGAATGTTTCCTTTCAGTAAAATTTGCCATCATCAATTTTAAGGGTAGGTACTTTTCCTCCAACCACGGTCTTTTTTTCCACTGTGTATATAAAGCTCAGTCTATTGAGGTTTGACAGTTTGTGGTAGTCTAAGGGCTAGGGTAGTCCGAGTTGTTGAGTTGTAAGAAGGGTGCGGGTTCAAATCCTGCTCGTGGAAATTTTTTCAACATTTGTGTTTTTGTAATATGTTCGCAACAAAATTTGCGTTAAAAAATTATAAAAACATTTTATAGTCTGAGTTGTGTTTACTATCCGTATTCATTCGATTACATTTACTAAAACGAAAATTAGTCTACCTACTATGGCATTGAAGCAGCGCCTCCTGGCGGCATACGAGAATAGTAAAAATTATGCCATACAAATTCTCGATAACGTTAAAGTGATCGAATGGCATGAAACTCGCACAGGCAAGGCACCCTATGTACCCTGGTACAGCTGGTGGTAGGCATGTTAACAACGTTGTGACTTTAGGCAGGGGAAAGCGTGTACATAATTTTCGTGTTACGTTTACGTGGCACAAAAATGGTGAAATAATTCCCATCTTAAGTAGGTATGCGTGTAACGCAAATTGCGTAGGTAACTGGCCTAACTGTATTGCAAAATTAAAAAGAAAATATTGAAAATGGCGCCGGTTTCTGTGTCAAGTTGGTAGGTAGGTAGTCCATGATATACCTAGGTAATTTTGAGAAAGTGCTTACTAAAACTTCTTTTATTACACACTTGTATTAAATGTAGGTAAAAAAGGCTTTAAAGGTACTACATATTGTAAACATATTTACAATGCATTGTTTTTAACTCGCAATATTAAAGTTTTTGACTGAGTTATTGTGGAGGGAGGTGATAGAGTACAATTTTTCGTCGCATGCTGCAGTATTTTGGCAACTTCATGCGAAACAAATACAAGTGGACTTCTGCAGTAGATAATACGAGGAAAAATATTGGACTCTTGGCGCAAAACCTCAGCGAGTTGATCGTCGGTCCCTGTTTATAGTGAAACTAAGTAAAACTGCCATGACGATCTATAAACTTCGGTAGGAGGTAGAAGTAGAGAAGGAAGAGAGAGATTTACCGTCTCAAGAATAGGGATGATGACAGCAACAACAAATAATTCCAGAACATAAACAAATGCATAAGGTTAAATGAAATCACGTAACAGTTCTATAAAACATTCACCTATTTCTTATTTGACATATTAGGCATGGATTTCTGTAACCTAAAAAGTTACGAGCATTAGAAACAAAAGAACGCGTCATTAAAAATGAATAAGAAACATTCGAAACAAAAGAGCGTTGTTTAATGAAAAAAGAATGATAAGACACTTTAACAATAAAGGAGGTGTTCGTTTTTAGGCCCTTATTTTATTACAGTTTTGAAGTGATGGTTTTCTGATAGATCTGCCTTCTGAGATGATGTTTTGATGATGAAAAGGCCCCAACATAATTTAAAAAATATTTAAAAACTTGTAATCTTGTTTTTTTCATCAAGCTTTTCTTATTATTTTTGGGTTCTAATGATAGTTTTAAGTGTTTATTATGGCTGAACTTATTTAAACATTCTAAAAGGTATTTTAAGGTTTCAATGCAATTTAGTACCATTGCATTACTAATTTAAAAAATAAGATTTGACATTTAACACTGACACGAAGTTGTCAAGACTGAGGTCAAGACCTCAGAATAATAACTAAGCTATTGTTCTGAGGTCAAGACTCAGAACAATAACTAAAGCTATAGAAGGATGATTAAAATAAAAAACGTGCAATTATGTTTAGTTCCGTTCTATCTCATGGCTAGAAAAGGAGGTTGGAGTGCGACAAATGGTTGACACTTAGTTTTTATTTTTTGTATTGTTATGTCATTCGGTCATCAGAAAAATAAAATCTCGAGTCCTTTTGCCCGGCCAAAATCAGAAGTACATTGATTTAAAAGCTGACAGTTTGTTTCACAAATCTGGTGACACCTTCGAAATAACGAAAGAAAAGGTGACAATCGATCTCTTTCCAATACATCACCTAGGTTCATTAGTTAAAATAGTGCGAACTAATGAATTTGTGTTGTTATTTTTAGTCCGGTTTCTGTAGCTTTAGTTATTATTCTGAGGGTCAAGACATTATTATTATTATTTTTTAATTTGTTCATGACCATGAATACTAGTCCTTCAGTCGAAAACTTAATTTATACGTTTAAACTCTATCGAGTATCTCAGTAAAGATGTGGGGCTTTACTAAGTCCTCACGCGACTTTTTGAGAGAATTTGAAAAGTACCATTGCACTGTTTTGTTTCATTTACCAACACTCATGCACACTCACGAACACATAACGGTTAATAATCCACCATTATTTCACATTAATATTCGACATAACACAAATTTCAGAAAATAAAACAAAACCCTTGACCACATGAAACCACATGACTCTTCACTTTTCCGCCAAGAAGTCGTCAAAAAGTTTAGGATTGCTATTTTATGATTTTTTTTAACTGACCTTTTTTATTATATAATACAATGTTTGGGTATGTTTAAAAAATATATTAACACATGGAAAAGTTTCTTATTTTGTGCTCTTTTTATAAAATATTATTTCATCACTGTAAGAATTAGGGGGCCCAGCCTCCATACAAAAATGGAACATCTCCTTTATTTAAAAAAAATCGTTTTGACAGTTGCTAAAAAGTTTCTCTATTGACAAACCAGTCAACTATCCAATATTAGTAAAGCTGCTTAGCGCTAAGTTAGCGCTACCGGAAAGAGCGCGATGCAAAATATAATAAATAAATTGTAGGTAGATTAAATAACGGAATGTATTTAGATTCTTTTGTTATAGTATAGATTGTTTGATAGATTCTTCAAAGAATGCTTCCATTAAAATATACGTGTGAGGTGAGCAAATCTGTATTGTAAGTATATTCAATTCAATCAGTGATCCATATTCATGGATACAAGCTTTGTATAAGGTCAAATATTACTTAATACAAGCATTTAAATTATCAATTCGTAGGTGCACAACAAATTCAAAACAGGAAAGAGAATTGAAAAATAAAAATCTTACCTACCTTTATCAGCGAAATCCGATAGTAAATTGTAAGGACAATTTTGATAATATCAGCAATGCGGTCACATTTTCTTTGATAAAAACATGTTTCTACAATTCCAAAATACACTTCAGGAAATTCTTATCGCTTATTATTCGTATATCATACGTGTGTTTAACGCATGGCGCGGAATTGGTTACTGATGGGTTACTGGGACTGACTCGCCGGCTGGCTCGGTAGAACATTTTGATTAGAATACGGCTGGAGAATAGACGAATGTGAAAGAGACAGCACGAAAACATTGATTATGATTGGGAGTAACGACAGAGATGGCTGTATCTAACCCAGTTTCTATTCGATTCGAGCTTTCCGCAGGCCTTGTTTATGTGACGTAACCGCATGATGTCATGGTAACGCCGCCATGTTGAGGTAAGATTTATTTAGGCGGGCTTTTCGTTTCATTTGCCTTGTTCTTATACACAATCTCCGCATCAATAGAAATAATAATAATAATAATATCCGTATCACTAGAGATAAAATAAGCCTATAGTTATATGTTACAAAAGTGACTCTCCTAGATGGGACTCAAATCCAGGACTTATCGAAATCCGAGCGGAATGTTCATGCTTTTTCGCCGCATTGCAGGATCTAAGTATCCAGTTATTTTGTGAAAAATTAAAGAGTAAGTAAGATAGTGATTTTGATGCTATAAATAATTATAATTTTAATTTGAGAAGGACGAAGAAGGAATAAATATTCAAGCTAAACAATATAAATAGGTATAGGAAAAAATACGCTGAAAAGGACACGTTTAAATTATGTTTAAAAATAAGTAACTTTAGTGAAATATGGATATATCCATATTTCACTAAAGTTACTTATTTTAAAAAAAAAATTATAAAATAAAAAGAAAACAAAAGTAATCAATTACACATATAAATATAGATCAGCTACTGTTAGTGTCACATCGACATAATCTAGATCTGCAGAATAGATTTCGCAAAGTTACTGCAACGTATCTAATTGTGTAATAAAAAGTAAAGTAAACAGCCCTTAATATACTGTGCCATATCTGTCTTACTGCTGTGCAAAGGCCTCTATTATTAATATTAAAACATCACTTTAAGAAGGGATTTTTACAAAAACTACATACACATACAACAATAACACTAGTGCATACTACATTTTATCATTTTTCTCCATAATCGTAGGTATAAATAGTGGAAAATGTTACGTTATCAATCCAATACACTATCATGAATAAATTATCAAAATTTTAAAGTAATGAAACGAAAAACTTGGATTGGGGAAAGTTTTTTTAATTTCCTGTAAAATATATTGCTAAAAAGTTATGTTGTTTTTGTAAAAATCCCTTCTTGATGGGTAATAGCTTAATCCCCACGCTTGTCAAAAGCGGGTCGGTGATCTCAAACTTGGGCTGTGCATTATAACTGAACCCGGGAACTTTGGCTATCGAGCGCCTTTCCACTCGGTCACCGAGGCATAGTTGTTTACCAGCATGTCAACTGGATAAGATTATCGTTACAACTTCAAACTACTTTATCTTAACCTTAGAAATAATAACGTAACTAAATTTCCTCTGGGATCATTGTCAGACGTCATATTTACAGCGTTGACATAAACTTTATTGTAAGTAATTGTTAATTGAATCGCCTTGTATAAATGTATTTATGTATGCTTATGTAGTAAATAAATGAATGTCTATGTCTATATATACAAATTCAACCTTTCATTTTCTTTCCTTAAGGTTGATAATTTTTGAAACCAAACAAAATTATAGTAGGATGAAACTCATTGGAAATGGAAGAGAATATTAATGACATTAATGAAAGGAAAAATAATTTACGGGCGATCTGAGGAGGAGAAGTGGAGGGGGGGGGGGTTAAGGGTAAAAAACGGTTTATCTAGATTTCCGGCAAAACCACAAGTCGTATGGAAAAAAGTTAAATGGCAAAGTTGTAGGTAATAAAAAGATCTACAACTTTTGTTTTTATACCCGACGTTTCGACCGAGTTACAACGGCCGTCGTTTTTCACATAACCTCAAAATGTAAGTGAAAAATTCAAATAACCAAGTTTTTGGTTTTTTATTTTTATCTTTTACAAAAAAAAATTCTTTTTCATGAAATTTGGTGAATATTTACCTTTTTATGTCCCAAACACATTGTAATTTTTTTGATTTAAAATATTTATTTATTTTACCTTCTTTTGACTTATTATCAAAAAAGCACCCTCATTTTCAATTTAAAATTCTCGCGTCAAATTAAAAAAGTCGGTGGGCGTTTTGTTCGTTGATATCTGTACTTTCTAATGGTGTAAAAAAAAACATTACTATGGTAAATGTTCTCGATTACTATGGTAAAATGCGAAAACGAACGACGAAATAACAGGTAGTAAGGCCCAGACCCTCCTAGCCCAGCACAGATTACCTAATAGTTACTACGTGTCCCGGGTTCAATTCCCAGGCGGGGTACATGTTTGTGCACTCGGTTTTGTTGGTGCTAGGGCTTTATTTTTTCTCCTGGCTAGCTACCACCATCTTATCTAAATATGTCGCCATAGATTCAACGTTTGTAGTAGTTCCAGCAGCTAGAGATAAGATAGTCGGTGCATCACCAGTAGATGAAAAATTCTGCGTGAATTGCGCTTCCAAATTCAGCATTATCATCACTTAACATCATATGAGATGAAAGCGAAGTGCTTGTTTACACGTAATAAGCAAGAAAGTCTCCTTTTTACCCAACTGCGTCAAAAGGAGGGTTATGTTTTTCGAGTGTATGTATACCTATGTAATAGGTCCTTACAAAAATAAATAAATAAAAAAATCCTCCTCCTTAAATTGGGGTTTTTTAATAGGTGTATTACTTCTAAAAGTCATACCGGTTGTTAATATTATTATACACCTATGTTACTTAGGCTTCAGTACAATGATCATTAATTTTGTCTTTATCGCCTAATTTTTTTTTTAAATTGATTAACATTTTAGTTCGTTGAATTGTCCTTTTGTTTCATTGTTGCTTTGAAAGGACTTGATTTTTTTCTTTTTAATGTCTGCTATATTTAGCTAGTGAAACAAACACACTAGATACTCTACAATTTTTATAGTGTTAAAATAAATGTATGCTAAGAAAATTAAAAAAACGTTAATATGAAAAAAGAAATTTTATAAAAAATCTTTATACAATACTCCAATTTCATCGGTAACCTATTATGTATATGTATGTCTGTTTCTTTGGCACGCCCTACACTACAGCCCAAACGGCATGGTGGATTTTAACCTTTGATTATATAGTCAAAGGATTTTAACATATGAGGTGTCATTGTTAGATTTGTTTTGACTGTGGGAGCGACATATTGACGACCTCCTTGATTGAGTGGCTTGCATACCGGTTTTCATGGTGTCGCCATCTCTGAGGTTCGATCCCCGGTCGGATCAATTTAGAAATACCTGTTTTTCTAAATTGTGTCGGGTCTGGGTGTTTCCTATGTAAGTATAATAAGTATGTATTTAAGTATATTAAGTATGTTTATTCGTTGTCTAGTTAACTATTTCTCGAGTTTCATATGAAAGCTTTTCTTAGGGCTAGATAATTGGTGTGAGTGTAGGAAACATTTATTTTATTTTATTTACTTATAGAAAAAAAAACAAAAAAAAAGGAAAAACATTGGCCGGGTTATTAGCTATTAGTAGTCTTGACCCCAAAAAACTGTTAGATCGACCACACGATCAAAATTCTTTAAACGAACTACAACGTCTACGGAATTTAAAGGATATGGCCAATTTTTCTATGGACGTTTATGGTGTTTTGTTGTCGGGAATATTAGCAGATTTTATTCCCATGTTTAAAAAAGTTCAAAGAACTTGTCAGTCAAAATTACTAGACATTAAGAGTTTCGGTTTGACAATTGGTGTATGCGCTATGATTTTGCTATTTAAAAGAGTAAGGCGTTTTAATATAGGTAATTATTATATGTAGGTTTTGAAATGCTTGGTTATTTACTTTTTTTATTTATTTTATTTGGCCACTGGCTCCAGGCATTACCATCTGCCAATGTCGGTACCTTGTTGGACGGGCCGTCTCTCACTCTAGCGGTCTGTCTCCGTCTAGGCGCCAGGGTAGTCCACCCTCACCGCTGCGTATGTGGAGAAGCTGTTGACGAGCTTGGCCACCACGGCCTATCATGTGCTCGCAGTGCTGGGCGTATGCTGTGTCACTCCTCTTTAAACAGCATCAACCGCAGTGCTTATGCCACCGTTGGTACACCGGCTGTTTTAGAGCCAGCTGGTGTGTCTCGCAGCGATGGCAAGAGACCTGACGGGATGACCATTGGGCCCTGGAAGCTCGGCAGGCCGTTGGTGTGGGATGCAACCTGTGCTGACACCGTGGCTCCCTCACATGTACGCGCCACCTCACTTCATGTGGGGGCTGCTGCGGTAAGTGCTGAAGAACGCAAACGGCACAAATACGCAAACCTGGGTTCAAATTATTTATTTGTTCCGTTTGCGGTGGAGACATTGGGTCCATGGGGGCCGGAGGCCAAGCAGCTAGTCAAAGAGTTGAGTGTTCGCCATAATGAAGCCTCCGGTGACAAGAAGGCTGGCAGCTACCTCTGCCAACTTATTAGCTTGGCAATCCAAAGAGGTAATGTTGCCAGCATTCTTGGAACCGTTCCCATGAGCACATAGTTGGAAGAATTTTTTTATTTATAGGTTTTATTTTGTCTTTAGTTATCTTAATTTCGTTTTTTCTTATTTTTTCTTTAATGTAGTTAGTTATGTCATGTTCCATTACTTATCATAGTAGTTATAATAACTATCAGACTTGTTATTTACTTTAGAAAACTAAAAAGTTTGAAATAAACCAAATTATTAAAATAAAACAAAAACCCGACTGCTAAAACAACTATATAAAAACCTTCTTAACGGCTGGACCGATTTGGATGAAATTTTTGTGTGTTCAAGTGGATTCGAGAATGGTTTAGATTTACAATTGGACCCGGTAGGTGGCGGTGGATACGGGTGTTCTTAAGCGGACGAATGATTTGTTTGTTTTGTTGTCATGGAAACTGTCAATGTTTTGTTTGCTTTGTTGTCATGGAAACTGTCAAAGTGGTACGAAGTCCGCCGGTCAACTATATAGTTTAATATAGTTATGTATAAAATAAGTAAAAGATTTTTAGAAATCTCTGTAGTTTATTGAGACTTCACTGCACACACGCCTCACACGCAAGCACGGAGTAGAACTATAACAGTAGAACTAGACTATTATGCATTAAATCTATTTTTTTATACTTAACTCGGCAAATGACTCCACTCCACTTGATGTTAAATGGAAACGGAGTCCAGATGCGAAGACAACTGGTGCAGCGCGAAAACAACGCAGCATCAGTCACTCTCGCCCTGCCGGCCCACAAGATGCATCTTAACGATCACGCCTCGTTTGAAGGACCCCATGTCATGTGTTAGACTATCTATCTTTTGGAAGTGCGACATAGAAACGAGTCACCAAATTTCTTTGTAATGTATGTTTGTATTTGTGCGTGATGGAATGTTCGAGACAGTACAGCGGTGACTTCGGAGAGCAGCACGCGTACTCCTATGGAGGAAGGGAAAAGGTGGGATAAGGTAAAAGAGTTCTTCAGAGCACTCGCCGTGATATAAGCGGTAGAAGACGCTGAGTGACGCTATATCTCTACACAATTGCAGGGGCTCGAGAGCATTAGTGACCTCTGCATTGCCGATAATGCTTATAGCGCGCCGCCGCCGCTGCAACCTCTCCAAGGCATCGAGAAGGTACTTTGCGGAACCTTCCAGAGGTGCGAGCAATACTCCACGCAAGACCGCACCTGAGTCTTGTACAAAAGGCACAACTGATCTGGCGCAAAGAATCGCCGCACCCTGTTCCAGGACACCGAGTTGACGTTTAGGCTGTTTTTATCACGGCTTCGATGTAGTCCCTCTGGTTCAGATCGCAGCGAATCTCCATAGCGAGCATGTTAATACTGCTCTGCAGGACGAGTGATTTGCCTTGAAGAGGGGGAAGGGGTAGGAATGGCAACTTTTTTGCTGTGAATATCTGTGTTTTCTTGGCATTGAACTCAACAAGATTATATTGGAGCCCCATTTAGATATGAGGTCCAATACCCGATTGAACTCAATGACAAGATTTACTCGTTTCCTTCAGTCTTGACTCGCTCTTGACCGTTATACCCACCGTGCACTGTACTATCATCTGCCAATGAATATTTCCAAGTGGAAGCATTATATCATTGATATGCAGAAAGAACAGCGTGGGGGATAGAACGGATCCCTGAGGGACACCAACGTTCACTGCACGAACCGCGAAGCGCATCCGTCTGAGAGTACTCGAATTGTACGCTCATAGTTTTTAATAAATAAATACTTAATTATACTTAATATAACAAAAGAACCTAACGACTACCGAAACACGGAAAAGCTCGAGATATTTTAATTTGGTCACCAGTCCGGTGTCTCGGCATTACGAAGTTGCTTAACATGCAAGATTGCTATAATTTAATATCATGATAATAAAGTTATAAATATATAACGTTCTGCACATCAATCATTAAAGTAAACACCAAATAAATTGTCAATATATTTATTTTATAATAATTTAATAATGTTATTCGCATATTTGGACCCAGTTATGGGATGGGTAAGCTTAATGATTATCTATATAAAATTTATCAGTAGGCTGTATCTAAAACTTTAGATATCTTTAAATTAATACGTAAAGCAAAAACTTTGTACCCCTTTTTACGATAATTGCGCGGACGGAGGAGTATGAAATTTCGCACACTTATAGTTTATATAGAGAAGGAGTACAGAATGTTAATTTTTTTTTTTAATTATGCATAAAAAATACATTAAATCAATAAAACAAACATTACACACACTACCATGTATTTGACACATACGCAGTAGGTATTACACATACGCAATACTATTTAAAAAAAAATCTAAAATGGAAGAGGAGCGGCCGAAATCTGTCAATGCCAATCCAAACACACATTCTATCGTTTTTAATTGCTTAGGATACAATCCGTGCAGCCTTAATAAAATTACGGTCGAATTTCGACACTGGGCGACAACTAGTAATTATTATTATTGTAATAAAGGTAATTATATAATTCAAGTTTCAGTCCCAATCGCCTATATTTATCAATAAATTTCAAAAAGGTTGACTTTTTTGATAACAATACACATTTTTTTTAACTAGATGTTGTGTTTTAAATTTATCACATCTTTGATAACGAAAGTATTTCCAAAAATCATTGTTAAAATTAAAACATAGGTAAAAAAATATTATTCTGAAAAAGATAGACGGTGACAGGTTTAATCCCTATCTATTAAGAAATGGTTGAATACTGATGTTATAAATATTTTTCGTTAATAAAATATAGGGTATAGTTGCAGCATCTATTTTAAGCCTTTTTCTACATATTGGAATAACAGGGAATAAGTTTATTAGAGTTCTATTAGCTAATATTAGATGGATTCTGAATATCTACATATGATTAAAGGTAAAAAACATATTTCAGGCATATGAAATATAACTTACATTTGCTATAAGCTGAGTATTAATAAGGCAGTTTGTACCTGTACTGTCACCCAATAGAATACACGTATGGGATATTTTTAATAACCTATTGGACACTTTACTATACTTACATAATTAAAGTAACAAAATATTAATAAGTATATATTATTTATTAATAATATACTATTTTATTAAATAGGTATGTGTTTATTCTTATTTTCTAAATTACGTGCTAAATACATTTCTCGTTCATATCTCACGATAACGCAATTCATTTCAACTTGAAACTAATATCAAGTCGATGAACAAATTGTAACCAGTCTTATCCATGTAAAGTCCCTTAGCGGTCAGCAGAAGACGTAAGGTCTGACGCAAATGGGGCACCTGTCAGAGGCGGCGAGGCACCTCCTCAAGCAGTCCGCGTGGAAGAAGTGTGCGCAGGGCGTGACGCGCGCCGAGCGCATGGTGCCCAGGCAAACGGCGCACACGTCCTCCAGGGTGGACAGCTCCTGCACCGTCGCGCGCCTGAACCGCGCCAGCGAACCCCGCGCCTCCTTCAGCTTTACCAGCGCTTCTCCAAGCCGATGTCTCCCGTGCACAAACACGCACACATACATGACCAGCGCGGCCAGCCGCCACCGCTCGCACCACACCAGCGCTGGCACAAGGGGCGTCGCTAGCGCCGTCGTGATCCCTCGCGCCCATACCCCGAAATACATCGGCTCCATTCCCTCCAGCTTTTCCAGCTTCAATCCTGCCAATCCTATCGGCCCAAGCTCGAGGAAAGTCTTCTCTGAAAGAAGGTAGTATACCCCGGTAATCATTGTGTATAACGCGTTAGGCTGGTAATGCTCCAAGCCTTGCTCTAGCCCGAGCGTCAGGAGAATGAAGGTTATGGTGACTATGAAAGTGACCGCTTTAGTCCACTCGAGGACTATCTTGGTGGCGGACATGGCGAGGTGCTTGACGCGCGAGTGCCGGGTCACGTTGACGTAGGGGGACCAGTCCTCCTTGGTGCAAATCTCTCGCACATAGCTCACCGAGTAGGTGATGACATTGTAGAACATTAACGAGTAGAGGGAGGTGAGCCGGCCTTGGGAGACTAAGAGCCGGTCGCACGCAGTAAAGATCAGCAACTGGAAAGGTACAACATTAATATTAGCTCAACTTTAATACCCAAGCATAATGAATGGGATGACATCGATTAAAATTTGTTTGTGATCGAATCGTAAATGTGTTTTACAAAGCTTAGTCAAGCTATATACTTCAGGTCATGTATATACAGATCAATTTTAATAAAATATTTAAAACCTTTTTTGTTAAATAAAAAATATTTTGGAAAGTAGATGTACGAAATTTATATGAAATAACGTTTAGCTAGTTGATTTATAAAGGAAGTAACCCACACATGTAGGTAATTTTACATAAATGTCCTAAAAACAAAACTTAAACATAAGTTTAACAAAGCAAATTTTAGATATGTTTTAAAAGTATAAGTTATAGTCCATTTGTATAGACATTATTATCCATAATCTTTGCCTACCTGGCATATCATTGTGGAGAGATTGTTCATTTGCAGGAAGACGTTCTCAACGCGCTCCAGCGGCGCATAAGCAGCCTTCACGACGCGCATCACCCGCGTCATCGGTGCCCGCAGCCGGCGCGCCGTTTCTGATACAAACAAATCGATAGTTATTTATCGCAATACAAATAAATATAAATACAAATCTGTATTGCAAACCAAGTATAAGAAGGTGTAAAGATTAACAACTAAAGCATTTTCGGAGTGAGCTAATAAATGAGAAAAAAACAGCTCAGCGTGCTTTTTGCCACGCAACGCATTTGGAGAGGCTTTCGTTCAGCAGAGGACAGACAGAATGATGATGACGATATGATGATAACAGTAGTGCAGGTCTACAGGACTGTATAGTTGCAGTTAATAATAAGCTTTTTTCATAAGGTATACACCATCTAAATATAATATATTTTATGCCTGTGGATGACGTAGGAGGCGACTAAACCCACAAAACGTTATATTAAGCCAAAAGACTGGTCCCGTGTTAATTTGGGAAACTTAAGCAGGTGCTTATAGTGAATAAAACTCGCACTAGGCACTTCGGTGACAGAGGCACTTCAGTCAGAGAGCAACAAAGGTAGAGACTGCGCATTTTGCTGTAACGTAATGTTCGATGCGAGCATTTGCATGGTCAGTAGATACGGTCGGTGAGCCGAGAGCTCCGCCTTAAGGTTACTTTACGATAAACGCTCCGGGTAGGCAATTTTGCCACACAAATTCTCGTATCGAATGGTGAAATAAACTCATACCAAGGTCTTATTTTTTTGTACAGTAATAAAATAAACTATAATACAGCTATTGGTACGAAGCGTGTGGAGAACCTAGCAACAAGCCCCGTTGAGCGGTTGAAGCTTGTCAAATCATATTGTCCACTTCAGTTTTCCGTTTCATTAGCGCTTTGCCCTATTTGCATACTGTTTTTTGTATTCTTAGTAAAAAATATGAAGATGGTCGGTGTTATTCAATATATGTATAGCCATTTTTTTATTTTTTTTATTCAGTAAACCTTTTGATTTATCACTACATAGTATTAAAAAAGTCGCTTCCCGCTGTCTGTCTGTCCCTATGTATGCTTAGATCTTTAAAACTATATACTTACGCAACGGATTTTGATGCGGTTTTTTTTAAATAGATAGAGTGATTCAAGAGGAAGTTTTATAATTATAACATATAAACCTATGGACCGGGTCCAATTATTATGCATGTTTTATACATATAAAACATGCATAATAATTGGACCCGGTAGGTGGCGCATGGCGCTTCGCTGCCATAGGGTTCTATAGGATACGGGTGTCCACTGAAACGGACGAAGTCGCGAGCGGGCGCTAGTATATAATAATATATAACGTAACATAATACCGCAAAACATAAATGTGAAATGAGAGCCAAGTTCAATGTTATGATACTTATATGCCCCGTTTGTTGGCTTCAACGACAAAATAAGTAAGATCTAAATGGGTGCTAAGTTCAAAGCCTAAGGTCTGACTAGGCTCGTTCTCATAAACGAATTATTTTTAAGTACCTACTAAAACAGTCATGGAAGAGCCCTATGTTCGATGGCTAGTTTCAACCAGCCAGCCAAATTTCCGGAAAAAATAAAATAAGAACTTGCAGCTTTCGAACTTGCGAAGGCTTTAATATAATTCGTAGATATATAAAAACTAGCCAAGTCAGACCTAGGCTTTGAACATAGCACCCATTTAGATCTTACTTCTTTTGTCGTTGAAGTCAACAAACAAGGCATATAATATTAATATTATTTTATTATTATTTATACTAATAAAATATTGAACTTGGTTCTCATTTCACATTTATGTTATTTAGTAGGTATTAATACTAAATCCTAGTTAATAATAACCTAATAAATACGAAAGTCGTATAATACTCTTAGTTATAAGCAGTTATAAGTACTAAAACAGATGTTTGGATTAAAAAAAAATTAAGGGTGGTATTCCACTTATATTCACTTGATGACTTTAAAATCCATATAAAGACCGGCTGTCATCAATTGTGATTGCTGGTTCTTACATTACAGGCATCTAAGTAAATGTTCCTAATAGAATCAATTAATTGAAATATATAATAAATTGATAAAAAACTAGTTTCTAATTTATTCCTTTGTATTCGCCCAACTACCTATCTGGATGCCAAATTGAACTTTCTAGGTCATCTGGAACTGGGTTAGAGTTTTGATCTATCTATAGATCAGTCAGCGAGTCAGCATCAGTGAGTGATAAAAATATCGATTTTTGGACGTTAATATTTTAAATAACCGTTTGAGGTGTGTTTATGAAATTTGGAGCACATATGTATCTCGCAAGTCTCAATATATGAGCCAAATTTGACATGTTTATTTGAAATAGCTTTTGTGTTATGAGGGGGTCAAAAGTGGCTCCAAATGGTTTGTGTAATTACACAACATTACACACGGTGCGGCTCGTCAGCTGTTCTGTTAGCTTGAACTTGACTTGACACGCTACCGCGTGTCTAGATGAATCAAAAGAATGCTTGGTAGAAATAGTATTTACTTTTGAATTTAGTAAAGGTTAACAACTTTTTTGATAATTTATTTATTAGGCAAAGCATAAAACATAAACAGTTTTTGACTAATATTTGTGTCATCATCATCATCATCATCATCTCAGCCAAAAGATGTCCACTGCTGGACAAAGGCTTCCTCCAAGGATATGAGGGGTATTTGCCGTAATCGCCACGCTTGGCAGGCGGGTTGGCGATCGCAGTAAGTTGAGACTTAATCTCAGAGAGATGCTGCTGCCCATCCTCTGGAATGGTCCCTTAGTCGGCTTTTACGACACCCACGGGAAGAGATGGGGTGGTGCAATTCTTTATCCCCGGCACCACATAGGGAAATATTTGTGTAATGGTAGTATAATATATTTTAGTCCTTACTGGAAACACAGATTTAGACACATTTTTTTTAAATTGCCTATCCTGTTACATAGAGCCGTCCCTTGCTTAGTTGGTTTCTTTCCTACAGTTTTTTTCACTGGTTAAATGAATAGTATATAAACGCGCCCTTATGAAAGGGTAGCCAGTTCAGAGCACAGAGTCAGCAGACGTCCACACCTCGTCCAAGAAAGCTCTGGTAAGATTTTATATTTCACTACCATAAATTACAAGTACCTACAACTTATAACTATGTATATTTACATACACGTTTAGTCTATATATTCCACAAAAAATAGTACTTTTTAGTAGTTCTAAAATTAAAGTACCTAAGTGATGAATTTATTAGTATTTTATTTATTTTATTGATAAAAAGGATAACCTTTTATCTTCTTCTTTCTTTTCTGTTCTCAGTAAAAGAAAGTACTGTTAGGTACCTGGCTAACTTTAGGTACTGTTTGCGAAAGTTGTTTCACATGCAAGTTTGTAATCCGAACGCGCAAGCCACTGCGCCATCGAGCACAGAGAAAAACAATATTATTGCGCTAATATCAGATAATGATGTTCAGGCATAGTTTCACGTCATTCGCGGCGGACCGCGAAAGTGCTTGTACATGTACGGTCAAGAACGAAAGTGCTTGTATGTGTACGGACAAGAACGAAAGTGCTTGTACGTGTACGGTTATGAAGGTACCGAAGGGGAATACCACACGAAAAAAAAATGGGTAGCCTAATAGGGCTTTATAACTAACTAGCTCTGCTTGCGACTTCGTCCGCGTGGAATAGCGACTTTCAGCAACATTTTTAATTTTTTAGGCTCTTGTTCCCGTTTTTGCAACATTTTTTACTGATGCTTCGCTCCTATTAGTCGCAGCGTGATATTATATAGCCTAAAGCCTTCCTTTATAAATGGACAATCCAACACAAAAAGAATTTTTCAATTCGAACCAGTAGTGGCTGAGATTAGAGCGTTCAAACAAACAAACTCTTCAGTTTTATAATATTATAATATAGAAATTAATCAACTATTAATAAAGACGTAAAGTTTGTGACTTTGTTTGTTTGTTTGAGGAGGGTAATCTCTGGAACCAAGGCTTTGAAAACTTACCGTTAAAAATTGGTATCGATACTTCTGTCAAACGAGGATACCGGTAAAAAGTACCGGTAATCTTGGTATCGTTACCTGGGTGGCATTTTTAACGGTAAATTAACTAACTGCTTTACGCGGATTGGCTAAAGAGCAATATTTAACGAAAAAAGTAGCGATACTTTTCTAGATAACGTTACCTGCATTATAGGTACCAAATTACCTTTAAAGAAATAACGTAACTTACCGGTACTTATAGTGGGAATTGGGTAACGGTATCAAGCCCTGTCTGCAACTACTGATCCAATTCCAAAATATATATTTTAAAAACGATAGATACGATAGCTCAAATTGGAAGAGCACCTGACCCGGTATGTCAGAAGGGTGCAGGTTCAAACCCTGCTCGTGGAAATTTTTTCAACATTTGTGTTTTTGTAGTTTGTTCGCAACAAAATTTGCGTTAAAAATTATATAAACATTTATATATATTTTATTTAAAAAAATAAAGTGTTTCTTTTTAAAATCTCAAAATTGACGCGGGCGGAGTCGCGGGTAAAGTACTAGTCTGTTATGGATTATTATTATTATTAGGGATTGAACTACGATTTATCGCATTCAACACAAGTATCTATCCGTTCAGCTACAGACGACGCTTACAATTGCGCTAACGTTAACTATTTATTATTATTTCAATCAATCATCACATAAGCTGTTCAGTTCCATTTTTATTCCCTGTTCGTATTTCATTAAAACGTAGGTAAACAAAGCTACGTCACACTTTATAGTTTGGATTTCGAAAACAAAATTATTCTGTATTGTAGCGCTAAAACAAGATGATTTGTTAATGCGTCGTTGAGTGTGTTGTTCTGTATGCTCATATTTATAAATGCGCAATTGCAAAGTTTTATGGGCTGTATTATTAATAATAAAAGGCGCCGATAAAGAGTACGAAAAAAAACTACAAGGTTTAATGAACTCAATTTTGGAGAACAGCAATACAAAAAGTACAAATGGATATTTCTAAACATCTACAATATGCAAATTTAGCTCCTAGCGTGGGAGATAAATCAAACAGCCAGTATGTTGTCTATAGCTTCGTGAGCTGAGAGCTAAGAGATTGTTTTATTTGTGTTTACATCTTATATACTAATTATTGCTAATACTTAAGTATGTGCGTCAGCTGGAAACAGCAGTGTGTGTGCTCTAGATACAAAGTCCGAGCTGACGCTACACAAAGAAGGAAGGAAATACCTAAAATCAAAATAATTTGCATACGAAAGAGTTTCTCACAATAGGTATGTTGTCATTGAAAATGTGTTCTGAATAATAAGTCTACGGTCGTCCAAGAAGAACCAACAACAAACTCAGCAACATCAGCCCATTCAACAAACACAAAAAACATTTCATTAAATTTATATTTAAACATTTACGCATTCGTTTGCACTCATGTGTCGAAGTCAATCTCTCTGTGGTTATTTTCGACGGTTTGTTGATCGGACAACAACAAAAAATGCGAATGCTCGGGAGGTGTGTGAGGCGCGCGCGTCGGCGGCGCAGACGCAGATAGAAAACAGAAGTGGTTGACGCAAGTGCGCTGGCGGCGCGCCAGCTTCCGCCCGCCCATTCAACTCCGCGCCGACCGGCATAGGGTAACTGACAATATCTGCCGCCAAATGGCTTTGTTTTGCTTTATTGTGTTCCGGTTTGACAGCTGTACTAGAACGGTAACTACACTGGTACCCACGGTAGATCCAGTGAAATTACAGGACATAAAAATAAAGTAACATAAACAAACACAAAGGAAAGTATTCAGGACGAAAGTTCCACTCCCAAATAGCTATCAGAGTCACCCCGAGCGCAATGCTATGCTTCTAAAAAAGGGCATAGAAGCATAAGCACTGAAGTTTCAGGGCAACGCGCTGTGTACTGTGACTCTAGAATCAAGAGTCCATAAAATTATTCTTGATTCTTGACCGCTTTCTATCAAGCGGTCCTACATTCGTTTGCAGGCTCAGTTACATAAAATATAGAGTGTGGTTACCGTAATACTAATACACCGCACTACCAATATCTTTATTTGATGTTAACACGAATTGCAGAGAATCAGGTCTAAAACATCATTAGTTACATACCTAAACCAATTGCGTAGAAGTAGGTACCTACTTGTTTTTAAAAAAATGTAAATATGAACAACGTACGATGCCATCAATGATGCGCCAACGCGCAACGTCGGAATCGGATGTTTTTCGTACGAAACTATACGTGCGCATAGGGTAATAATAATATATTTTCTTAGAAGTTTGAATTGTTTGTTTTGCAGGCTAAGAATTTTATGTAGAAATAAGAGAATATCGTAATTAATTCAGTGTAAGTTGAGCTGTTGTATATTAAGTAGTTTAAATACTTGAAAACCCAGTTTATTAATATTCCATGTAAAACAACATGGAATAGTAATAAACTGGGTTATCAAGTAGTTAAAAATTTCGTTATTCATTTTGAACGAATATCTCGTAGCACTGAACGAAAACACTGCACTGCACACTGCACAACACTTGCACTGAAAAAAGCAAGAGCATTTCTTTTCTCCCTTTATTTTCCAACGTCAACGTTAAATCATCACATTCCATCACAAAAACAAAGAAAACATAAAAAGTAGCTCAAAATATTTTAAAACTAATAGAAACAAAACAAATGCTACAGCTAGGTGCGGACTATTGTAATTGATCAATCGAGTTGATTAATAACTCCTTGACACGAGTCTAGGTGTAGCCAACTTATTCAAGGATAGAACTAAGAGTGCCCATTCAAAGAAAACTAGATCTAGCTGTCTAGCCACCGACAACGTTGTTTCTATGACGTTTTTCTTATTCGTAATTGAATCGACAGTAGATAACTCAGTAAATAATTATGATAATTCAGAAATTAGGTCGTGAGCGTGACTAACCACGCATTACTCACGAAAGAGAAAAACAATATTATTGCTTTGACTTCATCTGAATCTGGGGTTAATTTATCGCGACGCCGCCGTCTCTTTGACAGGGTGGAATGCGAAAATAACGGATGTTATTCCATTGCATTTTAATTTTCTTGAATTATTTAGGCATAAAATTTTCGTTTTTTTTTCATATTTTGACATGTACTTCGCCGGCTGGACTAATCGAAGTAATTCTTGTTTAAAAAGTTCGTAGCAAATATGCGTTTTTCGTAGTCATCGTAGCACTACGCCTAGCGCCTTCACTTACGTAAGGCTACGAATATCTCTTCTGTGGCTACGACAACAAAAGTAAAAAGAACAACTATAGACACATTAAATTGAACTTGATTAGATATTAAAAAAATATTATTAACATAATATTGGTATCTTCATAAGGCCAATATAGTTTTAAGCCTGTTAAAAATGGGTAATTTTGCTCATTTTAGTTACCTATACTTCACCTAAATCTACGCCACCTACACTGGCTAGTAGCTTTTTCGTTAATATATAAATAAGTAAATACAAACATTGGTGATGATGACTGACGTCATCCATGCTGTTTTGGGGTCCGTCGACATATATGTCTATTTATCATGGTGTTTCTAAGTTTGCTCCATTTTAACTTTAAATGTCTTCGCACGAAGTAGGTATAGTGCAATTAGGTACCTATTCAGATATATGGTAGCCAAAGCGTGAGCTTTATTCACGATTCAATCACCTTAACAAGAACAAGAAAAAGCGTCCAGGGTGACAAACGAAGCCTCTATCCTTGAAATAGAAATAGAAATAATTTTTATTTTGTACAATCACACTCACATATTCAAAACACAGAAACATCACTTATGCATGTAACAAATTGGTTTCCAAATCAAGTCATCGCTACAACTAAAGGTGTTACTGGGGCGTAGATCCCCATTGGCTTAATCACGACACGCTTGCTAAATGCGGGTTGGTGAAGATCGATCACAAAACCAGGATTGTATGGATAAATACGATTCCGGCAAACCGACTTGGATATTGAATCCAGGACCTCAGGATATCAGGCCTCTCGACCTCTCGACCAATGCATCGTTTATAAAGCAAAAAGGCTCTATTGATGTAGGACATACACTTTCATTCTTGAAACGCTATTGGAGGATACACGTTTACAATTTAGTGGCGTAGGAAGACCATATCGGCTGGGATATTGGCATCCTTCAATGTTTGTTGATTTGTATTTGTTTATTGCCGCCAAAGCGATAGCGAAAACCACATGGACACTTTCTAAGAAGGTCTACAGTGACTGATGCGTCATAGTTTTTTCATTATTAGGCCATGGTTTTTACTAAGCATTGTGAATTATTATAACAAGTCGTTTGATTGGGCGAATTTTACGTAGAGGGTTAAAAATTTACGCTAGCTAAGCACCCAATGAAGTAGATTATTGGTCAGGTAAGTCGGCCCAGTAGATATTGTAGTAGTACCAACGTTCGCATACTACTAGCTTAACAAAAAAAAAACAGACGCAAATACGCGTATCACATCACATCACACTAATATTATAAATGCGAACGTTTGTGTGTATGTGTGTATATTTGTTGTTTCTTCACGCTGCAACGGATGGATGGATTTGGATAAAATTCGGCATTCAGATAGTTTATAAACTGGATTAAAACATAGGACACTTTTTATCCCGATATTCCCACGGGAACGGGAACCACGCGGGTGAAACCGCGAGCGGCCGCTAGTATATAATAATACAATACGTTTTCTACGTAGCTGTCATCCAATAAGTGTGTCGACACCAGCCCAGTGTCATCTCCTGTGCCAATATTCAACACCAGTTTAAGTCCCAAAAAAAATTTTCCATTGAAAATTTACTGAATGATAGTTAGAAAGCGTATTGTATTATTTTTATTATATACTGGTTGTCGCCCGCGAATTCGTTCGCGAAGACTACACTATCCCACAGGAACCTGTTACCGGGATAAAAAGTATCCTATATCTTAGTCCGGGTCCCATGACCCGGACTAGTTGTGTGTGTAAAGTTTCTGTGCAAAGTTTCATCCAAATCCGTTCAGCCATTTTCACGTGATGCACGGTCAAATAAACAGACAAACAGATAAACAGACAAAAAATCTGAAAACTGTTGGAACGTGTTCTAAATCCGTTCAGCCATTTTCACGTGATGCGTGGTCAAATCAACAGACAAACAGACAAAAATTCTAAAAACTGTTGGAACATGTTCTGTTATCGATTCTAAGTAAACCCAGCTTACTTTTTTTCGAATATCTTCCATATACAGACTTTCGACCCTCTTTAGCTTTGTTATTATGTATAAATACGCGTATTTGCGTCTGTATTCAATTCTAGCGAAAGTCAAAAAGCAGTTGCTAACTCCTATTTTAATGATTAAGGAAATAAAATTTCGACGATTAGTTTCTGTTGAACACTGAATGCCGAATAGTGTGAGTTTTATTTCCTATCCGTATTCATTCGATTACGTTTACGAAAACGAATATCAGTAAGGCATTGAAGCAGCGCCTCCTGCTGACATACGAGACGAATTAAAATTTTGCCATACAATTTCTCGTTTTCGTTTCGTGATCGAATGGCGAATAAACTCGTACCAGGCACACTGTCCAAGGTCTCCCGCCCAGAATAGACTTATTACGAACCGATAGCATAATCATGTTCATAAGATTTATTTGTAGCCTCATCATCAGCTCATTTTAATGTCCCCACTGATAAGGCACGAGCCTTCCCTAAAGATGGATAGGGAGTACGGGTCATAAACCAACACGCGGGTCCAGTGCGGTGCAGTGGTTGTTAACGACTGCTAATGCAGCAGGGACCAACGGCTTTACGTGCCTTCCGAAGCACGGAGGAGCTCGAGATGATAATTTTTTAGTCAGCCATCCGATGACCGGCCTTTGCGAAAGTTGCTTAACCTCAGCACTCGCAGACCGGGCGCGTTAACCACTGCGTCACCGAGCTCTTCTTGTAGCGCCTAAACTGAATAAATGATTTTGAATTTTGAATTTTAGCATTCTCTTTTTACCAGTCTCTGCACTACAATCGTGATTACCGTACCGTTGCCGTATTCTCTATCTACTTCGTCATCCTTCTCAAAACTATTCAAAACGTCCCACCGCTTGTCGCAGGCCTTCTTACATAGAGTATAGAGCCCAAAGCGGGTTAGTTAGTAGTAATGACTGCAAGTAAAGGAGACCAAGCAACGCCTCGACATGCGCTCCGAAAAACGGGGAGTTTGAGATTATTGAAAATACTAAAATAAGTTGATAAACAGCAGCTTCTTAGAAGTCATTTCACATTTCGGTATACCAGTCCAAAGTCCAGTATAAAAATTTTCATATCGCATAAATAAATCAATTAAACCTTTTTTTTATGTTTTGTAATAATAATTGTCACGATCTCTGTTTTTTTGTCTTAAGCATAGAAAGTCATTAAAATTGGCTTATTTTTTAAGAGAGAATTAGTTATACCTTCGAAGTTTGTTTGGAATGCCGAAATATAATGTGGCTCTTACAAGAGTTACTTTTATTTACAAAAAAAGACAATAACAAGATAATAATTGAACTACTTACATAAAATCTTTATATATATAAATCTTCTGTGCGTGTGTTTGTAATTGAACTCCTTTTAAACGGCTAGACCGATTTTGATGAAATTTTTTGTGTGTGTTCAAGTGGATTCGAGAATGGTTTAGATTTTTAGATTTACAACTTTGACTTCGTCGCGAGCGGGCTACTAGTTAAACTTATAAAAAACTATAAACTATAACTACTATCTACTAACTAAATATACTTCTCTTATAACTGTTGAAAGAGAATCAAGAAGGTTTAACTTCCAAGAGCGTGACAAGGTGCAACTTCCTTACCTTGTGCGAACTTGGCGACTGACGGGTACCATCTGGCCGGGTACCGGTAGTTGGCGGAGATGAGGACTGGCAGCACCAGGCAGGTGTAGGCCGCCATCAGCCAGGCTCCGCCCAGGGCCACCAGCAACCCTCGCGGCGCCCAATACGGCAGCAGCAGCAGCAGCGAAAGCAGCCATACTGCGGACGCAGTCTAGAGTTACACTCGGTCATGGACATACACCTAGAGCACCATAGATTGTCAAATCAATGACCTGCACCGATCACCCTTTTTTAGCCTAAAATTGTTTGTACCGGGATCATCCCGTGCAGCTTCAACTCTGGATAACTGTGCTAACTGTGAGGTTAGCCTGGATATTATGTTCGACCGACTAAAAACCTTGCACCCGTCTACCGCTTGGAAACAAGAACTCTGTTGAGTCGTTCACGAACCGCCACAGTGGTCGGCTCTGATCACCGTGGCGACAAGTGAGGCCCAGTGTTTTAGTGGGTATGCCCTCCTACTTCCTTAGTACAGCTAGGGAATGGAACGCGCTGCCTGCGAATGTGTTCCCTGAAAGGTATAATATGGACCTCTTCAAGGCTAGAGTGAATAGGCTATTTCTAGGCAGGCATGTTCCATCCTCGACCGCACCGTCACTTAACATCAGGTGAGGTGTCGTCAAATGCCTGCCTATAACCAATAAAAAAAAACTCCATCGAGCTCACAAGACAAGACAAGCTGGGGAGATAGGTCCACATGAACGTCTTCGTCTCCCCGGACGCGGGGTACTCGGCAATGAGCGTAAATAAAGGGCATGGTCAATAGCATTCATTGTTACAGCAATTGAAGTACTATTCAATTCACGAATAAGGTTTTAATCATTCAAAAGCTTTCGTAGTGGCTAGTGCGAATTTTATTCATTATTCGATCACTTTTAATGGCCGATCCGATCCGAACCCCTCGGAGAATCTAGTAGGGCACGGGGGACACGCACTAGTGCGTGATGCCGTTCCCTCTAGAGTTAAATTAAAGCGGTAATTTGTTTCACACGGCTCAAGTTCCTCGCCGCCCCCAAAAAAGTCCGGTGAAGCTGAAAATGACCAGTGGCAATCGGTAAACATAAAAAAAAGCTTTTAATGAAAACGAACACTTGTAACAGGGTTGCCAACTTTGTCAGGAAATTAAAGTAAATCTATCACTAACTAGTATGAAAAAAGGATTTGAAGAAAAAATAAAGTATTTTCCAAATTTATTTATTTAAATACAAGTACAAGATCTCCCGCTCAGAGTAGACTTACGAACCGATGGCATAGCGACATTCACAAGAGCTACTTGTAGCCTAAACTGAATAAATGATTTTTGAATTTGAATTTGAATTTGAATTTAAATGTTTAAAAATATATTCCTTTGTGCTCTTGGCACTACTTATCTAATTTTTTTTAATTTAGTTTTATAGCGCGTTCAGAAATTAGCGTTACCTTTCGTTTCACTTCACCTGAGTCTGAGTATTATTCAGTACCTAGTTCAGAAATTAAGCACGCATTAGTCGGAAATAAAGTATTTTCCATACTTTATTTAATAAAAAGAATACTTAAAGTATGGGGATGGAAAATAACGTAGGATACGTTATTTTAAGGTATGGTTGGCAACCTTACTTGTAACTCATGTGGTTTCTTACAAGGTGCCGATGCTTTAATGCCATACAAATATTCGTTTTTTCATTAACATGATTGCATGGTGGTGAAGCAAAATCTCAAAGTTTTCGTAAAATTGTGTATATCCATAAATTAAAGCAATTGTTCAAAAATGTACAATAAATAAAGGGATGCCCCGTTCACAATAACGAAAATCCTCTGACAATATTTTCGATCATTCAGCCGCAAAAAACGTCGCGTTCAATCATGTTGGAAGTGTTTGACCGGTCGGGCAAATTGTGCGTAAATCAAATAAATGTGTAAAGTAAACAGCCTATATTTTTTTTATTTTTTTTATTTTAGGGCAATTTACAGACAGACAAATAACTAACGTAAATAAAACTGTAAACAATCAGATGCTAATAACAAATTTCCACGTTTAGCAGTAAAATAATTATAAGACTTTAACTCACTTAAAAATGAAATATTAATAATAAACATAAAGTTAGTTTCTTGACGCTAAATGACTACATATTCATCATCATCATCATCTCAGCCAAAAGACGTCCTCTGCTGGACAAAGGCCTCCCCCAAGGATCTCCACAATCACCGGTTTTGTGCTGCTCGCATTCAGCGGCTTCCCGCGACCTTCACCAGATCGTCGGTCCACCTTGTTGGAGACCTGCCCACACTGCGCTTTCCGGTACGCGGTCGCCACTCCAGGACTATCCCACCCCAGCGGCTATCAGTCCTGCGAGCGATGTGCCCTGCCCACTGCCACTTGAGCTTAGTAACTCTTCGGGCTATGTCGGCTACCTTTGACTACATATTAATTGATGCTAATTAATTAAACTATTGTTCACTTAAAATACGTTTAACTTTTAAACAGCTAGTACAGAACAAGTCGAGTTCTTCAGATGTTACTACACAATTAAAACTTAACTGCCCATAAAATAAAAGAATTTTGTCGGAAATTTGTTCGAGCAGTTGGTGTTAAAAGAATAGGCCGTGGCCTTAGTGACAGGTAGTTCGTAGTGATAGCTTAGACAGAAGCTCAGCACAGTCAATCAATCCATTTGCAATTTTAAATATATACACAATATCACTTATGTTCCGCCTTAGTGTTAATGGTAGAAAATGGTAATGCTTGCAGCGACATTCGTAATCGATTAAGCGATGATGAGCTTTGTAATCTAAATATCTTAGAAATCTTTGCTGAATAGATTTAACACGAGACAAATTTCATAAATTAATAATTGTCCCACTGCTGGGCAAAGGCTTCCATCATTGAAATCAAGTCATCGCTACTATTGATGGTAAATGGCTTAATCACGACGCCTACCAAATGCGAGTTGGTGATCACAAACCCGGGCTATGCATCGAAAAATCCGAAATAAATTTTGCCCGACCTGGGAATTGAACCCGATACCTTCGGGTATCGGGCCGAGCACTCAACCACTCGGCCACCGAGGCGTTCGTTCGTAATACTTCAATTCAATTCAATTCACTAGACAATGTGACTATCAATTATCGACAAACATACGAACTTAATCTGCTTAAGATCAGCGTGGGTTCATGTAGAGTTTCACATCCCGCTCAATTTTTTTGTTAAGTTTGGGTGAAACAAAATTTATTTTCAGCTTTTTTAATATGGCAGCTACGAGTAAGTATGTCTGAGTCAACGACCAGCGCGTTGACACTGATTAAGAAAACGAGCCACTAACAAATTATTTGGTTGTGGTGGTTATTTCGGTATACGATAAACTCAAATATTTATTAATCACCGTTTTCTTTTTAGAGAAGTACTTCGCTTTTATCTTACCTCATGGCAAGTAAAGATAAGGCCGAAGAAATGCGGTATGAAGAGTTACCACGAACATAACTGCGGCAATCTTACCAACTGACGAATCACAGCAATGCTTAAACATTGTCGTTATGGTCTTCGATAAATTGGTGGTAGTTTACCAGGCCGGCTTAAAACTAGCCGTACCACCAAATGAATAGAACAAAATATGTGAGTAAAATACCCCCCAGCAATGGGAAGCGAACCCAGGACATCGTAGTCTGAGACCGGTGGCAAAACTACACTAGACCACAGAGGCGTCTGTTAGACAGAACCTGACATAGTCGTTTTTGGTTTGCTTTCGTAATATCAAATGTATTTTCAACTTCACCACCGTTTCACCTTCAGTCATTTCACCTCTCTTCGGCCTTTGGTCTTTACAAACCAAAACACGTAGATCTAAGTCTTATTTATGCTTTATACGACGTCTACGTGAGAAAGAAATAATGTTTCCACAATAAATGTTTACGTAGCATCCTTGGTGGCTCGTTATTTCAGAGGCACCGTAAATAAACACCCTTGAACTCAATTCACTTCTATCCTCTTCAATTATTGTTTGACTCTGCGTTTGTTTATGTTTACTGTTTGATCGCAAACAACCATTTTGTTTGATTAATGGTCAACAGTCACTAACATCTTGGTGCATTATTGTGTTTACAGAAAAAACAAAAAGAAAACTACAAATTGTGATAATCAGATTGATAGTGTCTGACTTCAGAGAATACCTATATGTAGGTATAGTTTACAATAAATATATTAATTATAAACAATAATTTCCCCAACCAGGAATAGAGTATGTACTGACGTGGTTACTGCGACCGTCTTTTGTTCTCGTCGAAAATGAAAATGTTTCACTATATGTTGACACGTGTTTGTCAACAAGAAAAGCTACGCATAGACAATAGTCTCAATGTATATAAATCTACTGTAGTTCACAAAGTGTACCTTACTTGAAAATAAACATCTAATATATTATTGTAAACAACATGCTCACATGACTAATTATTTTTCTTAGCAAGTATGTTTAGTAAATTCTAATATTGGAACAAAATCTTAGAATTTAGAATAACACAACGGCGCGTGTGTTTATTTGTGGTTTACTTAGATAAGACATTACTAACTATCTAACAAATAAATAAAATAAAAACAATGGCCACGTACCAATATTAGCAATTTTGTCCTCCGATTTGATTGTCGGAATCTTCGAGAAAGAATCACTCCTTATACGACCGCGCACTCTCGATATCATTCCCATTTTTATAAGAACTCTTTTTAAACTTGTGAAAATCGGCACACGCGATTAAAGTCCGTACAATATAAATGAGCCACTTGGAATTCGTATAGATCTGCACCTCCGATTTGAACGAAGCGTTAGACACGAATGCGCAATTAGAGAGAGACGCTTTGGGCGGTTGGGCGGGCGGCGCGGGCGCTTACGCAGACGACGCCCTGTACTTACATACTATCGCGACAACATCCTGCAATCCGCTTCGGTATACAAACATGCTTTAATACCGCTTTCGTAAAGAATCATCCAAACCCAACCGGCAATGTAAAGCATTCAATACGACAGTTACGGGACAAACATATTTTTAACCTCGGTCAACCTACATTGCAATGACGTTTTATTTTTAAATTCAATCTCATGTCAGTGACTAGTGAAATGGAAAAACATATTTATTTTAATTTCGATAAACATGATTCACTCACTGAAATATCGATCAAAAGTTTTAAGATTGTATTGATCTACACCAAAAGCGAGACATGTAAAGAACTAAAATAAAAAAAATAAAATACGAGCGGTCTTATCACAAAGAGCGCTAAAATCTACTTTGTATCCTAAGAATGGTCAGTTTTTTAGGTCAGACGTTAAACGGTTGGCATTCATCTCACTCGATTGTAAGGCCGAAGGTAGGAGGTAGAAGGTAGGAAGCGCACTTCACCCAGCATCCTCACTAAGGAACTGGCTATCTTATCTCTTATTACTACTATTTTATTATTATTACTTATTATTATTACTTATTACTGGCTATTTTATCTTTATTGAGTGGTAGAGCCTCGCTGCGTTGCAGCACGAAATGGGCCGGCTCGCCCGGCGTAATACCACCCTCTCACAGAATATCGGCGTGAAACAATGGCACTCGTTGCTGTTGTGTTTCGTCCGGTGAGTGAAAGTACCGGAGGCCCATCTCTCACCCCTCCCCCTCCCAATTCCTACTCCCTCCTCAAGATCCAACTCCTTCCTCAAGGCCGGCAACGCATCTGCGATTACTTTAGTTTTGCCCATGGACACCCGTCCATGGGCGGCGGTGATTACTTTCCATCAGGTAACCCGCCTGCTCGTTTGCCTCCTTTTAACATAAAATAAAAACTTGATACATAACATGACATTGTTTTTATTGCCACATGCTACATAAAAAAATGGCAGTACTACTGCCTAGCAAGAGAGGACGAAGAACAAGCTCTACCAAATATGTACCTCCCCGCTAGGAATCGAACCAGGATATTTTCAGATAGGCCTACTTATTAGCAGACAATGCTTACCGGCACAACGTTTATGAATCAATTTAACTTCATTAATAAATTATCATTATCATGAAGATTTCGATAAAACTAATTGGACTTTGTAAATCGTAAGATTATCGCTGCAGTAGGTACCTAAATATTAGGTCCTTACCTTTGAAATTGACGTTTTGTATGAAGATTTTTTATAAAATTTTATTTATCATACTAAAGTTTTTTTTAATTTTCTTAGCATCTATTTATGTTAATACTATAAAAATTGTAGAGTAGTGTATTTGTTTCACTAGCTAAATATAGCAGACATTAAAAAGAAAAAAAATAAGTCCCTTCAAAGCTACAATGAAACAAAAAGACAATTCCGCGAACAAAAAAAGTTGACAATTTAAAAAAAATATTGGGCGATAAAGACACAAAATTAATAATCATTTTTATTACTGAAGCCTAAGTAACATAGTCCTAATTATAGGTATCGTAATATATACCTATAATGTATAATAATATTAACAACCGGTATTGACTTTTAGAAGTAATAAAGTGAGAAAAAAACGTCAATTTCATACGTAAGGACCCAATAGATTAGAAAGGTTGTTATTGTTGGTTTTATTATTTTACCTTTTCCTTAAAATTAAGGCGAAATAGCAGTACAATATGTCACATAAGTTATAAATGTATTATGCATTACAATAGTATTACTCTCTTTTTGTTGTTTGTACTTAAACAAGCATTTTTTATGAATTCATGAATTTTTCATTTTAACATTCATTTGTTCAGTAATTATAAATAAATTTCACTGTACGTGACAACATACCAACGTGTAAAAGAGCACGAGACATCGCTAAAAACAAATTAATTGAATATATTTGTGAATCTTTACCTGTGACGCATCCATTGTACGTTAGATACAGTAACAGTATCTGCTCTTGGTAACTAGAACGCAATGGATTTCGAAGTGTATCTACATACATTTGAACTGGCAAAACGTAACATGGTCCCGTGACTTTTGTGCTGTGTGAGTCGACGTCTAAATATTTCATTCATAAACTCGAATGCTGTGTGTAAATCTAAAATGCGGCAATGACACATTTAAGCATCACGAGACACCCACATTTTTTTGGCTTTAACATGGTTGGTCAATATTCTTGGGGTCAAAGGAGCTCGACCGCAAGTGGAAGGGTGACCGATTAAAAATAAGTCGAGCACGGTGCAGGTGCTGCACCAGCCGTGTTTCGAAAAGCACGTTGATTGAACCGTTTTAGTCCCGGTTGTTGCAGTAAGGTGCCAATTGACAACCCGTTGGGCAATCGGAGAAACAGACTCTGTCCTTAACATAACTCCATAAAAAGAAGTCCAAGGGTGTGAGGTCCGGAGTACAGGCGGGCCATAGCACCAGTCCCCCATGGCCGATCCATCTTCGCGGAAAGCGAACGTTGAGATACTCTCGCACGTCGCGTCATCGCGTGCTGAAACACCATGTTCCTTTGGTTGACGAAGTAATCCCTATCGGCCACAGGAAAGTCGACTTTCCGACGTCAATCACCTCTTCGAATTCGTTTTTAAAAACGTTAGCACGTTGATTGAACCGTTTTAGTCCCGGTTGTTGCAGTAAGATGCCAGGTGTAGGTAGCTACACGAACAACGCGATCCGTTTTAGCCGCACTGTGGGGTAAGGAACACCATCTCACCACACGCCCGCGAAATCTCCTAAAGGTGGTAGGCGGTGCGTGAAGGACTCTTGTAGTTCTTGGGGTCTCGCCCAGCGGTTGACGGATGTCAGGTTTTTAGTGGGTCGGACAAAGCATCCGGCGATGAAAACCTGACAAACAAGCTCTACCACCAACCAAAATTACACAAACATGTACGCTGGGAATCGAATCTAGGACCTCTAGATATGACCGGCGGTCTTAACTAGATAATAGACTACAGAGGCAGTCATAATTCAGCGTTCGATCATAATGTTTTCGTTCCCAGAACTCTGCACCGATCATGCATACACTGGCGATCTTCGTGCTGGCGGTAGGCAGCTGCGCGGCGTACTACGGAGGCGGTTACGAGTCCAGGAACCTGATTGTGAGAGAGGAGCCCCGAGATGACGAAGGGTGAGCTTTTTTTTTTTGGTCTCTTTGTACCAACAAATATAGCTAAGCTGTTTAGCTCTTTTGGAATGCGACTATGAAACTCACCAATGATCTCTTAATTAAAATGAATAATTAGTTACATCGATTAATGGTTTTGCATATATTTTTTTCTAATGGTTTATAAAGTATATACCTTGAGAGAATTTTCAATGTCAAAATAGGCACCCGTTTTTCGTTCCCAAAAAATAGTGGCACCAGGGTGCCTAGTGCGAGTTCATTCGATATTCGATCAAGTTAACGAAAACGAGTATTTGTATGGCAAAATGTTAACTCTTCTCGTTTGTCGCCAGGAGGCGCTGCTTCAATGCCATACTAATTATCGTTTTCGTAAACGTAATCGAATGAATACGATAGTAAACAAAACTCACGCTAGGCATCCAGATTTCGACACAATTTTTGTCGCCAATTTTGTGGGATGACAGCTAGGAGGCAGGTTATGTCTGTTCTTAATTGTTGCATCTGTTGCTGACCCCTATTTTTAAAGATTAAGAGCGTTTAAGCCGCCCACTAGCGCCACTAATGAAAAAAAAACATATCTAGTAATTAGAGATAGAAAATCAAATTATGCTCAACAAACTATTTGAATGAAGTAATTTAGCATTTTTACGTCATCTAATGAACACCTCACATGTTATAGTTAAGTTAAATAAGATGTTACGGACACTTTTAACTATAACGCCATATTTATCTAAACCATAACATGTCAGGTGTTCATTAGGTGACGTAATAATGCTAAATTACTTCATTCAGATAGTTTGTTGAGCATAATTTGATTTTCTATCTCTAATTACTAGATATGTTTTTTTTTTCATTGGCGGCGCTAGTATGCGGCGTAAACGCTCTTAAAGGAAATAAGTGTGGATCACCGGTCCCTGTGGAACGAAGCCACTAGTCACTATACCCTTTAATTAATACAATATAATAAAGACTATTTGAAAAACGCCTCGGTGGCCGAGTGGCAGAGTGCTCGGTCCGATATCCGAAGGTCCCGGGTTCAATTCCCAAGTCGGGCAAAATGTATTTCTGATTTTTCGATGCATATCCCGGGTTTGTGATCACCAACCCGCATTTAGCAAGCGTGGTGATTAAGCCATTACCCATCAATTGTAGCGATGGCTCGACTTCAATGTTGGAGGCCTTTGCCCAGCAGTGGGACAGTTTTAGGCTGTTTACTATTTAAAAAAAGACAAAGTGTTGAAAAAATTACACGAGTGGGATTCGAACCCGCACCCCATGACATGCCGGGTCAGGTGCACTACCAACTATGCTATCGTAGCTCAATCCAACTCGCCGAAATTAATCAACACTATCTACTTAAGCCAATTAAAGGAGTCCTATTCAATGTCGTCAACTACGTCGTCAACATCCGATCTTAATATTTTTACAAATATTGAAAGATCAGTTAAGAATTAGGCAAGCTATATTTATGATTATTTACATAATGTTTTACGCAAATATTGTTGCGAAATAATTACAATTAAAAAAAAGGCAAAGTGTTGAAAAAATTCCATGCCCCCGCTCGTTGAATTTTTTCAACACTGTCTTTTTTCAAATGTGATTTGTTCGCTGAATACTTGCGTAAAATCATAATAAAGACTGTTAATGTACTTGTCTTCGCAGAGATTTAGTGGAGTGTCCTGTGTGCGTTGGCTCAAGGAACGGAGAGTTTGTAGCGAGCAACGAAGTGTGCCCCATAGTGATAGGCAGCAAGCGGTACAAGCGGTGCCAGCGAGGCACTTACAGCAACGAGGTCTGCGAGAACCGTCTGGACTGCTACAGGGTACGTAGATACTCCAAAGTAGCCTTTACTAACAGTGTAGACTAGTTACCGCTTCTGTGGTCTAGTGGTTAAGACCCAGAGGTCCCGGGTTCGATTCCCAGCGATTTACATTTGTATGTAAGTACTCGGTTTGGTTGGTGGTAGGACTTGTTTGTCCGCCTGGCTAGCTACCACTATCTTATATTATGTCGCAATAACAATGTTGGTAGCATTGTTGTGTTCCGGCAGCTAGAGATAAGATAGCCAGTGCCTCACTAGTTAAGGATTCCGCGTAAAGTGTGCTTTTACCAATTGGCCTTATCATCACTTAATTATGGCATCGCGATCATGTGCATAAGGCCGCGGTGTCAAGTCTTTCCAAATATCAAAAATCCTTGTTGAAATGTTAGCATAGTCACACACAGCAAGCAGCAGAGTTGAACCGGTAAAATTATTTAAAAAAAAACACTTTCGACATGATCAATGGAATGGAAGTGGCTTTACCATTAGTTCAAGTATTGGAACAGTATTGTTACGGTTGTGAAAACGAGACGCGTGTATCGGCGTAACTATATAGGACGCGTCTCATTTTCTGAACTGCAATAAACTTGCAGTAATACTTCTTTTAGAGCTCGTGCTTAGACGCCTTGCTTGCTGTTCGTGGTCTAAAGCCATAGACCATGAAACCCATAGCCATTTTTTAAAATATTTTACGGGTAAGCACAGTGCCTTGATCTCACCATGAGAAGTGACGATAAGGCCAATGATGGAAGCGCACTTCACCTGGAATCCTAAACCAGTGAGTCACTGGCTATCTTATCTTTAGCTACCGGAACACAACAATGCTATAAACATTGATGTTATGGCGACATATTTTGATAAGATGGTGGTAGCTAGCCAGGCGGACTAGTAAGTTCTACCACCAAACAAACCGAGCACACAAAAATAGCAATTCTTAAAAGGACCAATTCTTATAAATGCGATAGTAGGTCTGTCTGTCTGTCTATCTGTTACTCTTCACGCTAAAACTGTTGAAAAAATTTTCTTCCTTGTAACATCCAATGTCAGCGATGCACTACACGCCAGTTTATTAATGCATCGCCATAATGTGCTTCCATTTTTATTTATCTGACTAGTTTTATTGTAACGGTGCCCTCTATGAAGCTGATTGTCGTTACCTTTCTGATTTTATCAATACTAAACTCAATTTCTTCCATTTCCTATTAAAAGCGCCGAGCTCACAACACATCAGAGTTACATCACAACAAAAATAAGAATTTAATAAATGCCTAATTCTTAATTAATTTAATTAAGAATTAGGCATTTATCGACTAAGCCGCAGAGGATATGGTACACGCGTATGTACATACGAGTATCAGACTACTACAATCTGTCAGATTTCCCCATTACACTTTTAACTTTGTGTGTAACAGCATAAGGTTTAACATTTATTGAAGAAATTTGACAGTTTTGGATAGGTTGATGTGCAGGCGTCCGTCTGTAGGTACTAGGTTTTTAGTGGGTAGGATCTCCCCTCCGCTCGCCGAGCTTTTCATGGCTGGACGATGGAAGAGGAGTCCCGTATAGCTCGAGGTGGCATCTGGCATGCGATCCCAACTATTTAGATAGTAAATTATAGTTCACATTGCACGCCCATGGCAAACTGGTAATAAAGATGACTCTTATTTTAACCCTTAAATGCATAGTTTATCAAAAACGAAACGGTAATTTTAAGCCTTTTTAAAATTTTCATTATATTTTATATACTATTATATTTATATTAAAATGAATATTTAGAATATACACTGTAATTAAAAAATGTTTTTTTAAATATTATAATATTTAATTTTTCTTAAATTTAACATCATAGACAAGGAAACTTTGACGGAAACCTCTTTGGATACGAAAATGCAATTTTTTTTGAAAAAATAAATAAAAATACTTCTATGTTCTATTTTAATGATGTAAATTGAAATAGATTCGTAATTATTAAAAAAATTATAAAATTAAAAAAAAAATGAAATAAACAAAATGAAAATAAATTATTAAGAAGAGCACTTTTTCAAGATTTTTCGTAGTTTTTTCATAAAAAAAGTGCAGTGCCATTAAAATATTTTTTTATTTTTTTCGAAGTGTTGGAATCACATAGTACCCATCAAAAAAGCTTTTTATGATAAACAAAAATCATGCATTTAAGGGTTAAGTTTAAGTTTGTTTCTATAATTCTGGTACAGTGGCCCAAGAAAGTGGTGTACCAGTTTTAATTTAGTTTTCTAGTCATCGAAAATTACAACAACGTTCATACTAGATATCACTGAAAGAGATGCATAAAAATGACGTAAACCTAACTGATAAGTATTCATACGTCGTAAGTCACTTATAAGTGCATGACATTTTAACCTTTATAACAAATTAATAAGACATTAATTACTGTAAAGAAAATATAAATTTTCTAAACAAAAGTAATAAAAACTATTTCTATAGACAACCAAATTCTATTTGATAAAAAGAAAACTGACAATTGACATTGTCAATATATTTTAGTAATTTAATTTCTATTATTTTCCTCAGAAAATCGATTTATTTTCCGTATTATTTTTTTACTCAATTGCATATAAATAACATCTTCAATGCTTGCCAACTTGACTATTGCTGAAAGGGCGCAAATAATTGCTCAATTTAATGTAGGTTTCAACATTAGTGCGATATTGCGATATCGAGAAATTTAAATATATCGAGACGTCAAATAAAGATGGCAATAGAAGTTGTCATATCGATCTGCAAGCGAAACTAATCTTTATCGCCTATGAATCTGCCAAGCGACACTCAACCTTAGGGTGGTAAACCAATTTTTTGGGCGACCGTACTAGTATTGTTTATATTGTTGGTTGTCCTAATACATTTAAAAAAACTTTTAATTTGAACAAATTTAAACTTCATACTTGTATAAGATAACAAAATGTATTAACAGCAGCTCATTTTCCTGACTGCTGGGGCGCAAGCCTCGTGCCTTCCGAAGCACGGACGAAGTTAAAATGATACATTTTTAGTCACCCATCCGATGACCGGTCTTTGCAATCACAGTCCGGGCGCGTTAACTGTGCCATCGAGCGCTTCCCCGAAATGTTTAAACGCTCATAATTTCTTAATATAATATGTCGACAGGGGCCTCGTGAACCTTGCACCGAGAAGATGGACTTCGACATATATGGGCAGAAGTGCGCCCCGGGGTACTACTGCAACAAATTCTTGGGCGTCTGCACCGGCCTGGAGTACAACCCCGCCAGCAAGACGCAATGGCTCCTCAACCCCCATCGACGCTACACGCTCCGGGAGGGACACTCTGTATAAACTAAGAAACACTCTGTCTAAACATTTTTTCAAAACTCCAAATTGCGACGAGTCAAATAATTGTTATATAAAAAATATGTACCTACACAAATCTATAACGTTAAATTAATTGAGTTTATAGTGTGTGTGTACTCGTACAGTTGCGAGCAAAAAATTCGGTCACAGAAACATTTCCATGCTAACGACTTTACATTGAAGCCTTGGTTCTGCGCCAGGAATTACTCGAGACGTTTATAAGATGATAGCTTTGTAAAGCATTGAAATGCTGAAGGAGTAACTCGGAACTAACAAAACACTCGATTTGAGATCTCAAAGGCTGAACTGATCTCAGTTGAGGGTTTATATGGACCTCCATTCACTCTCTGGACGGCTATGATTGATATAATTTCCTGATATATTCCTGGATGAATACTTCAAAATAAGCTCGTTCATAATATGTAAATATAATATAACGGTGGGTTCATTTCTTTGCACGCAATTGTAACTATATGAGACTGGCCTAGGTTGATATAAATAAATAAATAAATAACTATTTAAACTCTCCTGGTCACTTGCAATAGTCATTATTAACGGGATTCTTACCATGTTTATTATTTGTGAGTATGATATTTCGGCACAGTTGGTAGGTTGGAATCATATTTATTAAAATAAAAGTAAAAATATTAAAATGAAAAATTATCAAAAACCCAAACGATTCTTGGTTGGAGAAGTCGTTTTTTGTGATAGTTTTTTATGAGTACCTATTTTGCTAGACGGAAAATACAAGACTTACATATAATACCTTCTGCGTGTAGTGTATATTTAAGTTTATCTCAGCTACAACGATCTCAAAAAACTGATCTCATTTTCATATATTGTAGTTAAATGTTGAACATTTATAATGTAATAAAACTATTATTTAATCTGAAACCTGTTTTTATATGCCCACCCATAAGGTTAAATGCGTCTTTTTTTTGGAGTTTTCTGGTTGCCTCAAACGGCATTTGCAGCTTCACCGGGCTTTTTTTAGGGCGGCGAGAACTTAAAGCCGTGTTACCTACTCAAGCCGTGTGAAACGAATCACATTCGGAGAGGGAACGGCATCACGCAATAAGGAGTGTCCCCGTGCCCTACTAGGACCTGCGGACCTGCTAGAAAGGATCTGCGGGGCACGTAAGTTGTCCATAGTTGATTGTTCTGCTCGGTGGTTTTCATTGAGTAGTTCTTCAACATCTCCGGCACTAGTCTGGAGAACTAATAGAGGCGCCCGCTAGATGCAAAAGCCTTCGGTTGAATCAACCGCGTAGGATTTTGGAATTAATCAGGTGCTTGGATGGGTACTACCGAGAAGTGAGTGGGCTTACAACTCCGCCACCAAAGAGGACATTTGGTAGTAGACTTTAGAGTTGACGCGAGCAGTGGTATCTGCGAGTTGTACTCTTAGTGCAACGAGAAGTGACAGAGCTTACAGCTCCGGTAACCTATCTGGATTAGGTAGTGGACTATACGTGTCCTCGGCGCAACTAGCTCGAGACACTAGTCTTAAAAATAACGGATGAAGGATGCGTACCGGCGTGTTCTGATCTGGCGTTATGACCTGACGTAGATGGTCCCTTGTGCTTGCGTAACCTAACTTTATAACCGTAAGGTTGGTGGGGGGTGTCAGTATAAACTTTAAAGTAATGTGTAGCAGGGTGTCCCCGGCCCTATTAGATTCTCCGAAGGGTTCGGATCGGATCGGGGAGCGGAACAACCCGAGGGCGCCTCTAAAGTCTCGGACCTTGGCTCGGGTTGACCGGGTCGTGGTGGTGGAGAGAAGCGCCCAAGGTACATGTCTGTACCTGGTATAGAGCGCGTGTGAACCGGTTCGTCGCACACTTACCCGTGCTTCTACGAGTACGGTGGCTTGGGCCTAAACTAGTGTGCATGTTTAGTGTATTCTGTAAATGTGTAGTGGCATTTAGAGGATCGGGCGGGGGTTAAGGGCGTCTGCTGCGTCATGCAGGTGCACAGATGACCGCGCGCGGGGCGGTCTGTTTCATGTAAATTCATAGAGCAGCGCTGCGTGAGGCGGGCCGCCCTCCGCGCCCGCAGATGACGGGGCACGTGGGCACGATCGCTGGCCTCGAGAGCTTTTGAGAGGTTTTCAGGAAGCAAAATAAAACTATTTAATATTTAAAACAATTATTTTAATATAGGAATGTCACATATGATTTATAAAAAATTGGTACACGGTTTCTGTATCTTAATAAATAATAGATGCAACAAGTCTTAATTGGCAGCACCAAATATGAAACGTCAAAAATGTTACGAAAATAAACTAATTGACTTATTGCTGATTTCAGCATAGATATTCAGCGAGTACTTAGTATAAAATATTTAAGTACTTTACCATATTACATTACGCGCAGCAAATTATCGTTGGTTGTAGAGTCAAAAACGTCATATCAAAAAAACATCATTCTCACACTAACTTGAATAGTACCTATTACTAAATACATAAAGTTCATAGTTTGTTGAGGAAATATGAAAGTCTGTGGTAGTCAGATGTGCGTGGGCAATACGTAATTGCTGTATAAGTGTGTGATGAGTAATAAATGCATTTATTATTATTATTATTATTAACGATTACATAAAATCATTACAACATACAACATATTATACGCAAATATCAAGAGATGCATTCGTCAAGCATGTCTATAAAAGGAACGAATGGTACCGCACTCGACACACTGCTGCTGATGCTGGCACCACACAAACATTTATCCCTGATGCTAAACTGGCCTACACACCGATTAGACAAATTAAGCTTAACTTTCTTACTCATTTTAACCTTCTATCACAGGCACTTACAGAGCTCGGCGAGTTCTCAGAATACTGACACCGCTTTAAGTGTAAAGAGAGCCCGCTCTGCATAATATGCGATACTAACGCAAATGAGACCATTCAGCACTTATAACAGAATGTGTAACAAATAATAGGATAATAGGAATGACATAAAATAATCCTATCAGTGCCTTAATTTTAAATAAAAAATAAAGACAAGAAATTTTAGGATGCATACAAGGAATAGTAAAAATCGCAAATAGTAGAAACAAGACAAAATAGTGTATCAATTATAAGTTTTAGAATAAACTATACTGGATGACTTTTTTACCGTCAGGAAAAAAGAACTGTGTATTTTGTACCTAAAACAAGTTCTATACGTGAGTGTGTTTATAAAATACAACTGATTTTATAAATTTTGGAATTTCCAAAAGAATGCATAAATTTAGAATGCATTAGTGCATGCGTATTATTCGTAGGTAGTGTAGTAAAACGGTAGCGGGGGCGCAGCGCGGGAGACGCGCGGCCGCGCTGCCCGGCGCCCGCCCTGCGCGTGGCTGAATGAATTAAATGTCGGAGTAGGGTGGATATGCGTTTGAGTTTTGGTCGGTTTCGTATTTTTATTATTATTTTTCTAATATTCTTTTTTTAAATGTTATGTTAATCAAAATTAACTTAGAATTAAATGGTTATGAGGATAGGTAATTTATATTTTAAAAAAATTATTAAACTTTTTTTTAAGTGATCATGCTTCGTTACATTTATCGTTTAACTATCTCACACGTTTATTTTCCTGACGGTAAAAAAAGTCATCCAGTATAAGTATGTATGTTGTATAGAAAACTTGTATTGTAAATAGGTTAAGTAAAATCATTAGACTTAAAACAAACAAGAACAAATTGTATTTAAAGAGAAAGGCGAAAAGAAAATCATATTAGAAAGTCAACATAAGAAGTAAAATAAAGAAGAAGCTAAAGTATTTTATATCGTCAATTTCATATAAATGCAATGTTTCAGAGTGAGAGGCAAGCCAAGTACAAAGTACAAAGCTACTTACTGCAGCAGCTCATATTTTTTGTTTTATTGGCTAATTTAGTTTTATTGACAATTAATATGAGGTAGGATTTGTCCCTTAAACTAATAAAAAATCATAGTGTATAAAAAATATGATTCTTAGTTGGTCCCGTATTTAAATATAACTTGTGAAGGAAAGTTGTTGTGTTACGGACTGTACGTTCAGACAGACAAAGGCTTTTGTGGTAATCTTCAATCAATTATGTACTTGATTCTCGACGTTTGAGGCGATGACAGTAAATATTAAGTACAAATATTTTCTTCATCTTTATCATGTATGGTAGTAAGCTGATGTTGTTGATGCTATCCAGCGTTTTTTCATATTTGTTTCGTTCGTTTGTTCGAAATTTAATATGAGCAAACAGGACTAGGTACTCTCAAGATGCATTTTTGTTCCGGATCCATTATCTCGTACATAATTGATCGAAGGTGGTAATATTACCGAAAGTACATTATTCGCTCCTTGTGTTTAATATTGAATATTGCTGTGCCAAAAGTTAGACGTGCAGCATTAAACTAGCAAAAACCGTAGTTAGTAATAATCACAACAAATATAAAGTGTGCATAACGTTTTAAAATAAACTTGTAAAATAACGAGTAATACTATGAATAATATACTTATAACTACTTAATGTCTTTTAAAAAGGATCTCAATAATTGGTAACATCATAAAATATAGCAAAATATATTATTAAAACATTGATAAAATCTTGATTATGTAACTTTCTTTGGTTGAGTCAATACATTCGCTATTTCATACAAATTACAGGGTTCAATATTTTCAAACGAATAAGCTAACTTTAATACAATTTTCAATGCATAAAGGAAGTATTGAGATGGACAACATTTTAAAAATAATTGCATAGTGAACTGAATTTATGCGATCTATAATCCACTATGGAAAATATCAAATCGCATAAACGTTTTTAAAAATGTTGTGTACTATCTTAATATAACTTTATAAATAATTAGAATTTGCTAATTGTTTGTTGATAAATAATGAATTTTATTTAAGGTACCGAAATGTGTAAACAGCTATTTTTACATCTATGTAGCCATACAACCTGCAAAGTTCTAATACTTTCTAACAATTAAGTCGATTTTATTGAACTTTCTATGCATAAGGGAAATACCAGAGACAATAGACAGAGAGAGAAAGAAATAGTTAACATAAATAAAAAGATAAAAAAATTGTTTGTGATACAGAATTTATTCCGAGAGATGAAAGTATAAACTCCAAGTTTCCCTTAAGCATAGAAAACGACTAAAAAGTACTAAGCAAAAAACGACTTAGGAAGATAGTAGATTGTTTTTTCTGCTTATAAACACCCACCTGATAACTTTAGTACATCCGTGATTAAAGCGCATGCTACCGTGCCGAAATATCGGATTTACAACAAAAAAACATGTAAAATAACCCCGTTATAATAATAACAATTTTGTAATTTGTTTAAGTGACCACGATAGTTTAAAAGCATAGGAAGTTTCATTAAATTTGGCTTAATGGTTTGAAAAAATTTGAACTTTGAAGCTGGTATGCGATACTGAAATGTAAAATAACTCTTAAATAGATCGCGTGTTTTAATAGGAACCTTAATTTAATTTTATCTATAACTTGTGTATAAAAGCCGCAGGTGGTGACATACTTGATCTAACTAAACCATTGTCATTTTTGCTATAAGCCGCTTTATGTCCAATATGACAAATATAAAGCATTGTCAAAAATTATTCGTAATTAGCTAATTAAAACCAGACACCTCATGCGATCCAGTTTAGGTCCTTTACTTAATACTATATTCTGCTAGAATAGCGTACTTGGTTTAAAAATACCTACGTAATACATAAACTTGAAGCATAAACAAACTAAATGACTTACAAACTATAATACGGGCACTTATATCACGGCTTAAAATTACTAAAGGCTTTAAAGTAAAAATCCGTTGGCCCACTGTAGTGTAGCCATATCGCAGTAAATTCAAAATAAAATCTAAAGATATATTTTTTATTTGGTTTAGTTGTCGTCTTGTTTCTTCTTCATCTCTGTAGTAAGATGGATTTTGTCAAAACGTCTGCACGCGACCTCTGTCAGCAGTTGGCTCGTCCTCTCGAGTTGCTGTGTGCTCTTTCCAAAGTAGCAAGCATACTCTGTGCATAGCTTTATATATTCACGCCATTTCACGTCTCTTACAAGGCAAGCTGGATTGCCTATTATGACAAGTTTTGCCTTAGCTCTGGTCAAAGCAACGTTGAACCGCTGAAAAATTAAATTTAATAAGTGACTTAAATTAAACAATAATTTAATGTAGGGTCAGAGTGAACGAGAGTGCGGCAACTTCATACAAGAGCTCCGAAACGCACGCACACAAGCTCGTACCTACTTCACCTACACAGAAAAAAGCACGGGAAAGGAGTACGCGATGACGCGGGCTGTCCCCGCAAACGCGGATTGGGCAACGTATGTTGCTGTAGTAACGGAGAATAACAAGTATGTCACTGAGCGCTGCCGATCAGAATACACGTATTTTTCTTTGTTTGGGTGTCGCGATTGCGTGTTTTGTTGCATATAGGTGGGTGCCTATTAATAATGTCTGGAAAAAAAACCTGTTCTGTATGAGGATGTCTCAACACACACAACCATAATCCCAGTTGGTCCTTTTTTACTTTGCCAACAGATATAACAAGGTAAGTTTACAATATAAAAGACACCCAAATTCACACAATAATAAATTAACATGTGCGACTCAACCCTAGCCGGTAGGTACAGCTCGGACGTCGATTCAAGGTCACGGCACTGTTGCCGCACTCTCGTTCACTCTGGTAGGGTGGATAGAACAAACAGTGACACAACCCGATGTCATTAGATTTTTTTAAACATTACGGGTAAACGCTTTAACCTTCATCTCATCTTAAGAGCGTGTACGCCGCACACTAGCGCCGCCAATGAAAAACAAAACATATCTAGTAATTAGAAACAGAAAATCAAATTATGCTCAACAAACTATTTGAATGAAGTAATTATGCATTTTTACGTACACTAAATACGTACGTAGATAACGTTACAGCTAAAAACGGCCGCTGCTGTAACGTCTTATATAACTAAACCAAAACGGCCGCTGTAACGTCTTATTTAACTAAACCATAACATGTCAGATGTTCATTTGATTCAGGTTTGCGGACAGCAGCACTTGGAACAGCTATGTCCAGCAATTCTCGGGCTGCCCACAAAAGAGCGCCGAAACCTCGTTCGGACACGAGGATTGTGTTATGCCTGCCTGGGAGGACATAGGTATAATGAGTGTCCCCAGGCGAGGCCTTGTGATGTGTGCGGCGGACCGCACCATCGCTTACTGTGCACCCGTAGTGCTGAGGGCTCAGCACCGGTTCGGGAGGGGATCTCCCACGGGTGGCGGTTTGGGGCCGGGGTCAACTCCGCCTCCGGAAAGACGGAGTCCGCCACGGCCGCCACACTACAACCCCTCGTACACCCCGGCTCAGGTGAGTTGGGGACCGCCGGAACGGAGCCAGGTTCTGGCTACAACCCGGCACCCGGCGCGACCAACACCAGGAGTTGGTGCCTCTAAGGGCCACTGGGTACAGGGAGCCCCACCTCCGGACCCAACACCCGGATACTCGTACGCGTATCCTCCGCCGCCGTTACCGGAACAACAACGACATGAGAACCGTCAACAGTTCTCACCGGTACTGCACGAGTACCCGAGGTTGGAATACCACCCACCCTATCACCGGTATGGTAGGGCAGCTGGATACGCACCACCCCGGATGGTGGCCTGCACGCGTCCGACTTACTGGCCGAGTCATCACGGTTCGACAGGGTCGGCTGCTGGCTCTGACGCGTGACTAGCCTGTGGTCGGGCTACGTCGGAACCGAGGACGGTTCTTTTGCCCATCGCGCAGGTACGCGTTTGGGGACCTAGGGGGGACTTCGTCCGGATACGAGCCCTCCTAGACACTGGGGCACAGGGCTGCTTAATTACTACGAGGGTAGCGAGGCGCCTACGTCTGAAGTGCGCGCCTCCCTCAGTTCCGATTCGGGGAGTCGGAGATACAGAAGTGGGGGGTCTGTCCGGTCAGACCCACATTTTCTTCTCTCCTGTGCATTCCGCTTCGATACGGATTGCGGCGGTCGTGATCGTACTCGACAATCTGCTGGGTTGGCATCCACTGACAGACATTCCGCGGGACGCAATGTCTGACACATCAGGTCTCATGCTGGCAGACCCTCATTTCGAGGAGCTGGCTCCGGTGGACCTCATATTGGGAGCGGATGTACTAGGCTGGATCCTTTTAGGGCCTCAGCGGATTCTGGGCCGCTCTTCGTTGGTAGCTATACCTACCATCTTTGGACACGTTTTAATGGGACCGGTTTTCGACCAGGAGACGCGGGATGTCTCACCTGTCGTCGCTACTACCTCCATCGCTAGGACGATGCAAAAATTCTGGGAACTGGAAGAGCCTCCCATGGTCTCCCGTCTGGATCCGGAGCATGTGGAGTGCGAAACCTTTTATAAGGATCACACACGCCGGATGGCGTCGGGTAGGATCGAAACTCGACTGCCCTTAATCGACTGTCCCCCTCTCTTGGAAAAATCGAGGGCGTTGGCAGAGAAACGACTCTTGTCCATGGAGCGTCGTATGTCTCGCGATCCGGTACTTCGGGAAAAGTATATCGAGTTCATGCGAGAATACGAGGCCTTGGGGCATATGTCGCGGGTGACTGTCGACTGGACAACGACAGATCATTTTTTCTTGCCTCACCACGCGGTGTTGAAGGCCTCATCTGGAAAACTACGGACTGTTTTTGACGGATCGGCACCGTCGTCGACTGGAGTTTCATTGAACCAATGTCTCCATTCTGGTCCGAAGTTACATCGGGACATTGTCGACATCATTTTAAATTTCCGAAGACACCAGGTGGTGATCGGTGCGGACATCCGGATGATGTTCCGCCAAACAGTAATACATCCTGCGGACAGGAGGTTTCAGTTAATACTCTGGAGGGAACATTCGGAGGATCCCATCACCGTCTACGAGCTCAACACCAACACGTACGGCCTGAAGTCGAGTCCCTTCATTGCCATCCGGTCACTGCTGGAACTGGCGGAGCAGGAACGGGCTCGCTTTCCCCGGGCAGCCGCTGTACTGACACGTGACGTGTTCGTAGATGATATCTGCACAGGGGCAGCCTCTCTGGAGGAGGCGCTCATCATCAGGAATGAGCTGATCGGACTCCTCGCGGCTGGTGGTTATGAGTTGAGAAAATGGTTATCCAACGAGCCACAGCTTCTGGTTGGGATTCCGGAAGATCACCAACAGAATCCTCAGCTATTCGAGGACGCAGGGGACCCGAACTCTATCGCCGTTTTGGGAATTAAATATCAGCCGGTTCACGATATTTTCACATTCCGGGTAGAACTGGAAACTACAAGAGTTTGGTCGAAAAGGACGGTCCTTTCCACCATCGCTCGGATGTTTGATCCAAATGGATGGATCAGCCCGTGCATTTTTATGGCGAAGTGTTTATTGCAAACACTGTGGACACTCGGAGTCTCCTGGGATGAGCCACTGGTAGGGCTCTCACTCGATACTTGGCTCGCTCTGATCTCTACGATCGAGGCGATCAATCAGGTGGCGTTGCCGCGGCGGATCTTGCCGCGGGGCAAATACAGGGCAAGCCTACATGGCTTCTGCGATGCGTCAGAACGAGGGTATGCCACAGTGGTGTATCTGCGAACGGTTGACTCGAAGGGTCGAGTCGCCGTCTCCTTGCTTCTGGCTAAAAGCAAGGTGGCTCCCCTCAAAACTAGGCTGACAATCCCGAAGCTGGAGCTTTGCGGGGCGCATCTATTGGCCAAACTGTTGTGCCACGTGCACAAGGAACTGACGTCTACGGTGGACATCCGGAATGTCTACGCCTGGTCTGACAGTCAGGTAGCTCTGGCATGGCTACGCGGGGCACCCCACGTATTGGAAACGTTTGTGGCCAATCGGGTATCTCAGGTACAGAACTCGGGCATCGAAATTTGTTGGAGGCACGTTCCCGGCCCCTGGAATCCTGCCGATTGTGCCTCTCGGGGCTGCACCGCGCCGGAATTGGTGCAGCATGCCCTCTGGTGGGGTCCAGAGAGGTTAAAGGAGGGTGAGTCATCATGGCCGGTCACCATGATCGATGGCTCTCTAGGGATGCTCCCTGGAATAAAAGTTTTGGTGACAACAAACGAGTCAAGGCCAGATCAGAATTGGTTGACGGCTCGATACAGCAAACTGGACAAATTGCTAGGTGTAACTTGCTGGATCCGGAGATTTCTACATAATTGCCGCCATCCAGACAAGAGGCAGTTATCACCCGTGGCGGGTGCTGAGGAACGCAGGAGTTCACTGTTGGCCCTGATACGGCTGGTTCAAGCTGACCGGTTCGAGGACGAACTGAAGATTTTGCGCGTCGGTCGCGCAAAGCTCAAGGGAGCGATCTCTCGGCTCAACCCATTTCTGGATGCGGATGGACTGTTACGAGTTGGAGGTCGCCTCAAAAATGCCGACCTGCCCTTCGGTAGCCGTCATCCTCTGCTACTCCCCAAAGGAGGACCTTTGGTAGAACTGGTGGTCTCGGATAGACACCTGAAAAACGCTCACGCGGGGTGTAATGCGTTACTGGCGATATTACAGAGGGAGTTCTGGATTTTGTCCTTTCGGAGAGTGGTTCGCAGCGTGTTATTTAAATGTGTGGCTTTTTATCGGGTGAAGGCCTTCACTATGCAGCCACAGATGGGGGATCTCCCTTCTGACCGGGTTTGTCAGACTACTAGGCCGTTCGACGGGGTCGGTACGGATTTTGCTGGACCGTTTCTGGTGAGAACCACAGCCTATCGTAACACTAGGGTCACGAAAGCATACCTGTGTGTTTTTGTCTGCCTGGCCACTAAGGCCGTCCACCTGGAAGTGGTTTCGGCTCTGTCTACGGAAGCCTTTGTCGCCACGCTGGATCGTTTTGTTTCGGGACGGGGTTTACCTTCTCTCATTCGGTCCGACAACGGTACCAACTACAGAGGCACTGCCAACTACTTAAAAGATGTGAACGATTTTCTGGATAAAAATTGTAATAGCATAAGTCAAGCTCTCGCACAGCGGGGAATCACATGGCGATTTAGTGTGCCAGCCTGTCCCCACTGGGGCGGGATATTTGAAGACGCGGTAAAATCGGCAAAAACCCACTTGCGCCGGGTAGTCGGGGAAACTACCCTCACGTATGAGGAACTTACCACTGCGTTTTGCAAGGTTGAGGCGGTTCTCAACTCGCGTCCGCTTTGTCCACTCTCCTCTGACGCAAATGACATGGAAGTCCTGACCCCGGGTCATTTTTTGGTCGGTCAGCCACTCACTGCCCTGCCTGAGTATCCCTGGAAGGATGAACGCAGACACCGGATGTCTCGTTTTCAAATGATACAACAAATGAGTCAGGACTTGTGGCGTCGTTGGTCACTGGAGTATCTGCATTTATTGCAGCAGCGTGTAAAGTGGACAGACCGGACGTCGCCCCCTTCGGAGGGGGATCTGGTTTTATTAAAAGAGGCTAATTTGCCATCGTTATTTTGGAGACGAGGTCGCATTTTAAAGTTAATCTGGGGCGCGGACGGGACTCCGCGTGTGGCGCAAGTGTTGGTCGATGGATCGGCGCTAAATCGCGCAGTCGCGACCTTAGCTCGATCACCGGTTGACTAGTTTAAGATTTCAGGCTAGAAAGCGGTACGTCCGCTTTGGGTGGCGGGATGTTGCAAATAAACAGGCATTTATTTTTGTTGGAATTAAAACTTTGATTTGTATTATGGACGGATCGATTTGGGAATCGATTATCGAGATTCAATTTATTTAGTGGCATAATGGCCCCATCACTAATTGTTCTTTTTTTTCTTTGTTGGTACACTTGTCTCGGGAAGGCAACAATGGCTGGTTTATAGGTTATCGTGTGTTGATAATTAAATAGATTTTAAGCAGTAATAAGGGCATTTGGAGCCGTATTACTCTAATTAAGTGTATTGTGCAACCTGTGTTTGTGTGTGTGTACGTCGTAAGCGAATCGCATCGGGAGTACAATTCGCCGCTGTCGGCGTCTCCGCTGCTGGAGAAAGCAGGTATTTCCTCGGGGGAAAAGTGCACTTGGGATAGTCGTTGGGTGTGATTAGGGAACCCGAGAAGACCCGGACTCGGATTCCGGCCCCATCAGACCATATGGATCCCGTTCTGGACGGCGGGAGCGGCATGGAACTGTGAGTGGATTTTGTAGATTTTAAGGTGTAACCTAATTTTAAACAGTAGCATAGTGTGTGTTGTGGGTTTCCGCAACACTCTGTCTATGTTAAATAATCTGTGATACGATTATCAAGAGGAACCAAATCAGGAGAAAAAACGGAATACCACAGGGAATAGCCAAGTTATATAAAAAACACGAATCGCATTCGAAAACAACGAAGCACCCCGAAACGCCGAAACTCCGAAACGAACGGAATGACATTTAGGACATTTGTTGTGTTTTGACATTTTGTAGCGTTTTGTTACTTGCAGAGAGACCACTATTTGCTGATATTAATATTATTATTTTCTATTTTTATTGTTAATTCAATTTGGCGTAAGCTCATTAAATTATGTATTGATAAAAATGGATGATCAGTAGATGCATTAGAAATAATTAATAGCAAATAAAATATTTTTTTAACACTACAGGTTTTGGAAAGTCCGATACTAAACGCAATTGAACATCCAATGTTACCACATGATAAAAATGTGTTACAATTAATTAACAACTTTATTAATTTATTATCTAGTTTTATCTAAATATAAAAGCAAAATGATACGTTTTTCGGAATCCTTGAATTTTTGTCTACATTTTGGTATTTATGTACCTCAAGGTACAAACATGGCCAAAGATGTAAGGACTATTAGTGACCTCCTTTGAAGCCGATCTGAAGGGGTTATCCCGCTGGGGTCACGGACATCTGTCCTTCACTGTGTTTTGTTGTTGTGAATACTACTGATTACGCATTTGGATTGATTTTTTATTCGTTTACGTGTGATTTACCGACTCCACTCGACTATAACAATGGAACCAAGCTTTGATAATGCAAACAGCTCAAATTTGTCCAGGATTGATGTCTTGATGTTGGGCGATTTCCTCGCAACAAATAGAGATTTTGATCGTTTAAGTTAAAACGTGAAAACTTCCTTGTAAGTATTGTATTTATCTATCTTTACCACTAGATATAACCAACTTAGATATAATCAATTTTATATTACTTTCATAGGTTATTTTTACAATAAACTTGTCATTGTTTATTTTTGAGGTTAGCTCCCTCACAGCTTGCAAGTTGTTATTTTGTTGAGTTAACACCATGTACAAACACTTTGTTGGGTGTTCTTATTGATGCGTTTTTACGCTGATGTACTGTATACCACTTATAAACTTTGGAATTCATTTTTATCATACGAATTAATTTAATGTTTGGTTTACGTTCTTCGCTACGCATATACACAATGACATTGCAATGACATGTTTACGTTAGCGTGACGTCAGAGCCAACGCCATGACACCTGCGAGCTGTTTTCGCGCACTGTTGAAAAAATATTAGAAAAATGGCTTTAAACTTCGTTAAACTTAAGCTTATTACCGAAATAAAGGTTTTTTCGTAAATAGTAAATGTGTACCTACATTACGGAAGAGGATTTCAAAATCTTTCGTCACGCCTATTATGTTTAGTTCCGTTCTATCTTATGGCTAGAAAAGGAGGTTGGAGTGCGACAAATGGTTGACACTTAGTTTTTATTTTTTGTATTGTTATGTCATTCGGTCATCAGAAAAATAAAATCTCGAGTCCTTTTGCCCGGCCAAAATCAGAAGTACATTGATTTAAAAGCTGACAGTTTGTTTCACAAATCTGGTGACACCTTCGAAATAACGAAAGAAAAGGGACAATCGATCTCTTTCCAATACATCATCCTAGGTTCATTAGTTAAAATAGTGCGAACTGATGAATTTGTGTTGTTATTTTAGTCCGGTTTCTATAGCTTTAGTTATTATTCTGAGGGTCAAACGCACTAGTGCGTGCCCCGTGCCCTACTAGATTCTCCGAGGGGTTCGGATCGGATCGGGACGGATATTCCGATGTATTAATTACCGACTCGCATTCGGCAACATCAATAATTGTAGCGATGAATCAATTCCAATGATAGAAGCGCTAGCCCAGGGGTGCGATTTATTAACCGGTGACTAATTCTCACGCTATGATGTTCCTTGTCACTCTTATTCATTATTATTTTTATTTATTACTCTTTTTCCTAGTCACTGGTAACTAATTTTTCACGCCGTAAATTCTCGAACGGTAAGTATCTTAACAATCAAATTGTAAAGAATACAAAAAAATATTAAATTTCATAGTGTATTATTATGGCACTTATAATTTCAAAACCACTGCCGTTGCCGGTGAGAAATAAAAAAATCGCCCCCCAGCAGTGGGACAATATTTATCTATTTATTTAAATTGATCACCAACATAGTGTACACCATTACATTTAAATTAATATTAATCTTAGTCTAAAAAAAGAGCCAAATGGCACCATAATTAAAGGTGAAGACAGCATGCACGAAATACAAAATATATACATACAATATTATCAAAAACCCTGACCGATCGGTAAAGGTGTTATTAGGTATCGAGATTCAGTTCCATTTACGTAATCATTTAAAAAAAAAAAAAAGTTACCCTGATTAAAATTTTGTTAAATAGCAAAATGAAAAACTTACATGGCAATACTTTTGTCGGCACTTCGGTAGCTTGTGGTGTTGAGACATTTATAAAATTAGCTAGATTTTGGGGTAATTTGAGCAATTTTGGTACAAAAAACTTGCATTTTAAATTACGAAAAATCATTTATTTTCATGAATAATATTTTTTTTGTTATTGTTATTGGTATACCTATGTACCCTATATAACCTTTGCGATCCAAAAGGGTTACTTTTACATACTGTATAGGCTATTTACATGTTTATTTACTTACCTTATCGTCCACTAAGAATCCGAGGCCGTATTTAGCATCGTGATCCAACAGTTTGCAGTTGGCCCTGACAGTCGACACCAGTATGACTCGCTTCTCTTTCCCTTGGAAGGCTTCGACAGTTCCCACCTCTATTTTATCGTAATTGACGTCCGTTAGCCACGCCTTCATTTTGTATACCTATAGTCAAAGACAAAGTCAAGTCAAAGTCAAAAGATCTTTAATCAAATTAACTTTGTATAATACAGACACAAGATAAGTCATAGCGAGCCATTAAACAAGTAATTGAATTGATTTGAACTCGGCAAATCAGCACTTGTGAATCTTACAAATATATTTTTTGATTTAGGAACTAATTCGTCAAGCAGAAAGAAAGTTCCAATTGGTCAAGTGTGTTTTTACCGCGTGTTTTTGTTCTGATTTGTCAAGCAATGCAAAAGTAATAATTAGTCAAGTCCCAATTTGTTTCGATTTGCCACGCCTTATTTTTGTTTCAACTGGTCAAGCCAATAAAAAGTTCTGAATTGTCAAATGTTTTTAATACTTAAACACAATTTTCATGTGACCTAGGGCAGCTAGTATTTTTGTTAGTGTCTAATAAAAAAAATAACCTCGAAATTCAAGACAATCGCAAATTAAATTTCTAACCTATCACGTGACCTATAGGATTAGGGCAAAAGTAAAATGTTGCGAAATGATTATTTGACCAAGTAAATTAACAACATTTGACAATTCAGAACTTTCTTTCTGCTTGACGAATTAGTTCCTAAACCTTTTTTTAGATATATTATGAAATTGTAACAGATCAGTAAGATATATACGAGTATATTCCACAACGAGGAACGTTCACAACAGGACATCTGTGCCTGCCTAGTTGGGAACAGTTCATCATCATCATCATCATCATCAGCTCATTTTTATGTCCCCACTTCTGGGGCACAAGCCTTCCCTATGGATGGATGGGGAGAACGGGGTATAAACCACCACGTGGGCCCAGTGCGGTGCGGTGGTGTGTTAATGACTGCTAATGCAGCCGGGACCAACGGCTTTACGTGCCTTCCGAAGCACGGAGGAGCTCGAGATGATAAATATATGGTCACCCATCCGATGACCGGCTTTTGCGAAAGTTGCTAAACCTCAGCACTCGCCGACCGGGCGCGTTAACCACTGCGCCATCAAGCTCCTCCAAATGAAGTTCCTCCTGGAAATGGTTACTGTGCAAATAATACCAGAAAAGAATTCGCACTAACCTGTCTTATGTATGGTGCTATAACGCCAATATCCTCAGGTAAAACCCTATGGGTTTTGATCAAAGCGTTTATGTACTTCTTCAACATGTCCAGCTCTTTTTCATTAAAATAACTGAAACAACACACCGATTAAAGAAACGAAGAAGGAGCACATTAAGTTTACAATGCAATGATGCAAACAAAGGAATGGAACCGAGTAAATGTTGTTTATAGCAAAGTGTACTCTACGCTCTATGGCGTTGATACCATTTTACCGTGCAAGAGAAAAGGATTGTTGTAAGACCAACTTTGCACTATCATTTCTCTAACGTAGTAGGCTATGACAAACACATGGCCACTCGTAACTCTATGGTGTAGTGATTAAGACCACCAGTTCAGACCCAGAGGTCCTGGGTTCGATTCCGAACAGGGTATACATGTTTGTGTTACTCGGTTTGGTTGGTGATAGGGCTTGTTTGTCCGCCTGGCTACCATAACATCAATGGTTGTAGCAATATTGTGTTCCGGCAGCTAGAGATAAGATAGCCAGTGCCTCAGTATTTATGGTTCCCGGGTGAAGTGCGCTTCAACCTTCGTCCTTATCATCACTTAACATAAGGTCAGTTGAAGGCCATGCGCTTACTCATACGAAACTTTAAAAAAACGTAAGCGCTGCGCATGCGCCGCTACAACGCATCGCACACAAATACGCGGAAACGCTGCTCGTGTCGCGCCGTAGACGGATGCAGTCACGACTGTACAGACGCCGCACGCACATTGACCTATCCAAAAATGTAAAATTTCTTCAATACATTTTCAACCTAATTGTTCAGGCATACAGTTCTAAGTCTATTGAGGAAATTTGACAGTTTGTGGTACGTTGATGTGCTGGCGTATGCCCTTTTTTTTGACAGTGGAAAACTCGTCGCCCGAGTACCACCGCGCCCGGGGAGACGCGGATGATTATGTGAGGTTCTCCCCTCCAGCTCCCGCCTCCCTGCCCAGGCCCAAGAGTCTCGACAGGGATTCGGGTGGAGGAGGGGCCTATCTACTAAAAACCACTGTATAGTCGACAATGAAATTGCTTTACCACCTTAGAAGTGAATTTTGTTTGCATATAATAAAACAACAAGTTCTGTTTATGTTTAAAAGACCAACTGACAGATACGTTGTCATCATTGACAATGAGCCTTAGCGAAATTTTATTGTAATGGAAGTTTTTGTCAAAAGTGATAAAGCAATTTCACGGTCGACTATACATCGCCTTAACGTGCCGCTAGGGTGACTGGGATCACCGGTTTGGCAGTCACTAGTGTTCATCCTAGGGGACGTAACGTATGCCCTCGCATACGTTTATCGCACGCTGAAAAAACGTCAGTGCAAAGACGCTCTTAGACTAGCGAATGGAGTCTGTGATAACGGAAGGTATTATCTTTCTATCTAATAGTCTACAGCCTAAACTAGCAATCTAGTCTTAATCGTACATGGTAGAAGGAAAGCGAGGCCTTCGCTTGCGATGGAGCAGCGCCGGTTAAACAAAATAAAAAATATTAGATTGTGGCCGAGTGGCATAGCGCTCGGCCCGACACCCGAAGGTCCCGGGTTCAATTCCCAGGTAAGGCAAAGCGTGTTCCGGATTTTCCGAAGCATAGCCCGGGTCTGTAATCACCAGCCCGCATTTGGCAAGCGTGGTGATTGGTGATTAAGCCTTTACCCATCAATTGTAGTGATGACTTGATTTCAGTGATGGAGGCCTTTGCCCAGCAGTGGGACAGATACAGGCTATTTACAATTACTTAACTTTTACCTTGGAGCTTTACCCATTCGTTGTTCTTTAGAATTCAGGGCGTGGAACACGACTGCTTTCGTGCCACCTGGCAGGCCTGGCAGTATGTTTATCATACTCAGAGGATCTGGCTTCGCAAGTGCCTATAAATCAAAACAGTAATTTTTAAACAATAACCGCAAACTATTTAGTAAATGGTTACATACTTTCTCTGACCACCACGTGGGCCCAGTGCGGATTGGTGGTTGTTAACGACTGTTAATGCAGCCGGGACCAACAGCCTAACATGCCTTCCGAAGCACGGAGGAGCTCGAGATGATAAATTTTTGGTCACCCATCCGATGACCGGCCTATGCGAAAGTTGCACAACTTCAGCAATCGCAAACCGAGCGCGTTAACCACTGCGCCATCGAGCTCCTCATACATACGTTGTATACCATGTTATCTATCTATGATCTATGTCATATGTATGTATTACATCCATGATAACAGGTGTTTGAAATTAATTTTATTAAAGTACATAAATAACTTAAAGAACTAAATATTCAAAATAATTTTGATGTCTTATGTAAATGGGCTCACGATGTTGGATTAGTGATGAACGCTCAAAAAACTAAGTTATTGCATATTCATACTTCGCACAATAAAGCCGACATTGCACCCACTGTTGTGGCCCATACTCACTTTTGCATGCACAGCCCAACTAACAATTGCTCATGTCCACCCATTGAAAATGTAAAGCAGCACATGGATATAGGACTCGTGATCGACGAGAGATTCTGTTGGGGGCCGCATAAAGACTATCATCATCATCATCATCTCAGCCAAAGACGTCCACTGCTGGACAAAGGCCTCCCCCAAGGATATGAGGGGTATTTGCCGTAATCGCCACGCTTGGCAGGCGGGTTGGCGATCGCAGTAGGTTGAGGGTAACCTCAGAGAGATGCTGCTGCCCATCCTCTGGAATGGTCCCTTAGTCGGCTTTTACGACACCCACAGGAAGAGATGGGGCGGTGCAATTCTTTATCCCCGGCACCACACAGGGAATAAAGACTATGTATGTGCCAAATTAAGATCGATTGCTAGCAGACTATCCATATTAAGGTATAAGCTTCCTTATAAAATTCTCAGACTCTTATACATGTCCCTAGCAGAGTCTGTCGTTTGTTACGGCCTGAGTAGTTATGGAAGAACGTACAAGTCGTATTTAGAAGAAATTTTAAAACTGCAAATCACACTATTGAAAATAATTGTTCCTAAACATATATTAAACAAATATAAAGATAACGCCCAAGAACTGTTTCGATACTGTCACGCCATAAATATTTTTGATAAAATTAAATATTCCATTTTAACTGAATGTAATGACACTAGATACCTGTATGTATATAAAAGACATGATAACTTAAGAAAAATAACGTATCTTAAAAAATATGTTCTGCCTAAATATAATAATGTACATGGAAGTAGAAAATTAAGCTACTTGATACCAGCGTATCTAAATGAATTACCTAATGACCTTCAAAAATTGTACTCGGACACGGTCATTGCTAAATACAAATCAAAATTTAAAAAATATTTCTTACAAAATTATCATCTTGTTAATCTATCATAGGATACTAGTAAAAACTAACCTACTCTTGTTTGCATGTAACATAATTTTTTTTATAAGTATTAAGCAAAAGTGGCTCTCCTACACAGATAAACCTTGTAAGGTTTCCGTGTTAGGAATATTGTATTGTATGTTGTTTTTTGTAAAATGTTTTGAACAATAAAAAAAAAAAAAAAAAAAAAAAAACCCATGCCTGAGCTCTTCAGAAATAAACGATACATTTTTTTGCGAAGAGATCGAGAAGAGATTATAAGGGATTATACTCCACCGACTTTTCTTTCAGAAGGAAGTCCGATCCGATCCGAACCCCTCGGAGAATCTAGTAGGGCACGGGGACACGCACTTTTAAGTGTGTGATGCCGTTCTCTCTAGAAAACCTCCGAAGGTGATTAGTTTCACACGGCTTGAGGTACCCTTTACGTACCTCGCCACCTCCAAAAAAAGCCCGGTGACGCTAAAAATTCAGTTTGAGGCAATCAACAATCTCTCTCATAAAAAAAGAAGATTTTTCGAAGATGGAATCTCCGTTAGGGTGACACTCCATTGAAACGCTCATGGCGCTCATGGCGTCCTTTTATTTTAACGACTCTTCCCCGCTCCACTCCAATAAGTCTTTATTAGTTAATTTTCACACAGGTCTGCTCAGCTCAGCTCCGCTCCGCTTCAATGGAGTGTTGTCACCCTAACGAAGATTCCATTTTATAGCAATCTTCCTTCTGGGAGTAAAGTCGATCAGCCAAGGCGTGATAGCCTGCACGCGAACCTACACTCGAAATCTATTCAAAATCTTTAACAGAATGAAATATAATTAAATAACATAAAAAGTCTTACCTGCAAACTGTTATCGTAAAACAAAGTGTTTGGTAACCTCAAGATATCGGGATCCGATCGAAAGTTTTTAACCAGCATAGTGATGTAGTTGGAGTTTTTGTAGTACAAGTTACTTTTTTCTTCTAGCAGACGTTCCAGAAGGGATTTACCTACGGAAATATTATTAAATTGAGTGGAATTATATTATATATACAAACTGTATTTCCCATAAGCATACATAGTTATAATCTGGGTTGATAAAATAGTTTTTTTTTAATCGTGATTTTTATAAGCGGATATATTTTTAAATCCGTAATTGCTGTATTAAAAAGGTATAATTTAATTAAATCAAGATTTAAAAAAAACTCATTATTGTCGCGAATTAAATCACTGATTAGAATCAGGTAATTTAAATCATCTCAACCCTGGTTATAATAAAATCGGCTTATTGGTTTGAAAAAACGAGAGTTTTGTAGTATATACTGAAACCTGAAAAGGCTCTTAAGGCGCTGATAACCACGAAACAGCGCTCTCTGTCAATCTGCATACAAGCGAAAAGCAGTGGGAGTAATTATATAGACTATTTACTTACTTACTTGTGATCACCAACCCGCATTTGGCAAGCGTGGTGATCAAGCCAATACCCATCAATTCTAGTGATGACGTGATTGCAATGATGAGGCCTTTGCCCAGCAATGGGACAGTTATAGGCTATTTACTTTACTTTACTATACTTACTTTCAATGGTGCACGTACATGAAAAAGATAATCATCTAAATATATCTATACGTATAATATCTAAAAAAAATCCCAGTCTTCCAAAGTACTCCAAAGTGACTTTGGTTTTTTTTTTCAATCAAGTAAATTTCATTATTCTGCATTTTGGAAACAATAACATTGTGGCAAATATAATCTACAACAACATATATATATTTTTCTTAGCGTTGTATATTGTATACTTTTTATATAAACCATGCATAACTGAACAGCATGACTTGAAACTTTCACTTTAACTTAAGAACTTTTAGAAGTTTTTTTTTTCTTTTAGTTGATGGCTTTGTACGGTTAGCACATTTAGCCAGTGACAAAGTGATTTTCTTACAAGTTATTATAAATAGATAATATATCTTTTGTTATTATATGATGATGAGGAATGATAACAGTTATGAGAAATGAGAAACGATATACCCCCAAAAGACCTCACGCGGACTTCTTGAGAGAATTGAAAAAGAGACCATGCACTTTTTTGTTTTATTTACCAACACTAATGCACGTTCACGAACACTTAACGGTTAATAAACCACCATTATTCCACATCAATATTAATCATAACACAATTTTTTGAAAATAAAACAAAACCGCAGACATGACTCTTTACTTTCCCGCCAAGAAGTCCTTTGTGGAGTTTGCGAGCATGCTTACCGAGGCCCCTCTTCTCGGCTTCCTTGGAGACGCAGACGGGCCCCAGCTGCCTGGGGTCCCCGGCCAAGATGAGCTGGCCGGTGGGCGCGAGCAGCCCCGTGATGGGGATAAGTGTCGACGGCTCCGACGCTTGGGCCGCCTCGTCGATGAACAGGTGGCTCATTTGCACTTTGTGCTCTTGCTGCTGCCATTGCCTATATGAACAAAGCCACTTTTGTAAAATTAACTTAAATCCCAGTCCAGGTCCTGGCCTATTTATGTGTAAAATTTTATCCAAATCCGTCTAATCTAATCAATCTAAATATTTATTTAGATTGAGCAATGTCTCTGCGTGATCGAATCAGAAATGAGGAGATCCGCAGAAGAACAAAGGTAACCGACATAGCCCGAAGAGTAGCTAAGCTGAAATGGCAGTGGGCAGGGCATATCACTCGCGGGACTGATGGCCGCTGGGGCGGAACAGACCTCGAGTGGCGACCGCGTACCGGAAAGCGCAGTGTGGGCAGGCCTTTAACAAGGTGGACCGACAATCTGGTAAAGGTCGCGGGAAGCCGCTGGATGCGAGCAGCACAAAACCGGTCGTTGTGGAGATCCTTGGGGGAGGCCTTTGTTCAGCAATGGACATCATTTGGATAAGATGATGATGCAATATGTGCTAACCGCACGAAGCCATTAACTAATGGAAAAAAACATACGATGAATATTTAGCGGAGTGCGACAGAGTGGTGACCACGATCCTGAACGAAGCCAGCCGCGCGTTGCTGACGGCCTTGCAGTTGTCGATGTCGGTGCCGTTGGACACCGGCGCCAGCTCAGCCGGCATCACTTTCCTGTCAACAACATGCATGCGATATATATTGTGGATAGGAGTTTCACCAGAGTTCTTCCCGTAATACCACGTGTTGTGACACTCAATTTTAATTTCTTTCTATCGTACAATAATTGTACCCTTACTACTAATAATAAAAAAATACTTGAAATTGGCTAAACGTCTCGGCGGTGACGCGGCGTCGTCGTCCGTGCGCACACGCATATGCCCTTATGAGGGAGCGCTGCATGCATCGCGGCGGCGCAGTGCGAAGGTATTTCCTCAAACAACATTTTTTTATGTACAGTCAATAGAATATATTAAATGCGACGTATCGAGCGATTTCCAATCATAATTCTCGATAAAGTAGCTTGTAGGCTACTTAAAAGCAATTCGTTGTAGTTAATTACATGTAAGTCTACCAAGGTAGCCAGTCAATCGAGGCTGTAAAATTTATTTTAATAACATTTAATCATTATCTTTAAGTATGTGTGAAGTTAACATAATAAAGTATATTATGCTTCTAAATCTTAGGTACATTTTACAGGAGAATTACGTAGGTACCTAAGTATCTTTCACAAAATTCTCGTGTCACATGTTAGTTACATACTCCTCCGAAACGGCTCGATCGATTTTTATGAAATTTTATAAGAATATTCGGTAGGTCTGACAATCGGTCGCAGTCTCTTTTTTATACCCCTAAATGATAAGGGTGGTCCACCCTAAACATTTTTTTAGTTTTTGGAAATTTTTCCAATACAAAATGATTTGTTTATCATGGAAACTGTCAAAGCGATACGAAGTCCGCTGGGGCAGCGAGTTTAAATTTATAAATATCCTACACTTCCTATTGCAAGCATTGTAATAGAATTACCAACCATTAACTTTTTCAAATTTTATTTATTTTATTTGAAGTTCATCATCTCAGCCAAAAGACGTCCACTGCTGGACAAAGGCCTCCCCCAAGATGGGGGGTATTTGCCATAATCGCCACGCTTGGCAGGCGGGTTGGCGATCGCAGTAGGTTGAAAGTAACCTCAGAGAGATGCTGCTGCCCATCCTCTGGAATGGTCCCTTAGTCGCCTTTTACGACACCCACGGGTTGAGATGGGGTGGTGCAATTCTTTATCCCCGGCACCACACAGGGAATTTGAAGTTCAGTGTCTACTAAATAAACGGCAGTATATATTCATCATCCAATGCTTTAATTTCTCCCGTCCTTACACAATTAAGTTTCTTGCAAAATAAAAGGTTCTACACGCGAAGCAATTAATTAAGATAATTAATTTATATTGTGGATGGGGTACTGGCACCAGTTTTCGATACAAGTTTAGACCAGTGTTTGACTGAGTTTTCGTCGTCAAAAAACAACATACATTTTCATTGAAATATGGGATGGCAGCAAGAAAGCAGATGGTCGGTATTCAAATGTTGTTAAGGACTAAAATCAGTTGCTTACCCCTATTTATAATAAGTAAAGGGAAAAACTCGATCTCTGGGGCCCAACCGCCTAACCTAACGCTTTGACTTCGTGTGTGGTTTATGACGTCATCTTGTCGTTTCGTACCGCCTATGGAAGCAATATCGAAAGCTATAGCCTTTAGCTTTTGATATTGCTTTCATAGGCGGTGAGAGGTGGCAAGATGACGTCCTAGATACGCGTAGTCAAAGCGATCGGTTAGGCGGTCGGGGGGCTGGTTCCTGTCGATCACTGCTACTACCCTACATACAGGGTGACTTTTTTATCACAGTCCAAACTTTCTGAGATGACTCCCGTGATACAACCGAACAACTCTTACTATTGGACCAACTCCCTAACTCGAAAATAAAATTCAGCTGTTCCATACAAAACATCAATATTCATTCTACAAAAATGTATGGAACAGCTGAATTTTATTTTCGAGTTAGGGAATTGGTCTAATTTTAGTTGTTCGTTTGTATCACGGGAGTCATCTCAGAAGGTTTGGACGGTATTAAAAAAGTGATCCTGTATTTAGAATTATGGTCGAATTTCGACTGCTGGGGGACCACTAGTATAACATAATAAGACCTCGGTGGCCGTGTGGTGTGGCCCCAGGCCCAGGGACACAGCCAAAGCCTTTCTTTAATTTTTAATGAAAAAAGTAATTAAATCGGTCCAGTTTTAGAGGAGGAATCAGGGGACTACGAAACGTTGATTTTATCTACTTTTCATACATATTTTTCAATTCAGCCGACCTTAGTGTTTCCTCTTAAGGCGACGCACCGCTAAACAATAAATCTCATACGGAGCGTTTGCGCCCCGTACCATAAGAAAAACTGTTTTTTTTTTCCTTCAAATTAAAACTACAAATTATTAAAAAAAAATGAACTACAATATTGAAGTGTGTGTTAAGACTTATCTACTAAGAAAATTTAGATGCTTAAATCGGTCTGGTTAGCCTGTAAAATGCAAATCTGTTTTAAAAGAGGTTATTTTGATATTTTTTTTCTCTGTTATAAAAGTTAACAAATCGTGTTTCTGCAACAAGCAAAATGAAGTCAATGAAATGAAAAATCATGTCATCAAATATCACTTTCATATGTTTTGTAATTGTTGGGAAAAATCAAGATCCCGCCACGTAAATTTCCAATGCGTCGCCTTAAGCGAGAACCGTAAAAACGTAAACTGATCCGCGTCTGCTCTGCGCTACACCTGACCTGCTGTTGGTGTATGTGAGCTTTAAAAATCTTACCATTCCCTAAATTGAGAGTTGACGCGTAACAGGAAGTTCTCGATGTTGAGCACCTTTGAATACTTGTGAAGCATTAGCGTTATATGATCAGCGGCCATGTTAGAGTCTGTGCACACCATCACCCGGTTCCGAGCGTTAGTGACCACGAGCTGAAAAAGTTATTTTGTTTAAGTAAAATATTATACAGGGTGTCTCATTTAAATCGGTCAGTATGGGAAAGTCTGAAACTATAAGACATACAAAGATCTGTTCTTAGAAACCATGTCATCGATTTTAATAAGAAGAAAAACTGCGTTCATACATTTAAAAAAATCCTGTACTCAGCTCGGGAATCTTACCCGGTTGTTTTGAAAAAAATAAACATACACTATTTCTATTTATATATCGATTGTGTAGGTTTTAAGCAGTAAATGGCTCTATGAATATGATGTCTAAAATGAATAAAATGCATTGTTTTCACATACTTTAATTCATTTTAGTAAGTGTTCGAAGTGTATATATATACTAACTGACCCGGCGGACTTCGTATCGCTTTGACAGTTTCTATGTCAACAATACAATTAAGCGTGGATCATTTTGTATTGGAAATATTAAATTGTAAAAAAAAAATTTGGGGTGGACCACCCTTAACATTTAGGGGGATGAAAAATAGATGTTGTCCGATTCGCAGACCTAACCGATATGCACACAAAATTTCACGAAAATCGGTCGAGCCATTTCAGAGGAGTTTAATTACAAACACAGTGACACGAGAATTTTATATATTAGATAGGTATAAGCATATAGGTATAGTAAATAGCCTGTAACTGTCCCACTGTTGGGCAAAGGCATCCATTATTGATATCAAGTCATCACTACAAATGATGGGTATTGGCTTAATCACCACACTTGCCAAATGCGGGTTGGTTATCACAAACCCAGGTTATGCATAGAGAAAATCCGAATGACACTTTGCCCGACCTGGGAATTGAACCCGGGACCTTCGGGTATTAGGCCAAGCGCTATGCTACTCGGCCAACGAGGCGTGAGACATAGGTATACCTGAATACAATGTTTTACAAGAGTGGATACAAGATTTATTGAAACTTGATACAGAAATAAATACATCACGTGCTCCATCGAGGTTTTTTTTTAGGGTTTGCTGATGCCTCCATAGACTATGTATATTGGGTATAAATGTGCCTCTCATAGAAAAAAAAATGGGAAATTAGGTTCCCTGTACTGTAATAGATGGCGGTAGTAGACGTTTGCGTGCGCGTTTACGCTTCCCGATAAATGGCGCTAAAAATATATAAAAATATATAAAAATTAGTTAATATTTTTTTGTGTATAATATTAATTGTAAGATTGATAAAGACATATTAAAAACTTATATATGAACATAAAAATCAAAAAGTTATTAAATTCATCATTTCCGAAGGATCGAGAACCTAGGATTTCTCTAGCACGATTCGTCGTCGCAGCCGCTCGGTCAATGAGCTCTTTGAGGAGATGACGAAAGTTGTGGCTATAAGAAAGTTACTAGAAAATAACTAAACGTTACTTATTCATTTAAAATGCTATTTATACTACCGCCATCTAGTGACATTATATGGATAACCAGTTAGTAACTTGAGGTTCCTCTTACGGAAGATGGCGCTGCCGTATATGAATTTTTTGTAATTATTTAATTTATGGAAGATTCACCCCTCTGTATGCCTCAATCCGCATTTTCACCGTCACCGAACTTTTAAGGGAGACAGCGTAAAACTTAAAGACTTCCACAAGCTGTGTGAAACGAAACACCGTCTGAGGTTTTCTAGAGGGAATGAATGGCATCACGCCCTAGTACGTGTCCCCCTTCCATACTAGATTCCCTCCCCGAGGGGTTCGGATCGGATCCGATCCATGGAGGTGTATACTCCAAGTGGGTACTCTTACTCCTATTGTCACTGAAAACCTGGCCGAGTACCGCAGTAGTACTGTTACTCTGGCAGGGCACTATTTTTATTTTATTGAAAAAGAATAACAACAGCCTACTTAATTACTAGTGTAAAATAAGTATCAGAGCTAAATTGATAAGCCAGATTTGTTATTCATGATATGGCCAATTAACTTGATAAAACCGAAACTTAAATAAGTGCTGCATGAAATTACTCAAGATTATCTCAAAAAATATAATACAAACATTCCAGTTACACAATGTTGACCATGTTTTTATGTACGTTTTATATCTTATAACGAGATGTACATTAAAAAAGCTTAAGTATATTTATTCATAAATAAAGGAGCAAAGGAGAACAAAATGTAATAAAAAATACTACTAATTGTAGGTAATATAAAAATATTACTATATCACAGCTAGTGCAAACTCACTTGTATAATTGCCTCCACAATGGTCATGGTTTTTCCGGTGCCTGGGGGCCCGAACACAATGTAGGGCGCCAGTCCGGACGTCCCAGACACTATATGTCTTACAGCTGAATTCTGCTCTGTGTTGTTTTTAATTAAATTGTTGTAAAACCTGAAACGGACGATTGTTAGATACAGCATACAACTATCTGTGTCTGTCGCCATAGCCACAACATTATGTTACTATAAGTAAAAATATTAAAGAAAACATATCTACCACCGCCGGGCCCAGGCACAATAGAAATTCAATTGTTTGTCAGTCATATGGCGCTTACGGTGTTAAGAGATGGACTAACCCAATGGCTTCCTCAGGTGTTTAGCTACGGGTCGCTAGGCGGCGGCGTGAGGAGCTCGTTAGCATAGTGGTAAGGTTAAGCAACTTTTGCAAAGGCCGGTCATCAAATATACCAAAAAAATATGATCTCGAGCTTTTACGTGCTTCGGAAGACACGTAAAGCCTTTGGTCCCAGCTGCATTAGCAGTCGTTAACAACCACCAATCCGCATTGGGCCCCCGTGGTGGTTTATGGTTTATGTGATGCCATGATAGAATTCATCACTTGTGAATGTGATGCGCTGCCACTGTAATAATATACGTATAATTGGTATCTGACTATTTTACTTCTTTCTTTACACAACTGTTAGTGTTATCGTAGCTCTGCTAGTGATGCTGTTTTTTTATATTAGAAGGAGGCACACGAGCCAGCGGGTCACCTGATGGGAAGCATGAAGAATGTTCAGGTCCAGACATGGACCTTCTCAGGCGCAAGCTCAGTGTGTATCGAGTGAAAAGGGGTCGCTATAAGGGGAGGTTCGAGTCGACTTACAGGCTGAGGCCTTTCAATCAGTTATAATGTGTATGACTTAGAAAAGGAATACTTGACTCAGTAGCTCAGATCGTACATCTCAGTGGGTCAACGTTTAATTTTACTTGTTCATTCATACTTGTGTACCTATCGTTACCTACCTATAGTTATCGCCAAGACGGATTTGAAGCAGATCTTATCTAATAAAACATCTTTGGCGACACTAGCTGCCGGAATACAACAATGCTACAAACATTGATGTAAAGGTGACATATTTCGATAAGACGGTGGTTACTAGCCAAGCGGACAAACAAGCCCTAACACCAACCAAATCGAGTACCCAAACATGTACCCAACCACTGGGAATCGAATCAATAGACCACAGAGGTTAGATCGCGAGAGTGTCTTCGTCCCCACCAGATTCTCCGAGGCATTCGGATCGAATCGAGTTCGGAACAACAGAGGCGCCTCTAAAGGACCTCGGCTCGATTAGACCGGATCGTTGGGATCAATTAACAAAAAAAAACCGACTTCAAAAAACAGGAAATTTAAAAAAAGTAAAAACAGCTCTAAAACGCAAGAAATGATATTGAAATCATATTATTAATTACCTAGATACGCATATCAGTCTGTTTTAAAGAAGGTCTATTGATGTCGGGTGGTAGGTGGTCGGCTGGGGGACAATTTTGTTTAATTTAAACTTTTATAGTTGTTCCATTATCTCCACTTTTTTATTGTAAAAGCCCCGCCCGACTTCAGTAGACATTTTTTAAACTGATTTGCGTATCTAGGTAATTAATAATATTATTTCTTGCTTTTTAAAGCTGTTTTTATTTTTTTAAGTTTCTTGATTTTTGAAGTCTTTTTTTTTTTTGTTTAAAATTATTTTATTTAACGATTTTTAGTGATGGGTACACGTAGACCTAACAAGGATGCTTCTCGGATGAGGAACGACGGCCAAGTAGGTAGTGGTATTCCTATGTAAAACTTCAATCTTAATTAGGTATTATTTTTGTACGAACTAAACATGTTGGCATATTGAACCTTATGAAGTAAGCCCAACAAAAGGTAACTGCTGTAAATCGTTACGGAATTCCCTCGACTGTCTATGGTCTCCAACATCAGACCTGTAATGGCACTTATGACCCATAAAGGCGCAAAGTTTTTATCAATAAAAATGAATTAAGACCAAACACAAGGTAGCTACTGTAAAACGTTGAGGAGTTTCTCTACCCCTAATGACAGTCACAACCCATCTAGGTGTAAAGTTCTCATCAATACAAATTAATTAAGCCCAAACACCATGTAACTGCTGTAAATCGTTGAGGAGTTCCCTCGACTGTTTTTCGACTCCATCATCAGATCGACTCCAAACCTTCACTAAATAGTAGTGCTTTAAAATACTTAATGAAAACATTAACAAACGCACTAGTCGCCACTACGATTTTCGAAGGTTCCCCTCGATTTCTCTGGGATGCCATCATCAGATCCTGGTTTCCTTATCATGGTACCAAACTTGGGATATCTCCTTTCCAACAAAAAAAGAATCATCAAAATCGGTTCTTAAACGACGAAGTTATCCGCGAACACACATAAAAAAAAATATACGAGTCGAATTGAGAAACCTCCTTTCTTGAAGTCGGTTAAAAATGGCGACATTGAATGCGTCATACAACACGGACTTACTTGTAGATCGGCTTGACGGGGACCGGCCGCTTTATCGGCTCGGGGAACACGCGGCTGTCCTGCTGGGAGGAGAACACCTTGGACACGGCCTCGTGCATCCGCTCCATGGGCAATCGCGACATAAGGAAGCGGACGTCGAACTCTGCAGATTCGCTATAGTGCTCTCTGAAACTAAAACACAACGATTATATGTATTCAAACTATCAGGGCCACTTGCATTAAAGTTTCTTACCATGTTTATATCGGATACTCACAAATAATAAACATTAAGTGCTAATTGCTGCACTGAAGCTGAATTAAATGTTTATAAAATACAGTGAAAAAATTAAATGCCTACCCGACCCAGCCAGGAATCAAACCTGGGTCTTCCGCAATCCGGGCGGCTGGTAAGAATCCCGTTAATAAATACTTTGATGATTATATTAGATTTATCAGTAACAGTAAGGATATAACAACCGGAGGAGTTTCGATGATGCACAGGGTCAACGCGCCTGGTATGCGATTGCTAAGGTTAAGCATATTTAAGTTGCTTGAGACTAGAGGTGAGACGTATTTACTAGAACAGATCCACGCACTAGGTATTTTTCAATACTAGGCGGCAACTATTCTACTTTTATAAATATACGTGATCGACCTAGTATTTTTATAAATTACATGATTTTCGACCTTACGTTAACACATTAGAGGTGATATTCCCATGCACACGTATTCGCGTATTGTGCACACCAAGTATTTCTTTCCATTTCACGGTTTTCGACTTTAATACCGCGGAATAAGATTCCATTATGTAAGTTAGTACAATACTAGATCCTAGAAGTATAGGTGCTTGAAGTATTGCGTGATACTGTGGAGTGTAAAACCAAATTAAGTTTAGGTTCTATTTGTATGATCATAAGGTCCGAATGACAAAATTTAATATTACTATTTTTGTGTTTTGTGATCCTGCTCAGTCCTTGCTTACTGTTGCGGAAACCCACAACACACACTATGCTACTGTTTAAAATTAGGTTACACCTTAAAATCTACAAAATCCACTCACAGTTCCATGCCGCTCCCGCCGTCCAGAACGGGATCCATATGGTCTGATGGGGCCGGAATCCGAGTCCGGGTCTTCTCGGGTTCCCTAATCACACCCAACGACTATCCCAAGTGCACTTTTCCCCCGAGGAAATACCTGCTTTCTCCAGCAGCGGAGACGCCGACAGCGGCGAATTGTACTCCCGATGCGATTCGCTTACGACGTACACACACACAAACACAGGTTGCACAATACACTTAATTAGAGTAATACGGCTCCAAATGCCCTTATTACTGCTTAAAATCTATTTAATTATCAACACACGATAACCTATAAACCAGCCATTGTTGCCTTCCCGAGACTAGTGTACCAACAAAGAAAAAAAAGAACAATTAGTGATGGGGCCATTATGCCACTAAATAAATTGAATCTCGATAATCGATTCCCAAATCGATCCGTCCATAATACAAATCAAAGTTTTAATTCCAACAAAAATAAATGCCTGTTTATTTGCAACATCCCGCCACCCAAAGCGGACGTACCGCTTTCTAGCCTGAAATCTTAAACTAGTCAACCGGTAATCGAGCTAAGGTCGCGACTGCGCGATTTAGCACCGATCCATCAACCAACACTTGCGCCACACGCGGAGTCCCGTCCGCGCCCCAGATTAACTTTAAAATGCGACCTCGTCTCCAAAATAATGATGGCAAATTAGCCTCTTTTAATAAAACCAGATCCCCCTCCGAAGGGGGCGACGTCCGGTCTGTCCACTTTACACGCTGCTGCAATAAATGCAGATACTCCAGTGACCAACGACGCCACAAGTCCTGACTCATTTGTTGTATCATTTGAAAACGAGACATCCGGTGTCTGCGTTCATCCTTCCAGGGATACTCAGGCAGGGCAGTGCGTGGCTGACCGACCAAAAAATGACCAGGGGTCAGGACTTCCATGTCATTTGCGTCAGAGGAGAGTGGACAAAGCGGACGCGAGTTGAGAACCGCCTCAACCTTACAAAACACAGTTGTAAGTTCCTCATACGTGAGGGTAGTTTCCCCGACTACCCGGCGCAAGTGGGTTTTTGCCGATTTTACCGCGGCTTCAAATATCCCGCCCCAGTGGGGACAGGCTGGCACACTAAATCGCCATGTGATTCCCCGCTGTGCGAGAGCTTGACTTATGCTATTACAATTTTTATCCAGAAAATCGTTCACATCTTTTAAGTAGTTGGCAGTGCCTCTGTAGTTGGTACCGTTTGCGGACCGAATGAGAGAAGGTAAACCCCGTCGCGAAACAAAACGATCCAGCGTGGCGACAAAGGCTACCGTAGACAGAGCCGAAACCACTTCCAGGTGGACGGCCTTAGTGGCCAGGCAGACAAAAACGCACAGGTATGCTTTCGTGACCCTAGTGTTACGATAGGCTGTGGTTTTCACCAGAAACGGTCCAGCAAAATCCGTACCGACCCCGTCGAACGGCCTAGTAGTCTGACAAACCCGGTCAGAAGGGAGATCCCCCATCTGTGGCTGCATAGTGGAGGCCTTCACCCGATAACAAGCCACACACTTAAATAACACGCTGCGAACCACTCTCCGAGAGGACAAAATCCAGAACTCCCTCTGTAATATCGCCAGTAACGCATTACACCCCGCGTGAGCGTTTTTCAGGTGTCTATCCGAGACCACCAGTTCTACCAAAGGTCCTCCTTTGGGGAGTAGCAGAGGATGACAGCTACCGAAGGGCAGGTCGGCATTTTTGAGGCGAGCTCCAACGCGTAACAGTCCATCCGCATCCAGAAATGGGTTGAGCCGAGAGATCGCTCCCTTGAGCTTTGCGCGACCGACGCGCAAAATCTTCAGTTCGTCCTCGAACCGGTCAGCTTGAACCAGCCGTATCAGGGCCAACAGTGAACTCCTGCGTTCCTCAGCACCCGCCACGGGTGATAACTGCCTCTTGTCTGGATGGCGGCAGTTATGTAGAAATCTCCGGATCCAGCAAGTTACACCTAGCAATTTGTCCAGTTTGCTGTATCGAGCCGTCAACCAATTCGGATCTGGCCTTGACTCGTTTGTTGTCACCAAAACTTTTATTCCAGGGAGCATCCCTAGAGAGCCATCGATCATGTTGACCGGCCATGATGACTCACCCTCCTTTAACCACTCTGGACCCCACCAGAGGGCATGCTGCACCAATTCCGGCGCGGTGCAGCCCCAAGAGGCACAATCGCAGGATTCCAGGGGCCGGGAACGTGCCTCCAACAAATTTCGATGCCCGAGTTCTGTACCTGAGATACCCGATTGGCCACAAACGTTTCCAATACGTGGGGTGCCCCGCGTAGCCATGCCAGAGCTACCTGACTGTCAGACCAGGCGTAGACATTCTAGATGTCCACCGTAGACGTCAGTTCCTTGTGCACGTGGCACAACAGTTTGGCCAATAGATGCGCCCCGCAAAGCTCCAGCTTCGGGATTGTCAGCCTAGTTTTGAGGGGAGCCACCTTGCTTTTAGCCAGAAGCAAGGAGACGGCGACTCGACCCTTCGAGTCAACCGTTCGCAGATACACCACTGCGGCATACCCTCGTTCTGACGCATCGCAGAAGCCATGTAGGCTTGCCCTGTATTTGCCCCGCGGCAAGATCCGCCGCGGCAACGCCACCTGATTGATCGCCTCGATCGTAGAGATCAGAGCGAGCCAAGTGTCGAGTGAGAGCCCTACCAGTGGCTCATCCCACGAGACTCCGAGTGTCCACAGTGTTTGCAATAAACACTTCGCCATAAAAATGCACGGGCTGATCCATCCATTTGGATCAAACATCCGAGCGATGGTGGAAAGGACCGTCCTTTTCGACCAAACTCTTGTAGTAATTAAGCAGCCCTGTGCCCCAGTGTCTAGGAGGGCTCGTATCCGGACGAAGTCCCCCCTAGGTCCCCAAACGCGTACCTGCGCGATGGGCAAAAGAACCGTCCTCGGTTCCGACGTAGCCCGACCACAGGCTAGTCACGCGTCAGAGCCAGCAGCCGACCCTGTCGAACCGTGATGACTCGGCCAGTAAGTCGGACGCGTGCAGGCCACCATCCGGGGTGGTGCGTATCCAGCTGCCCTACCATACCGGTGATAGGGTGGGTGGTATTCCAACCTCGGGTACTCGTGCAGTAACGGTGAGAACTGTTGGCGGTTCTCATGTCGTTGTTGTTCCGGTAACGGCGGCGGAGGATACGCGTACGATTATCCGGGTGTTGGGTCCGGAGGTGGGGCTCCCTGTACCCAGTGGCCCTTAGAGGCACCAACTCCTGGTGTTGGTCGCGCCGGGTGCCGGGTTGTAGCCAGAACCTGGCTCCGTTCCGGCGTTCCCCAACTCACCTGAGCCGGGGTGTACGAGGGGTTGTAGTGTGGCGGCCGTGGCGGACTCCGTCTTTCCGGAGGCGGAGTTGACCCCGGCCCCAAACCGCCACCCGTAGGAGTTCCCCTCTCCCGAACCGGTGCTGAGCCCTCAGCACTACGGGTGCACAGTAAGCGATGGTGCGGTCCGCCGCACACATCGCAAGGCCTCGCCTGGGGACACTCATTATACCTATGTCCTCCCAGGCAGGCATAACACAATCCTCGTGTCCGAACGAGGTTTCGGCGCTCTTTTGTGGGCAGCCCGAGAATTGCTGGACATAGCTGTTCCAAGTGCTGCTGTCCGCAAACCCGGCATCCAGAACCGGGGTTGATGGCGGCCGCAGCCACCAGCCTGCCGCGACCCTTCCCTGGGTTGCGTGGCGGCTGGGCGCCGTAGACTCCGGAAGTGCGGGCCGGCGCACTTGTCGGAGCCTCCTGGGAGGCTAGCTGGTTTTCCAGCAGGCCAGCCTCCTCTTCCAGGAACTCCAGAAGTTCCCCTATCGAGGGCAGAACGCTGCCGAGATCCTTGTGGACCAGTCGATTCCGCTCGAACTTGTCCCTCATCTCCTGCGACAACTTGGCCAGAACGATGTGCAGAAGAAGGAAGGACCACTGGTCGACGGGCAGTCCGAGCGTCCTTAACCCGTTTAAGGACACGGTGAGCGGGGTGATCAGCTGCGCCCTCAGCTGAGCCCTATGGTTGACCCTCGGCAATCCCAGCAGATGGGTCACGTGCGCGTCCGCCTGAAGACGCGGCTTCTCGTACCGCTTCTCCAGCAGCTGCATGGCGGTGTCGTAGCTCGCATCCTGCAGCTCCAGATGCTGTACGAGCTGTCTGGGTTCTCCGTCTAGGAAGGAACGGAGATATGCCAGCTTTTCGGCCTTGGTGAAATCCTTCCGAGTATCCACCAAGGCCAAAAACATGTTCCGGAATCCAGCCCAGTCCCGCATACATCCGGTGAAATGCGGGACCTCCAGGGCACCCAATCTTCCCATGGCGCTGGGTCCAGGGGTGTGGAGCGAAGCGGGGCGCGCAACAGGCTTCCCCTCCCGCAGTCGCTCGATGTCCTTCACCCGCTGAAGGACCTCATCGTAGATGTCTTGGATGTGCTCCAGATCCTTGACATATTGGGCGTGGAGGGCCAGCTCCTTCTCCCCGACCGGGTCGGTTGACAATAAAGCGGTTACCGACCGCTCGGCCAACAAGAAACGAGCCTGCATTTCTTTCGAACGCGTCTCCAAGGCGTCCTCCCGGTTAGGCCGATCTATTAATGCAAGCAGCCCGGTGAACCACCGGAGCTGCTGAGCCAACTCCTGCCGTGACGCTGTCATTATAAATAACTTAAACTAAATAAACCTAAACACAAAATTAAAACGAGTCAACGAAAACACGGAATCGATTATCCCGAATCGACTCGATGCTTTCAATTGAAAGAAATTGAATCACAATTAACGTTCCGAGAAATGTCCCAGCCCAAATACAACGGTACTACCAACCTTACAATTCAACCGCACCTGTCCCGGAAGTGCGATTTTACACGAAATGAGCTTAACCTATTACGAACTAACAAAATACACAAAATTACACCGATTAACCTAGAGGTCCGGTAGTAACCACGCTCTGCTACCAAAATGTTGCGGAAACCCACAACACACACTATGCTACTGTTTAAAATTAGGTTACACCTTAAAATCTACAAAATCCACTCACAGTTCCATGCCGCTCCCGCCGTCCAGAACGGGATCCATATGGTCTGATGGGGCCGGAATCCGAGTCCGGGTCTTCTCGGGTTCCCTAATCACACCCAACGACTATCCCAAGTGCACTTTTCCCCCGAGGAAATACCTGCTTTCTCCAGCAGCGGAGACGCCGACAGCGGCGAATTGTACTCCCGATGCGATTCGCTTACGACGTACACACACACAAACACAGGTTGCACAATACACTTAATTAGAGTAATACGGCTCCAAATGCCCTTATTACTGCTTAAAATCTATTTAATTATCAACACACGATAACCTATAAACCAGCCATTGTTGCCTTCCCGAGACAAGTGTACCAACAAAGAAAAAAAAGAACAATTAGTGATGGGGCCATTATGCCACTAAATAAATTGAATCTCGATAATCGATTCCCAAATCGATCCGTCCATAATACAAATCAAAGTTTTAATTCCAACAAAAATAAATGCCTGTTTATTTGCAACACTTACTAACCGGTAAAAACTTGTTTTTACGTGTTCTCCTGGCATTTTTATAGCAAATAAGCAGCTTTAAAAAAAGTTAAAAGCGTATGTGACTTTTTAACTTTAAGCCATAAGTTCCGCCTCTGCCCATAGGTGGTACTAACTACATGGATTAAGTCAACAGTAGTCGACGTCTAGTCTAACCAGTTACTACGTGAAACTACTAATACTAGGTGGACTAGGTAGAATAGGTATCTGGATCGAGTATTAGATAATACTAGGAACAGGTGCACCTAGTATCAAATTTACCTAGTACGACCCATCTCTACTTGAGACCAACGTCGACTTTAAGTGCCTTTCCACTGTAATAACACACTGAACTACTAGGTAATGTTATAATTAGTATTAAACTTACGTTACGTCGAAATCGGCAAGACGGACCCTCTGCTCTTCCAAGCTCTTAATAGTGCTTTCAAAAATTAGTGTGTCTTTAGCTCTTGGTCTAAGGTAAACCCTATCACCTAAAAAATAAAAAAATAATAATAAGTGTTTCATAGTTTAAAAAAAAGAAGGTGTAGCTCTTAATTACATACGGTTAATGTCAAAGTCAAAGTCAAATATTCTTTATTCAAATAAACTTTAGAAAAGTGCTTTTGAATCGTCCATAATTTTTTTACCTACTACCCATTCAGGACGTCTATTTTTTAGCTGTGGAGAAGAATGGGCGCAAGAAACTCCACAGCTTTAATTCATTATGTAACGACATTTACAAAATTATATGCCGTTACGTTACCAAGTTATACAAGTTTAAAAAACCTTAACAATATATTGGATTAGAAATAGATTGGAGCATTTTAAACCCATGCTGTTTTGTCTTCAATGTAATCAGACACTTTATAATAAGCTTTTTTATAAAGCTTTTCTTTAATAGCGATTTTAAATTTATTAATATCTAGTTTTTGGATATTACTTGGAACTTTATTGTAAAAACGTACACACAGGCCTCTAAATGAATTATTTACTTTGTGGAGCCTAGTATTAGGTACTGCTAGTTTGTTTTTATTTCTAGTATTTACATTGTGAGTATCACTGTTTTTAGAAAAAGTTTCAATATTTTTATATACATACATTAGGTTCTCGTAAATATATTGTGATGCAACTGTCATTATATTAATATCTTTAAATCTCTCCCTAAGAGAATTACCAGCTTTTAGATTATAAATTGCTCGAATAGCCCGCTTCTGCAGCACAAAGATAGTTTGAATATCGGCAGCATTGCCCCACAGTAAAATGCCGTACGACATTACGCTATGGAAATAACTAAAGTAAACAAGTCTAGCTGTTTCAATGGGTGTGGTCATTGTGACTAGTTAAGGTAATCGGAAATGTTAGCATTCCCTACAAGAGTGCACAGCTTGGGAGCGTAACGCCGCACCCTAACGGCGGTGATTAGCTCCGACCTCTCGCTGGCCAAAATGTTAAAGGCCATCTTGGAAAGTGAGAGATCGTAGGAAGCCATGATCTCTTTTTGCGAAGACATCATGGCGCAGAAAGAGCAAAATACCACGATACAAATTGCAGTCTGATCTTTCGCCTATATTTTTATACAATCTAATCTGTCACCTTTGTTTTTATACAAAGAACAGATACAACTTTAAATTCCGATTTTTGGGTGGAGTCCCTGGACCCACTTAACCTCACTCTTAGCTTATTGGATGTGATCCACCCTTTGTGTTAGTGGGTAACACCCCCCCCCCCCTCCTCCTCCTCCCATTTTGGAAGGAGTGGAATCTTACATAACCGCTGTGTTTTCCAAAACTTTGCACTCTGCACGTTACAGAGATATCCTCTTTATTTACAAAAGATCCAAGAAACTACGTAAATTGATGCAAAAAGTGCAAAGATCTAAATTTTCTCTATGTGCATATAGGAAGTCGGAGCCAACAGTGAAACGTTTATGGGATGAGGCTGATTATTTTTTTGATTTGTTCTCGAAATAATTATTAAATATCGGAAAAACTAAACAAATGTTGTATGACGAAAATTTATAACGAGAGCACCGACCCTTACCTCGCAATAACGATGGTCGCTTTTCGGCTAAGCCGGGTACTTCCAACAGATAACTATTGTTGTCTTTTTGCAGTGTCATTTTGGTCATGTTGAATTTCTGTAAAAAGAAGAAATATATATAACATCTGTAAACGAAGTAACTGATGAAATGAAATGAATGACAATGGGCCGGCCGAGATATCGTTGGAAGGGTGAAGTCGCCACCATTGATCAACGTGCCTAAATGGAAACGGAACTGGCACAAGATCGAACAAATTGGCGTACTTTAACGTCGAAGGCAAAGATCTACTTCGGGTCGCTGAGCCAGCGAAGTAAGTAAGTAAACGAAATCAGCTCTTATAGCAAAGTTTCAATTGTATTCAAGAGGCCAGCAGGTTGCGCGATGCATTATCATCAGTCAATATGGGTCCCCTGCTGGACATAGGCCACTCCAAGTTCACGCCTCTGGGCTCGATCCGCGGCTGCTCTCATTCAGCTCTCCACCTAGTCCGAAGGCGAGCCTGGAGGGCGAAAAATTGCAGTGTTCCAACGTCTACAAGTCTTTAGCACCTGCCTTCCAGTACGTTCATAACCGGTGCAAAAGGTTTTATCTTTTATTTGGTTAAAGCGTAGCTTTTCACTGTGATAGAATTGGCAGATGTAGAGTAGTGCCATAGATTACCCCCTACATACATACAAAAAAACAACTTTTACACCTTCATAAACAAGCAAATATAACTGATAAGAACGTAAGCACAAGCACATGAAAAAAGTAATATATATAACTTACTCGTAGATTTATTTTGGCAATAATCTCTTCCCACCACAAAAGATGGTGAAAGAAAAGCATATAATTATATTTAGAAGTTTTTCCTTCCATAATCAATCTGAAAATAAATATATAGGTATGAATAAATTATCTATCAATTCTATTTTTTATTTCGGACACATTTTTAGCAAAACTTGCCATAAACTGGATAAGTATTTTCCTCATTATTGACAACACTTCGGGGGGTGGGAAAGCTCTCCCGATCTGAGAATAGAACCTAGGATGGGTTCCATTCCCAAGTCTTGCAAGGTGTTTTTCCAATTTTCGATGCTTATTGTAAGTAGAAAATACATATTAAAAGTTTTAAAAGACATATACAAGGGTGAGCTTATCTCTAAAAGAGATTTCTTCTAGCTGTAGAAGGAAAAAAAACTAAGGGTCATTAGGAGCCTGTGCTTCCCCGTGAGACAAAGGTGAGCAGAAGCAGTGACGAACACGGCGCACTGCGGGCAGGCGGCAGGTTCAGCAGTTTAGGCAGTTTCAGCAGTTTCGGCAGTTTCAGCAGTTTCGGCGGTCGATTGTGGGGCCATAGTGATACTACAGCACGGGTACCCGGAGAAGCTTTCCCTCTTCAGTTTCTCTGCTCTTTAGAGCTCTCAGCAGCAGACACTGACACGGTTTTTCCGCTGTCACGCACTGATGTTTTATGTTTCGTGGTTCAAATCATTCCTCGTATAACAGCTCGCGCGGGCACCCCGCGGCCCGTTCGGGCTTTTCTTTTCAATGAAATATATCTTTATGCGTTCCAAAAGCAACACAATTACAAAAAAGATCTTGCAATACCTGTTGAGAGGATTGTCTCCGAGCTACTGTTACCTGCTTTTGGTGTGCAGGAGCCTTAAAAGTCAAGAAGTTCTTATTACCTTGTCTCTGCTAAAACTTCCCTCGCTTGCTGTAACTCTTCGGGTGCCAACTTCAGACCTTCCAGAGCCCTGTCACCCAGTCCTCTTGGTAAGAGCATTTTCAACATTTTCGGAATTTTGAATTTATTTCCGTAAGGCCTATAAGAAAATGTGATTTTTATATAATTTGTTGAAACAACACTTCACGATTGCGTAATTGGAAGCGCACCTGACCTGGATGGTCAGAAGGTAGGGGGTTCGAACCCCAATCTTTAAAAAAACTTAACACTACTTTTGGAAAATACTTTGTCAAAAAAAGTGAAAAGTCTTGCCTTTTAATGGATTTGCTTAAACTTGAATTGAAAAACAATAACATTATGAGCCGAAAAAGCACTCATGAAATGATAACACAAACAAAACATAAAACACTGACAAAATAAATAACAAACGGTTAATTTATATCAAAATCTCATGCACACGGATTCTTGCAACAACTCGCAACACCCCTGAGCGCTGCTGTTGCGAGATTTTGAGGCTAGACTGTACTGCAGGCAACCCGAAAAATGCATAAAACTTAAGAGTGCGCCGACCAAAAAATGCCAAAAATGCAGTTACGGTTAAGTAGATATAATTGAAAATACTATCGTATTAAATGAACAAAATATATATTTAGTATCATAGGGAACGTGTTTACAATTTGTCAGAACCATAAATTCATAACACGCTATAGTTTTTTCTACAATACCATTTAAAGTTGGGCAAAAATCATGAAAACGAGTGGCGGCGTTTAGTAGATTTCTTATAGTTTATCTAAATTATTGTAACTCTTATTTAAATAATTATTTTTTATTAAGCACCTTAAATTCCCCATACAAAATTAGTATGGCCGCGCGGCATCAAATAAATATGGACGACGACATTTCAAATAAAACATATGACAGTTGTCACTTACGGACGGCGCACTCTTAAATAAGATTAAGGCGATTTCCGACTGTGAGATTTCCAAGGCGTTCCGCTCGGGACTGAATGATGGCGCGAGCGTCGAATTAGGCAATAATGTGGATTTTATTGAACGTTTACTTATTATTATTAAAATTATAATGGCCGAAAACTATTACATATTCAAAGACAATTGGTTTGGTATATTTTTCTTTGTCTGAAACGGTGTATATATGTATAGCCTGAATAAAATGATATTTAGTTTATTAATAAGACGTATTATATATTATATAATATTATAATATAATATTATATTATTATATTATATTTTTTATTATTATTTATTATATATTCGATGCAGGAAATTGTAAAATATCGTGAAAATACCAGCCGAAATTACTATATAAAAGGCCATTACGAATAAAACTCATTTAAAACACCGTTTTTTTGGAAACCCTCGCCTTAAAAGAGATAATCAAAATAGAAAATGTGGCTTCCAATAACAAATGAATCTGAATATTTTTTAAACCGGAACCAGAATCGGTTGGACAAATAAATTTAGTAAATTTATAATATTTAGGTACTGTTTAATTTTGTCACCATGACATATACAGACATATTTAAGAGCCGAATCACAAAACAGTGCTTCTATATGAGCTTATACTGGCACATTCTATTCCGGCGATACACACTCAAACACATTAAAATTTACAAAACTGATACCGATGAGCGACGCCAACTTAGTACTTTTAATATTTGTTATATTTTAACCCTGATGTTTCGCCAGCCAATCTGGCGAGTTTTAGTTTTTTATCAAAATCGACCCCGAAACTCCTTTGTGTATTTATCATTATTTTCATCTATTTCTAATCTAGGGGTTTGGCCCTCAGAACCTCAGAATAATAACTAAAGTCAGAGCAATAACAAGCTTTGGTTATTATTATTCTGAGGTTTGGCCATACACGCACACTTGATTATGTACCAATATGTACAACATTCATACACACTACCTCATAGATACCAAATAAAACAACATTATTATTATTACAACAAAATAGAAAAATATTATTTCCGAGCTCTATTGATTGCGATTTAATCGCTTATGAATTTTACAACTCTTATTGTGAATTATACAATATTAATGTTTGATATGATTTCATTAAGAATCGGATTAAGTAGATAATTTCGAAAAACCAAGTGGCAAATCTGGAATCTCAAAATTGAGCTCGATGGCGCAGTGTTTAACGCACCCTGCAGGGCTAAGATGTACGCCGCGACATATGTCGTGGACGAGACGAGAAAATTTGTCGATGTGGATTCATTAGTCGTCGGGGAACGTCGCAACATAATTTGTCATCGCATTATCTCGTGCAGAATACTGCCGCGCAATTTAAGAACGCAGTAAATACCATGTGAACAGTTTCGAGAAAATAGATCGTAAAGTCAGCATCTCAAATATCACAATCATAAACACAGTAAGTGGTACTTACTGCGTTCATAATTGTGCGGCAGAATAGAGATATGTCTGTATGTCTATGGGTGCTACCATGGCAGCCCACCAAACTTAACTCGTTCTGTCAAATCGTGATTCGTAGTGATTGTTGTTGTTTTTTGTCGACAGTCTCTAACATGAGCGTCATAATTTTGTTGAATTCTGACACTTAAAATCGACATGTTTATCGCCATAATATCTCACTGAAGACTGTCCGCGACTTAAGTAAATTTTTATTTTTATTTTCATTTTTATCATGGCAGTGCCTTGTTTTAACTATTTATTAACGGTATAATATCCTTATATTTTTGTTTGTATTTTTCTTACAACACCGGAGGATAATTAGTGCTTCGATTCCTGAATCGTCGCAGAATATATATAAAATAAGAATCTGTTGAGGGGAGCTCGATGGCGCAGTGGTTAACTCGCCCGGTCTGCGAGTGCTAAGGTTAAGCAACTTTTGCAAAGGCCGGTCATCGGATGGGTGACCAAAAATTTATCATCTCGAGCTCCTCCGTGCTTTGGAAGGCACGTTAAGCCGTTGGGCCCTAGCTGCATTAGCAGTCGTTAACAACCACCAATCCGCACTGGGCTCGCGTGGTGGTTTATGGCCCGTTCTCCCTATCCATTCATAGGGAAGGCTCGTGCCCCAGCAGTGGGGTGTTAAATAAGCTGATGATGAAGAATCTGTTTAATCTTTGAGATTGAGAATATGTTGTGACCTTTACATTACACTTTACTTACATTTTCTTGGCACACGATGTCGTAGGCGTTGTTGTATTCATATTTAATCTAAAACTCACTAGTTAATTTTTTTTTATATTTTCAAAGTAACTGACAACAATCGGCATCAAATAGACTAGCGATTGCAGCGTCCATAAAAAAAGGTTGCGTTCATGAAGAAAAGAACGAGTGAAAAGCTATGGAAAGGAATGAAAACCGTTTTAATGGAGTAAAAGTCTCTAAACGGCAACATTGGTTTATCGGATCGACAAGCCGATGTCATGACGAGATATTTCTCTGTCGTGGTGTACATGTTAGGGTAAACAACAAATGAATCGAAGTCGACAATTTTTTGCCGCACAATTTATGAACGCAGTAAGTACCACTTACTGTGTTTATGATTGTGACATTTGAGGTGCTGACATTACGTTCTATTTCTCGAAACTTTTCAAATGTTCTTTACTGCGTTCATAAATTGCGCGGCAGTTTTCTCGTCTCGTCCATGACATATGTCGCGGCGTTCATCTTAGCCCTGCTGGTCTGCGATTGCTAAAGGTTAAGCAAAACTATTATTATAATGTTGTGTTGTGTATAAGTGTTTATTTATATTTGTAAATTTAAGTACAAACTTAAATTTACACATCTATTTTTTTATTATCGATATGACGTTACCGCCGTCCTTGCTTTCGTACTATAGAATCAGCTATACATTTATACGTTGGCGTACAGCGGGACACCGCGTGCAAGATAGTTGGGCGGTGAAAAGGGTAAGTAACTAAGCCACGATAGAGTAATAACAATTGGAAGCGCACCTGACTCGGTTTGTGAAGGTAGGTATATTGGTGCGGATTCGAATATCACAGATTAGTATATTCCAAAATAAGTTCAAGATAGTCAAATAAACTAGGTTACACCGGAAACAGATAGATAAATCAATGATTTTATTGTGATACGGCTCTTAAAAAGAAGATATTTTTAGAAACGGAGTAAATATTTTATTTTAATGTATTTTGAGATCTTTGCGACCTACAAAATAATACTTACATGTGGTTGGTAGACTTTATAAATTGGTCAGCTTTCTTCCACTCGCTGTTTTTGTAAGGATCCCTTTTTTTCATGTCTTCTAAAGGATTCTCTTGAACATACACTACCTATATTAAAAACACATGTTACTATACTTCACTACACTGATATATAGGATAGTGGTACCAGAGTTTGACATGAATTTGAGATTGACACTTTTTCTTTTAAATCTTAAAAAATTGTGGTCAGCAACCAACTTTTAACTTAAGAGGCCTATTACATTTTGTCCGCGATTTTTGCATAAAGGCAACTTCGGCGTTCTTGTTCAGAGAAACTGAAACCCTTAGACAATCTTGACTTATTGTATGGTGGAGAATAGTTATTAGTATAATTCGGAGCGGCCTCGCTTTATGCAATCTTCCCTTATCTAAATACTAAGACTAATACTAGTTTTCAATTAAATACGCTGACGGCAATTTTCAAACTCATGGATTGAACTACTTTACTAAGCAAACGAAATGAAAAATATATAATAATATCAATAAATAAATAAATAAATCTCTCAAACAGTGGTTAAGTTCGTAGCGGCCTCGGAATTTCGAAATATGAATGGAATTTTTACAATCAATTTTAAAATACTATACTTTACTATATTCATCATCATCATCATTATCTCAGCCAAAAAACGTCCACTGCTGGACAAAGGCCTCCTCCAAGGATCTCCAAAACGACCGGTTTTGTGATGCTTGCATCCAGCGGCTTTCCGCGACCTTCGTCAGATCGTCGGTTCATCTTGTTGGAGGCCTGCCCACACTGCGCTTTCCGGTACGCGGTCGCCACTCAAGGATTATACCGCCCCAGCGGCCATCAGTTCTGCGAGCAATGGTCCCTGCTCACTGCCACTTGAGCTTAGCAACTCTTCGGGCTGTGTCGGTTACCTTAGATCTTCTGCGGATCTCCTCATTTATGATTCGATCACGCAGAGAAACCCCTAGCATAGCCCTTTCCATTGCTCTTTGAGTGACCTTGAGCCTTTTTATGAGGCCCATAGTGAGCGACCACGTCTCAGTCCCGTATGTCATTACTGGCAACACATACTGGTCAAAGATTTTCGTATTGAGACACTGCGGTATATTGGACGAAAAGATATTTCGTAGCTTACCGAACGCTGCCCAGCCTAATTGGATTCGACGATTGACCTCTTTGCTGAAGTTGGACCTACCTAGCTCGACCGTTTGTCCCAGGTAAACATAATCGTCTACAACTTCAAGGGCAGAGTCTCCAACCTTCAGAGGAGTGGGTACGACAAATGAGTTCGACATAACTTTTGTCTTCTCCATGTTCATTTTAAGACCCACATGTTGAGACTCTGTTGATGTCACCGAGCATTGTGTCGAGGTGTTCCAGGGTCTCAGCCATGACCACTTTATCGTCAGCAAATCGAAGGTGAGTGATGTATACGCCGTTGACGTTGATGCCGAGTCCTTTCCAGTCCAGAAGCTTGAAAACATCTTCCAGTGCAGCAGTAAACAGTTTCGAAGATATTACATCTCCCTTTCTCACTCCTCGCTGAAACTGGATAGGTTTCGAGCTCTGGTCCTGAAGACGGACTGACATAGTCCATAGTTCAATGTCAAAATATTGTGTTGTAAATAGCTTGATAAAAAAAACACTTCTATACAAAAATAACATTGTCATAATAAAAATGCTAATCATTACAAATATAACGTCACTTGTAAACAGAAGTAACGTTTTGGTTCTAATAAAAAATAAAGCTTTATGCTACAATGTCAATTATTAACAGATATGTTTACAGCAAACAAGAAATACAAGACAAAAAATACAAGATTTGGTAACAAAACGTTATTTTTATTTAGAAGTAACATTAATATTGCAAGAAATATGTAAACAAATAAGTCAAAACTTACCGTAGAGCCTCTCCGTTACAAATGCGCACGTTTACACTTCAGCTGTCAAGACACTACTGACCAGATGAGACGTTACAATTCAAGCAAACGGACCAATTTCGCAAAATAAAGTAACTTCCCCCCGCCCTCATTACGTTGTTATTCATTCGATTGTCACCCTTTTTGCTGTGCATATAAAGTCGATTATCGCGGTTTGTTCTGCATATTTAAGTCGTTTTTAATAAAAAATTGCAGAAGTAACACTTTGTTCCTGAACGTGCGATATTTAGATAAGATGGTACCTAACTAAACCAAGTAGGTACACAAACATGTACCCCCCGCTGGGAATCCAACCCGAGATCACTGGGTCTAAGACCGGTAATCTTACCCACAAGACCACAGAGGCAATTAAATCGATATCAAGTGAATAAAATTACCATCTCTCTTATGAATATAATTTTTTTCTTGTCACGGATCCTGACGAATAGAAACATGATGGGCATCTCGTACTGGCCTATGTCATCCGCTGCAAAGATCACTGACACCTCACCCTTTAAAGTTGACTCTGTAACAAAAAAAATATTTACTGAAGGCGTTACTGTTATTAAAAGTTTAAATAAACGTTTCACAAAATTGTGTTATTTAATGACCACTATCCTTACAAATAAACACTATTTAAGCATTTATTTAGTTAATCATTGTTTTGTCTCTTTTTCTCAAATTGAGAACGACGTTTGTGTGACCTTGACAAAACAATGATTCACTAAGTAAATGCTTAAATAGTGTTTATTTGTAAGGGGGTATATGAAAAGACTTAAATATTAACTGTCAACATATCTGCGTTTCCCTTATGTATTGAAAGTTTCAATTAAACCGGCTTATTGGTTTGAAGATATTGGAGCTTTTAAGTTTGTATGGGATGTAATGTAAATAGCCCATATATTATCCCGCTGCTGGGCAAAGGCCTCCATCATTGAAATCAAGTCATCTCTAAAACTCATGGGTATTAGCTTAATTCGAAACACATTTAGCCCTAACTAAGAAATGAACCCGGGACCTTCTGGTATCGGGCAGAGCGCTTTGCCACTCGGCTACCGAGGCGTTTTATGGGATACCGAAATGTAATATGGCTTTTACGTTTTACGTTTAGCTTGGCAATCCAAAGAGGTAATGTTGCCAGCATTCTGGGGACCGTTCCCATGAGCCCACAGTTGGAGGACATTTTTTATTTATAGGTTTTATTTTGTCTTTAGTTATCTTAATATTTTTTTTCTTTAATGTAGATAGTTATGATAAATATGTTTGTATTTGTTTTTCTTAATAAACGTTTACATAACAATGATTATTATATTGTTTTCTAAAGTTTACGCGAACACTACACATTGAAATGAATCAACTTTTACGGATCTACTCGCGTTTATTTTACACATTACTTATTAAATGTTTATCCTGACGTTTCGAACCCTTTGCAGGGTCCGTGGTCACATGGAGACTGAGGTGTTGGTCGTCTCATAATTTATTTTCGTCTAATAATCTTTTGTGGAATGACATTTACTACCTGCAAGTAGAGGGTGTCGCGTTGGGTTCCCCTGTTTCGCCCGTCGTCGCCGATATCTTTATGGTAGACTTCGAGGAGAGGGCCTTGAGCACAGCACCGGTAACCCCTAGGTTCTACAAGCGGTACGTCGATGATACTTTTACTAACCTACCAACTGATAAAGTATCTGCTTTTCTAGATCATCTTAACTCCATACATCCAAAAATACAATTCACAAAACTTCGCGTTAATTCAACAGATTTTGAAATGAAACAACTTTTACGGATCTACTTGGGTTTATTTTACACATTAACCCCCTTATTCATAAAAACTATTTAAGCATTATTTAGTTAAATATTGTTTTGTCAACGTCACACAAACGTCTTTTTGAGTTTGAGAAAAAGAGACAAAACCATGATTAACTAAATAATGCTTAAATAGTTTTTATGAATAAGGGGGTTAGTATTTATTTAACGTTTCGATCCTGGCGTTAGAGAACATAACAGCCGACGTCAAGCATAGGCGCGAAAATAAGTCTGCAGTATGCGAATATTTTCTAGAGAGGCCCAACCATTACATCAGATTTGATAAACCACAAATACTCGCTAGAGAACAACGATTCATCCATAGGATGAAACGCGAGGCTATTGAAATTAAAAATTATCGTAATTTCAAGAAGATGGTTGGAATCTACCACTAGCCTGGGATCCCATCATACAAAATATTAAATCCCAGCCCCAACATCATTCTGCCAGATCAAAAGATACTGTAAGCTCTTTCTACGTAAAACGGAACGCACCTGATTAAATTTAAATGAGGGTATACAAGCTACCAACTAATTATGAGACGATCAACACCTCAGTCTCCCTGTGACCACGGACCCTGGAAAGGTTTCGAAACGTCAGGATAAACATTAAATAACTAAGTAATGTGTAAAATAAACGCGAGTAGATCCGTAAAAGTTGTTTCATTTTAATGATTATTATATAAACTAACGCACTAATGGCGCAATTAAAAATGGATCGCTAATTACTTAGTACAATTAATTTTTATTGTAATATAGTCATTCTTATATATACTAATAGATAATGATAATGATAGTTATTAAACAATCGTTAGAGTAACTGGCTATCGTATCTGTTAATATTGGACAAAAGCAAAACATCGAGCAGCTTGATGTCGTAGCGGGTAGGTACCTAGCGCGTTCAAGTTGTGAACTTGCAAATTAAGCAAACGACGTCAACTTTTTTTTATACATTACTAGCTGACCCGGCAAACGTTGTTTTGCCATATAAATACCGTATGATCGTAGAAGGGTGAAAATTGAGGATTGTATGTATTTTTGTATGTTGTATCATAAAAAAATAGAAATTAAAAATTTTGTCTAAAAAATAAAATAAAAAATTTAGGGGTGGACTACCCCTAACATTTAGGGGGATGAAAAATAGATGTTGGCCGATTCTCATAGATACCGGATAAGCACAAAAAATTTCATCAAAATCGGTCAAGCCGTTTCGGAGGAGTATGGCAACGAAAACTGTGACACGAGAATTTTATATATTAGATTGATCCAAATAACAAAAAAAAACGCTGTATTTTGTTAGAACTTGTCCACTATTACTTATTCTATGGTTCTACTTGTAACTGAGTTCGAAAATTCGATATTTACGGAACTAACAAAAACAAATGAATTGTTTTAGCCTTGAAATTGTGCTACAGTGGTTCTAGGCTCATTTTCGTCAAGATATACTTGTATTGATTATTCTAACAGATTGCCGGCACTTTCATTGATGTCCTTTGCAATTGGGTCCTTTGCATCGGATAAAAGTACAAAAATAAAAAATTCTGGAGCTCCACCATGATTCGGAAAGCGCATTAAGTTGGTTAGTCCCAAGATCGTTGCTGTTGTTGTCGCAATATAGCAGTTGTAAGAACCCACCAGCTTACAAGAGGCAAACGTGGTCAGTTGTGGCTAGATGTCCCCCCATTTTCCCAAAGAAGTTCTGAGCCCAGAAGTAGGACTTTGTGGCACAAATTGGTTAATGATGATGTGATGTGATGAAAATGAACAAATTCTTCCATGTTATGATCAGTGATCGGATAGTAAGGCACTAAACTTTAAAAGGCAGAATGCCCTCGGAACACAAGATAAGATAAATAGGTAGGAAGCAGATAGGGTGAGCCTATCTCATAACATAAAGTTTTAAATAATGGTCAAGTGTTTCTCAACAGATGGTTCCCTTACTCTAGACGGGCATGCAACTTTGGTAGGTACCTATATATTGTTAATTACAACTTAAATCTAAATGTTTATGTACCGAAATATTCAATCAAGTTCACTCCTTCCTACGACAAGTGTCCTTTCATGATAGGGCATTTTCCAATATTTATGACGCTGTAAGGGAGAAAAGAGCCGGACACTTGCTGAGTTTCTTGCAGGTTCTTCTCAGTACAAGATCTCCCGCCCAGAGTAGATAGACTTACAAACCGATGGCATAAAATGACGTTCATAAGAGCTATTTGTAGCCTAAACTGAATAAATGATTTTGAATTTTGGATCTTGAACTTGCGGGTCGGCAACGTAAAGTCGGCATCTGGCTTCTACTCAACATCAGCTGGAGCCATTTGCCTCATCATCACCAGCTCATTATATGTCCCCACTACTGGGGCACGAGCCTTACCTATGGATGGATAGGGAGAACTGGACTTAAACCACCACGCGGGCCCATTGCGGATTGGTGGTTGTTAACGACTTCTAATGCAGCCGGTACCAACAGCTCTACGTGTCTTCCGAAGCACGAAGGAACTCGAGATGATACTTATTAAGTAACGGTACACAACTATCTTTATATACAGGGTATGAAAAAACCCTTACCGAAGCCGTAATATATATGCATAGTGTACATCAAACTAAGAAACATTAAGTAAAAATAAATGCTCGGAAACGACTTTTATTTTTGGGTATCAAAAACAGGTGTTATATAAGACACGCAGTGGAACGCGTGCAACTTAGTGTGCATGTAGCGTCTATATACGAGGCGGCCGGCCGCGAGCTGCCCCATCATTGTGTGCCTTCGACATTCATTGCGGTATATAACTTAAAACGTCTCTTTATAATTGAAAATCGAAAAAAAATACTAATATTCCTTTAGAAGAAAATTTACTAATAACCTTTTTAAACAGATTCCGCAAAAACCGTAAAAAAAAGTTCGTAGGTTTTTTTTATCAGGTTCTCAGGTATGGCTCCATACAAGAAAGTAATAGTAATGATGGGAACAATATTTTTGTTTTCGTTAAGCTCTTTTCATACCCGGTATATAAATCTTCTGTGCGTGTGTATGTTATTGAACTCCCTCTAAACGGCTGGACCGATTTAGGTGAAATTTTTTGTATGCGTTCAAGTGGATTCGAGAATGGTTTAGATTTACAATTGGACCCGGTAGATGGCGCTGCTATAGGGGTCCATCACGGTATAAGGGTGTTCATAAGCGGGCGAATGGTTTGTTTGTTTTGTTGTCATGGAAACTGTCAAAGCGGTACGAAGTCCGCCGGTCAGCTAGTGCTTTAAAAAAATATTACTTATCAATAAGTAAGGTTGTATAATTGACACTTATCGTCCATACTAATAAAAAATGCTAGATAATAATGATAAATAACATGTTTGGTCATAATATAGTCAGGCTGGACGCACCCTAGTAAGTTAGTTAGTTAGTTATACTGGGCTGTCCGCACTTAGCCATTCGATTTGGCCATTGCACGTATTGTACCTTCTACCTAAGGCTTGCAGCCTTTTCAGGCTGCTGCAGGCTTCCGCAAGCGTCCTGGGTGTTTGGAGCAACCGTGCCCGTTCGTCTGCCACACTCCTGCATTCCTTAAGCACATGTTGTGGCGTTTCTTCCGCCTCCATGCATCCTCTGCATAGAGGGCTGTCGGTCACACCTATCGTAAATAAGTGCTTGTTTAGGGGACAATGGCCAGTAATAATGCCGATGTTTTTACGGATCCTGTCCCTGTTTAATCTGAGGAGGTTGCGGGCAAGTTTTTTTGATGCCACCGGAACTGCATTCTTGGTTTACCTGCTACCTACACTGTTTCTCCATTCTGTTAGATGTTTTTCTTCGGTTAATTTGCGCAGCCATGTTTTTATCTGGGCCTGAGGTATGGGCAGCAGTGGTTCCGGTGCATAAACTGCTGCCATCGATCCTCTTTTGGCCAGTTCGTCAGCGGCGTCATTACCCTGTGAGTTGCTGTGTCCTTTAATCCATTGCAAAGTTACTCTATTTGCCTTTGCTATGGATTGGAGAGTGTTGTGACATTCCAGTACAAGGACAGAGGATGCACCCTAATATTTATTTTTATTTTCACATTTCGAACAACACACTCCGTGCCGCCAGGGGTAATACGGGACCTCCAAAGGTACAATAGCCCTAACCCTATTCGGTTCACTGGTTGATTTTTATTTTATTTATTTATTTATTTAAATAGGTACACTCGCAGAACACACATTAAACATTATGATACAATAAATATTTGGTTAAGTTCTGATAATGGTCTCCATTATGAGTGACACATCATTCTTGATTTTACTTTGAAATTAAGTTAAGTAAGTTAATTAATTAAGTAATTTTTTTGTAAACAATTTCCTTTAAATTGTTTCGAAAAGCCAAAAAAGAGTTATGAAAAGCGTCAAGCACATCCAGCCGTCCAGTCCGTCCGTCGTTAGAAGACATTATCTATATTATAAAAATGAATCACTGAAATGTATGTACGCGCATAACTTCCGATCGACTGCACAAAATTGGATATTTTTTTTTTTGAGTTTGTTATTGTCAGGACAAGGTTTGTACAGAAGAAAATTAAAAGAAAAAAAGACATTTTTAGTAAAATATGATTTTTTTAAATATCATGAAAAGAAAAGTAAAAAGTGAGTAAGTGAATGTGACAGATTGACGTACAGTTCTTCAGTCAGCATTTGACAACTTCAAACGGACAATACGTCATTACCGCTTCTTTTGCAAAAGTAATATCGGTGTTTCGTGTGTTTGAAGGTTTATCGTAGTGTGTTATATATTGTTATTGATTTGAAGAAAATGCCACCTGTGAGGCGTCAAAATATCGGTCGGCGTGCGCGTAATGCAAGTCGAGTTCACAACACGGTCCATGAATCATGTTCTTCTTCACTATTTCATACAATTCTAGGTTTACTTCGGGAATTTCTGCGCAAATTATTGAGTCAACTTCATCTGGTCTTATTTTTTCGACCATCTACAGAAGAATATGCGCATGAGGCAGTCCTCTCTTCTGCTACTCTACAGAGTACATCCAACATCGTACGTCTCCGAAGACATGATATTTTACAATGAAGTTCATAAGCGCTTTGATTTTCTGCTTGAACACTCGTGCTGTTATGTCATGACGATCGCTGGATGATTGACCGGATAATAACAGATTAGCGATAAATATTCATTTTGGGTTGCACGTGAAAGTATTAAATAAAACTGGTCGCGACCGTAATGGCGCACGTAGGTCATAGCATCTTGCGCATTATACGTGCATGTGTCTCGGGCTTCCCACATACGTATAAAAATATACATATATTTAGATAGATAGATAAAGATAGAGTAATACGCATACATATTTTTTCTTCTATATATAAATATATAAAAATCAATTGCTGTTCGTTTGAGTCGCTAAAACTCGAGAATGGCTGGACTGATTTGGCTAATTTTGATTTAGAAGTATTTGTAGAAGTTTAAGGAAGGTTTAAACGGTGAGAAACATAAATAATAAGTAACTGAAAATACTAAAAACGACAATTTAATTTTCCAACACAAAACGATTTGTTTGTTTTGTTGTCATGAAAACTGTCAAAGCGGTACGAAGTCCGCCGGGTCAGCTAGTCTATATAAATAAAAATGAATCACTGAAATGTATGTACACGCATAACTTCCGATCGACTGCACAAAATTGGATAATTCTTTTTTTATTGAGTTTGTTATTGTCAGGACAAGGTTTGTACAGAAGAAAATTAAAAGAAAAAAAGACATTTTTAGTAAAATATGATTTTTTTAAATATCATGAGAAAAGTGAGTGAGTGAATGTGACAGAATGACGTACAGATCATTTGACAACTTCAAATGGACAATACGTCATTACCGATATTTTTTTGCAAAAGAGTTTCGTGTGTTTGAAGGTTTATCGTAGTGTTATATAATGTTATTGATTTAAAGAGAATGCCACCTATGAGGCGTCAAAATATCGGTCGGCGTACGCGTAATGCAAGTCAATTTCACAACACGGTCCATGAATCATGTTCTTCTTCACTATTTCATACAATTCTAGATTTACTTCGGGAATTTCTGCGCAAATCATTGAGTCAATTTAATCTGGTCTTATTTTTTCGACCATCCACAGAAGAATATGCGCATGAGGCAGTCCTCTCTTCTGCCACTCTACAGAGTACATCCAACATCGTACATGATATTTTACAATGAAGTTCATACTTAAGCGCTTTGAGTTTCTGCTTGAACAATCGTGCTGTCATGTCATGACCGGATAATAACAGATTAGTGATTTCTATCCATTTTGGGTTGCACGTTAAAGTAATATACATATATACCCCAACATTTTTTGGATTTTTTTTTATTCTTTCGGTTTAAAATATGTGGCACCAAAAAATACAATCTACTCTAAATTTTCACCCTTCTATCACCAACCCCTATTTTTTAGAGCCATATTAATCACTTGATCAGTTGTCTCCGCCAGGCGTCTACTGGTGTCACTTCTCACCCAGTAAACAGCACGGAGTAGGAATGACTCTCAAGAAGTCCTAAGGCCAAACGATATCTGTTTGTGGCTTAGATTTGAGCATACCAGGTTTTTCACATGGAAAATTATACACGGCATGCGCTCGAGTGGGCAAACCATCCAGTTTGTTTGCGTTAGCTAAGGTGTTAGCTAAAGATGGGCTAACAAAAATATTGTAAACACTGTAGCATTTATGGATTGATATTGTTTGTTAGTGTTATTGTCGTAATTAAAGATATATATAGGAATAAATTATAATCATCATCAGCTCATTTTATGTCCCCACTGCTGGGGCACGAGCCTTCCCTATGGATGGATAGGGAGAACGGGCTTTTAAACCACCACGCGGGCCCAGTGCGGATTGGTGGTTGTTAACGACTGCTAATGCATCCGGGACCAACGGCTTTACGTGCCTTCCGAAGCACGGAGGAGCTCGAGATGATACACTTTTGGTCACCCATCCGATGACCGGCCTTTGCGAAAGTTGCTTAACCTCAGCACTCGCAGACCGGGCGCGTTAACCACTGCGCCACCGAGCTCCTCAAATTATAATAAAGTAAAAAAATAAATGTTCAGTGTTTTGTTATTTTTATATTCCGTCATCGTTCACAGCGCTCCATGCCTCTTTCACTCATATACCGTATCTTCATACACAATTACAATAAGTTAGCTTTATTTTTTTCTACCCTACAAATTCCCTAGAAATATTTGGCAAAACAACGTTTGCCGGGTCAGCTAGTATTATTATATAACTGACACATTCTAGAAACGGGCGAGTGTGACCGATCCGATCCGAACCCTTCGGAGAATCTAGTAGGGCACGGGGACACGCACTTTTAAGTGTGTGATGCCGTTCCCTCTAGAAAACCTCCGAAGGTGATTCGTTTCACTCGGCTTGAGGTACCCTTTACGTATCTCGCCGCCCCCAAAAAAGCCCGGTGAAGCTGAAAATGCCGTCAGAGGAAATCAGCATTCTCTCTCAAAAAAAAAAGGGCGAGTGCGACATAACATTAGTTCTACTACCGGAAAGACAACAAATACTCGCGTTATAGGGTCAGGGAAGATTATAGGGAACATTGAGTGAAAACTGTCGAAAAGAGCGCATCCTGTATGGGCGCGTATAATTTTGTGTAATAGAAGGAGATCTAAGGAGATCATGAACAGTTCTCCTATCTCGTAACAATTGCATGTCAAAGTGTCGCAGTCTAACGAACACGTAAGGAGTAGGACATCTGTGAGAAATGTTTTTTTTTTAATATTAGAAGGAGGCAAACGAGCAGGCGGGTCACCTGACGGGAAGCAATCACCGCCGCCCATGGACACCCGCAAAACCAGAGGAATCGCAGATGCGTTGCCAGCCTTAAACGTATCTCGTGAAGGACCTTTAACTGTTTCGATACGTTGTTAATGTGTTACATAAGATGGATTCCAAACTGATGAGGCGTATTCTATGATACTTTGATACAATGAATAACTTTAATATTGGTGTACTGCAATTAAGTAACTACTCACTGTTTTTCAGGACACATGGTTCATTTCCGATCACGTACGGATGATCATTCATTTGGAAGTGTGGCTGAGGATGACCCAACTGGATACCTATTACCAGCATGTCTTCAAGTTTGGCTTCATTTATTATGGTGAAGGAAAACTTCGCTTCTTCTTTCGGTTTGATCTGCAATCATAATCATAACAGTAAATAATACATGTCTTATCTAACTTACTCTATCCTTTAAAAATCAGTTATTTCAACTCTAGAGGCTCCCTACCCAGTTACGTACATTTATTAATGTTATCACATGTTGTTGAGCGGAAATCAATGGCATACTAAAATGCAATTAAAATAATACTCAGTGGTACGTATTACGTAAGTAAAAACTTTGACTGGGACGGACGGTATGAGAAAGTCCGGAAGAGATACCTACAGAGTAACTGTCTTAGGATCAATCAAGGCTTTTTTGTTAAAACAATTTCGGCATAGCAATTTTTTACAAACATAAGTTACCAGTGTCCTTGAATAAGATAATAAGGACCATTTTCAATTGATATCATAGCGTGACAACTAATCATCGGTTCAAAAATCGCCCTTCAGGCGTCTGTACTTACCTTCTTGTATCCTTAATTATTGTTATTTAATCGTTTAAACTATAGAAAAAAAGAAATACATTGTCTTATAATCACACATATTTACATACCACATGTGGATACTTGCACCCAAGACAAAAAATTACAATGCATGACATAGTTCTCTGAACTAATTCAGCTGCACGTCTCTGTTGTGAATGTATTGAATTGTATTCTGTAGTTGTGCCAATCCATTAAATAAATAAATGAAAAGGAAAACACTTAAAACCAACATTGGGATGTGGAAGTACTCACAGAAAATCGTATTTGCCGTTTTGAAAGCTGTGATTGCATTTCGGACTTCTCAGATTCAGTTCTTAGCTTGCAATTCTCAGATTCATTTTCTACTTTTCCAAAGATCAAGATCCCCAGTCGATTTCCAGAAAAAGATTTTCTGTAACAATAAAAACACTTAAAATTACATAATCAGGATAACCCATTAAACATAATGTCATAATGTTTGTCTTTTTACTGGTAAATAGGTTTAGAGAATATTGATTGTCTCAAGAAAATACAAATATCACTTATAAGATATAAACTTTAAAACATAACTAATAAATGCTAAGACTTAGGCTTATAAAGCTGCTTATAAACTAATAGTATAAGCTTATAGTGCTGGAGCTACGTGTTACAAATTTAATAACAATATTTATTTTCACTTATATAATACTACTTATTAATGGTTTTAGGAAAACAACATTTTTAGATCTTGATTATGTTCTAATAAATGTACCTAATTAGAGTTTCTTCAAAATATAAATAGATTGACTACTTTTTATCGACTTGGGTAATTCATTATATGATTTTATTCCTTCACACATCAGACTTTGGTAAGAAAGAAAAAAGAAAAGGTAAATATTAATATTATCAGCATTTCTAAATTTTTTCTTTTGGGAAAAACTATTAACAAACTAGGTAGGTATTCTAAGTGGGTTCGCTAAAGCATATTCTCAGAATAGGTACATAACAAAGCATGTTATGTAACGAAAAATTTACAAGTAACATTTTCTTTCTTTCTTTTTTTTATCTTTGGCCTTTGCCCTGCAGTGGGAGAGTAATGGCTAATAATAATAATAACATTTTTTAGAACATACTTGTACTGTAGAAAATGTTATCTGCATTACCACTACAGTTTAACTTAATTTTTTCTGACGTATATCTACTAACAAATTATGTTTTGACAAGAAGTCGGCTCCCTAGTAGATATTGGTTGTCTGACGTCAGCTATGACGAATGTCCATTTATACGGCTGTCGTAATCCGAGATCTAATTCCAGTGTTGTTTCGCCGTAGGTATTAATTTCGCTACCGTTCGCCGCATATAACTTATAATCGCTAGATCTTATTGATTTTTTTGTTCTTGGAATTATTGATATGTTGGCCCCAGTATCAATTAAAAAACGATACCGACTTTTGCGGTCGGTAACGCATAGGCGGCTAGATGGAAATATAGCGCTCACGTCCGCCTCCGTCAACACTATTGGGAGTTTTCCGACTTTGTTTTCATGATTTGTTCCCTTGACGTCGAGTCCCGCCACGTCGAGTCGCCTCCACGTCTACTTCGAAAACTCCCGCTTTTATTCCCGCCACGTCGAATCGTTGAAAAAGTCTCTTTTATTACCGCCACGTCTACTTAATTATATTTATTTGTACAGTCGAATACTCATTGTTATTTGGAATAAATAGATAAGATACGCCATAGGAACTCGGTAATTAAACGACACAACCCTTATCGAGTTTGGGCTCGTGTGATTCGTGTTGACGAGTACTTTGGTGCTAGATGGTAACCAGGGTCTGATGATGGAGCTGGAAGATGGCCATAGGGACTCGGTAATTAAACGACATAGACCCATCGAGTTTGGGCTCGTATGATTCGTCTTGCTAATAATAAGCTGCCTGTTGTTGTAAATATTGGTATTGGAAACCGCCCTGCGCAGCTGGAGCATCTGGCATCACCGGCATTGTTTCTGTTTGATGATACACTTGACAACAAACCTTTGAAGTATAGGGTATAGTGCCTCTTGAAATTCTAACCGGTGAGACCCGCTGGTGGAAGGCCGATTAGAATGTGCAACCACTAAGCTCTATTCAACTGTTACAAAAGCGTAAAGATTTAGTCTCGCGTTAAGAGCGTTTACGCCGCACACTAGCGCCACTAATGAAAAAAAAAACATATCTAGTAATTAGAGATAGAAAATCAAATTATGCTCAACAAACTAATTTGATTTACTTTTAAAAAGCGTCGGGGTCACCAATGTCGGACTACGTTAAACCTAAATGGTATACCTATAATATATTATATATGCGTGTATTTAGGAGCGATAAATAATCATAACCAATGCCAGTTAGATACTATTTATTATAATTATTATTGCCTTACATTACAACTACCTATTACGTGTTTACAATATGTAAAATGCTTATGCCTATAACATTAACATTGAGGTCAGTTCAATAAACTATTAGTCGCCACATGCTTTTGTATTTTACTTTTATATTAATATTATAACAAACCTAGGCTAAGAACAAGATAAATAAAGTGAATAATAATAATAATAATAATAATATCAACATCTCATGAGACTCTCGTTAGGCGGCTGGATTAAGGGCCTGATTCAGAAGACAGTTCTACTCGATACGGCACGCATTGTGAGAAAGTTCCTGTCTCTGGAGCCCTAATCACCGGTAGTTTGGACGCTGGTCCCGATGCCGGTGGACCCCTATTTTTTATATTTTTAAATGTTTGTTTTGTTTTTAGCAAATATTTAAAAATGTAAATTAATATGTAAAAAATTAAATAAAGGGAATAATAATATTGCCTGCCCGCGTCGGTGAACTGGCAACGCTTCGGTGACCTCTTTGGTGAAACCGAAGGTTTTGTCTTTGCAATTGCTGATGAAGTTATCAAGACGAACAACTACCGGAAGTATATCCTGAACGACGGTACGGTCGACATATGTCACGCATGCCGCCGTGTCCCGGAGAATATCTCAGGCACATATTATTTCCGGTTGTTCTCATCTTGCTAACGGCGAGTATTTGCACAGACACAACCTAGTACCTAGTAGCCAGGATCATTCACCAGCAACTTGCTCTTTAATACGGCCTTGTTGTGTCTGAAGTGCCGTACAACAAGTACGCACCGGTCAATCATCACGGACAGGACTATTGTTGCCAATAAGCCTGATATCGTGGTGGTAGACCGGTCTCAACGTCCGGCGGTGCTCGTTGACATCACTATCCCGCATGACGAGAACCTCGTGAAAGCTGAGAAGGACAAACTCAGCGTACCTTGACTTGGCTAACGAGGTGACCGCCATGTGGAATGTTGATTCGACGATAATTGTCCCGATTGTTGTTTCAGCGAACGGTCTGATAGCGAAGAGCCTCGACTAACACCTTAAGAGGCTCTCGCTTGATGGTTAAATCAAGAGATTCAGAAAGCAGTACTCATTGTGACACGGCATGTATTGTCAGGAGGTTCCTCACTCTGCAGCCCTGACCACCGGTAACTTGGGCCCTGCCCCGCTGCTGGCGGTACTTTAGGATTAGGTTTTTATGTTTTATTGTTTTTATATTAAAATGTTGTAAAACTCTAGTTTTAAGAAAGAAAATAAATAAAGAGTATAATAATAATAACATTTTCTAGAACATACTTGTACTGTAGAAAATGTTATCTGCTACCAGTTTAACTATATGTAACTATAGAAATAATGTTATTTAACGTTAACGATGGTGTATAAAACGCCTCGATGGCCGAGTGGCAAAACGCTCGGCCCGATACCCGAAGGTCCCGGGTTCAATTCCCAGGTCGGGCAAAGTGTGTTTCGGATTTTTTCGATGCATAGCCAGGGTCATGTACTTTACCTACCTTATAAGTACCTTTACAAAGATCTGTACATTTTGTACATGTAGCAAATAAATGAATATGAATATGAATACCTATAGGGTATTTACTTACTTACTTCATCATCATCATCATCATCATCGGCCTATATTAGTCCACTGCTGGACATAGGCCTCCTCTCATGAGCGCCATAGCGCCCTGTCCTCGGCTTGACATAGTGTGAATTTAGTAATGCTATCAAGCTCTGCTCATCACCTATCGGGTACACTTACACTGGATGTTGTAATGTAAAGGATAAGCTTATTAGCAAATTGGTGACAGTAGGTATTCTACTTATTGATTAACTATACCTAGTTTATTTCTCTACAAAAGCAACACTAAACTTTAAAGACAAACAACAAAGTAAACACCACGCTTGCCAAATGCGGGTTGGTGATCACAAACCCGGGCTATGCATTGAAAAATCCGATTCAATTGAACCCGGGACCTTCGGGTATCGGGCCGAGCGCTCTGCCACGCCACCGAGGCGTCCACGCGTCCATCGTAATTGGTGTATTGCAATGCAACTTATATTTTCATAACATAGGTCTAAGTACTTAATTACTTACTTTTTTAAGTTATATTCATAAAGGATCCTGTTGCATATATGCTTCGGCGTGTTTGGATGAATCATATCAGAATATTCATCATAATGTTCGTCAACTATACCGCAATACTGACAATACATTTTTTCTGTAAAAAAAAGTTTTTTGAATTCCTAGAAGAACTGTTCAGCTGAAAGGTATTTCTTTACTAAGTCACAGGTGCACATTTCAAGAGGGTAAAAACAGATATTATTTTATTTACCTACCCACCCTGCCCACATAGGTATTCCATACATAATCATAAATTCATAAGTTGTAGATAACGACTCGGTTGTTCTTAAACCAGACACAGTAGAAATTCAATTGTTCTGGCACTGTGGTTACATTGGGTGTCCAAGTATCTACAATAATAATTGAAATGTGGGGGGGGGGGATTTTTAAACTGGTTGGTTCATCATCATCATGCATTAATCCACTGCTGGACATAGGCCTCTTCAAGTGCACACCACTGAGCACAGAACTGCCCCCCGACCGCCTAACAGATCGCTTTGACTTCGCGTATAGTTTATGACGTCATCATGCCATCTCGCATCGCCTATCAAAGCAATATCAAAAGCTAAAGGCTATAGCTTTCGATATTGCTTTCATAGGCGGCTCGAAACGACGAGATGACGTCATAAACCACACACGAAGTCAAAGCGATCGGTTAGGCGGTCGGGGGGCTGGTTAGCGGTGAGTGACTAATACTCACGCTATGATATCAATTCTTAATTGTACGCGTTGGCGTGCGTGGCGTTTACGCCGCTCACTAGCGCCGCCGATGAATATAAAAACATATCTAGTAATTAGAGATAGAAAATCAAAATATGGTCAACAAACTATCTGAATGAAGTAATTTAGCATTTTTACGTCACCTAGTGAACACCTGACATGTTATGGTTTAGTTAAATATGGCGTTATAGTTAAAAGTGGCCGTAACGTCTTATTTAACTAAACCATAACATGTGAGGTGTTCATTAGGTGCCGTAAAAATGCTAAATTACTTCATTCAAATAGTTTGTTGAGCATAATTTGATTTTCTATCTCTAATTACTAGATATGTTTTTTTTTCATTAGTGGCGCTAGTGTGCGGCGTAAACGCTCTTAAGAGTGCTCCCTTTTCTCTTATTCAAAATCACGGGTAGGTAGGTAGCTTATTTTTGACAACGAAAATTCTCGAACGGATAACTACAATTAAACAAACTTTAATTTTTTTTCCAATTTTTTTTTTAACTTTTTTGGAAAAAAAAAATTCTATCTCTTTTTAAAAGCTATGATTTTCGTCATTTTGTGAAAAAAGTAAGAGTGTATTTTTGATGCAACCCCTTTGCGACACCCGGACCCAAATTTTAAATAAAGCAAAAATTATTATATTTCATAGTGTAGGTACACACGAGATTACTGGTGAGATTCAAAAATCGCAATCCAGAGAAGAATATGAGTAATCAAAGCATGTAATAAATATTAAGTATTTGATACATTCTTTTTTTACTAAATTTTTTATTTTCAAGTTTTTAGTCGCCATTAGCATTTAGCCAATTTCAAGTATTTTTTATTATACGTAGTAAGGGTACAATTTGTACGGTAGATAGAAATTAAAATGGAATCTCACAATACATGTTATTACGCTTTCTCTTTTTCACTTTAACAGATTGCACTGAGATTGTAAAACAAAATCAAATAATATGGTATTTTTACTTACTTGCAGTCTCCATTGTGCAGTCTCTTTGTGTGTCCTTTTAGCGAATGGCGTTTTATCTTATCAAATCACTTCAAGCTAAAGTTCCACCACGAAACCACGATCCCTGACGTCGCCAACTTATATTTCTCTATGGATGTCGCTGAACTAACCACAGAACATAACTAACCAAAATCCCCCGATCACAGACAAGATTACACACAGTCATGTTTTATCATGTGTCATAGTCATAGGTTTGTTTGTATATATTTAATGGCCTCGTGCGGTCGACACATTTAGCCACAGAACACATATACGGAGCCACTGTCAAAGTTTTTTTACAAGTTATTCACCACTCAATAACATACCGAAACGATACATACATACCGATTACCGACCGCTAATTATTAGATAACTAGCTGTGCTCGCGATTTCGTCCGCGTGAAATAGTGGCTTTCGGCAGCATTTTTATTTTTTTATGCTCTTGTTCACTCAAACCAGTAGTTCCTGAGATTAGCGCGTTCAAACAAACAATTTCTTCAGCTTTATAATATTAATATAGATAATATAGATTAGGACTTAGGACTTGACTACTCTGCTCGAAAGGGGCCTACGGGCCATGCCATGAGGCTTGCGAGTCTTGAAGTTGCAACATTTCACAGGTTTTACACTGAAAAAGAGTTGTATATATTGCTTGTAAAATGACTAGGTAATCGAAAGTTAAAATAATTTTTCTGAGATAAAATTGTGATTTGTTGTGGATCCTGAAAAAAGTTTATTGATAGATTTATATTACTTACTTGAACTGTATAAAGTCCCACTTCTTTACAGAAACTCAACGGGACTGGAAAAATATCATTTTGCATTCAAAAAATATGATTAATTAACATAGATCGGATTAGGTAGAGTTTTTTGACATACCTTTGCAATGTTAGCATATCATGGATAATCTTAAGCAAACTTAGTTTTTCCAAAATTTGGATAAAACAAAGTATAAGATTTTTGAAAATAATCTCCAGTAACGATCACCTAAATCACAACTTGATAGTCTGACGTGCAAAAGAGTTAACAGTGTATTTTCTCTTATTATTTTATCGGGTTATCCATACTATTGATAACGTTATGACGCAATTCACAGAAAAAACTCTACATATTCCGATCTATGTTAATTAATAATCTCTATCATCAAACAAAGACAATATTTTAGACAACTAATTGGGCTGTATGGGCCTCAGAATATTAAATTGCGAGGAGTGAAGTGAGTGACAAGCGTGCACATGGCACATTGTTGCACATGAACATGAATCACAGGCGGGCGGCGGCGGCGGGGCGGGCGGCCGGCGGAGGCACTAGCGGTGCGTGGCCGGCGGCGAATGAAGCGCCAGGCCAGAATCGAAAATTTATTAATTGACGGCTGGTAAGCATTAGCTATGACGAGGAATTTGTTTTTTAAAACTTTATTTTTATCATAACTATTAGATGATATGATTGTGACTGTGACTTGAAGGTGAACAGATAGTTAATTCAGACTTTACACACCCTTCTAAAAAAAAACGCGTGGCGTATGTTATTTTTGTACATTAATTACATTTACAAAAGGTACGGTGTAATTAATATTAATAACCAGTAATTAATTAATTAATTTTCAAATTACAACATTTACAGTTACATTTATAATATGGTCTAAGATAGGATTAAAGTATGGAAAATACCGGAAAATATGTACTGAGTGAACATACTAGTAGCTCTATAGGGTCTAACAATATCAATGAGCGAACGTTTAAGGGGAGCATCTATACATCACACTGAGTATGCTCACCAAATTTGATCCAAAACTACAGGCTCGTTACCGAGATAATCAACAAAACATTATCATAATTCACCAAAAAATACACCCTTTCCAAACCCGTACAGCTGTACTACACGCACACAAAGATACCCAATGGTTTTTCAATTGTGTGCATGTATCTATCTTACACACACACTATCTATCTATCTTGTACACTATCTTTTTATTGACGCTTGCATGCGTGTTGGTAAAGATACAGGATGATTCATGATGTGCATTATTTTAATTGATTTAGTTTGTTAGAAAACATAACTTTGAAAAATCAGTAAAAAACTGGAGCCCATTTTTTGTCATTGTATTCAGAATGATGTATAGATACCGCCCTTAAACGTTCGCTTATTGATTTTGTTAGACCCTGTATAGCTACAGTATGTTCAGTATAGTTGTGATGCCAATTTATTGATAGTCCTGTTGTCGATAGTTCTTCTTCTTCTTCTTTTATTCGGCTGTAGACACAAAACATGATTGTTTTGTGTCTACAGCCGAACACAATTCTGATAGTTGACCTTGATTGACTCAGAACAATAACTAAAGCTATAGAAGGAAGGTTAACATAAAAAACGTGCAACTATGTTTAGTTCCGTTCTATCTTATGGCAAGAAAAGGAGATTGGAGTGCGACAAATGGTTGACACTTAGTTTTTATTTTTTGTATTGTTAATGATACATTCTGTCATCAGAAAAATAAAATCTCGAGTCCTTTTGGCCGGCCAAAATCCACCAAAATCATACATTGATTCAATTCAATTTCTTGAAAAATGGCTCTCGCTACGATTTAGCCAGTATCTAGTTTTAGGGCAGGTTATTATATTAGTGTTTTGACATTGTCCATAACTTTAAAGCTGACAGTTCCTTTCACAAATCTGGTGACACCTTCGAAATAACGAAAGAAAAGGGACAATCGATCTCTTTCCAATGGGTACATCACATAACTAATGAATAGTTAAAATAGTGCGAACTGATGAATTTGTGTTGTTATTTTAGTCCGGTTTCTATAGCTTTAGTTATTATTCTGAGTTGATTGAAATCATATTAGCAATGTCAATATCGATGACTAAAAATAAGTAGTATGAATAGTATTGCTCCTCGACAATTAGATACGCTACTAATATTATCGATATTATTCATAGTATTAAACCGTAGAGATTGGCTACCAAAAGTAGATACTGGAACATTTTACATGGCAACTTTACGATTGTTGACATTCCAAAATGCACTACCTATTTACATTGTTGTCAGAAGTTTTAATTTTGAATAAAATCGAATTAAAAAAAAACTTTTATTGTAAATTGATTATATAGATCTATATAAATTGACTATTTTTTTTACATTCCTATTATCCGTATATACCTGCACGTACCTAGATAGATGTAATCAGTGGCGTGAACGGCAACGCCATCTTCACCTAACCTAACCTCAAGTTACTAACTGGTTTTCCATATAATGTCATTAGATGGCGGTAGTATAGATAGCAAAAAACACAAATGTTGAAAAAAATTCCACGAGCAGGATTTGAACTCGCACCCTTCTGACATACCGGGTCAGGTGCTCTCCCAATTGAGCTATCGTGGTTCTGCCGAAATTATTCAACACTATTTACTTTTTACTTTGAAAGCCAAAGGCGCCCATTCAATGTCAACAACTACCGTCATTAACATTTAACATTATATTATACAGGGCGTCCCACGACCATGCCACATGGAGGGAAAGTACCTTAATTATTGTAGATAGAACATTTTACTGAAAGAAGACTTTATTTTAATTTTAAAAACAATTTAAACTGCATTCATACATTTTTAAATAATTGCGTGTTTGAACCGGGAATCGAACTCGCTACACGAGAAAAAAATCATCCTGCAGTTTTATCATAAAGATCGGAAGGCTTTCATCATAAAGATAATTTTTTGCTAAATAACATAGCATCAGAAATAAAAGGAAGACCATGAATTTTAACATTTAATGTAAAATTATGTTCATAAAAATGAAAAGCTCATTAGCCGAGCATGCAGCTGCGACGACGCATCGTGTTATAGTAATGATAAAGAAATCCTAGGAAATAAATTAGAAACTTTTTGATTTTTATGTTCATTTATAAGTTTTTAATATCTTTCAATCTATCAATCTTACAATTATTATTATTATACACAAAAAGAAATGTTAACTAGTTTTTGTAAATATTTATACTTTTTATTTATTTATTTATTTATTTATTAAGGTGCACCAACAGCATAACATGTACTTACTTTCTAATATTAAAATACTAACTAAATGCACAGTCAGTGGCGGCCCTAGACATTTTTTTAGGTGGTGCGACATCTCAAAGTGGCGCCCCTCTAAATACAAACAATACCCTAATGTTCCTATACTACCTATGCAGTTCTTGTCCGTGATTGTAGGTACTAGAGGGCGCGCGCGCGGTGCATTCGCGTCAAAGAAATATTGTCCATCCCGGTTGTACTACTTTGTCGCACTTTGGTCGCACTCGATAACGCCAGTGCTTGCCCTGCTGTGGTGAGGTGTTGTCACCCCAACCAACCTGTGTTGTAGTTGAGAAATGTAAAACCGTCCATAATTTTATTCGACAACTTTTTAGTTATTACTTGTTATGTTAAAGAGCGTTTACGCCGCACACTAGCGCCACTAATAAAAAAAAACATATCTAGTAATTAGAGATAGAAAATCAAATTATACTCAACAAACTATTTGAATGAAGTAATTCAGCATTTTTACGTCACCTAACGAACACCTCACATGTTATGGTTTAGTTAAATAAGACGTTACGGCCACTTTTAACTATAACGCCATATTTAACTGAACCATAACATCTTAGGTGTTCATTAGGTGACGTAAAAATGCTAAATTACTTTAATCAGATAGTTTGTTGAGCATAATTTGATTTTCTATCTCTAATTACTAGATATGTTTTTTTTTCATTGGCGGCGCTAGTGTGCGGCGTAAACGCTCTTAAACAGATAACAATCAATTTAATGAATAACCTAGATAAGCAATTTTTCTCAAATATACAATTTTAAACTGTTTTGCCGTGCGCAAGAATAAATGACTCGATGACAAAACAGTTCATGAAAGAGCGAAACAACTGACTGACTGAGTGAGACTGAGTTGAGTCAGTGTTGCCAACTGCTACCTTAAGAAATGCGCTGAACCGTCCCCGAAAATGCGCTAGATTTTGCTAATTTGGTTTAAAAAAACCGGCCAAGTGCCAATCGGACTCGCGCACGAAGGGTTCCGTACCATTATCTATAAATTCTAATTCTCAATCTATCTTCTAATTCTAATTTCTGTCGACCGTCACTTCCACCACTGCAAAAGACCGATGATTGCCTTGCCCATACTGCAAAAGAGAAAGCCGATCACTTGGGTACGCTTTTCGCATCAAACTCTACCTTGGACAATGGGGAAAACTCGCCACCAACCATACCGCATTGCGCTATGCCAAACGTTCGGTTCCTGCAAAGGTCAGTTCGTAAGGCTCTTTTTTCCCTTGACATCCATAAGTTGAGTGGGCCTGATGCAGTCTTTCCCATTGTGCTTCGGACGTGTGCTCCTCAGTTGGCGCCGGTTCTAACGCGCCTCTTCCGGCTCTGTTACACTACTGGCGTTGTCCCGAGTTCTTGGAAGACCGCCCTTCTCCACCCAATTCCCAAAAAGGCGATCGCTCGGATCCGTCCAACTACAGGCCTATAGCCATCACCTCTTTGCTCTCCAAAGTAATGGAGTCCATTACAAACTGCCAACTATTGGGGTACCTAGAAGAGAATCAGCTACTAAGCAATTGCCAGTACAGTTTTCGCCACGGTCGTTCGGCTGGTGATCTTTTAGTGTACCTCACTCGCCGATGGGTGGAGGCAGTCGTGAGGAAAGGGGAGGCGCTGGCAGTTAGCTTGGACATAGCGAAAGCCTTCGACAGGGTATGGCACAGGGCTCTTCTCTCTAAACTTCCATCATACGGGCTCCGTGAGAAATTGTGTACGTGGGTCACCAGCTTTCTTTCTGGGCGTAGCATCAAAGTCGTAGTTGACGGATCATGCTCTGACCTGAAATGCCCGTGAATGCTGGAGTCCCGCAGGGGTGTGTGCTGTCGCCTAATCTATTTCTTCTGCATATCAATGACATGTTGCATAACAACAGCGTTCATTGCTGTGCAGACGACAGTACTGGGTTTTCGCTTTACATCGGACGTACTAATATATCTCTAGAAAGCGTCATTGAGAACCAGAATAAGCTTGTGCTTAACACTGAGAACATGTTAAGTCATGTCTCGAATTGGGGCCGACTTAATCTAGTCCAACTAACGCCTCGGTGGCCGAGTGGAACGCCTCGGTGGCCCAGTGGAACGCCTCGGAGGCCGAGTGGCAGATTTTTAAGCCATTACCCATCAATTGTAGCGATGACTTGATTTCAATGATGGAGGCCTTTGCCCAGCTGTGGGACAATTATGGGCTGTTTACTAATCTAGTCCATTTTAACCCTTCCAAAACACAAGTTTGCGTGTTTACCGCTAAAAATATCCCTTCGTCGTATCTCTAAACTTTGAAGGAGCTCCTCTTGATACCAAACCGACCATTGGAATCCTTGGCGTCGATATTTCGAGTGACGTTCAGTTTCGCGTTCATTTGGAAGGTAAAGCTAAATTAGCTTCGAAAAAGCTGGGTGTGCTCAATAGAGCGGGACAGTATTTCACGCCGATCCATCGCTTACAGCTTTACAAAGCACAGGTCAGGCCTCATATGGAATACTGTTCCCATCTTTGGGCTGGAGCGCCCCAGTACCAACTCCTCCCATTTGACCGCATTCAACGCAGAGCTGCTCGAATTGTCGACGACGTGGTAACCTCTGGACGGTTTGATCCACTGGCCCTTCGGAAAGACGTTGCGTCTTTCTGTATATTTTATCGCCTTTATCATGGGGAGTGCTCTGAGAAATTGTTCGGTTTGATCCTGCCGCTGATTTCTTTCACACTATCCTGATGACGATCTACTACTGTGCGTTTCTCACGTAATTTTTTACCACGAACTACAGTGCTGGGAAACTAGCTCTCAGCGGCGGTATTTTAATTTTACTAAGTATGCCGAAAGGTTGATTTCGGCACCCCCCCATGTCGGCGCCCGGTGCGGTCGCACCGCTCGCACCGCCCTAGGGCCGCCACTGTGCACAGTTCTTACATGAATGCCTATAATAGGTATACACAACATTTGTTATTTATTACATATGGATGTTTACAAGAAAATATAAAAAAATATGGAAACTAACTACTACTAACTACTTTTTAGCGCCATCTATCTGGAAGAAGCATAAACGCGCACGCAAACGTCCACTACCGCCATCTATTGTACAGGGACCTAATTTCCCATAGAGGTACATCTATATACCCAATATTAAACATAGGGATGCAAAGTCTTTTGAAATAACGATATAAATATCGATGTTCATATCGAAGGCTGGTAAATATCGATATCCGATATATCGGCCATGCCAACGCAATAATTATCGATTTAATCGATATTTTTAAACCGACTTCAAAAAAGGAGGAGGTTACTCAATTCGACTCGTATTGTATATATATTTTTTATGTGTGTTTGCGGATAACCTCGTCGTTTATGAAACGATTTTAATGATTCTTTTTTTGTTGGAAAAGAGATTCCAGGGGTGGTACCATGTTAAAGAACCAGTATCTGATGATGGCATCCCAGAGAAATTGAGGGGAACCTTCGAAAATCGTAGTGGCGACTAGTGCGTTTGTTAATGTTTTCATTAAGTATTTTAAAGCACTACTATTTAATGAAGGTCTGAAGTCGATCTGATGATGGAGCCGAAAGACAGTCGAAGGAACTCCTCAACGATTTACAGCAATTACATGGTGTTTATTTGGACGTGTTGGGGTGTGTGTTTGGGCTTGATTATTTTGTATTGATGAGAACTTGACACGTAGATGGGTTGTGACTGTCATTAGGGTTCTGATGATAAAGGCGAAGGACAGTTAAGGGAACTTCTCAACGTTTTACAGTAGCTACCTTGAGATTGGTCTTAATTAATTTTTATTGATAAGAACTTTGCACCTACCTAACCTAATTAAGATTGAAGTATTACATAAGAATACCAATACCTACTAGGCCGTCGTTTCCTTGTCCAAGAAGCATCCTTGTTAGGCCTACGTCTACCCATTACTAAAAATCGTAAAATAAAATAATTTTTAACAAAAAAAAACCGACTTCAAAAAACAGGAAACTTTAAAAGTAAAAACAGCTCTAAAAAGCTTTAAATAATATTATTAATTATCTAGATACGCATATCAGTTTTAAAAAATTTCTACTGAAGTCAGGTGGGGCTTTTACAATAAAAAAGTGGAGTTAATGGAACAACTATAAAAGTTTAAATGAAACAAAATTGTCCCCCAGCCGACCACCAACCTGACTTCAATAGGTATTTTTTAAAACTGACATGCGTACCTAGGTAATTAATAATATGATTTCAATATTATTTTTTTCTTTTTAGAGCTGTTTTTACTTTATAATTTTTTCTGTTTGAAGTTGGTTTTTTTTCACTATTACTATAGCTCTGTAAAAATTAGGGAAATCAAAAGCAATTTACAATCAAAGTTATTTGTTTTGTTAAAAAGATCAGTGAAAAAGTTTGCACACAGCGGAGATGATAATCACATAAATATTTGTCATATCTTCATGTGTTAGTAAAACATTTTAGAAAATATGAAGTGACTCTAATTTCCCACCATGTTTTGTCAACAGAACCTAAGAATAGTAACTTTTACAGCCTCTTCCCATGTTACTACCAAATGTTGATATATTGGGTTTTGTTGTTAATGTAAATATAATTGTTAATGTTAAAATCATCGATATCGATAAAATATCGATATTTTGGTTTCGATATTATCGGTTTCCCGATATATCGTTGCAAATGTTGCAATCTTGCAATCCTAATTCCTAATTATACATAGGTCTATGGATGGACTTTTTGGCGGGAAAGTGAAGAGTCATGTCTGCGATTTTGTTTTATTTTCTAAAATTTGTGTTATGTCGAATATTAATGTGAAATAATGGTGGATTATTAACCTGTTAAGTGTTCGTGAGTGTTGGCAAATGAAACAAAACAGTCCAACGTCACTTTTCAAATTCTCTCAAGAAGTACGCCCGAGGACTTATTTAGTAAAGCCCCACATCTTTACTGAGATACTCTAGGGGTTGGGGGTATATCATTTCTCACTTTTCATTTCTATTATCTATCATTCATCATCATTACTGGAGGAAGAAGGGAATATTGTTTATTTATGTATTACTTGAAAGAAAAATTACTTTGACACTGGCTAAATGTGCTATCCGCACGAAGCCATCAACTACAAGAAAAAAAAATGTCTATGGATGTAATACCTAGATAATTGGTTGGAACTTGGATCGGCTTATTCATTTTAAACAAAAAGCTTAGCTTCTATTTTTTGCTAAGTTGTCTTAAAGTTTTGTGTTGTCAGCGAGTCAGCGGCATCGCTGTAAGTGGTGTACCCACCAAAATTCTTACTTCTTTAAAGTCGTAACACAATTGGTTGGTAAATCTTCATCAAAATGAAGTGTCAAATATGTTTTGATGATAATGTGGGGCCTGCACATGAAATATCTGAGAATCACTTGAAAAATAAAGCACTGCATGATTACGCTGTGGAAAGGTTAGTGAAATTATTTGATACTATAGACCTACAATGATTTCTAGCAAACACTAGTTAAATGGTAGGTAGGTACCTAGGTATTTATGTACATAACTACAAAGGAATACTGTCTATATTTTTTTGCCTTGATACCTGCTGTGTCTGAAATTTGTAATTATGTACTATGGTATCTGGTACCTGTAAACCATGGTATCTGTAAAACAATTGGTCAGATAGTTTAATGAAATAGGGTCAAATTCAAATTTGTTTATTGCATGTCACATTACATTTTCAAAGATGGTACATAAACAGGAAATTCCAGTGGGTATACATGTGACGCTCTGCAAGGGCACAGCAAGTACTTAAGAGGTCTAACTAGATTACTTAACTACTATTAGTAAAATTATTGTTAAATTACAATGTTTAAGTAGATGTTTTTATAAAATGAACAAAAAATAGGTTACACATAGTTTAACTAACAACATTTTATTGGATTTTTATATCAATGTTTGCTGACTCTCGCACAGACTGGTTTCATGCTATAATGCGCAAAAAAGCGGCTTCTCTATTGCAGCGTTTACGTAAGAGCGGCAACAGTATCCTAAAGATGATTGCTGTCAGACAGGTCTGCCCCATTCAAAGATACTGGGTAGAGATTGCAACGGGGCTTAAGAAGTAGTGCATAAACATTATTGTGCTAACAACACTAACATAGAATTAAGCCCAATTCTTACTAACATTTACTAATAAGTCTATGGATCAAATTGGTCTGAAATAAAAATTTATTATTATTATTATTATACTAATTTATTTTCTTTCTTAAAACTAGATTTTTACAATATTTTAATATAAAAACAATAACACATTATAAAAACCTAATCCTAGAGTACCGCCAGCAGCGAGGCAGGGCCCAAGCTACCGGTGGTCAGGGCTGCAGAGTGAGGAACCTCCTGACATTACGTGCCGTGTCAAGGAGTACTGCCTTTTGCATCTTGACTCTTGAACCTTTCAGCGAGAGCCTCTCTAGGTGTTGATCGAGGCTCTTGGCTAAAAGACCGTTTATTATTATTATTATTATTTATACATAATTTTATAACTATAAAATAAAGCAGTAAATACTCATTACATTTTACATATCAAAATGATAGTCCCTTGATAGTCAAATGATACAATATGTCACATAAAATAATAAATGTCATGTGTTAGTGTTAATTATCGAGGCTAGTTATCACATAATCCACAGAAAAATTTCACCTACCCTTATCTATAATTGAATGAGGAGCTCGATGGCGCTTTGGTTAACTCGCCTAGTCTGCGAGTGCAGAGGTTTAGCAACTTTCGCAAAGGCCGGTCATTGGATGGGTGACCAAAAATTTATCATCTCGAACTCCTCAATGCTTCGGAAGGCACGTAAAGCCGTTGATCCCGGCTGCATTAGCAGTCGTTAACAACTACCAATCCGCACTGAACCCGCGCAGTGATCCCGATTTAATAAAACATGGACATTGACGCTAAAAGCGCGAAAATTTTATTGGTGATTAACACCAAGATAACTAATAAAACAAAAAAATATTATTATCCCACCACGACTATTTCGTAGTAAAAAAAAAAAAAATTTTTTTGTATGGAAGTAGTTACATTCTATCTATTAATTTCTCAAAATTCTTAAAAGATGTCAAGATGATGATCACACATGTTATTATTATTATTATTACACAGTAACTGAAATGCTTACAATGTTTGAAAATTTAAAATTTTACAATAGTTTTTGAGATTAGTTCGAATAAAGAAGAAGTTTGAAGAAGAACAAACTCAATGCAGCGGGGAACCTTCATTTATGAGTAGTAGTCTAGTTCAATAGAAACAAAAATCTGGATTTGACTCTTAACAGGATCTTAAAAGTAATTCAGCTTGATTCTGCAGTCACAAAGTCATTAAAATTGATGAGTAAATGGGGGTTTGATGGGTCATCTTCTGACTTAAAAATTAACGATTCTTCAGTGTTTAGATCAGTTTAGTTCCGCTTCGTTTGGTAGAAGATACTGGTACTATCTTATGGCAGAATCCTACTCCATCTTCAACAAATTTCTGTCGTCCAATCGGTTTACAATTTTCAAAAGAAACAAATGATTTGATTCAAAAAGAAAGTGCCTCCATAAATGAAGAAATCTGCAATCTTGTCCCGAGAATTGTTCATAATCAGATACATCATGGTTTGTATATGACTATGATTGACGGGAAAATTTCCACTGTGGTTTCTGATACTTCTTCTGCAGCGGTTTGTAATATATGTGGTACTCCACCAAGTAAAATGAATGACTTGGACTTTGTGTCCAAACAACCTATCAGAGATGACATGTACAAATATGGTTTGTCCTAACTTCATATGTGGATAAGATGCATGGAATGTATTTTACATATTTCCTACAACTTGGACTTTAAAAAGTGGGCAGCACGAAATGATGACAAATTGTTAAAAGAAAACAAAAAAAAAATACCCAAGAAGAATTCCGGGAAAGAACTGGTTTGTTAATTGACATAGTTAAACAGGGATTTGGCACCATAAACGACGGTATTTCACGAATTTTGAAGTATCGGCTGAAATAACAGGCATTCATCCTAATTTAATCAAAATATTTGCAGTAAGATTGTATAAGATTGTAAGATATTACAAGCTATTTCATCTGGGCAACTCATTGATACTAGCCTTTTTAGGGAATATTGCAAAGAAACAGCAATACTTTATACTAACTTATACCCATGGTATAACATGCCTTCAAGTGTCCATAAACTGTTGCTTCATGGTGCAGACATTTGTGAAAGTTTCTCATTTATTCCCAGGCATGCTTTCCGAAGAAGCATCCGAAGCGCGAAATAAAGATTTACGGAACGTTAGACTGGCCCACACAAGAAAAATCGGTAGAGTTCAAACTAATTTGGACATAATCCACAACATTCTAATTAACTCAGATCCCTACATCACTCATATTAAACCAAAATTTATCCAATCGCAAAAACAATTATTCACAGAGGGCACCGCAATGATCTTAAACAATGAATTACTTTCAGAAGAAACAGAGATTTCTCAAGAAAACGTTGACCCAAATATTATGTGATTTTTGTTTCTAATGAACTAGACTACATCTCATAAATAAAGGTTCCCCGCTGCATTGAGTTTATATTTCTTCAAACTTCTTTTTTCGAACTAATCTCAAAAACTATTATTAAATTTAAATTTTCAAACATTGTAAGCATTTCAGTTACTATGTAATTCAAAAGTAAGGACATATTTGATATTAAAAAATACGATTTTTCAACCCGCAATAACTCAAAAGTACGCAGAGATAAGTAAAAAGTATCTTCGCATGAAATACTCAGAATCACTTGTTTTCTAACATGTGTGATCGTCATCTTGACATCTTTTAAGAATTTTGAGAAATTAACAGAAATGTAACTACTTCCATACAAAAAAAAATATATATTTTTTTACTACGAAATAGTCGTGTGGTGGGATAATAATATTTTTTTGTTTTATTAGTTATCTTGGTATTAATCACCAATAAAATTTTCGCGCTTCTAGCGTCAATGTCCATGTTTTATTAAATCGGGACCACTGTGCCGCGTGGTGTTTTATGGCCCGTTCTCCCTATCCATCCATAGCGAAGGCTCGTGCCCCAGCAGTGGGAACATAAAATGAGCTGATGATGAATCTATAATTATGAATATAAATTGGACTTTATTTTTAGGAAGCAATTCACTGGGAACAGGAAGGGTGTTATAGTGACATGTAATGTGAAATCATCATTTTCTACTTTTGTAGAGAATGCAGAAGCAAAAATCAAAATATCAGTAAGTCTAATTACTATTAATTTACTAATTTAATTAGCGATTTCTATAAAAATCAAAGCATGCAAGGAAATTGTATTTAATATATTTTTTATTAATAAGAAGTCTAAAGCTGTATATTAATTTCTGTTGTTTACCATTTTTTTACACTTTTCTTTCTTACAGGCCAAACCTAATGAAGAACTTAAGTTTAAATTTAATATTTCTAATAATAGTAAAAAAGATGATATATTACTGGTCTTTATTCAAATGCCAAATAATAAATTGAACTTTTGTATCAATGACCATGGCCTGGCAATTGGTTGTGAACCACAATGTTTAAAACCAAGTGAGTATTGCAAAGCTATCATACTCTCAATTATTTAAAATAATGGTTACTAGCAATTATACACGTAGCTGTAAGTTGGAATTGTAATTTTTTCAACAAATAAATAAATATCTATAAATGTCAGTACAATAATTTATTTTTAAATGATAGTGCATTGTGGTTACATAGTTACATTAATATGACCTACTATTATTATATTACTTCAATTCTTTTTATTTTGTCTTTGAGTTAATATTTCGTAATTGCTATTGCTATTGCAAAGAATGACTAAATCAGAGAAGACTGGAAACAGCTGGAGGTGGCCTTAGTGTCGCGAAACACGCTATCAGTGATAACATTGTTAATAATAACTAGCATGTAGAAAATGTACTTATAAATAATCTTTGATCAAATTACTAGATAAAGAATACAGAACTGTAAAATGTATTTCGAAAGTGAGTGGGTCCTGTTTGCTCATACCTATACCTACACATTTAAATTTCCCGATCCGATCCGAACCCTTCGGAGAATCAAGTAAGGCACGGGGACACGCACTTTTAAGTGTGTGATGCCGTTCCCTCTAGAAAACCTCCGAAGGTGATTTGTTTCACACGCCGTGAACCCTTTACGTACCTCGCCGCCCCCAAAAAAGCCGGGTGACGCTGAAAATGCCGCTTGAGGCAATCAGCAATCTCTCAAAAAAAAAACATTTAAATTTCGAATAACAAAATCTTAAAAACTTTGGATAGCATCAACAACTTCAGCTTACTATGAATCTTAAATCTTAAAAATAAAGATTTAATTTATTAAGGTTGCAAATTATTTTTGTACTTAATATTTACTGCTATCGCCACAAACGTCATTATGGCTCCGTGGCCCTTAAGTCGCCTACCGTACCGCCACTTTAGCACTCATCGGGAATCTCTGAAAGTTGGCAATAATAATAATAACCTCTTATATAAACAGCAACTTTAAGTTTAACAACTATTATTTTTCAGTTCTAACATGGTTCATGTTTTTTTTTATTTTTGTTTACCATAGCTTTAAAATACATGTTTATAAATAAATGAATAGATAATATTAACAGTAGGTACTGCATAAGTTTCAACTTAAAAATTTAAATTAATTTAGGTATCACAATTAAAGAACAACAAGCTATCTGAAATATCCTATAGCAAGACCGCTTAAATGAGTCCTCGCCTGCGGTAGGTACGCGGGGCGGGAAGTACGTATAGTGGCAGACCCACGAACACGAGCGACTTGCGACGCGGCGAACGGATTTCTAGTTCATTGCGCGCTATACAACGGCAGTCATAGTCAACGGCTATAGAAATAACGCAATGAACTACAAATCGCTCGCCTCATCGCAAGACGTCATTGGTTTTGGCATGGCGGTAAAGTGATACACACGTGATAATTTTAACAAGATTCATTTGAAGATAAGCAATTATAAATATAGGTGCTATACTTTTAAACCGTCCGAACATTTTTTTACCTACTACCCATTCAGAGCGTCTATATTTTAGCTATGGAGAAGAATGGAAGAATGGGCGCAAGAAACTGCACAGCTTTTATATAAGTAACGACATTTACACAAAAAAATTATCTATGTCGTTACCAAATCATGCAATATTACAATACATTTTATTACATACATTTCATTACTCGCGCCCTTCGATTCGATCGATTCGATTATCAAAGTCACTGAGTCCTCGCCTGCGGGCGAGGAATCAGTGACAAGGGCGCGGAAGTAGGAGGTATTATATTCCCAAGATGAGTCGAAATATCTTCGGACATAAAATTAATAGTCAGTGCAAGCAAATGGCTTTTAACGTATACGAATATTTAAAAATAAATAAATTGGATCCAAATTCTGCTGAATATCAACAAGATATTCCTTTAAACAAAACTGAAGCAAAAGTTACAGGACTATCGGAAAAGTCTATATCTAGAATTATTAAAAGACAACGAAAAATTTCAATCACCGAGTAGATCAAAACAGATTCGCAAAAAAAGAATGGGAATAGACGATTTCACAAAAGACGTGATGAGAACAAAAGCCACTCAGTTTTACACAATTGATAATTAATACATGATATTGTTGATTTTATTTTTAACGTGCAGGACGATTCAGATGATTTTAATGATGGCTGCTTCGAAAGTGAAGAATCAAGTTCCAGTTATATTGATATGGATACAAGTGATTGACTTATTATTTTGATATTGCTTAATAAATAGTACACAAGTTCATTACCATTGTATTTATCAAATATTCTATAACAAATAACGGCTTCAAAGTAAAAAAACAGATATTTTTTTTTACTTTTTTCAAAACAGTTGATTAACTAGGTAGGCAGGCACCTCTATTTATAATTGCTTATCTTCAGATGAATCTTTTTAAAATTATCACGTGTGTACCACCTTACCGCTCGACCACGACTACTGACTTCTTTCGACGAGGCAAACGGATTTCTAGTTCATTGCGTTTTTTCTATCACTGCTGTCTGTATGACTGCCGTAGTATAACGCGCAATGAACTAGAAACGTTCGCCGCGTCGCAAAACGCTCGTACTCGTGGCAGAGCTCTTCTGCTACGTACCTCCCGCCCCGCGTACTTACCGCAGGCGAGGACTCAGTTAAGCGGTCTACCTATAAATAATTATTGGATGTCTTGATTTAATGAAAGATTGCTTTTTAATTCCTTTTTTTATATTGTAATGTAATAGGGCAGTGTGTTTTTTTTGCACAGAGGCAGTAACAAACAGCAGTATACAAGCTGATATATGAGCTGTATATGAGCTGTCTTTCAATAGTTTATATTTCATTATATTTAATATTAATTTATAACTATTTTACATAAATCTTATATTTTATTATACGTGCGATTCTTTAAGCCGGACCAGTTGAGCCTTTTGTACAAGACACAGGTACGGTCTTGCATGGAGTATTGCTTGCACATCTGGGACGGTTCCGCAAAGTACCTTCTCGATGCCTTGGACAGATTGCAGCGGCTGACCGCATTATCGGCAATGCAAGAAATGGCAAATACTCTTATACCATGGCGAGTGCTCTGAAGCGCTCTTTGACCTCATCCCACCTTTTCCCTTCCTTCATAGGAGTACATGTGCTGCTCTTCGGAGTCACCGCTTCACTGTCTCAAATATCCCATCGCGCACAAAGAAATTTGGTGCCTCGTTTCTTTGTCGTACCTCAAAAGATGGAATAGTCTACCAGCACACGCTTTCCCTCCTTCCTATGATATGGGCTCCTTCAAAAAAGGCGTGAAAAAGCACCTTGTAGGCCAGCAGAGTGAGGTTAACTGATGCTACGTTTGTCTCCACGCTGTACCAGTTATCTTTGCATCTGGACTCCATTTCCACTTAACATCAGGTGGGATGAGTCATTTGCAGAACTAACTATAAAAAAATACTTACTACTGCTCTGCTACTATAATAGGCTGATTTAGGCCAAATCAAGAACACAAAACCATAGTTGTAATAATAAATCTTATGTTTCAGAGAAAAAGCTACAAAAAGAGGTGTATGTAACATTCAAGTCCTCTAACATAGGCCAATATGAAATGCCTATCTCATTCTTATTTCAGAAGAAAGAAACGAATGAAACTATTTTCCTCACCAGAGATATGGTATGTATCGGTACCTAATGTCTTAAATTTATTTTACTTTACCCAACTCCAAAAAGCATGATGCTAACACGGTTAGAAGATGGACGCATTCTCTCTTCTCTTTACCTAATCCATGTAATAATGTCTTTTTTGTCGTATATTTTCCGTCTACTGTGTCTAAAGATTCCAAAGTAGAGGTTTTATCGAAGAATGGACATTGGGCACGGTGCGTGCTTGAAAGTCCCGCCAGTAACAAGATTCCGTATTATGTAGAAAAGGCAAAGGGATGTATTCCATGCAGTTCGGTCTTTAAGTTTTTGTCATAGGTAAATAAATGGTGGTAGATTATGATGACGTCCATAAGAGCTATTTGTAGCCTAAACTGAATGAATTATTTTGAATTTTGATGATTGGTAATTAAAGCATTATAAACAATGGATAATTAATGATGGATGATATTCTCCCTTTGAGTTTTGGTAAATATGTGGGTAACCAAGTGACTAATGCAGACTTCTTGAAAGTGTAGTAGATACCTGGCACTGCTTTGAATTATTTGCCAACACTTAATCACATTAATTCCACTTATTGGTTAAAAATCCACTAATATTTTACATTAACATAGGGTTAAACACAAAATACTAAACTATTAAGATCACTTTTGACTTTCTTACCAAGAACTTCTCTCAATGAATTGAATGAACGGTTAAATTCAGTTATCACGCGCAATGACGTTAGTGAGAGTTAAGAGTTAGTAAATCAATACCTTCAAAGTGTCAAGGGACTCCCCCGACATAAACTACTACACACATAATGTGCAATGCTATGAGCTATATCTACACATTTCGGGTATTCCCTAAGTCTTTGATTTTATAAATTTTACATCGTTCACTTTTTGGTTGAATGTGATTAATATGGATAATTTTAGAAAAACTACAATTTTAATTCTTTCTATTTTATAAATTTACATATAATAAAAGTTAAGTATAAAATGTTAAATAAGAAAAATGTGACTTCCAAATGAAAAAAGATGGGAGTATGTAAATAAATCAAAACGATCTGATTTAAATCAAATATTATTTTGTTTTTAAATCATGATTTTTATCGACCCAGCATAGGATGTCCCCTAACATAAAACACTACTGTTACAGTGCAAACAGTGGAACCTTACCTATAGTAGCATTATCGGCATCTATGATTTCTCGGAACTTAATCCCTCGCGCGCCAAGGTCGTCGGTCGTATATACCTATAGACACACACACACATTTCAATAATTATTAAGAACAAAGTTGTAGATTGCTATACCTATACACCCAGTGATGTTATACGATGTATGTTCGATGTAAAATAATTCACTCATAATAAGCGTTTTAGCGCGTTAAATAAACATTCATTCAAAGAACTGATTGTGTACAAAGTACTGAAATGGTAATGGTAGAGACTGCATTGAGTCTGCTGTAGTTACTGCTACAGTCTTGGCTCTTTCACGTGTTCACTGTTCTGTGGTCGAACGACTTTTCTCTCAATCACTGGGCTACCGAGACACAGGTATTTCGATATTTTTATTTGCTTATTTTAAACGTTATTGGCCATTAGCTACGGTCGGATTAAGATCGAAACAACATCATGATCAGGGGGATGAATTAAAAGTGACGTGTACAATGATATTATTTTTTACATTTTTTAATTTTTTTATTAGTCTATTTTTGTGTCCCTCTGCGGCTCCACTCTTCTCTATCATCGGCCACCTCATACCACTCCGGCAAAAAAGTGGTCAAGTCGTCGTCGTCCCCCCTCTCGGCTTTAGCCTGTCTCGTATCCAGTGTCTATCACATCCAAGTTAGTGGGGATATTGCACCACCTCTCGGGGCCAATGCGGCTAACGTGCCCAGCCCAGTTCCACTTAAGTCAAGCGGTCGCAACTCCAACATCTATTTCGATTTTGGTTTTGGAGCGCCAGTGTACGAACTCTATCGTCCTCTTTCCACTTAATATGCTGCGCTCCATCGCTCGTTGGCAAACCTTGAGTTTAGACTTTTGATGTTCGGTCAAAGACCAGGTCTGAGCGTCGTAGGTTAGGATAGGCAGGATGCACATGTCGACGAGTCTGCGTTTCAAGGCAAGCGGAAGCTTACTTTACATTTACAATTTGATTATTAATATACATGCCGTACGAGAATTTACGGCGTCAAAAATTTGTTACAACTGACTTTAAGTTAAGGCGACACGCATTGGAAATTTACGTGTCGGGATCTTGATTTTTCCCAATTTGACGACATGATTTTTCATTTAATTGACTTCATTTTGCTAGTTGCAGAAACACGATTTGTCAATTTTTATAACAGAGAAAAAATATCAAAGTAACCTCTTTTAAAACATAGATTTGCATTTTACAGGCAAACCTGACCGATTTAAGCATCTAAATTTTCTAAGTAGAAATTCAAAATTCAAAATCATTTATTCAGTTTAGGCTACAAATAGCTCTTATGAACGTCATTATGCCATCGGTTCGTAAGTCTACTCTGGGCGGGAGATCTTGTACTGAGAAGAACCGGCAAGAAACTCAGCAAGTGTCCAGCTCTTTTCTACCTTACAGCGTCGAAAATATTGAAAAATGCCCTATCATAAAAGGACACTTTCCATCACAAATAAAAACACCAAATATAAAGGACAATCACACATATTAAAAAAAAAACAAAAGAGAAAATATAATAATATCTAAGTTTGCAAAACATCAGTTACCAGTTAAAATTTTCACAATGTCATACAGCATTGATAAAGGTCAAAAATTGTCTAAGGTAGAAAAAAAAAACAAAATTAAAAATAGTTAATAATAATAAAAATAATAGTATGCAAGAGCAGACCAGCCTCCACAGGCGGCACCCGTTCACGAGTATGACATATGAATCAGCCATCGCTTCACTCAACCATATCTTAGGGATTGTAACGACCCGACGCACATGCCACCATAGATTATTGCCATCTTGCATACTTATCTCATTGTTAGTATTAATTACTATAGTTTGACTTTGTTTTTCTTAAACAATTTTTGACTTTTATTAGAGTACTGTAGTGGTACTGTATGACATTGTGGAAATTTAACTTATACCAGATGTAAATTTGATATATTAGATTTGTTTATTTGTTTTGTTTTTTTACATGTTGTGGTTGTCTTCTATATTTTTTGTGTTTATTTGTAATGGAAAGTGTCTTGCTATGATAGGGCATTTTCCAATTTTTATTTTTTTTGACGCTGTAAGGGAGAAAAGAGCTGGACACTTGCTGAGTTTCTTGCCGGTTCTTCTCAGTGCAAGATCTCCCGCCCAGAGTAGACTTACGAACCGATGGCATAGCGACATTCATAAGAGCTACTTGTAGCCTAAACTGAATAAATGATTTTTGAATTTGAATTTGAATTAGTTATAATCATAACAGACACTTCAATATGCTAGTTCATTTTTTTAAATAATTTGTAGTTTTAATTTGAAGGAAAAAAAACTTATTATGGTACGGGCGGGCAAACGCTCCGTATTAGATTAATTGTTTAGCGGTGCGTCGCCTTTAGAATTAGTCACCGGTTCAAAAATATCCACCCAGGTTAGGGTTTCCTACGCCATATCGAAACACTATTTACAGAAACACAATACCTAGATGACATTTCACTTACATATCGTTTTGCGGAATATTTGTTTAATGTAATGTTTATTATACCGAGCGGTATAGCCCGTTGGTTCATTACCTCGAAAATTTATACTCGACTAGATCAGTTGATGTTTTGCTTAGCAATTCTATCATTTATGAATCTTTTCCCAGATATTCTACGACTGGTACAAGGATTTTTTTTCATTCATCCCGGTCATTCGCCATCGAGCTATTTATTCGTATCTTCCTTCACGCAGTATGCAACGGACGGAAAAAACTATTACGAACTTGGTGCCTTAGTTTTGTTGAAGCCTTATCTTTTAAAATTGTTGATTATACTCAAAGTATCCAATCACGATGTACGTTATCTATAGCTAAAATGAAAAAAATATGCAATACTATAATATAAATGTATTATTTGACATTTGATCACATTTACGAAAACGAATAATTGAATGGGAACGTGATCTGTGACTTCGAAGACTTGAGCGCCTCCAGGGTGTCTAGTGCGAGTTTCATTAGACATTTTATCAAGTTAACGAAAACGAGATTTTGCATAGAAAAAGGATAGTGGGCAAACTTATATATAGGCCTTGGTCCAAAAAAAAAGTAATGCAGCCAAAGCTCAAAGTTACACTAATATTAAGTTGCTATGTACTATGAGACAAAACATTGATATTACTGTTCAATTTTTAGATATGATTTTTCGAAATTATTAGATTTTCAATTATAAAAAATTAATTCTTATGAGAATAAAACTATGTTGGTTTAGCTTTCTTATTTTTATATTATGTATTTACAAAATATACATTCAACATACATAAACCTCATACATACATTAAATTAAAAAATAAGTATTTACACAACCGATTATTGCTTATCGAGGATTATTGAGTCCAAAAATTGCGCAGGCATTCGTATGGTATCTTGGTGACGTGCCCATTCTAGATACCATTCTCCGCTCATGACATTCGCACAGCAGCCAAGTGTTCGTCTTCCTGAGGCACATGAGCAATAATAGTTAAACCTGCCTTCACGTCCTTGTTGCCCTTCGTTTGTTGAATGCACAATATACCTATGTGTAGTATATCTTGGAGCGCGTATGCAATGGCGAGCCTGAAATTCGTGCTCGTAAAAACAAAATCTGTTCTTCTGTAATGCCATAATCTCTTAGGCCATCAATATTTATTTTTACATGTTTTCCATTGATTGTTAATTAGGTAATGTATTTTAAAATAAGATTATCTCAAAATCTAACGAGAACTTGGGTTAACTCGCTTATTATTAATTGAAGTACACACTAAAACCTTTAATTTAATATGTTTTTTCTGAAAGTGACTGCTACAGTTTTTTTTGGACTACTAACGCCCACCATCCTTTGAACTCTGCTTCAATGGCACACAAATTTTCGTCAAAAGTGGTCGAACTTCAAATAAAACTCGCAGACACCCTGAAGTGTCCAAGTGTTTAGGTAAAATATCTTATTTTGTAGTATCAAGTCAAAGTAAGTTTTTTTTACTAAATATCAGTCTTACCTTTAACATAGAAATTGACGTCATCGCTAGTGTCTCGGTAGACGGCCGCCTGCTTACCGAAAGATTCAAGTTGAGAGTCCTACTTGTGTCGGTCGCTTTGCTATGGTGTTTTATTCTTTTCTATAAAAATATAGCACTGTGATTTTTTTTATGTATACGGTCTAAGCATTGGCACCAACCTGTCTGTTAGTGAGCAGGATGTGCCTTAGTTATACATGCTTAGACTGGAAATGCCTATTCATTCTTGCCTTGAAGATACCCAGGTCGACGTGAACAGAATACAAATGAGCAGACAGCGCATTCCATTTTTTTTTCCCAAACCAACTGGAAAAGAGCTACCAAACGAATGGAAAAAACTGCAAGATTAGTTTCTCATGCTAGGATGTAGCACGCAAGCATCAAGCTCATAGTTCAATTAATTAAATTGAATTATGTTTTTAGATTGTGTACATAGAGCTTAAACAGGCTGTTCACCAAAAAGTATCCAGTCCATACGCTCAAAAAGACGTGAAAGCAGACAAGCTTGTCAAGACAAGTATGAAGAAGTGAGTTGTCCCTTTTACTGTTAAATTAATCATTCCCACTAATCACAGTGTCTGATACATACAGATAACCCAAGTTCAATTCCCATTTTGTTCTATGGAACGATAAAGGGGTAACTGTAATGTACGGACGCCTGCATACCAACCTATTCAAAACTGTATTTTTTTTCAATAAGTAATCAACCATAATATATCATCTACATAAAGTTCAAAGACTTGAGGAAATTTGACAGCTTGTTGTACCTAGTCAGATGATCAGGCGTGTGTGTACAGTCGGCGGCAGATCAACCTACCCAAACCTGTCAAGTTTCTTCAATGAATATTGATCCTTATAACCAAACAATAAAGTTCAAAATTGATTGTAGAAATTTGATAGTTTTGGGTAGGTTGATCTGCCGCCGTGTGTACCTTCTTAAATTTTAAAACAAAAGTAAATTACACTAATATTATAAATGCGAATGTTTGTGTGTATGTATGTGTGTATATTTGGTGCTTCTTCACGCTGCAACGGATGGATGGATTTGGATGAAATTCGGCATACAGATAGTTTATAACCTGGATTAAAATATAGGATCCTTTTTATCCCGATATTCCCACGGCAACGGGATCCACGCGGGTGAAACCGCGAGCGGCCGCTAGTAAAAAATAAATGTTTCCCACACTCACACCAATTATCTAGCCCCAAGAAAAGCTTCCTTAAGAAACTCGATAAATGGTTAACTAGACAACGGATAACCATACTTTATATACTTAAATACATACTTATTATACATAGGAAACACCCAAACCCGAATCAATTTAGAAAAACAGGTATTTCTAAATTGATCCGACCGGGGATCGAACCCGGGACCTCTGAGATGGCAACACCATTAAAACCGGTGTGCAAGCCACTACCAAGGAGGTTGTTTGTTTTTTTGTTATTTTGTTTTATTACTGTTAAAAACATTTAATATAAAAAAAAACATTTAACATAAAAACACCTATAAACATTTTTTAAGTCTATTCACTAGCTGATTCTTAACAATTAACTTTTAAACAAATCGTTTTTTCTTCCGAATTTTTGGCCACACCTTACGTAATTAGCCTGAGTACAAATAGTGACTAAATAAATAAGTAATAAGTAAAAATGTATTTAAAATTTTACAGTAACAACAACTCGAGCATGTTTTCAATTCCTAAAAATTACAAGTTCGTATATGCCAGCGCATTGAAAACGCGCAACGATGCGCTGCCAGCTGTTAAGGAAATTGCCAGCGACATAAGGTACGTGATGTAGTCAAAATAATGGTTCTATTCCATTGTTACTTTATGAATTAACATATTAATTATTATTTAACCAAGTAAACTAAATGGAGCTTGATTGGTACTTATTCAAAATATTAAAGTCGTATAAATGCCTTAGTTGGTGAGAAGGTATCAAATAGAGTTGCTAAAACTAGAGAACAAAAAAATTGACAATAAGCAAACATAATTTTTCAATTATTATTTATTATAGGGAGGTTTTTGCAACCAAGGTCACCAAAGAAAACTATGTTCGATTTTTCCATAACTTACTCTGGTATGAGGAGACCATAGTGCGGATTAACTTAAAGGTAACCATTGTTTTTATTATCTGTAAATGGGCATTATTTTATGTTGTTATTGATTTACTGGTGGGGTTTGGAGACCGCACCATCAGATAATTTGCTGTTCAACCCATTTATAAGTCAAAACTAATTTGCTTACTTTGTAATCGAAATCCATTTGAATCATTACCTATTAATTTACTAACGCAAGCACTAATCGATTAATTGAAAATTAATCTTTATGTAATACTAATTAATTAATTATTAATAACCGGTATTGGCTTAATTATTATTCCAATTAAAGAGCGCAGACCCGGAATGCTAAAAGTTTCGGGTTCAAATCCGGGCTTGATAACGTTACCCAATTTACAAGTAACGTTATTTCTACAAAGTTAAATTGGTAGCGGTAATGCAAGTAAAGTTATCCGATAAATTATCATTATCGGTATTTTTTAGTTACCTAAGCGCTTTGCTACTCCGCGTAGAGCGGTTAGTTAATTTACCCGTTATTATGTCACCCAGGTAACGATACCAAGCGTAACGTTCCCTTTGCTATTAACGTTGTCTTTGCATGATAGAGGCATCGTTACCAAATTGTTATCGTTATTCAAAGCCCTGGTTAAAAAACCGCTGTTGAAATTCGGCGAACACTTTGTCGTTTTTTTTTTTAAATAATATGTTCTCAGTAAATATTACTTAAAATGTAATAATACCTATATATTTGAAAGGCTCCGCTCATCATATTAGTCTTTTAAAATACGCCCAGTCATGAACATAGTCATCGGAAAGCTAAAGAATACTAACCAAATTATATGTGATTATTTACTTCACAGAATTACAATATGTCGGGAGTTCTAATCACAAATCATGGTGATTTGTTCTCTCTTTCTGTGCCTGGTCTTGCAGAGAAACGGCCGTCATTACTGCTCGGTAAGTGTTTTTTTTATAACTACTTTATAATTTAAAATATCTAGATAGTGTTTGAACCCTCTACTTTGGTGTTCGTAAGCGTACAGAGTGAAAACCCATGCACTCCGGATTATCACTTTATCTCTTTAAACCTATTTACTTACTTAATTGGGGCCCCGCCCGATTTTCAAAATGCTACTACATATTCACATTAAACATACACACTCTCATAGGCCCAACGCACCGTACTCGTAAAACAAGAGTACGACGATCCGGTTCACCCGCGCTCTATACCAGGTACAGACAAGTACCTAGGCGTTAAACCCCACTCCCACGACCCGGTCAGCCCGAGCCTAGGTTCTAGCCTTTAGAGGCGCCCTCGGGCTGCTCCGCCCCCAATCCTATCGGAACCCGTCGAATAATCGAGTAGGGGAAAGGGGGAGGGGACACACGTGTTCCGTGATGCCATTCCTTCTAGAAACACTGACGGCGTTTTGATCACACGGCTTTAGGTACCCTTTAAGTTACTCGCCGTCCCCAAAAAAGTCCGGTGACGCTAAAAAGGCAGGCGTGGCCTCAAGCCATCTTCAAGCAAACTCTCTTTAAAAAAGAATACTTACATACTTACTCCGTTGATGCAAAGACCCAAGTGAATCTGACTGTCCCTGACGGAACACGGCAGGGACGGAGAAATAATCGGTTACATACTATTTGTGCGAACTTGTTCACACATCTCCGTATCAGGAGGATCCGGATCGTCAGTGTTCCGGAGCACGCTCGGACGCACGGATGCTCTGACAGTGCTATCCGATTTTGCAAAATCAGATCATGATCTACGTGGACTGGGCGACATTTTGTGCAAATGAACATGAACACAGAAAGGTTGATAGAACCATTGCAATCATTGCGTATTCTTCTGTGCTAAACAAGGGCATCGGGTTGTGTGCGTATCAGCCACCGAAACAGACTACACTGATACCGATTTCCCTGATATGTTAAGACACGGGTGACGGATGGCACGGCACGTCCGTCCCTGACGGAAACACTGACACGAACAACTCGGAACTCGGATGGCCCTGATCCGGAAATGTATGGACAGCGCTTTAGCGCTTTGATCTTCCCCTATTCGCAGCATATGAACGAGCCAGTGTGTCTGTGCGATTTGAATTCTTCTATTATGTTAGGCTGAGCAACTGGACTCTCCTGCTATCATCTTCTCTCCTTATTGGACCCAGGATTTTTCGGAGAACTTTCCCCTTGCCAAGAGGCTATACGTGTGTTATATCCTTTAGCGACCAGGGGCTCTATTTTTGATTCCTTCGCCTCGAATCGAGCGCTTGGTTTCTACTGATTTTCGTTCGACATTTGACTTTCCATATTTTTGATTCGCTCGACCGCAACGAGTGCCCTCATCCACTCGTTGCAGTCGAGCGACACAAAGCGATTGATAGAATAACCGTCAAAATCAACGCGTTGTGTCAATGTCATGTCACTCGTTTGTTTGTGTCATTGAAAATTTGAAACTGCTAAAATAAGTAAATACAAGCATAACAGCTTTTCGTTCATCAACAACAAAAGACGTTTTTACATTTTTTTCTTCATGTGTGACTTAAGTCGTATGCGACAACACAATGTAATACGTGCATTCAAAAATAGATCCCCTGACTTCAAAATGCGCATTTTTATTTTCTACGAAGGAACCCGGATACCAGTACCTTCTGTAGTGGGGTACTGCATTGTAAGAAGATCAATTTACTTAATCATATTGTATTGTTCATTCAAATTATCCCTTTATGCTTATTTGTAAATCAAATGAAAGTCTGAAACACAAGTCTGAAAGTGATGAAACCGGCAATTTGTCATTAGCAGTGGAGTAATTTGCCGCGTTAGATATAAAAAATAAGTATTAACAGCACTTTGTAGAATAATTATAGTTAAGATTGTTTTTATTTTTTCAGGTGACCTGCTGTTCATTAAGCCGCAGTTAACTGATACAGTAATGTTCGAGGGAGTGATATCTGAAATCAATGATAACCAAATTACAATCACGGGATTGGACAAGGAGTAAGTTTGCAAAATTCAAAACTTTTAACTTTAATCAATCATTGTTAAATGAACTCTGAAAGTGATCACAAATCACCATCACCATCATCATCAGCCCTTTATTGAAGAATTCCCCCAAAGAATAGCACATGGAGATATCTGGGGGCGTTTTTTGAATATCACCGGTGATGTCGGAATAAAACTAACATGAAATCACAAAGAAATATAATCTCTTCTCTTGCTTAATTTACAATTTGATTATTCAGATAAATATCGTTCAAGAATTGTCAAAGACGAAAATAAGTTACCAGTGGCCTTGAAAAAGAGAAAAAGGAAATTTGTAATTGAGATACTGATAACTAATCACCACCGGTTCAAAAATCGACCCCCAGACAACATAGACGAGTATCCGCTCTTGTATCAAAGACCACATTTATAACTTGACCCAATGCGGGTCACAGTAGATAATCAACACTAGGTACACTCACAAGCATTAACATGTAAACAATGTACCTCTTAATACTCATGGAATAAGAGTCAAAACTAATCTAAAGTGTATATGTCACAGGATAATTGTACGAGCCGTTAGTTTATAATTAATCTAGTGAGATTATAAACTGCTCGTGAAAAATGCTCGTGACTGTTCAGCGTACAAATTTGGTGGTTATAACCATTATGTTTCTCGCTAACTTTAGGTAAATTAGTCCTACCTATTCTAACCACCTGCTCATTGGGTACAGCACAAGTAAGATAAGATAAGATAAATTTATTGCTGTATAAAACTTAGCCTAGATATAGCTATATCATAAATTTTAGGGTATACAATAAAATAAACTAGTGGTCGAAATTCGACTGTAATTTTTATAAAAAGCAGTTTACTAAACAATATTTTATCAAGACTGCACGGATTGTATCCTAAGCAATGAAGAATTAAAAAAGATAGAATGTGAGTTTGGATTGGCATTGACAGATTTCGACCGATCCTCTTCCATTTTTGAAATTTTAAAAAAATGTATTAATAGTAGTTTATGCCACTGTCATATAAAGAAGGGTATTAAAACACGAGTGTGAGTTTATGAAACGAGCGCAGCGAGTTTCATAATAGTAACGAGTGTTTTAATACCCGTGTTATATGCAGTTGCATACACTACTTTATCTTCACTAATGCAATTAGTCAAACAACAAGAGTAAAAGCTGACAATAGTTTATTTATAATAATTGTTCAAATTTTGGATGGTACAATTTTGAAAGTTAATGTTAATTATTGATCCAGCAGCTGTAGCGGTCGCGGGGCAAGCAGTAGAGCTCGTAGACGGAGTTGGAATATTTATAAGTACTTCATTCGTCTTGTTTTCTATACTGTTCAAGATCGTATTTGAGACTTGAATTTTATTCATTAAAGACTCATCAATGTAGCTTTCAGCCACAGTAGAAGACTTCCACCCCCCGTGTCGTTTCAGTGCGGTCAAATCACCACCGCTATCTATGAGAAGGGTCAGCGAAGTGCGCCAGAAGCAATGCCCCGTGTACAACGCTGGGTTAGGCAGATTCAAAAAACTTGCGATAGTTTTTCCCAGAGCACCAAATTTATTAATACCAGTTCTTTGATCGACGCACTTCCCCGATCTATAGCTCAAGAAAAAGGCAGGGTTTCGACAGGGGGTGGGTCGAAGTTCCATGTATTTTTTACATACGGCATAGCAGTTGCCCGTCACAACGAAAGAACGATCTATTTTCGTTTTTGTTTTCGAAACTTTCACCATGATTGTACTATCGTCTATGTTAGAGACTTCATCGAACTGGATGTTGTATAGCTCTTGCCTTCGGCATGCCCCCATTATGCCGAAGATTAGTGCAACCTGTAACAATAAACGATATAATAAGCTTGAGGTACATAGCCAAGGCAAAAACTATGATTTATGAAGTAGTAAAGTGTAGGTACCTACTACCTAATTTATACACAAAGCGCTTAAACGGAGTGTCTAGATAACTTGCGTGTGTAGTACGTAAGTACTAGGTAGATTAAATAACAGAACTAAAATACACTTACCTTTTCAAAAAGATACAAAATATCTGGTGAATCTTTCAGGAACATCTTTATTTGACCTGATGTAAACGTCAAGGACTTTTTCTCCTTGTGTCCTTCTGAACTGCGTTTCAGGAACGCTATGACTTTTGAATACTTCGTGATATCAATATTGTTGTAGATACTCAGTGTGGACTTGAGCATAGAATATTTAGCCCACATAGAAGATGGCTTGAATTTGTCGGAGAGGTCTTTGAGATACACAAGAATGACATTTTCAGAAAATGATGTAGTTTTCTTTTCGATCTTCCATGCCAAAAAGTTATTATATTCTTTTTCATATAATTTTCTAGATTTTTCTGGCAAAAGATTGTGAGTTACTTTTGTTGCCAATTCTAGAATATCCGGAGGCGTACAAATATCATCGTCGCTGTCCATTTTTAACTTTTAATTTGTATTTGAAAAACAAAACACATTGCGAAACATTAAATTCACGCGTACGTGTATTGTCACAGTGAACTTGCCGCCATTAAAATCTAACCAATAAGAGCGCAACTGCGCGCGCAGGGCCAATCAGGAGCGAGCGCGCGCTGTTCTTTTTTTATTTAATTGGCACAAGATCTTACCAAAGAGTTTTGTGTATGTAAGTTTAGTAGTTTCGACGAAGTTTTCACGTATAACCCAACTGTTTTCAAAAGCCAGCCTAATATCAAAATTTTATACAACTTGTATGAATGAGGATTTTGACTAGGCTCGCCAGGTTAATTGGTCGCGTTTTATTGATGTTATAATGAGATTTTACGATATCGATGTGGATATTATACCATCATGTGAAATTGCTTAAATTGAGTGTTTTGTTGTCTGCGCTATAACAGTAGTAATTATAAGTCAAGTATTGGAAACATAAGTAGAATGTTACAACATTAGTGTAGATAAACAATGTTTATTTCATTTAATGTATTTTTTATGCATAATTTAACCTTTTCACCGCCCAACTATCCTGCTCGCGATGTCCCGCTGTACGCCAACGTATAAATGTATTTTATTAAAGTAGGTACAAAGAAGAACTTCTATAGAAGTGCTGGCGTGGACGGCACGAAAATCTCGAACTTCTATAGAAGTTGTTGGCGGTAAAAAGGTTAAAAAAAAATATTAGCATTCTGCGTTCCTTCTCTATATAAACTATAAGTGTGCGAAATTTCATACTCCTCCGTCCGCGCAATTTTCGTAAAAAGAGGTACAAAGTTTTTGCTTCACATATTAATATATAGATTATGTAATACCTAAGCTAAGCAAAAATATTGCTTTTGTCTTAGGTAGCTGTAAGTACCTCTAAGTAAAGATGTATATTGTTTCTATCGCAACAGATTCTACAAGTACTACAAAACCACAGAGAGATACGACGTACGCTTCTTTATGTCCCGATTGCCGTTCGAGAGAATGCACCTCGCCGTACACAGCATCATCAAAGATGGCCACGAAAATAGAGTCTTTCCAGAGCGCAACCTTAAAGTGCCTAAAGTAACGCCCATTGAAAAGTAAGTAAAAAGTATGCTAATAGTGCTTTACAAAAAAAACAAAATATGAACTCCGATTAGTTATTCCGTGTTTTGTTCTTGTCATGTAAACGCCATTTCAAATTAAAATGAAAAATAAATGAAATGAAATATATTTATTAGAACACAGTACAAACTTATGTAGGTACTAAAAATTAATAAAAAGAAAATTATTAATGAATGAATTAATGAAATATTTATTTGCTATAAAGACACTTGTTTACAATGTTGGTATTGAGAAACATTTTTTTTTAATAGTGCAAGCGTGCTCTGCCTATTTCTCAGCATGCAAAAACTTTAAAATTAAATCTAGCAGACATGACAAAAATTATAGAACAATAAATCATAAATCATAATACTAAAAAAATAAAATAAAAACTAAATACATGTCTAAAATTCAAAATGTCATTGAAAAAAAAAATATTAAAATGGTAAGCACATAAATTAAATTAACACATAGACAACAAAATAATATAGATTCAATACAAATAATAGTTATAGTAATATTATGCTTGCTGCGTGTCAAAAAACTCTTTTAAATAATAACTCTTTTAATTAGAGTAAAATACCTATACAAAACACGGAATAACTGTTCGTAGATAATTCTTTGATTATTTGTAAGGCACTTACGGTATAACCTTTATACTGTCCCAGTGTTGGGCAATACCGCCATCATTGAAATCAAGTCATCGCTACAAATGAAAAGTATTATTGGCTTAATCACCACGCTTGCCAAATGCGGGTTGGTGGTCGCAAACCCGGGTTTTGCACCTCGGGTATTGGGCCAAGAAAGTGAGAAATGATATACCCCCAACGCCTTGAGTAACTCAGTAAAGATGTGGGGCTATACTGAGACTTCACGTGGACTTCTTGAGAGAATTTGAAAAGTGACATTGCACTGTTTTGTTTCATTTGCCAATACCCATGCACGCTCACGAATACTTAACGGTTAATAAAATAATCCATCATTAATCACCAGTTCATTATATGTCCCCAATGCTGGGGCACGAGCCTTCCCTATGGATGGATAGGGATAACGGGCCATAAACCACCACGTGGGCCAACGGCTTCACGTGCCTTCTGAAGCACAGAGAAGCTCGAGATGATACATTTTGGGTCACCCATCCGACGACCGGCCTCTGCGAAAGTAGCTTAACGTGAGCAACCGCAGGTCAGGCGCGTTATCCACAGCGCTATCGAGCTCATCCAACATTATTTTACATTAATATTCGACAAAACTTACATTTTAGAAAATAAAACAAAACCGCAGTCTGCACTTTCCCGCCAAGAAGTCCACCCAGCCGTTGTTGTCATTATCCTGTTGTATTTAAGTTAGATCAAGTTATCGCTACAATTGAAAAGTATTATTGGCTTAATCACCACGCTTGCCAAATGCGGGTAGGTGATCGCATCGGGTTTTGCTTCGAATGAAATCCGAAACAGCACATTGCCCGTCCTGGGCGTATTGAACCCGAGGCCTCGGTGATTGTTAATGTAATGTTTGTATGTAAATGTAGATTGTGAACTTTAATTTATGTAATAAATTTTTTTGACACTTTTTAATTAAAGTAAAAATTAATGAATAAATAAATCCGTATTGTACGATCTCTTTGGTCGAGTGGTTTGTTCACCGGTTGTCATGGTGTCGCCATCTCAGATCCCGGGTTCGATCCCCGGTCGGGTCAATTTAGAAAATTATTGTTTTTCTAAATTGTCTTGGGTCTGGGTGTTTTCTATGTATAATAAGTATGTATTTAAAGATTATAAGTAGGTATGTTTATCCGTTGTCTAGTAACCATGTATTGAGTTTCATACCGAAGCTTCTCTTGGGCTAGATAATTGGTGTGAGTGTAGGAAAGTTAATATTTTTTTTATATTTTATATTTATTGTAACGTCTGCGCTCTCCCCGGCTAGCTACTACAACCTGCAAGTGGAGTCGAACCCCGAGCAGCGGCTGGCCGTGGAGCGCATGGTGGCGGGCACCTCGGGCGTGGCGCCCTTCCTACTCCACGGCCCGCCCGGCACCGGCAAGACCGTCACCATCGTCGAGGCTATGCTACAGGTATTCATCACCTTAGCCTATTGCCGTCCACTGCTGAACGTAAGCCTCCCCTAAAGAGCGCTATTCGTCCCGGTCCTGCGCAAAGCTAGGTATAAACAATCAAATATATTCTTTACTAGTGGACCCGGCGGACTTCGTACCGCTTTGATAGTTTCCATCAAGTGATTAAATTCTCTTTAGTTTCCATGACAACAAAACAAACAAATCATTTTGTATTGAAAAATTAAATTGTCTTTTTAGTATATTTATAGTGTGATTCCCGTGGGAATATCGGGATAAAAACTATCTTATGTGTTAATCCAGGTTATAAACTATATGTATGCCGAATTTCATCCAAATCCATCCATCCGTTGCAGCGTGAAGAAGGAACAAATATACAAACTTTCGCATTTATAATATTAGTGTTATGTAGCCTGTATTGTGTCCTGCTGCTTGTTTTGGATAGTGTGTGCTGATTGCTCCAGGCGGCATCTCGGACTTTTTTGGGAACGGCGACCTAAAGGGTTCCTCAATCTGTGTGATCGAAACACCCTCAGAGGTTTTTTTTAGAGGAATTGGCGTCATCTAAGCGTGTTCACGTTCCTTACTTAATTGTCCGAGGGGTTCGGATCGGATTGTGAACGAAACTACCCGAATTGGCTAATTACCTAGAAAAGCAACCAGTTGTTAAGAGCGTTTACGCCGCACACTAGCGCCGCCAATGAAAAAAAAACATATCTAGTAATTAGAGATATAAAATCTAATTATGCTCAAAAAACTATTTAGCTAAATAAAAAACTTTTTAATAAAGTAATTAAGCATTTTTACGTCACCTAATGAACACCTCACATGTTATGGTTTAGTTAAATACGGCGTTATAGTTAAAAGTGGCCGTTTTTAGCTGTAACGTCTTATTTAACTAAACCATAACATGTCAGATGTTCATTAGGTGACGTAAAAATGCTTAATTACTTCATTCAAACAGTTTTTTGAGCATTTCTATCTCATGATACAACAATGATGTTGATGATGATGATGATTGTGACGAACAGGTGATCAGCAAGAGCCGCGACAACCGCGTGCTGGTGTGCACGGACTCTAACATGGCCGCGGACCACGTGGCCACGATGCTCATCAAGTACGCGCACATGTTCGAGGGCGACTTCCTGCGGCGCGCCAACTCTAAGCACAGGGTCTGGTGAGTCACGCATTTGTTATACCTATCCACCCATCCATAGGGAAGACTCGTGCCCAGCAGTGGGGACATAAAATCAGCTGATGATGATGATAATGATGGTGATGATTCACAGCAGACGCCAGTTTAAAGAATTTAAAAATTATTTAATTGTTTCTTTCCAGGCAAACTCTACCCGAATGTCTGCGGCCGTACTCGAACGGCACCAGCTTCTCTAGCTTCGAGCCGCTGTCCGTCAGCGATTTCCTGTCGTACCGCATCATCGTCACCACTCTGTCGCACGCAGCGAAGTTTGCCAAGTAAATACGTCTGATAAAAACATTATTAAGAATTATGTACTCTTTAATTTTTATTATTTTGAATTTTGCATTCACAATGCTATAGTACAGGGTTTCCTAACCTTTTTTTCGTTGAGCCTCCCCAGATTATAAATAATATTTCCATGCATTTTTTCTTTACAAAAACGAACACTTTTTTTAACGACATTATTTATTTTAATTTTAAGTGATACAAAATAAACTTTAATCAAATGTTAAGCTTTTTTATTACAATTATTTATTTGAGTACTAGTGAGATACTTGAGCTTGCATACTCTGTACCAGTTGGTCGATTCTAGGTTCAGATTTTGTCAGAGCTATTGTCAGATCGCTATCAACGGCAAGACGATTTCGCTGTTTAGTTTTGATTAAAACCAGAGCTGAAAAACCTGTCTCACATAAATAAGTTGAAGAAAACGGAACTAAAGTTCGCAAAGAAAGAAAGGCAACTTTTGTATTAACAAGGAATCGTTTGATCCAAAATTTCTCCAGTGTCAAGAGATGGGAATCATTTTTCATGGTCGAATCGGCCTTCATTTCTTCCTGAACTTCTTCTGATAATTGTAAGGCATCGACCACAAATGGTTTTCTGGTGATCTGCCATATCGGTGACTCTGAATTAATGTCTCGATAGTATCGCATCGAAAATGTAAACGTATGATGCCCAATTATGAAACGGAAATGCCCCCCTTGACATCTCTTTACGACCCCTGGGGGGGGGGGCGCCCCCTGGTTGGGAAGTCCTGCTATAGTATATTACTCTCAGTTATCTAACCATTTATTATATTATATGCTATTCTAACCAGAAACTCGAGTGGGAATCGAACCCACGACCTTTGGATAATCGGTCCAATGCTCTGGCCGCTGAGCTACCGATACCCTAGAAGACTTGTAGAATGTTTCTAGTACTTTGTGATTTACGCTGCAAGCCAGCGGTATTACGTCACTGTGAAGTTACCCGCACAGTCAAAAGAACACTTTTGTGCATGTATGCATGTATTTAACAATCGATAAAGACGTAATACCTATTCAAAAAAATATTATTTTGAATTAAGATTTCTTTTTTGCTCTTATGCTATTTATTACATTTCATCTATCAATTTTTTATTATTTTCTGTTGTTGTTTAAATGATGAATGTCTCGATGTCGAGGATAAGTAGTATTATTTATAAAACATTAGTGGTTTCGTGCTAATTAGCTTAACTGGTATAAATTCATATTTTTTTTGGAAAGAGATTGATTGCCTCAAACGGCATTTTCAGTTTCACCGGGCTTTTTGGGGGCGGCGAGAAACTTAAAGGGTTCCTCAAGCCGTGTGAAACGAATCACCTTCGGAGGTTTTCTAGAGGGAACGCCATCACGCACTTAAGTGCGTGTCCCCGTGCCCTACTAGATTCTCCGAAGGGTTCGGATCGGATCGGGGTATAAATTCATATGTAAAATGTTAAATCTCTAATTCCTTTAATTTTTATCGTTGATAGAGTTTTATTTAGACGGAAAATATTTTGCACTTGAGAGACATGTTTTTTTTTTATAAAATTATTTTATGAGATAAGTGCTGACGAACTGACAAACAGTTGCCAAAAACAGTTCTGTTACGTCGCATCACGCATCTCTTTTTATCACAGTGTTGTTGCTGGTGACATCTCGCTCGCTCAGCCCTTTGTTGCTCTATTCCGTAGGTATATTAACTTTATAATAAAACTCCAGATTAAAGGTACGTTAGCGTTTTGACGAAGTTGGTCTCCATAATGTTTTTACATTAAAGTTTTGTGGTTATTAACATTAATACTGATTTAGATGTGAAGAAACACCAAAAAAAAGTCCTAATACACAAAAACGCTCGTAATGTCAACCTGTTTTTTAACTGTGACGTGTCGGGCGATTCGACCAATCGCAAGCGTTTTCAATCACACAAGACACCAATAAGAAATTATTTTTTTTATTAAAATATTGGATGGATATTTTTACCGAAAAATCGTAGGAAACGGTTTCTAAAAATAAAATCTCTTAGGACGACAAAAATTCGAGCCATTTTTTCATACCAGTTACCCTACCTTACCCTATTTAAAAAATAGCATTTGTCATAAACCTCGTTGGTTTCCTATACGTAATAATATATAGTCTATTAGTAGTAGTAGTAGTAGTAGTAGTCTATTAATAGTCTTTGTCTGTGTCTATGCTTCTTACAAGATAAAATTTTACTAGAAAAAATACAAACTACTAGAAAAGTTCAACAAGTCTGCTGGGGCCTCGGTAGCTCAGCGGTCAGAGCATTAGACCGGTTATCCAAAGGTTGTGGGTTCGATTTCCACTCGAGCTTCCTGAGGCTAGTTGAGTGTAACTATTATATTACATTGTGAATGCAAAATAACAAATATTAGAAATGCTTATTACAAGTTGAATTGTAAACCTTTTTTTATATGATAAATAAATTTAAAAAAATGTCATCGACGCCCCATACAAGCCATTGTCCTTTACAGACAGATCAAGGACGAGCGTCGTTCGCGCCCTATAAGCCACCTGTTCATCGACGAGGCGGCGCAGGCCAGCGAGCCGGCCGCGCTGATTCCGGCCGCGGGGCTGCTGCGGGCCCGCGGCTACCTGCTGCTGGCCGGCGACCACATGCAGTTGGGGCCCTGCGTCATATCGCACCACGCGCGCGCCCTCGGACTCGGTAGCTTTTCTTATCTTATCTTATCTTAGTTTTTTTAGGTTCGGTTTTTTAACGCTTTGTTGAAAGTTGACGTCATAGCTTGCCATTCCCGTACAAAACTATTTAAGGAAAACGATTGGACAGTTGCTAAGCTAGTTGTTTATGCGCAGGCGTCTCCCTGATGGAGCGTTTGAAACAGTTCGAGTTGTACACGGACGAGCGTAGCGGCGACTACGGGCTGATGCTGCGCCGCAACTTCCGGTCCAACGCGGACATACTGGCGCTGCCCAACGAGCTCTTCTACAATCACCAACTCAAGGTGTGTTTTTTTTATTTCCTTAGTTGATAGCTTAGCCAGTGTCAAAGTATTTTTTATTGTTACGTTGGCAAATTACACAGCTCTGTCTGATGTTAAACAGAAGCTGAGTCCAAATGTGAGCACAGCTAGTGGATATAAATATATAATATAATATAGCTAGTTCGTCATGAAACACTAATATTATAAATGCGAAAGTTTGTGTGTAAGTCTGTATATTTGTTCCTTCTTCACGCTGCAACGGATGGATGGATTTGGATGAAATTCGGCATACAGATAGTTTATTAACACATAGGATAGTTTTTATCCCGATATTCCCACGGGAATCACACTATAAATATACTAAAAACGACAATTTAATTTTCCAATACAAAATGATTTGTTTGTTTTGTTGTCATGGAAACCAAAGAGAATTTAATCACTTGATGGTAACTGTCAAAGCGGTACGAAGTCCGCCGGGTCCACTAGTAAACCATATTTCCTCTGTTTACCTTTTGATCGCCACAGTCGGCTTCAAGCGATAGCGTGCCCTTCACGCCAACTGCGGCAATGATCGACAATGTCTATAGTTAACAAGTACACAAATTGAAGATGTTTGGATATTTTGGAGTCAAACCCGCAGACATCGCAGTTCATTTTCCCACCAAGAAGTCCAAAGTTAAGGTTTCTTGAACCTATTTGCTATTTGCATTATACATTTTTTTTTTTGTTTAATTTTATAACTTTCACTATAATTATGTGGTGAAAGTACTTTTCCAAACAACCTATTTAAAAATATAGTTAGTTTTGTATGAATGTTAGTCTGTGACTGTAAGGTATCTAATAAATAGGCCTTCATTCTGTTCCAAGCGGTAATATAACAAGATAAGATTAGATAAGATAATGGTGGCAAGCTAGTGTCAGACTTGCCACCATCCAAACCAAATACAATTACATGTAGCTATTGAGAATCGAACCTCAGGGTCTTAAACTGGTGGCTAGACCACAGAGGCGGTTAAAAGTGTCAATTCATTAATGTGAAATAATACGCAAATGTAATGACTTTTCTTTTTATAGGCCCTCGCTTGCGAAGACACAATCAGTACGAAGTGCATTCTGGGTCAAAGGGCGCAGAATCGCGCTATAGTTTTCCATGGTGTGCTGTCCAAAGAGCAAAAAATGGGCAAATCGCCAAGGTGAGCATGAATAATGTGCATTATTATGTTACAGTTAAAACCCATTTTAGTCTATAAACCATTTTCGATTTCACACTTTTATTATTTACTATTATTTGCATAGCTCGATGGCGCAGTGGTTAACGCGCCCGGTCTGCGAGTGCTGAGGTTAAGAAACTTTCGCAAAGGCCGGTCATCAGATGGGTGACTAAGAATTTATCATCTCGAGCTCTTCCGTGCTTTAGAAAGTACGTAAAGCCGTTGGTCCCGGCTCAGCAGTCGTTAACAACCACCAATCCGCACTGGTTTATGCATCCCATAGGGAAGGCTCGTAACCCTGCAGTGGGGACATAAAATGAGCTGATGATGATGATGATGATGATGATGATGATGATGATGATGATGATGATGACGACGACGATGATGACTTTTTTACGAAGTAAAATATTGTCTTACGGACACACTGGGGCTAGAAGCGATCCCGGGTTTTGTGGGACTGTCCTCCTTCCCTTGTCCAGCCACGAAAAGCTGAGGGGAGAAGTTTTTTTTTTTATTTATCAACAAAAATATAATTACAAATATCGGTTAGTAGTATCTTAAAGCCTATGATAGGTTTGTCTAGATACTAAGTTCTCAATAAAATAATAAGTAATTGAATTAGAAACAGTAAAATTATAATATGACGGTAAAAGACAAAAAGGCAATACATTTGTGAGCTAACGCGCTCAGCGATAACCATTCCATCGATGCAGAACTGACAGCGTTGCACAACGCCGTCGCCGTGGCGTCACGGAGATTGCTCAACATCACGAACAGCTGGCACCGCGTTTACATTAACCTACCTAACCTTCACTTACCTTTTTTTATGGTAGTAAAACTATATGCCGAGTACCACCGCGTCCGCAGAGACACGGATAGTTGTGTGGAGCTCATCCCCCATCTCCCACAATTCGGGGAAGAGGGGGATAAACCCTAGCAAATCCCCTTATTTATCTACAGTTGATCATGGCGCATGCAACTGTGCCCAAATATCGGATACTCAAACAGAACAAAAAACATGATAATAATCCCGTTAATAATATTTATTCTAATGTAAGTGACCATGATAGTTTAAAAAGTTATAAAATGTATGTAATATTCTACATACGTTGAGCGATTTGTGTCCGTATTACCAATTTATCAATCGCAACTATAGCAGTCGCGTTGTAATTGTGCAATTAACAACTGGTTGCATTTTCGGTAATAAGTCTGCGGGACAATAGCTTTACTTACCTTTTTTTTTTTTTTTTTTTTTTTTTTTTTTTTTTTTTTTTTTTTTTTTTTTTTTTGATGCGGAGTGTAAAATCTGCTAACAGACGCATCAGCAGGCAAGAGGGGTCCCGCTGGCTGTCCGAGGATGGCCTAGACTCTGTTCCAGGGCCGAAGCCCTAGAGAAAGCGAGTCGAAGCCGACTCGGTAAAAACCACTCCGATGTCCTCTCGTCACCTTGGAACCAGCAGACCGGCGATCATCGCGTCGTCCTCATCTGAGGAGGACGCATCGAACGCCGGCATGGTAGAGCCTGACGAGGTCATGGGAACCCTTTCGGACACTTCCACAACCCCGTCGGTGACTGCTCGCCCTGTAGATGGGCGAGCCCCTCTTCCGCCCCTGATTGGGGCGGGTGACCGCCCTCGAAAACGATGGGCGGACACGCTTGACCCGTCATTTGGTGAGACGGGTCGCCGACGCGCCGGGACATACGGGGCGTCGGCCCTCAGTGGGGACCTGTGCAATGCACGGTCGAAGCCCCCCCTAGGGCTTGGACTGCGCTGGTTTCCCACTGGTTGGAGAAGGCGTTGGTACTGCCGCCTTCTCCGCAGGAGGCGTCTGCGGCGGCACGGATCTGCCAGGGGGTCATCCTCCCTGGCCCGTTCCGCCTCCTCCTTCAGCGTCATGACGTCGACGCAGAAGGAGTTGACCGCCTCCCAGGACCCCTCGCTACCGAGCATGAACAGAACCACGGTCGGCAGGGAGAGGTCCGCGCCAATCACAGTGACCAATGCGGAGCGCTGGACATCGAACGCAGAGCACACCATCAAGGTGTGTTGCGCCGTGTCCTCCGCTGCTCCACAATGGTGGCACTGTGGGGTCGGCTCTCTTCCAATCCGGTGCAAATAGCGTCCAAACGAACCATGTCCGGACAGTATTTGCACCAGATGGTATGTGAGCGACCCATGGCGCCGCTCCGCCCATGCTTGGAGGACGGGACGTAAGGCCTCCAGACTACGCGTTTGCGTAGCCGAGGCCCCTTCGCCCAGGCCCTCAGACCATAGGCGGAACATCTCCTCACGAGCTCCTTCAAGAGCAGCGCGCCTCTCTGGAGGGGCCAGGCGATTGCCACTGGCCCTCTCCTCTGCTCGCTGCCGGTATGCTGCAGCGAGCACCTCTGCCATTAGCTCCCACGGGGGTGTCCCCGCGAGAGCACACGCCACTTTCCGGGACACCGTTCGGTAGCCCCGGATCGCCCGCAGCGCCATTGCGCGCTGGGCCCGCTGGAGAGAGGCGATGGCGTGTGGGCTCAAGCAATCAGCCCACACCGGCGCCCCATACAGCGCCATGGAGCGCACGATGCCGCCGTAAAGTCGGCGGCACGCCACGCTCGGGCCCCCCACATTGGGCAAGAGACGCCCGAGGGCATCTGCTGCTCCCAGCAGCCGGGGCTCGAGGAGCTTAAAATGTCCCCCGAAGCCCCACCGCCCGTCGATCACTAGCCCCAGATACTTCATCTGGGGCTTCAGACTGACCCTCTCGCCCTCCACAACGACCGACGCACCAGCCGACGGCCGTCTCCGAGGCCCATGGAACACCATGGCCTCGGTCTTGTGGAGGGCCACCCCCAAGCCCAACGTCCGTATCCGCCGCACGATATGGCTGACGAAAACGGACGCCAAGCGCTGGACATCCTCCAGTCGCATCCCCCGGACGGTGACGAGCGTGTCGTCTGCGTAGCAGAGCAACCGCACCATCGAGGGAAGGCCACATCGAAGGACGTAGTCGTATCCGACGTTCCACAACAGGGGCCCGAGGACCGACCCCTGTGGAACGCCGCGGGACACCCTGTGACGGCCAAGCTCGCCGCCACGTCCCACGTATGCTACGTCCCGGTCCCTCAAATAATCTCCCACTATTCGGCGCAGATATGGAGGCATTTGATGAAAACGAAGCGCCTCCATGATGACGCCGAAGGGGAGACTATTGAAGGCATTGCGGATGTCCAGCGACACCGCCAACACCATCTCCCGCCTCTCGATGGACCCGTCAACGAGTGTCCGGAGATCGGACAGGGCGTCGATCGTCGACCGTCCCGTCCGGAAGCCGTATTGGACCTCAGAGAGATCGGGGCCCGTTACCCCTCCCAGCTGCTGGACTATTCGGGAGGCGATGATTTTTTCAAACACCTTCCCGATTTCGTCCAGCAGCACAATGGGGCGATATGCCGAGGGGTCGTCCGCCGGACGCCCCTCCTTGCGAAGCAGGCATAGCGCTCCCTCCTTCCAGACCTTTGGAAACTGTGCGAACTTCAAACTAGCGTCGCACAGCTCCCTGGCCCTGGCCCCTAGATGCTTTAGGGCCAGGTCCAGCACCCGCTTCGGGACGCCGTCAGGTCCCGGTGCCGTCATACGCCCTTTAAGACGGGCGATGGCGTCTTTCCACTCCTCATCATCAATAAGAGGAGGGGGATCTCTCTCTCCCTCCACGTCCGCAGCTGGCGGGGCCATCCGAGGGGGAACAAAATCCTCCTCGGCTGGAGGAAACAGTCCCCCGATGACCGACACCAGGAGATCGGGATCCATCGTCTCCGTGATGGGCGTGCCACGCACTTTCAGCTGCTTGCGCGCCAGCTTATACGGCCGCCCCCACGGATCCCGATCCAGACCCTGCAACTGCTCTTCTCTAGATAGCTCCTTTGAGGAGGCAATCGCAGTTTGCAGGGTCTTTTTCGACTGCCTGTACAGCTCGTACAGGCGGTCCTCCTCCTGAGTGTCCCTGACGTGGCGCCGACGGGCCCTAGTGTAGGCCCGCCTTTGGACACTGCAGTCATTTCTCATGACTGCAATGTCCTGGGACCACCAGTGAACTTCACGGCGGTCCCGCGGAGGCTGCGCCCGAGGCATAGAAGCCTCGCACACCTCCGTTAAAGCGCCGCGGAGACGGCGAGCTGATTCGTCGACGTCCGGACCGGACATCGGACGCGAGAACCAGTCTTCGAAGATCGCCGTCTCGTTCGCCAGCTCCGGCTTGAGCCTGCTAAGTGCCCAGCGGGGAGGCCGGTCACAGCTTATGGGCTGTGGGGGCCTATGGTGCAGGGTGGAGCTCTCGAATCGGATATATCGATGGTCCGAGAGAGTCTCCACGTCCTGCACCACCCTCCAGTCACTAATCGTGCGCGCGAAGGCCGGGGTGGCAAACGACACGTCCACCACCGAGCCTCCATTGTGCCGCACGCACGTGTGGACTGCGCCCCTGTTGAGGAGCGACAGACCAGCGGCGGCTGCCCATTGCTCCACAGCCTGGCCCCTTTGGTCAGTCGCTGGACAACCCCAGACGACCGACTTGGCGTTCAGGTCTCCAAGAACGAGAACCTGACGCGGGGCCGCCCTCCTGATGGCTACGCCGACGACGCCTAGAAAAGACTTGAAGTCGGCGAGCGGTCTGTTTGGGGAGAAATAGGTCGAAAAAATAACCATATCCTCCCAAACAACCGCCGCGTACCCAGCACCCCGCTCATACATTGAGGGGGGTGTATAACCTGGGGTCGCACGCACCATCACGGCGGCAAAGTCGCTTGTGTCCCCGACCCAGTTGGGCTGGTTGGGGATAAAGTACGGCTCCGACACCGCCGCCACGTCCACTGACCATTCCGCCAGGCTCTGGTGTAGCAGATCCTGAGCCCTGGCAGAGTGGTTCAGGTTCACCTGGAGAAAGTTGATATGGGGCCGTCTTAACATTGCTCGGCCACCAATTCAACCTCCATGGGCCCCGTTTGGGGCGCCGTCTGTGTGGCGGGGGCGGCCTGACGAGCTGGACGCGCCGGCAACTTGCCCTTGGCCAGGGGAGGCTTACAACTACGCCCCCCCATAACGTGGCCTGCCGGTCGTTTGGCAGTAGCACACACGGCACAGTGGGGCTTTGCGCTACAATCGTAGCCCCTGTGCCCCTCCTTACCGCACCGGTAGCAGAGGTTGCTCCGGTCGGTTTTTGAAGGGCAGCTTGCTCTGGCGTGCCCCATCTGCATGCACCGGAAGCACCGGGCAGAACGGGCTTCCAACGCCTGGACACTGGCCGCGCTGAAGCATATCAATAGGCGACCAGCGTTAACAACCTTCTTGGCTGCGGCCACCGGGCATGACACAACCGTCGTACCCAAACCACCGGGGCCGTCCCGGATGGGACGCACCTTCACGTCTGTGACGCCACATCCGCCCTTAGCCGCGATAGTTGCGGCGAGGTGCGTCTCCGTCACGGACTCGTCTAGCCCGCCCACCCTGATTTCTGTGGTCTTCGTGGGCCGGACGACTGTGGCTATATCCGCAAGAGCCTCCCTCATTTTTTCGGCCAAGCGATCCGCCTTCTTACCGGATTCAGCGCCAGAAATTTCAATTATTTTGGACCCAGCGACGGTGTTGCGGCACCGACGGTTGGGGATATCCATCCCGTCGATGTCGACCAGGTCTCGGGCCCGGATCAGCGCGTCGGCATATGAGACCCCCTTCTCAATCGCTTCGGGAGTGAGGGTGACCAACACAGCTGCCGATCTTGGCACAGCAAGCTTGGCCTTTTGGCCGGTTGTGCGAGTCTTTCTAGCAGGAGCAGCGGACGTAGCCTTATTGGGCTTCCGCCGAGGCGCTCTCTGCTGCTTGGCCACTTCTGAATATGTCTGACGGGGCAGGGCCTGCTCCGGAAGGGCGGATGTTTTGCCCTTCCTCTTCCTCTTGCGGCGCTTTTTGCGCGTCTCCTGCGTCAACCACTCCGAGCCTGCCCCAATCGAGACCTCGACCGGGAGAGGCGCTTTTGCAGCTGCACCCCGGGAGGTCGACGGGACCACCGCTGGAGGTTCAACCTTCTTGGCCCTCTTCGGCGGGGAATCGGGCTTTTTGCCCGCCGCCTTGCCCGTGGCTGGCTTGGTTTGCCCTTTAGGAGCAGGGGGCGTCAGAGCTGCTGCGGCTTTGCGGTCCGCCGCGAGCGGCGGTCGCAGGCTCTTGGCCGGCAGCAGGCGATCTTCAAGACCCTCCAGGCGAGCATTTAGCATAACCCCGAAAGTTCGGGCCAGCTTTGCTTCAAAGGCTTGAAGAGCATCCGACTCATCAACCACAGCCTTCGTCTTGCCGCGGCCAGCCGTCTCCCGCACGGTGACAATTGGGGAGAGGGGCCTTGGAGGAGGGCAGTCCATCTCCATGGACTCCATGGACAAGGGAACCTCGGAGAGCGTAGGGGGAAGAGATCCGGACTTCCTCCCGCTCTTGAGGTCCCTAACCTCGGCAGACAAAACTGCCACGCTCTTAGTGAGGTCTGCCAGCTGCCGCTGCAGCCTCACGTTTTCCCCCTTTAGAATTCGAGTGTCCTCCGAGATGGATTTGGAGGACACTTCGCGGAAACTGTCCAGGATGGATTGGGCTGATTTTTTTAGCGCCTTCTGGAAGCGGCCCTGAAGGTGCGATGACTTCTTCGCAACCTCCACTATGACCGCACAGTCCGCCTTCACCACCTCCTCGATGTCGAGGGCAGTCTTCAGGTCCGGATCTGTGGGTAGAGCCTCGTCTTCCATCCGACTGGCGTAATAGGACACTCGAGTCTCGAAGGCGCGGCGCTCCATGTCAGCCATCTCCCGGTCGAACGCAATCTGCTGCTCCTCACGCTTTGCAGCGTTGAGCTCGCGCTTGGCCTGGGCAAGGCCGACATACTCCCCAGTGGTGGGGCGTCTCCCACGTCCACGCGGAACCGTCTTTTTCGTCGGCCCGTTCTCCGACGAGTCCGAATTGGACTCCTTGCTCTTGTCCCCCTTAGATGTTTTGGGGGGACGCTTCCTCTTTACCCCTAAAGAGGTGAGGGTGTCAGTGCTCATGCAACTGTCGTCTGACATTTCGCTGCACTGGTACCGGTCCTTTCGTTCTCGCATGGGGTAAGGGGAGGAGCGGGATTCGCTCCTGCCGCTGCGAACCGACAATGCCGGTGAGCTGGCACGACTCCCCTTTTTGTTCGGTCTAAGTTTAAAGCCGGAGTCCACGGCCGATCTCATTGAGACCGCCGACGAGTCGGACTCGACGTCTTTTTTGCCATCACTAAGTGTAGCGGGCAGAACCGCCACACTTTCCTCTCTCGCTGCGGAAGAGCTGCGCGATCGCGCAGCAGTTGGCGAAGAACCACCTGCCGGCCCGGACCCCGGCAGCGGCCTGCTCTCAACAGGTTCGCACCTTTCTTCCTCACCTCTTGCGCCCACATGCGCAATCACGCCACGTAGAACTTTGCCCCCCCCAGAAACGGTGGGGCAGCCTGAGACCGAAATCTCAGGGAGGGATTCTCCTGCCTCCCGGCGGGTACCCTCCTGGGGTAGTTGCTCTTTAATTCTACTTGTCATGATAGATTTGACAATTTGCGGGTTGTCATCCCCCTCCAAACGATGGCACTTTAGGGGCTGCCCTTCCCCGGACCAAAATTTCACCCACGCGCCGTCCACACGCCGAGGGCGCCCTATATACACCACAGAGGGCGGGAGGTGTCTGCGGGGTTGTAACAAGTTTTCCTTCTTGTCGCCCGAGTGGGCTGCCTGTCCGCCTGGACAGACACGTACCCGGCTACGCCGAGACCGGGATCGTTGTGCAAGCCAGAACAGAACAGGCGACATCGCAACAAAGGTTGGCGTGAAGCCCGAGTTGAAAACACCTTGCGCATAGAAGCGCTTGAAGGGCGCCCAGAAGGGGCGCCGACCTTCCCTATTCCCCCCCGTATAACAACACCAGAAGAGGCGCCGTCAAAACTCCCGCTGCCCAAAAGTGGGCAAGCCGTCGGCCAGAAGGGCCGCGTACGAGAGGTGCAAGGCCCCGAAGGGGCTCCCGCTTATAAACCAGGTATTCACCCAGTTCCGCAACAAGACCCGCCTCCCTTCCCTCACAGAAAGAGGTTAGGGTCCTGCTGCATCGACCATCGCGGACTTGAAACCTAGCCTACGCAACGCCCGGCATAAGCCACGCACACCACCTTGCGCACAAAGGCGCGTGAAGGGTGCCCAGGAGGGCACCAGCAACCCCATCCCCCCGCGCTACAACACCCAGAAGGGGCCCCGTCCAAGCTCCCGCTGCCCGAAAGGGGCAAGCCGCCGGCCAGAAGGGCCGCGTACGGGAGGTGCAGGGCCCAGAAGGGGCTCCCGCCTATAAACCGGGTACTTACCCGGTTCTGCAACGACCATCGCGAGCATTTTGAAAAACAAAACGTTCGCGAGGCCCCACAACCGCCATGCGCATAAAAGCGCCTGAGAAGGCTTGCCAACAGCCCCACCAGAAAAGGTGTAACGCCACTTCGCCATCCCGAAGCTGGAGCTCCAAACTCCTCGCGCGTCCAGCGCCTGAGGGGTGCCCAGACAGCCACCTGGCCACCACCGTGACGCTCCGACCAGGCCTCGTCATACTCCCTACTCGTCTCCACTTAGCAGCAGCGAAACCCACCTACAGCCGGTACGATTTTGCCGCTGCACCATGAAGACATAGCCTCATTGTTTTCCACCCATCTAGGCTAAGGGGGGGAAACAAAGACGAGTTAGGGTGACGCCCTGGTCAAGAGACCCCTTGCGATTGAATCGCCTAAAGGGTGCCCAGAAGGGGCACCGACACTACTCCCTTCGCTGCGCCAGAAGGGGGCAAGCCTATGGGTGCTGCACCAGAAGGGGCTAAGCCAATGGGAGGTGCGAGGCCCAGAAGGGGCTCCCGCCTGTGCGCTGGATGTTGGCCGTCGAGTTTGCATGCTCATTCCCACCTCCCGCGAGACATGTCAACCCTACGTTGCCCAGGGAGCGCCAGGCGCAACTTTATCGTCCGCGCCCAATCATCATTGGAACGCGGCAAATAAGAGTCAGGCACACGAGGAGGCCATCCAACACGCACCCCAGCTTTACTTACCTTACCTTATCTTTTCTAACCCAGTTTTACTAAACTTGTATAAATCTTGCAGCTACTATAACACCATGGAGTTGGAGGTAGTTCAGATATATATAAAGGCGCTTATAAACGTCCATCGCGTGCGTGAGGATGATATCGGCATTGTGACTCCCTACATAAGACAGGTACGTTTTACCTTTATTTAAATATTCTGTTTGGTTGTAGTGTAGTATTCTGCGAAATGGTTCATAAATAAAAATAGATTGATACTACAATAAGAGTCAAAGTCAAATATTCTTTATTCAAATAAACTTTAGAAATGTGCTTTTGAATCGTCCATAATTTTTTTACCTATTACCCATTCAGGACGTCTATTTTTTAGCTGTGGAGAAGAATGGGCGCAAGAAACTCCACAGCTTTAATTCAATATGTAACGACATTTGCAAAAATATATGCCCTTACGTTACCAAGTTATACAAGTTTAAAAAACCTTAGCAATATTTTGGATTAGAAATAGATTGGAGCATTTTAAACCCATGCTGTTTTGTCTTCAATGTAATCAGACACTTTGTAATAAGCTTTTTTATAAAGCTTTTCTTTAATAGCGATTTTAAATTTATTAATATCTAGGTCAATTATGGTGTTGTTGTGTCAGCGGAAGTTTGGATTAGGGAAAGATTTCAGTGGTCATATTTGGTCAACAATGATTACACTGTTTATGTTTTTAATGACAATAAGTATTTTTTGATATTTCACAAAATACTTGTTGTCATAAGTTTTTATTTGTTGAATGTTTAATAAAACGCTTGGCCTTCTTTAAGGATTTATGATCTAGCAACATAATACTTACTAATTTATTAATAAGAATGACAAAATTATATTTTATGAAGTTCATAATTAAAGTATGATAATCTAACTTTGTTTATTTTTTATTATACAGTGTACATGCTAACTTATAGTTTACCCAAAACGCCAGCATGTTAAAATAAGAATTAACAATGTCAAATAAATTAATAGTAAATTATGATCAATACAAAAAAAAATCAGAAACCTATTAAAATACAAATTGTCAATGATAGTTATATCAGGTAACATCAATAAAAAAGCTTAAGTATGTCAATACCCAAGTACGTTATTTTAGAATCAAGAGTAATGTTAACAATTTCGCTGTCCAAAAATTAAAACAATAGATTAATCAATTGTTATGTATCAAATGTGACTCATGGGACAGGGAAGTTGTTAAGTAAATGTATAGAGGTAAGCATTATTTGTAAAAATATGGTCGATTTAAAAACACTTCCGGTCGGGTCAATTTTAGAAATTATTGTTATTCTAAATTGTCTCGGGTCTGGGTGTTTTCTATGTATAATAAGTATGTATTTAAGTATTTTAAATATGCTTATCCGTTGTCTAGTAACTATTTAAAGAGTTTCATAACGAAGCTTCTCTTGATAGAATTGGTGTGCGAACACTACACATTGAAATGAAACAACTTTTACGGATCTACTCGCGTTTATTTTACACAGGGAGTCCGTGACCACGGACCCTGCAAAGGGTTCAAAACGTCAGGATAAACATTAAATTTAAAATTAATGTTCAAAAAAAAATTATAATAAACGCGAGTAGATCTGTAAAAGTTGTTTCATTTAAAAAAATAATACTAAGAAAGAATACATAGCTTAATTAATCCGGGTATGGGCAGGTGTACAAGATAAAGACGTGGCTGCAGCAATGCGGCTGGGAGCGCGTGGAGGTGGGCACGGTGGAGGCGTACCAGGGCAAGGAGAAGCGCGTCGTGCTCGTGTCCACCGTGCGCGCCAACTGCGCGCTGCTCGACCACGACGCGCGGTTCCAGCTCGGCTTCCTCGTCGACGACAAGGTTAGTTTCAAATTCAAATTCAAAATTCAAAATCATTTATTCAGTTTAGGCTACAAATAGCTCTTATGAACGTCATTATGCCATCGGTTCGTAAGTCTACTCTGGGCGGGAGATCTTGTACTGAGAAGAACCGGCAAGAAACTCAGCAAGTGTCCAGCTCTTTTCTCCCTTACAGCGTCAAAAATATTGGAAAATGCCCTATCATAATAGGACACTTTCCATCACAAATAAAAACACAAAATATAAATGACAATCACACATATTAAAAAAAAAACAAAAGAGAAAATAATAATAATATCTAAGTTTGCAAAACATCAGTTACCAGTTAAAATTTTCACAATGTCATACAGCACTAATAAAGGTCAAAAATTGTCTAAGGTAGAAAAAAAACAAAATTAAAAATAGTTAATAATAATAAAAATAATAGTATGCAAGAGCAGACCAGCCTCCACAGGCGGCACCCGTTCACGAGTATGACATATGAATCAGCCATCGCTTCACTCAACCATATCTTAGGGAATGTAACGATAGTTATTTGTCACTAGCTGACCCGGCGGACTTTGTCCGCTTTGACAGTTTCTATGACAACAAAAGGAACAAAAAGCATATCAAAAAACAAACAAACCGCCTTTCGCATTTATATTATTAAAGTTAGGATTGAGTGATTTAAGTGATAGGATTACAAATAAACAAAATAACTGTTTATATTTTTTATTATGTTATGCTCTTTTAGTTATACTCATACTGTATGTTTTCCAAATAAATAAAATAAAAATAAAAATAAGTTATTATTTTATTGTAATAAAACGACATACACCAATAACATTTATCACATGAATACAAGGCTAAATTAGATTAATTATTATACAATGACATTGGAATATAATTTAATTATACAATACAATACATACTACGTCATCACTATCTTCATCGTCAGAGTTACATACATTACTCCATTGGTCCCACAAACTTTCACAATAAGTCAGTAATGCCTGTTTGATAGTTGGTGCATTACCACGTTGATTATGCTTTTTTTTTTACTTCGCCTCTTTTGTCAATCCCCGTTATCGTCAATGTCCCGTTATCATGCAAATAGCCTATACTGCCCTAATGCTGGGCAAAGGTCTCCACCATTGAAATCAAGTCATCGCTACAGCCACAATACACATAATATACAGTAGTTCGACTTCATACTAAGCGCCCGAATCGACGCACGCACACACAGGCGTCGTTTACACGGCCGCTAAGCCATTTTGGAAATGGCAAAACTCCGCAGTGCCACGCCGCGCGCCGGCGAGACTGGTCGAGTGAACTGTCGGTTGTGTCGCGTTGTCGCGCCGCTTTGCTCGCGCGCTGTCCGCCCGCCCGCCTTTTTGTTTCTTTTTTTAATAACGTGGTAATAATGGCGGCGTCACGACAATATTACACAAACTGCTGTGTTTACGGATGCCTAAACACAACAGTGACAAAACTAACAATGTCATTTTATTAACTTCCTGCTGAAAAACTTTTCTGTTACAAACTTAAAAATAATGTAATTAATAAATAAATGTTATTTATTATGTACATTATGTTTTATTCCTGAGCCTAAAACACCACACATAGGTACTTACAATACAAATCTACACACGCCTGCTTTATTTTTGTAGGCGCCAACCCTAGCACTCCGCCTAGCCGTAGGTATTTAAGTCAAGAATACGGCCCAGTTAAACTACTGTATATTATGTATATTGTGCTACAGCTAATAGGTATTGAATAGAATAGAATTTTTTTATTCAAAACCACTTAAAATAATGTAAATACATAGACAAAATACTTAGGACTAGTGGTGTTGAAACGGTCTCCACTCAGCATAGTGTCGAGATACCTGGTTGGCACCCCGACGCTGATCTTCCGTGGAAACCAGAAAAACAATAAGATAAATAAATAAATAAATAAAAGGTAGGTGACATCACTGCACGCCAGCGCCATCAATCACATCAAATCAGATACACTGTTAAAGCTCTAGTTTAAAGAAAATCGGAAATGCGAAACCTTGAAAATATTTTACTTATCATTAGAAGGCATCAATACTACTTAAGGGGTTGACTTTTGGATATGTAAAAGATATTCCTTAAATTTACGTTTGAAAACTGGAACGCTACACGAACTTCTAATCGGTGGAGGAATGTTATTCCAACACTTCGTGGCCGCGTAGCGAAAGCTGCCACGAAATGCGGCTGTGCCAGTTTTGGGACACACTAGACGAGTAGCTTTTCTAAATGGTCGACATGAAAACTTAAGTTTTTTGTAGAGATATGACGGGGACTTATGTTTTATAACGCCAAACAAAAGACATGCAAAGTGAAGTGAGCGCCTTGTTTCCATTTTCATCAAATCATTTTGATTTAGGTATGGAGTGACGTGAGCCCTACGCGGTATAGGAAAGCAGTAACGAACGCAAGCATTCTGAACTCGCTGGATAAGTCGCTTAGTATTACCCAGCAAGCACTCACCTATTACAGTGTCAGCATAATTTAGCCTAGAAAGAATCAATGACTCGCACAAATAAACTCTAACATCAACATTCAAAAATTCACGAATCCTGTACAAGACTAACTAACTATTGGCTAACTTTACTCTTCTGTAGCATAGTCGACAGTGCCTTAAATTGAATAAAACTTAAATTTTGCTATTGATTACCTTATGCTATTATCTATACTAATATTATAAAGCTGAAGAGTTTGTTTGTTTGTTTGTTTGAACGCGCTAATCTCAGGAACTACTGGTTCGAATTGAATAATTCTTTTTGTGTTGGATAGTCCATTTATCGAGGAAGGCTTTAGGCTATATAACATCACGCTGCGACCAATAGGAGCGAAGCATCAGTGAAAAATGTTGCAAAAACGGGAAAAGAGCCTAAAAAATTAAAAATGCTGCCGAAAGTCACTATTCCACGCGGACGAAGTCGCGAGCACAGCTAGTACTTTAATATGCAGAACATGTTTGAATATTTCAACAGTTTTTATTCATAACTCAATCAATCAATTTCAATAATAAAAAAAACTCAAAACGTGATGGGAATATTCCCACTTTTTACAGTTTTTTTAACATATTACAGAGTTAATACGTCCACAGTTATTTCCGAGTGGCTTAATATTAACATTTTGGTTATGAGAAAAAAAATGAGAAACAACTTAAATGAATCAATTGACCTTTCTTCATTCAATACTAAATATATTTGTAAATGGCAATTTTGTAAATTTTAACATTATGTAGTAACTTGTAAAATTTTTAGGTTAAGTTATTTACGACACCTTTACAGGGAAATGTAACATTACATTTATTGTAATATAGATTATTATATAGATTATTATTAATGTAACCTTATATGTAATATGGGAAAGTGATTATGGTAGTAGCATGTGGAATCCGATCCGATCCGAACCCTTTGCAAAATCTAGTAGGGCACGGGGACACGCACTTTAAGTGTGTGATGCCGTTCCCTCTAGAAAACCTCCGAAGGTGATTCGTTTCACACGACTTGAGGAACCCTTTACGCACCTCGCTGCCCCCAAAACAGCCTAGTGACGCTGAAAATGCCGTTTGAGGCAATCGGCAATCTCTCTCAAAAGAAAAAAGACATGTGGAATTGAATAAATAAATAATTTAATTATTGCAGAGGTTCAACGTCGCCCTCACACGTGCCAAAGCGAAGCTGATCGTCATCGGCAACCCCCTATGCTTGGAGAAGGATGAGAAATGGCGCAAATACATCAACATGTGCAGAGCGTTCGGAACCCACTACGGGTTTGACGCCGAAAGTGCTGACGGGTGCGCCACACAAAAGGATGTGATCGATCGCATCACCCCCATGATGAAGAGTCTGAAGGTTGACAATAAAGGGAACGCATAAGCGCGTTTCGGACCATACGTTATTATACATATGTTATAACGGCTACTTCCCATTTGGTAACTAACTAACTACTAACTTGGTTGGCGCAGCAACCCAGCAACCCAAAGTGAGTCTTGGTCTCCGATAATAAGAGCTACAATTTGGTAAACCGGATTTAATGTGTGAAGTTAAAAAAAAAATTGTTTAAAAAGAGGTAAGTAAGCCGTAAGCAAGTAGCCGTTTTAACCCCCATTTTTATACTTTTATAGAGCGGTTTGCACCGGAATATTGAAGTTAGATTTAAACAACTCTTTAGCTGATAATGGCAATTAAGATGGCACCGTCAATTGAAACTTATGTTATATTACATACAATAAGATAGAAAACCAAGGAAATATAATTATAATATACTAGAAAGCTGTACCAGTCAATAGGGTTGAAACGTCATTATAACTGACAGAATTCAAAGAAATTTAATAAAGTTAAAAAAGTTAAGCAAAACCCTTGTAATTCTGGTGCAAGTTATAACTTTTGATAGTAACTTGAGCTCTTTATGTCGCTTACAACTTAGATTTTTACTTAGATATTTTTATCATTAAGTGTAAAAATTTTATTTCGTTGCGCTGTAACTAATTTTATAGTTTTCTGATGTTAAATGGGCTTGAGCCTCTCTACTGACCGATTATTCACTGCTCCAACTGTGATATATCAGCCATAGTCCACCATTTACGGCTGATGCCACTTAGTGGTAAGTGCTATATTACTAACTGCTATTGGCGGTTAAAACGTTATGTGGTTAAACCATGATAAGACTAAAGAACAGGTATTCTAGGCATACCTTTTTATACCCGACGTGTTGACCGAGTTACACCGGTCATAGACACAGATTGACTGAAGTCGAAGTGAAGACTGAGCTTGGGTTAAGAGCCCTTATGCATTTCCTTAAACCGTACAAACTTGAAAGTTCCATTTTTTTAAGATAATATTAAAAGTGATAGTGATTACTTGATTTCAATGATGAAGGTCTTTGCCCAGCAGTGGGAAAGCCATAGGCCATATTTACTTTTACTTATTAAAAGTCCATTTAAAAAGTTTAAATAAAAAAATCCAGTCGTACAATTTTTTTAAATAAAATAAAGTTTTATCATTTATTGTAACAATGTATTAGTTTGAAAAATTTAAACTTTGACGTTTGTAATATTTAAAGGCTTTTACCGGTTCACTGTCCCGCAGGCTATATAATTGTAATAACATTATATAATCATAACAATTGATTATTGTTTCGGACAGTGCACCTGTTGAGACCCGTCGACAACTTTGTTTAAAATGGAACGCGAAAGTTTGAAACTGTTTAATATAATAGCATAGTCTGAATGATGTGAACACTGAACATGACAGAGGCATATTCTTTAGGCGCTCGCTATAACTAGCTCAACCCGTCACAAACGCTACCGCTTCTCATGCTATTTATCATACTATACATTAATACGATAAGAAAAAACTTTGTACCCCATTTTTAAGCACATTGCGCACAAGCAAGAGTGAGATTTGGCATGGTTAAAGTTCATATGAAAAAGGAGTGATGAATGATAAAATTTATATATAACAAATATGTGTTTCATTCAGGGCTTTTAATACCGTTAAAACGTTGGTATCGCTTCTGACACCGGTAAATAAAGTACCGGTATGCTTGGTATCGTTACCTGGGTGGCATTTTACCGTTAATCTAAGTAACCGCTCTACGCGGATTGGCTAAAGCGCAATAATTAATGGAATCGGGCGTTATTTTGCGCAAATCCATAGTACAAAAAAAAAATTAATTTAAATAATATGTAGTGTTAATTCCGCTAACTCACTCGCAATATTTAACAAAAAAAGTATCGATACTTTTCTAGATAACGTTACCTGCATTACCGGTACCAAATTACCTGTACCGGTACTTCTAGTGGGCATTTGGTAACGGTATCAAGCTCTGGTTTCATTACATCGTTTAAACATTGTATATTTTGTTTTAAGTAGGGTCGAATTTCGACCACCGGGCGACCTTTTTTTTTTTAAACAGACACGCACATGAGAACTTTAGCGGATTCAGACTGCAGCACGACACTAGTCTGCTATTTCGACAGCTATACCATAAACAAATAGGAAAATATCTTCCTTGTTATGTCACAAATGAAACGTGCTCTCTATGTAAAAACGTTAAAATGGGAGAAATCGTGCAATCAGCACAAAACGAAACACGGAACATTTTAATTAAAATATTCCTTGCGCTATATGATAGCATTATCACTGATTTCTGACTTCCGCTGCGAAAAATTAACCAGGAACCTACTTTTTCTACATTTTTGCAAGTTTGATCAAAAGTCTCCCGAGATATTCAGGGTCACGAAAACGGTACTACGTGATTTTTTTAAATATTTTATATCATCATATTCATTACAAAAAGGTTCTAACGAATTTTTTATTAAACCGTTTTCGTGAATACCTTGCATACTGTATTGTATTTTTTATAATTAAAATATACAGCAAAGAGTTTAATACAAGTATATACTAGAGTTCAATTTATGCTTTAACTAAGATGGATAATAATAATCACCTAAAAGAAACAGTTTTAGTAACTCCATTATCAGATGTGTTGTATTGTCACTTTGGCACTTTAGGCCCTATGTTATAATACTTCAGAGTAAATATCGATGGAGACTTTTTGTCAGTACATATATTTAAAAACTAAGCGAAAAGGCGTAGAAAAAATACCTACCTAAGGTATATTTTTAGCAAATGAAATGCTTTTTTTTTTAAATAAAATTACGACTATAATTATTAACGATTTATTGTAATACGTCGAAAACGTGCCATGTGCCTTTTATAATATTATATTTTTGTAATCTTTGTGATTCTAATTAGTAGTACATGACATGCTGTAGTATGTTTAAAATGTTTAGGTTTAAGTTTATTTTGTAAGTCCTATATTACAGGTATCTGTATTGGAAACCACCAAAAATATGTGTCATGATTTTGTTACCTATGTCTGTGGGTGTTTTAAGCTTTTGACAATTATTCTAGTTTAATATGAAACTGGGTTTACAAATCCAAAAAACTTTTATTTTACTTTTTGATAACTCTGTATACTGATGTTATCTCTTTTATAATTTTTATTATTAAGCATATTAGAGATTTAAGACAAGCGAGCAAATATGTGCTTTATGTGTCAATGCCGATATGCTACCTGTGTTTGTGTTTAGCGACTCTAAACCACTTTGGTTGGTTTATAGAATTAAATTTGGTACGGCATATAAGTAGCCGGTCAAAATAGTAATACTCTTAAGCCTGGCCATGAAAGTGTAAGTGTCCATTAGTGATTACTTCATCATACGTGTCATGAGCATTTATTATTATTATGTTTATATAAAAATAACGAGAACACCCTCAGATAGACGAAAACGAGGTTATTCTCTAGTCCGCCTATGTCACATTCTAGTACTCGTCCACTAGACCCTGAACTTTGCAGTTTTTCACTTTCCTCATTCCATTATAAATAACATATTTTGTAAAAACATGTTTTAAAACTTTGTTTTTAAGTCAAATACATTCCAAAACTAAATTATATATTATGCATCAGCTAAAGCAGTTAATCTGGCTGTTATGTATACTATTTAGTCATTAACTTACTAGACATTATGTATAATAGCTAGACAAATTCGTCTTTGTCATATCAATATACATATAATGCATTATATATTAATATGACTTTACAAGGAAGACGAATTTGTCTAGCTATTATACATAATGTCTAGTAAGTTTAGGCAAAAGTAATAGAACGCATTTTTTAACTGCTCTGTGGTACATGCATTTCATTACATTAAGATGTGTAGATATTTAGTTATGTCTGGAGCTAACTAGTTATTAAGAAGACATTGACATGACTATAATTATGTGCAGATCAATATATTAATTGGTAAAATTATATAAAAATATTTAAATTACTGATAATGTTTCCTGTGAAAATGGGAATGTAACTGAAGATTATGTATAATAATAACAATGAGTAACTAATGCATAAAGGAGAATGCCCACCGTAGTATGGGCCTTAGTATCGCTACAAATGATTTTGTACAATAATGATTTTTATATCAAAAATCAAGTTTTTTATTTTCAAAAAACCCTGTTAAATAATTTGCTTTAACTTCTCCGACGAGAAATCCCCATATTGTTTAGTAATTAAATTCACTTTCATTTAATTTGATTTTTTTACATGTCGAGTTGTCGTTGTCTCCTCGGTGTTGCCATTTTGTAACAAGCAAATCGATTTACCAAAATATAATCGTTTCACTTTTAGTTATTTCATTTGCCACTTCAGTTTGGCTATTCGCTTGGTTATATCCGTAACCCCGCTTGCTATTTATTATATTATATTATTTATAGTGCTGAGTATATACAAGTACCTACTCTACCGATCCAAAACCGTTTTCTGAAACCGAGCACGATAAAGTAACGAGTTGGCTTATGTTAAAAATATATTACAGTTGTCGCGGAAAAAGTCTCATTGAACAATAAATACACCGGCGAGTAATATCCATTGTGGTATCGGTTTGGTTCCCAAAACCTCCACACTAAAAGTATGTAAAAAGTCTCTGTCTCGAATATAATACAATACTGTAATGCGATTTAATACATTTTCCATTATAAAATTATTGAGACAAACATAAGCCAGCTCGATATTTTAATGAAATAACTACAAGTGAATCGATTATATTTTGATAAATCGATTTGCTTGTTACAAAATGGCAGCACCGAGAAGACAACGACAACTTGACATGTCAAAAAAAATCAAATTATACTAAATAATATGGGGATTTCTCGTCGGAGAAGTTAAAGCAAATTATTTACAGGGTTTCATGAAAATAAAAAACTTGATTTTTGATATAAATTAGGTAGATGTACAATTCGAACAAGGACGATACCAAGAATGGGCATTTTCCTTTATAAGTAATAATCAGATGAGAATTAAATTTTATTAATTGTAGTCGTGTGGACCACGGTAAATATTATGAAGAGGACGTAAAATTGGCTATAAGAGACTAAAAAGAACTAGAAAAGAACATTCCAATAATCAACAGTTTAAAGTTCAATTATCGACCTTTTACTGTCATGCGCACACGCACGAATAATACTATTTAAAGACAAAGACATGCAACTACTCAAAAGGACATGTCAATATAGATTTACTATTATTAATTACAATAATTAGAGAATATAAGTTTTTTAGTACCTATGTTTAGTATTATAAGATATAATTGGATTATAAACAAATAATCCTGATATTGTCTATACATATAATACATTTATTCAAATCTGGTGTTTTATGAAAATACGGACAAATAGATACATAAATAAATTTAAAAACTAGTATTAAGTATATACGTACTGTACATGTAACTGTTACTGTAACAGTCAACTGTATAAGCATACAAGAGTATTTCAATATACACTGTATAGTGTGTACGTACAGTGCTATACATATAAGAAAACTTTTTTGCCATGTCATGCCATGTCGCTTATTGTCAAAGAGTGTTTATGGTATACAGGGTACATATAATAGACGCCGAATAGAGGAACAAAGACACGATTAGCTAGTAAAAAGTACACAAACCGATCCCTATCATACATAATAGTTATCCCCCACAATCAGAACTTAGGTTATGCAAACAAATTCAAAAACACCACTTAATTTGTCTAGATTTTTAAGCAAGCTATAAAATTTGTTGCTTGAATATAAATAACTTCCTATGCACGTTCGGTAGTACAGAATGGAGTCTGCATGGGTCATTATCATTTCGTTGTATAACTGACTTATATATCAATTCCAAATTGACTGCTGCTTTGAATCATATATTTTTTATAATATACTTTACTGGATCTACTATTACTAGCTTCTTGTGGATCGAAATATTTAATTATGTCAAATTTTACCTATAAGAAAACACTGTTTGGTACCTACTTTGATTGTAAGCTGAATCGGTATATTGAAATACTCGATAGTGTAAGGGAATTAAAAATTTTGATTTCTTTTATTTTCGAAGATTTCTTTATCTTTGTAAAATCTGTATTTTTATAATATATTACAATTGGTACATATAAACAATCATTGATTAATATTATATCTGATGAAGAATTTTTTTTGTTTAAAATAGAAGATTCTGAAATTTAATATACATTTACTATTGACAAAGCAAACTTGTAACAAATAATGAAAAAAATAAACATATTTTGATTACTTTCCCTTATAAATTGAAATGGAAGATTTCCTCAAATATTTTTTGTTCTATGACCATGATGTTACTTAGATTTATTTAGTACTTCTTAGGAGAGCTCTTGTTAAACTGTCGTACTTTTATACTTAAGGTTTGACACTGTGATGCTCAACATTTTATATATCTACAAATAAAAATTTTAAAAATCGATGTTTGGTGTTCTCTTTTTTGATTGTTTTTAATATATTACCTAAAAATAATTGTACTTCGCAATTAATTTGTAGGTCTATCTTTTGCTAAAAATAATAACATCTATTCACAAAAACTGTAATCTGTCTTTTTAACAAATGCTTGCCCCAACCGGAATGGTACCCGGAAACCTGCAATGCACTGCCAGAGTGCGTCATGCTGCTATTTATAAGTCTCAATTCCCTGGTTTTGAAATTGAGGCCTTATGGCCACACATTGACATTGACATTGGTCTTATGACCAGAAGAATTTAGGCCCTTTTTCAGTTCTCTTGAATAATAATCTGAAACCAATACTTAATTTCTTGTTTTTTTTGGTTCAAACCTGAAGCTGGGCTTGTATATCAAAGTATGGACACCACGTAATCACAAACCAAATCAAATAAACCACTTTCTAGATGTAGTTAAAAATTTTCATTTACAGCAATGTTTTATGGTGTTTTATTTTCGGGAATATTAGCAGATTTTATTCCCATGTTTAAAAAAACTCAAAGAACTTGTCAGTCTAAAGTACTATAGACGTCAAGAGTTTCGTTTTTACGCTTGGCTGATTTTCAATCATATCATAATTTAATTATTATCAATAATTTAATTATTCAATTAATAAACTTTTACTGACTATTGAAAAATCAGCCCCATCAGATTATTGACAACTGGTGTATGCATTATTATGACTTTGCTACCTATTTATAAGAGTAAGGCTTAGGCTTAGGTTATTTACTTTAAAAAACTAGAAAGTTTGAAATAAACTAAATTATTAAAATAAAACAAAAAACCCGACTGCCAAAACAACTCTAAATAAATATATATACATATACCTACTCGTAAAAACCGGAACCGGACTATCATAAAAATTAACTGAAAAGAAAAAAACAAGCTCTACGATCTCGGAATTCAATTTGAGCAATGTTGATGCAACGCGAAATATTTCCTGTGTGGCTCATTTTGGCACGGCCACCATCACCAACCCGAAATCTGAGTTTACAGATAATTAGTGGGGCCATGGTTCAAAAGTTATAAGGGATACAAGTTGGCCGTGCCAAAATGAGGCTCATTTTGGCACGGCCACCTTGTATCTCTGAAACCACGGGTCGTAGCGAAGATCTGATTACACCAATAATTAGTGGGATTTAGTGGATAAATCTCAGAATTAGTGGGGTCATGGTTCAAAAGTTATAAGGGATACAAGTTGGCCGTGCCAAAATGAGGCTCATTTTGGCACGGCCACCTTGTATCTCTGAACCCACGGGTCGTAGCGAAGATCTGATTACACCAATAATTAGTGGGAATTAGTGGATAAATCTCAGAATTAGTGGGAGCTTCTATGAAAAGTTATATCAATTTTTCGTTTTCCCATAGTAGATGTACAATCGCGTACATGAAGCTTATTGATAATTTAATTTAACAACTTAAAATTGAAAGGTATAAAGAGTCTAGGTAAGAATCTAGGTATATATCTAGAGAATCGGATACATGTATGGATATAATTGTACATGACATTAATTTAATGTCGAGAACCAAAAAAAAATAAACTAGTTAGTATATAAATGCATTTCTTTAAAAATATAAAAAGGCTCATTTAAATGCTTTACAATTTAATAATTAACCGACTTCAAAGAAAAGATGAGGTTCTTTTTTACTATTGTATGTAGATAAACTATGTCCGTCGATATCTCCATCAATTGTAGACCGATTTTCAAAATTCTTTTAATTCCATTACCGAGGTGGTCCCATTGTCACCAAGTCACGATCTGATGACGATGAAAAGCACATAAGTCAAACGATTATTTGCATACATAATCGTTCGACTTATGTTCTTTAGTCTGCCGAACCTTTGTTTGTAGGCACACACAACGCGTTACTTATTTTTTTTTTCTAATGATATTAAAGTACCTATTTGCGTCTGATTGATAGTCATCTTTCCATGTTGATTAGCTATTGATGGAAGGTACCTAAAACTCCTCAACGGTATAATTCTTTATATCGTAGCTTTATGATTGAGCGCTGTTCTAATGTAAAGTGGGCCATTCAAAAAATATAAAAATATTTAATGTTTAATAGATAAGTATCAAAAATTCTCCCATTACACTAAAAAGCAAAATTTAAAATAAAAGTTTAAAAAACAGCTTTTAAAAATGTAACTAAGATGTTAGAAATCTTTTACTTAACTTACATACCAATTTTTGTAGTCAGTGCTAGTAATCTAAAACTAATTTATGATATGCTGGCACCGACTCATGTATTCGTGTTTTTAATCTGTTTGGTGCTTTGACTGTATTCTGTTACGCCTATATTAAGTACTTACTTATATTAAGTTCTATCTATTTATTTAATTAAGTTAAGATTTTATTTGATTAGGTATTTAATATATATGGCAACTACTATTATTATTATTCAGAGGATTAGAGCATTAAACCAAATGGAGAGGCCATGCGCACGAATTTCTATGAAAAAAAGTCTGTCATTGTCTGCGGGGGACGAGGTAAACGCACACAAATACAGTTCACACTGATGCATTTTTCAATGACGTCGCTACGTACGCAACTACAAAATTATTAAACACTAGCATAAACTAGACGCACACTAATATATTCACACACAGGGATAGCCTGTCCGTGCACGTGTCTGACGACAACTTTATATAAACGTCGATAGGGCTTGACACTATCGATTAAATTTGTCGATGCCAATAATAATGACATAGCCCGAAAATTTTAATAGTTAAAATCAATCACATCAAGTTATTTAATTTACTTGTTTATCTACACAAGTAAATCTCGCGACAAGCTTTTATATTATATAATTGTGTAATGACGTTATAAGTTCAGAGTAGGTACTTTCAGTCGGTTTATGAACTAAAGTATCCTCAAGTGACTAAAATTTCTCAGAACGACTTAACTGCTCGAGATTGCATGTCTTCTCTGGGTTCATTGAATTTATCAGTACTGGAGATCGAGGAGGCTTTAATAATAAGCGTGCTGGTTTAAATGGTAAACCAGCATGGTAACCAAACATATTACTAAAAATGTATGCCGAGAATCTTGCGGGGCCATTACAAATATTATTATAACAAATCGCTTCAAATGGTATATTTCCATCACAGTGGAAATCGGCACATCTGACTCCCATTCACAAAGGTAGTGATACAAATGTTGTTTCCAACTATAGGCATGTATCTATTCTTTCTTCCTGCATTGGGCAGTCTTAGAATCCAAAGTGTGGCAAAAAAATGTATTGGCATGTCAAACAAAAACTTCATCATGAAATGTTGAAGATATCTGCTTCAAAATTGAGGTGTAAGATTCCAACTGAACAAACATACATACATACATACATACATACATACATACATACATACATACATTGCAAGTTTAATAAAAGCTTGTAAAAATAGTTGGCTATCTAACCCAGACTCTCAAACAGAAGGAACAGAAAAACTGAACAACATGTATTTTCATGGTTCCATAACGCAGATCAATCTTTTATGTGGGTAACGTAGGATCTTAAAGGAAGACTGAAAATAGAATAACAAAATGAAAAAGGAACTTTCCACATTTGGCTGGTCCGAATCTTGACAATTTTAGATCATAAAAAATAATAATAAATAATAAATCTCCTGCCTCGATTCAGGCAGGAAATTTTCCAAGTCTTTGGAGAAAGGTTTTTCATGTCTGAAAAAACATTTCTTCGACCAAGATTTCGATCAACCGATAAAAGCAGCTGGAGCGCATGAGACAACACTTCTGGGCGCAGTGGTTGCGAGTTTTCCTCTGTGTACTTCAACAACGCGTGAAATGGCAAAAATATTGTAACGGAAACATACCTAAAGGTTGAAGACATGGTTGTTATTAAAGAGGAGCACCTTCCACCGATGAAATGGGTCCTAGGACGCATCAACAAACTATACTATGGAACTGACGGTGTTTGCAGAGTTGTGGACATTACTACGTCCAAGGACATCTGAAAAAGAGCATTAACCAAAGTTTGCGCTCTGCCCATAGGCGATTCTCATGAGGTCCTTGGAACCTCAGCTTCCAAGAGGGAGGAGGATGTAAAGCATACTAACGGCAATGGGGGAGGGAGCAAGGACGACGCAGTGAAACCACTGACTAGCGACACCGGCGACGGCCGGTCAATGACATCTATCTATCAACGAAATTTCAGCTCGTACGCGCGTCCCTGTTTTATTTATATTTTATTCCGAATAAAGGAATTTTACTGTTTCTTCGGTGTATTACTTAAAACTAGGCATCGTCGTAAACAAATGGTAATCAATAATTTTTACTTCATTATTTTATTTTCTAAACGAAAAAGAATTAACAACAATTCAATAATCTTTATTTTTATTGTAAATATTTCAAAGAAGTTATTTTTAGTACTTTATAATAATAAAAAGCACACATATTTTAATAATTTCAAAGTTGCCACGACACGCTGTTGAACTGCAGTATAAAACAAAAAGTTTGAAAATACTGTGAGCAAATCGTGTGCGTTTAGGAGTCCACGAAACATGATTTTCACAAGCTGTGATCCTAATATATAAATATAATAAATACATCTTTTGGAAATCTGAAAAATATATAGCCAGAATAAACATTATGATGAAGTCTATATCGATGTTTTGTTTTTGTACTGTCGCAGCTCTAACTTTGTTGCAGTGTGGCTAATGTAATTAAATTTAAATTTCCTATTTTCGGGATAAATGACGGGACGTCAAACTATTATATTAATGAAGTAGACCGATCCTAAACATACAGTTTCATAGTATTGAAATTTTTTAAAGCAATTTAGTTGCAAAAAACGTCGGAAAACGAAAATAAGTAACAATTTATAAATAGTGATTTATTATTAATTAAATAAGCATTTGTATTAAAAACAGTTTTAACGATAAAGAACGTGAAGTATAAATTGTAATTCAATGTTGGCTCATTCAATTTTAAAAGTAACCCAAAGTTGCAACTTGACGTTTTAGTGGCAACACTTTTTGATTGACAATATTTTTTCAGTTTTTTGCAAATTTTGTGCTTTATTCAACAATAATAAGACAAAATAATACTTACAGATGGAAAGTAACGTTATCCTTTTGTACATTCGACTTTTCTGATCGCTCTTTACACGAAAACACGCTGCAATTCGACATTTTTTGCTTACGTCCTAACGCATGCACCGCGATTTGTAAATGACGCCGGAACGCGCAAGAACTAGTTTTATATAAGCGATATGACCGCCGGTCATATAATTTTGGCAGAGGGGAACGCCTGTCAGTGGCGTCTCCGGTTTGTTTAATGCTCTAAGTTCAGAGGTGGCAAAAGTGACCTGGCAACACCTTGTTGTACATGCATATTCATTCAAATTCACACTTTAGGATAGTGTCCACAATCATAATAAAATTGCACCTAGACAAACTTTTGTACGAACTAAGATATTTATTCACTGAGTAGTCTTTATTCATCTTTTAAAACAAAGTACTTTACCACAACTTAACAAAAAAAACTACATGTTTACACAAGTGTGAACGACTTTATTTCGTACAGCACAAGGTTCACAATACCTCATACACAGATAAAGCAATCAAAACAATGCACTTCGCTGCACTTCTACTTTTTCAAAGACGTAACAGATGGCGCTGAATCCATTAATTTCATTGCCAAAATAACCTTTATAGTCTTCAACTGAATAATGAATAATGTATGACAATAAATTCAAGTAATAACTAAATGCTTATGTGCGCGACTGCACATGTTGTTTTTGTATGGAAAAAAGAAGTTGCTATAACTTTTGATCCATGGCCCCACTAATTCTGAGATTTATCCATTAATTCCCACTAATTATCCACTAATTATTGATGTAATCAGATCTTCGCTACGACCCGTGGGTTCAGAGATACAAGGTGGCCGTGCCAAAATGAGCGCTCATTTTGGCACGGCCACCTTGTATCCCTTATAACTTTTGAACCATGACCCCACTAATTCTGAGATTTATCCACTAAATCCCACTAATTATTGGTGTAATCAGATCTTCGCTACGACCCGTGGTTTCAGAGATACAAGGTGGCCGTGCCAAAATGAGCCTCATTTTGGCACGGCCACCTTGTATCCCTTATAACTTTTGAACCATGGCCCCACTTATTCTGAGACTTATCCACTAATTCCCACTAATTATCCACTAATTATCTGTAAACTCAGATTTCGGGTTGGTGATGGTGGCCGTGCCAAAATGAGCCACACATATTTCCTTGTCCGATACCTATACATAAAAAACACAGTGTAGGGTTCCGTAGCCCATCTCAATAATGCAGACTCTGAGAAGAGGGCTTTTATGAACATTTATTTAATGTAGATACTACCGGTTTCACACACCTGACAAAGTTATTTAAGTAGTTCCCAATGAGGAATTTGTACTGCGCCAAATACATTTTATAGGTTGGTTACTCGTAAACTTGTAAAACCTACTCAGCTGTGATAGTTTTCCTTTTAACTTCGTCATATACAACTACCCCATCACCATGCATCGAGGTGTGAGACAAGGAGATGTGATATTCTCCAAATTGTTCACAAATGCATTGGAGGATGTGTTTAAAACGCTGGACTGGAAAGGACGTGGCATTAACATCAACGGCGAACACATCTCACACTTGCGATTCGCGGACGACGTCGTCATCGTGGCCGAAACGTTGCAGGATTTACGGTTCATGCTGAACGGCCTAGCTGATTCTTCTCAACGCATCGGTCTCCGGATGAACTTGGACAAACCAAGGTTATGTTCAATGAACATGCCATTCCGGGACCGACTGCAGTACAAGGCGGTGCTCTCGAAGTTGTTAAGGAATATGTCTACCTCGGGCAGAGTTTGCAATTGGGTAGAAACAACTTCGAGAAAGAAGGCTAACAGAAGGATACAGCTAGGCTGGGCAGCATATAGGAAATTACGTCGGGTCTTACTCCACAAAGGTCGCCTATTCCACAAAGCCTAAAGACGAAAGTCTTCAATCAGTGCGTCCTACCGGTAATGACATACGGAGCTGAAACGTGGACACTCACGATTGGGCTGGTTCACAAATTTAAAGTCGCTCAGCGAGCTATGGAAAGGGCTATGCTCGGAGTTTCTCTGAAGGACCGACTTCGGAATGAGGTGATCCGACAGAGAACGAAAGTAATCGACATAGCCCATCGGATCAGCAAGCTGAAGTGGCAGTGGGCCGGTCATATTAGCCGCAGAACCGACAACCGTTGGGGTAAACGAGTTCTCGAGTGGAGACCGCGTATCGGCAAACGTAGTGTAGGACGCCCTCAGACTAGGTGGAGCGACGATCTTTTCAAGGTGGCTGGCAAGAGCTGGATGAGAGTAGCTGCGGATCGTGCTCGGTGGCGTGCACTTGGAGAGCAGTGGACTAGTATAGGCTGATGATGATACAACTACCGTGAATTTTTTCACGTATCCAAAAACAACCATTAGCTGGCAGGGAGGGGGAGACACTTTACTCTAACAAAATTTTGGACTTTAAAGCTGGATGGATGCCTCAATCAAAAAACGGTTTGTGGCAAATCCGCAATATTTTTGAAATTGCTATCCAATGATACCCCACACCATGGGGTAAGCCAGAAAAAAAATTACATCCCCACTTCACGTGTAGGCTAGGGGAGGTAATCTAAATAAAATATTTTTCAAAATTTTACTTTACCACTTTGTCGGCGTGATTAATATGTATATCCATGTCAAATTACAGCTTTCTAGTACTAAAAGTCTATTAGCTAGGCTGGGGATAGACAGACAAACAGACAGACGGACATGGCGAAACTATATGGGTTCCTTGTTAATTTACTTAGGTTCATTAGTTAGAATAGTGCGAACTGATGAATTTGTGTTGCTATTTTAGTCCGGTTTCTATAGCTTTAATTATTATTCTGAGGCTCTTATTGTTCTGAGCCAGTTTGTTTGACCATGAAGTGAAGCTGTAGTTAAACCACATGAGTATATATCCTACATTTTATCTACTCTGTGGTTAAACCTTAAACAGCTTCACGAGTTTGACATGTTCTGTTTGGAACTCTGGCAGGGCCTCAGAAAAATAACCACTTAACTCATTATCTCTGTTTCAGTACTCAGAGCTCATTATACATAGTCTATGACTTAACTAAAGCTATCGTTTGAGAAGGTTTGAGAGACAGCACAGCAAGCAAAGACTTTTGGTTCTTGGCGGAAAAGTGAAGAGCCATGATGTCTGCGATTTTGGTTTATTTTCTCGAATATTAATGTGAATTAATGGTGGATTATTAACCGTTAAGTGTTCGTGAGTGAGCATGTATGTTGGCAAATGAAACAAAACAGTGCAACGGTACTTTTCAAATTCTCTCAAGAAGTCCGCGTGAGAACTTAGTAAAGCCCAATATCTTTACTGAGGATACTCGAGAGGTTGGGGGTATATCATTTCTCACTTTTCATTTCTATTATCATTCATCATCATCCTATAAAGAGTTTATTACAGATAATACTAATGAAATTAAGAAACTAATGACATGGCAGCATGGTCATACCTTAGTCGGTTCCTCAAGGAAAGAACACACTTTAAAAAAAGCAAAGGTTGTTTGGTTTCATGGTTTGACAGCAAAGAAGAGTAGTTTGACAGTTTTGCAGAAATATTTCATGTGAAGTGTAGTGTTTTGTGTGTGAATAAAATGTGTTTAAATGAAGAAATAAATATATTAATATAATTCATAATTTTAAAAAATGGTTATCATTCTATTATTATTAATTCACTAATTACATATTTTTCTAACAAGTAACCTATTGCGAAAGTTCTTTGGTATTGTGTTATTTATTGAAGAATTCTAATTATTTTCATAAATTTGAAAACATGTGCGGGGAAGCAAATTTTATAGATATTTTAGTGGCAAGAAGAACTCAAAGTGGTATATTTAGGTTTATGACAAGAGATTGGTATCCAAAGAAGACTCAAGAATTGGAAAAGAATTTTACACCTCAGAATCTAAAGGATATAGCCTCACGTTCTTTATACTTGGAAGCTGTAATAGAAGCGGTAAATGACTCAATTTACTAACTAACATGACATAGAAAAAAAATGTCAAATCATTCTGCCCTCTTACACAAAATAAAAAAATAAAAAATAAAATATAACTATAAATTTATCTGGCTATACAAAGAATAGTAATGTTTTGCTAAACGTAGATGATATATTTTTTGTTACAGGAAAGTCTCAATACTGGTGTTAGCAAAGAAGATTTAAAGAAAGAAGTTTTAAAATACATTGAAGAGATAGGAATGGACAAGAAGCTCCATGTTATTAGATGGCTGGGCATTTTCTCTATCAAATTAGCTTTTAACATGAATATTGGTATATTTGTCAATGAAACAGCAATATTGAAGGTGTGTCTTATTTTTTTACTGGATAGATAAGCAGTGACAGTCTAATACATGTATATTTTAACTTGACCTGCCTGCCAGTAAAATAATTTTTAACATTACTTACTTCCCTGCCACTTTTTAATTAATTAAAATTGTGGCAGGGATGGTACATTTCATTACATACTATAGTGTAGGTTTGCACAGTCTTAGCTGGTGGAATATGGTATGGCAATATAAAAGAGATGTTTCAAGTTTGTATGGACACTGGGTTTTGTTTTTGTACAGGTAAAATAAATCAAAAAAATTAAATAAATGTGTGTGTGAACAATGTATGTGATGTTGTGTAATATTAAAGCATTTTAAAATATTATGCGACATTTCAAATTAACAATGGCGAACGTCAATCAATGTCATTTCAACCATATGAGTTTGACGTCCTAATCACGGCTTGTTCTCATGTTTTGTCTCAATAACTCAAGCTCTCCTACGTTTGTTTATGGCTAAACTTCTTCATACAAGAGTAGGCTCTAAATAGATGAGATTTAAGTTCTAATGTCGAGTGGTGAGCGTGATCAAATTCAATCGCTTGGGATTTGACGGAAGTTTGCCCGCAATCGGATTCAATCTCTTAGAACGTAAAAGGTTGATTTTTATTTCTGTTTTTGAATGTGTTATGTTTTAAATATGGTATAAATTCATCTCAACATCATTTATGAACCAAAAAATTACTAGAGAAATAATTTTATTTTTCTGAGAATCCTTGTATTTTTTCCTATTTTTTGAAGTACTTTACATAGACTCGGCCCAAATTTAAACATCTCCTTTAATATTACAGTTAAAAGCTGTATTAAAAAAAATGTGTTGAAAGCATTTCAACCTTGTTTAAGCTACCAATTGACTAAAATATGTCTGTATAATTTATTTAGTATTTATACCATACATTTACAAAATATAACCAGGAGTTAGATAGTTGGCTAAGCATAAAATATAATTACAATAAAATATAATATTTAATTAAACCGTCATCCATCACTCATCATCAAAATTAATTTTATTACTAGTGTAATTGTATTTTTGAGGATTATTAAATTATGTTCAATGACAACAATGAATGTACTAAAAAAGTTTATTAAGTTCAGTATTTGTTGATTTTAGGTCAAGTCTACTATGGGAAAGAATCCATTGTTATTCTTGCCTACACATCGTAGTTACGCTGACTTCTGCATCCTGACATACCTTTGTTATCACTACAACATTGAATTTCCTGCTGTTGCTTCAGGCATGGGTATGTGCAATGCAATTGTTTATTTAATTATTTGTAGGTGTATTCCTGTAACATATAACATATGTTAGAACCTTAGTTTGTTAGAGTCTTATACTATTCAAAATACTTTTATATTATTTAACACTATACTATACATTGTATTGTAAACTAACTTTTGTCTGCGGTTTTGCTCACATGGGCTGCACAACTTGTTTTTATTCGTAATAAAAGTCAAACTTATTATCTTAAGGGTATAATAATAAGTAATAATAAGTAATAAGGGTTAGATAACTAAACATGTCACGCCATTTCAACATTAAGGTTTTCATTTTTTATCATTAAAAAGCCCATCCATGCGAGCTAGAATTAGTAAAAAGTGTCTAACACAAAACAACATAATAAAGATCACTCTGTATTTAAGGGACCCTCACATCCCCTACTTAAGGGATCATTTTCCAAAAATCTTGAAACACTTCATAATTTTTAACCAGGCCAAATACCGAAATTTAAGAAATGACAGATTTTCATACAAACTTTGCATCCTTATTTCACCCCTCTAGAGATTTTTCGAAAAATGCAAACACGCATCTTATTTTTATTGAAAAATCTATAGATCGATTATTCATTTTTATAGATAATACTTTTAAAATAACAATTTCCCCAAAAAAACCTTCTTCCCTTTTTTACTCATTTAAAGGAAAATAAACAAAATTCCTGAGACATGTCATTCTTTATTTCTTTTCAAAGAGCAAAATACCAATTTTCATGTATTTTACTTCAATACTGACGGTTTTTCATACGAACTTTTACCCCCTATTTGACTACCTTAGGGTATAATTTCCGTAAAATCCTTTCTTAGTGGCTGGTTACGTCACTCAATTAACCTACCGTCCTCATCTAATTGGCTCCAGCGGTTTCGGCTCGGCGATGATGAATCAGTCAGTGATAGACAAGTCATTATGACTGTATATAGATAAAATGAATAAATAAATAAATAACAATAATATTTAAAATAAATAAATAAAAGACTAACATAAAAAAAGGCTTTAAGTTTATGAGCGTCTCTGTGTCAGTTGTCAAGTGAAGACCATTAGTTAGAACGGGTTTCGGGTTTTGGGTACGATTCCCATAAGGGTACGTTAATTGTACTCATTTTGGTTGAGGTTGACAGCAAAGTGTGTTTAAGTCCGCCTCGAAGTTGTTTAACAGCAACATTGGTAGCAGTGTTCTGAGTGTCATAGATTCAGATTCTCCAATATTTGAGGATAATAAAATTATTAAAATGTGCATTTATTTCCGTCTTTATAGTCTCTTACCAACAGGGGAAATAAATGACTAGCTTTTCTTTTAAAAACAAAAACTACATTCTGTCATTCAACTTATACCCGTTTATACAGATATTTTGTCACATATTTATTTAGAGAAAGAACATGTCTCATAAATAATATGTAAAATCAGCTATGATTTTCAATGTGTATGTTGTCCGGCTGGCTACCTACCATCATATTATCTAAAGATGTCGCCAGAACATCAATGTTTGCAGCATTGTTGTGTTCCGATAGCTAGAGATAAGATAGCCAGTGCCTCAGTAGTTGAGGATTCCGAAAGTGAAGTGCGCTACCACCATTGGCCTTATCATCACTTTACATCAGGTGAGATGAGATGAAGACACAGTGCTTTCCCGTAAAATATATAAATATATACATATATTTATTAGTATTCATGGAACACAAAACTGTTTGCTATCTTGTCATGTGTCCTAAGTCTCAATCAATATTGACTATACGTCTACACAACCTTGAGTATAAGACACTGATGTTAGAACTTAAACACATAGGTAATATATTACTTGCATATTGAGTCTGTCTAAGTACCTAGGCACTAAGGTTTCACAGGTAATTTAAAATAATATTAGTATTTGTGAATGTGAGGAATCGTTATACCTATTATGATAATAAGTATACGCATTAATTCAATAAAATTAGGAGTTACTTTGCGTAAGTCTATGGTATACAAAAATGCAATTAAAATAATGTAATTCCAATAAAAGAGAAAGAGAAACTCCATACTTTTCTGGGTCCAGGTGGTTACTCAGTCAAAATAGCCTTATTTAATAAAAGATATAATAACAAGTCCTCACTGAAAGTTTGGTGAAACTTGATAATCCAGAAATCCTATTAATATTATAAATGCGAAGGTTTGTGTGTATGTATGTTCGTATATTTGTTGCTTCTTCACGCTGCAACGGATGGATGAATTTGGATGAAATTCAGCATACAGATAGTTTATAACCTGGAATAACACTGGATACTTTTATCCAGTTATTTCCACGGGAACGGGAACCACGCGGGTGAAACCGCGAGCGGCCGCTAGTTTCAAATAAAATATATGAAATATATAATAAATAACACCCACGAGTATCGCATTCTGTCAGTGAAATATTTTTGAAATTGGATCAGTAGTTCCAGACATTAGCCCCGACAAACAAACAAACAAAGTTACTAACATTACCTCTTTGTTAATAGTAGTATAGTATAGATTGCGCGCACGGAGGTGTGTGACATTTGGCATGGTTAAAGTTCTTATGGAGAAGGATTAGGTACAGAAAGATAAAATGTATGTATGACTAGCTGTGCCCTGCGGTTTCACCCGCGTTCTATTACTCATAGCTTGATGTAATATAGCCTATAGCCTTCCTCAATAAATGGACTATCATCATCATCATCATCAGCTCATTTAATGTCCCCACCGCTGGGGCACGAGCCTTCCCTATGGATGAATAGAGAGAACGGCCCATAAGCTACCACGCGGGCCCAGGCGGGATTGGTGGTTGTTGTTGGTCTTCTCGTATACGTTTAGGTCGACTTCTGCTTTAGGGACACAAAACTACAGCATTCAAAGGAAGTTTTAAATATGCCGCCGCAAAGATATGGAACAATATCCCACCACCTATTCGCAGTTCATCACCCATTACTACATTCCGACGCAAAATTAAAGAATATGTTTTCAATTGCCAAACTGAGGGTGTATCAGATAATTATGATTATTTAAAATTAAAATTAACTTGTACTTGTTTTTATTATATTTTATAAATCATATATATTTATAAAATACTAGCTGTGCTCGCGACTTCGTCCGCGTGGAATAGTGACTTTCGGCAGCATTTTTAATTTTTTAGGCTCTTTTCCCGTTTTTGCAACATTTTTCACTGATGCTTCGCTCCTATTGGTCGCAGCGTGATGTTATATAGCCTAAAGCCTTCCTCGATAAATGGACTATCCAACACAAAAAGAATTATTCAATTCGAACCAGTAGTTCCTGAGATTAGCGCGTTCAAACAAACAAACAAACAAACAAACAAACAAACTCTTCAGCTTTATAATATTAGTATAGATAATAAAAACAAGTAGTTAATTTTAATTTTAAATAATCATATGGTATACACGTAATGTAGGTATAATCTAAAAATAATTATAAGTATGTATAATAATTCATTAATAATAAATAAGTAACACTTACTATTTAAACATGTTATTTTATCACAACTACAGCAACAAGAGTTTGTCACAACAACAGATATTTTGTATTTGTTTTTACTTTTAATTTAATTTTTTATGGGTCCAGCTGAAAATCAGCGTTGTGGCTACAAGTTACAACATGAGCTGAGCTGGTCATCCCTTTCAGTTGTTTCTCACTATACCTTAGATATAAGAAACCTATTGTAATGTTTATGTATTGGAAGCACTGAATAAATGATTACTTACTTACTTACTGCAAATGCAGCCGGGACCAACGGCTTTACGTGCCTTCCGAAGCACGGAGGAGCTCGAGATGATACATTTTTGGTTATCCATCCGATGACCGGCCTTTGCGAAAGTTGCTTAACCTCAGCACTCGCAGACCGGGCGCGTTAACCACTGCGCCATCGAGCTCCTCAAATGAACTATTCAACACAAATTTTTCAATTCGAACCAGTAGTTCCTGAGATTAGCGCGTTCAACCAAACAAACAAACAAACTCTTCAGCTTTATAATATTATAATATATAGTATGTGTTACATTACATTGAATAATTTGTAAATTTCAACCACTGGGTGAGTAGTGTACTATCAATGTTCCCCATTGTTTCAAGATTTCTACTCCATGGCGGTGATCGGGCAGGTGCTGCGCGAGACGTGCGCGTTCTACATCCGCCGCACGCTGGTTGGGGCGCCACTGTACGCCGCGACCCTCAAGCAGTACGTGCGCACCCTAGTAGCCAAGTACAGCGCGCCAATCGAGTTCTTCCTGGAGGGTACTAGGAGTAGGAGCAATAAAAGCTTGCCCCCCAAGTATGGTGAGTTAGAAACAATAAAAAAAAAACACATTTTAGGCCAGCGCAGACGAGGTACAGTTTTCGGCGTACTTTCAAAATCTATCACTAAATAGTTAGGCGCTGTCTGTGCGTAATGTGTGTCATACAGTTCTAATCGATATATTTTGATGGACTGCAATGTACACCTAGGACTGTCCCTCTTCTGTGTAGGCCAAAAAACAATGGGCGGCTGTGATGCCTTTTTTTAATAATGCCTGCGCGTGCGCACGTATAAAACTTTGTTATGTGTGTAGTGGCATTCATACGATTAATATTTTGTATGAGAGCTTAGCCCTCATCATCATCTCAGCCAAAAGACGTCCACTGCTGGACAAAGGCATCCCCCAAGGATCTCTACAACGACCGGTTTTGTGCTGCTAAACCGTAACAATTCCAAGAATGAACGATTTTATACAGATAGTTAAGTTATACAGAAACTACGAGAAATAGCGAAAAATACTCAATGTAGTCTAGGGTCCAATTTTGATTAAAAAAATACAAATACCTCATTGGATTCAAAAAAGAATATTTTTCCTGTCTGGAAATCAAACCTGTTTTTTTTTTAAAAACATCCTGTATTTTGACACCAGTCAATAGTGTAACTCATAAGAGCCAAATCTCCGAAGTAATGTCAAATGTCAAACTAAAGGAAAGGGCATTTTTTTAACTTTTTAGTCAGTAAAATCAGTTATTGATGTACTTAGAATACATCAAGTGGAGACTCGCTCATATCTCCGAAGAGTAACGGTCTCGAGGTAACTTGTCGTTGCTAAATCTTGTTTGTTTGATTCTAATTATTGTTCGTTTAAGGGTTGATTTTTTAATCGTCAGTTAAAGTTTGTTCATTGAATAATTTGACATAATGACAGATTCTCTTTAGAAAATATGTCACACTGACAATCTTATTCTTTAGATAAAGACTTATCTGATTTGAAAAATAAGGCCATGGTAGATCTAATTTATTTAAAAAAAGTCCTGTTCTTGCGCAAGAATTTGATAAAAGGCACCAGCCCTCCATACAAATTAGTCATTGCCCCTTTAAACCCATGGTTAAGTAAATTTAAGTACAGTCACGTTCATAAATTGCTACCATAGAGACATAAGTTGTCATCATAACTAATGGTGTCACTTCAAGTTGTCACATATTTGTGACGCTAGCCGCTAGAGTTATTCACCTATGAATTTATTATCATATTTATTACAAAAATTAAGACAGAAATTGTTAACTATTCCCATTACCGGTTGTTGTGGTAGTTGATGTATTATGGTAAACCCGTTGTGGAAGAAAAAAAACGGAGCAATAGTAATTACAAAATATAAGAAACTAAGTATATACTAAAACGGGGATTAACGCAAACTAATTACCTAGTAAAAAGGTATCATATACCTTCTTTATACCCGACGTTATGGTATAGATAGGTTTAGGATTGGTAGGTATGATACCTATTTACTAATTAGTTTGCGTTAATCCCCGTTTAAAATTTGTTTAACTATGGAAGGCGAAAGTTAAAAGTGTAAGTAAGTATATACTTTTTTTGTAAATACTAAACACAACACAATTCTTAAATCCAGATAAGCCTTCTGTCATATTTTTAGGTCAGTAAGTATTTAAAAAAAGATACTCATATTAATTTATAAATTTACAAGTACTGTTAAGATTTTGAGAAAAAAATGTTTCAGGCTTACCTGGGTTAAAATTCCGAAAAAGCTCAATCCTTAAAACCCTATGTAATTATCTATTATGTAGATATCAGTACGAATTTGTACGATAAAGTAAGGCATTACATAAAGATAAAATATCCTCTATCGATTGTTCTAGGCTGCATTAAGAGCCATATTATATCTCGACTGTAAATTTTGCGTTCGTGATCTAAGAAACAAAAATACCTACATTAACAATTTTGACTTATTGAATAGTGTAGAATAGCTATTATTGTAGCGGCTTCGCTTTTTGTAAATTTTTGCTTAACTTTTTAATTAAACCCAAAATTGCAGAGAAAGATTTTCATAAAATGCGCGAAGGCACTTTTTTGCGCTCCTAGATTGAACTACTGTTCTAAAAAATTAAATAAAAAAAATTGAATTTTATCTCATAAATACACTGGCCTGCAAAATTAAGTATCACAGTTTTAAAATTGCAATAACTTTTTAAGTACACAAGATATACTTTCGAAACAAAAAGGAAAAATGTTACTAATGTATAATTTACTTTAGTTTCAAAGAAAGCTGATAAAAATTGCTGCAAAACGTTTTTTATTTAAAAATCTCTAACTTCTATAGTTTAGAAAATAAATAAATATTAAAAGTGTAGTACTTAGTTTTGCAGGCCAGTGTAGTCGTATAGTTCGTAGCGGCCTCGGAATTTTTAGATACATTGATTTACATAGAAAAAAAAATCTTATTCTAAACCAAAAAACTTCGAAAATCACTTTAACTTAACTGTAAATTTCTCCTATCTACGATAATATTATTGATTGGTATTAGCTTAATTATCACGCTTGCCAAATGCGGGTTGGTGATCAATCACAAACCCGGGCTATGCATCGTAAAATCCTGAACACACTTTGCCTGACCTGGGAATTGAACCCGGGACCTTCTATGTCCAGCTATCATATAGATTTCGAGTACTTTACGCACTTTGTTAATTGTAACGAGAGCAAGCCTACTACGAGTATTGTTCTAGTTTGCTGTATAGCTATTATTATCTTATCTACGTTTGTAGCATTGTGTTTCGATAGTTTAATTGTATGGTATTATCGGCGTTTACACTGGCGAGATAAGAGGGCCAGATCTTTCTTAAACCTTTGTGTAGTGTTGTTACAAATAAACAAAGAATAATGTCCGGATAGTAATTCCGTGTTTTGTCTCTTTTTACACTAATTTGGAATGACGTAAACAAAACACGGAATAACTATTCCGACCTTATTCTCTGTGTATTTGTAAGACCCTAAGCGCTTTAGTTGTTCGTTTGTATCACGGGAGACATCTCAGAAGGTTAGGACGGTGATAAAAAATTGACCTGACAGGGTGTTTATAACAAGGGTGGTACTGGTACTATGATAAGGAAACCAGGATCTGATGATGGCATCCCAGAGAAATCGAGGGGAACCTTCGAAAATCGTAGTGGCGACTAGTGCGTTTGTTAATTTTTTTCATTAAGTATTTTAAAGCACTACTATTTAATGAAGGTCTGGAGTCAATCTGATGATGGAGCCGAAAGACAGGCGAGGGAACTCCTTAACGATTTACAGCAATTACCTGGTGTTTGGGTTTGAATAATTTGTATTGATGAGAACTTTACACCTAGATGGGTTGTGGCTGTCATTAGGGGTCTGATGATGAAGACGAAGGACAGTCAAGGGAACTCCTCGACGTTTTACAGTAGCTACCTTGTGTTTGGACTTAATTAATTTCTATTGATGAGAACTTTGCACCCAAATGGGTATTACAGGTCTGATAATGGAAACCATAGACAGTCGAGGGAATTCCTCAACGATTTACAGTAATTACCTTTTGTTGGGCTTACTTCATTCGGTTCAATATGCCAAAATGTTCAGTTGATTGAAGTTTTACATAGGAATACGACTACCTACTAGGCCGTCGTTTCCTCATCCGGAAAGCATCCTTGGTACTTAGGTCTACCCATCACTAAAAATCGTAAAATAAAATAGGTAAAAAATTAATTTACTTAGCTCAAAGTAATTCGTATTTTGATTTAGTTAATCAGAAATGCATAAATAAGTATACTAAAAACAACTCTAAAAAGCAAGAAATAATATTGATATTATATTATTAATTACCTAGATACGCGTATCAGTTTTAAAGAGGGTCTATTGAAGTCGGGTGGGGCTTTTACAATAAAAAAGTGGAGATAATGGAACAACTACAAAAGTTTAAATGAAACAAAATTATTGCCCAGACCCGACTTCAATAGACATTCTTTAAAAAATAATAATATGATTTCAATATTATTTCTTGCTTTTTAGAGCTGTTTTTTGTATACTTATTTAACCATTTTTGTAATGTATTTTTTGATGTGACCTGTTAATGAACCTAAGTAAATAAATAAATAAAGTAACATACATCTTAATATAACATAACTGATTACAGATCATCTGACTTAGGCGGCGCCTAATCAACGCGTCGCTATTGTTGAACAGATCAATGTCTAGATGCTTTGATAGATTGTTATAGAAGGTAGAATACCTATAGGTATGATTACCTATTTTTTATCGGGATTCAAAGCCCTGCCCCCCGACCGCCTAACCGATCGCTTTGACTACGCGTATAGTTTTTGACGTCATCTTGCCACCTCACACCGCCTATGAAAGCAATATCAAAAGCTATAGCTTTCGATATTGCTTTCATAGGCGGCACGAAACGACAAGATGACGTCATAAATGAAGTCAAAGCGATCGGTTAGGCGGTCGGGCCCCAGGTTGGTGGTAATTTTATCATTTTTAACGTCTGTTTTGGCAAAGCCAAGGCATGACTTTTTTTTGTAGAGAGTTCGATAATTGCCTCAGACGGCATTTTCAGCTTCACCGGGGCTTTTTTGGGGGTGGCAAGAAACTTAAAGGGTTCCTCAAAAGCTCAAGCCGTGTGAAACGAATCGCCTTCGGAGGTTTTCTAGAGGGAACGGCATCACACACTAGTGCGTGCCCCGTGCCCTACTAGATTCTCCGAAGTATTCGGATCGGATCTGAGCATGACCGTATGAGGGCCTGAGGTCATTTGTTTTTTTGTGTTAGGTATGCTGTCGATGGCGCTGGCACCCCTGTTCGTGCGGGAAGTGCCGGACATTACGATTGTGCCGGTCAACATCAGCTACGATCGTCTTATGGAGCAGTGCACCTTCGCCTATGAGCTCCTCGGCGTGCCCAAGCCCAAGGAATCTACAAGAGTAAGCTTGCCCTAGGGTGAACACCCATTATTATCATCATCATCATCATCATCATCATCATCATCATCATCAGCTAATTTTATGTCCCCACTGCTGGGGCACGAGCCTTCCCTATGGATGGATAGGAAGAACGGGCCATAAACCACCACGCGGGCCCAGCGCGGATTGGTGGTTGTTATCGACTGTTAATGCAACCGGGACCAACGGCTTTACGTGCTTTCCGAAACACGGATCCCGAGATTTTTATATTTTGATCACTCATCCGATGATCGGACCGGCCTTTGCGAAAAATGCTTAACCACAGCACTTGCAGATCAGGCGCTGCGCCATCGAACTCTTCTAGGTGAACACCCAAACGACATATTTAATTCCTTCTTCCGAATTTCATCAATCCGAACTTAGTTTTATACAAATATTAAAACAATATAATATAAGTGTATTTATATCAGATTATTTCTATAGACTTTTCGTAAATTACAATAAACACTCATTTTAGTTACAAATAAATGTACATTAAACAAAAACGACCTTGATGCACTTTAAATCAAAATTTTAACCAAACCGATTACACAAACATGTTTGTTCACCCCGCTGGGAATCGAACCCGGGATTTCTGGGTCTGAGACCTTTCTGTGTCTTAACCACTAAACCACAGAGGCGGTTAAAATATTCGCCGGATTACAATATTCGGAATTTAATTTTTCATATTTATGTGTCGAGCTTTTTTATAATACCACGAATTTTCAATAACTACTAGGTACTAAAGATTAGAGCAAAGAGCGAAGTTCAAAAATTTCACTGAAAGACAGTCATGACATGACTCATGACTTCATTATCAGCTGTTGTCATCCTGATAAAAGTTTTTCTAATCTTTATGTTATTATTATGCAATAGACATACTATTCAATTGTTTTTCTTATCAGGCAATAGATATGAATTCAGGTTATTGATGATCTAAATTTTGTACTTAGATTTATTTAGAAATCTACATACACTTTTTCTATGCTTTAATCTCATAAGGGGTAGTCAAACTGACTAGTTTTATATTTGAGTGAGTTGGCGGCCGGCCTCAGCTCGCCTTTACTGTGTCACCGTACATTTCGGGGTCGCGGGGCGGACGGCGAGAAACTTAAAGGGTTCCTCAAGCCGTGTGATCGAAACACCGTCAGCGGGTTTTTAGAAGGCATGGCATCACTCAAACATGTCCCCGTTCCCTACTAGAATTCTGACGACCTCCTTGGTCGAGTGGTTTGTACACCGGTTTTCATGGTGTGTCGCCATCTCTGAGGTCCCGGCCGGTGTTCGATCTCCGGTCGGGTCAATTTTTAGAAATTATTGTTTTTTTAAACTGTCTCGGGTCTGAGTGTTTTCTATGTATAATAAGTATGTATTTAAGTATTTTAAGTATCATAATAATTTCATTTCCAGTTCGCCTTGATGCAAACACATCATGCTATAGTTTGTCTTTTTACACCTAAATATTTCAACGCTACTTCGTTAAATGATAAGTCAAAGTTTTTTTTAAAGCGTGTAAATCGCATTCCGATTTGTTTTGGTATTAAGTTCTAATGATCCGGAAGCATGCCGATGATAGCACGTGACGTAATGCCGTCCTTTGACGATTACCGGCCGAACGAACGACCGACGGCAGCTAATACCGATTTGTTAAATGGCTCTACAGTAGTTTCGTTTTGATACCTTCGAAAATGTTTGCAAGGTCTTGGCGGTGGGGTTGTCTACTTTTTTTTACAAGATATAAAGTATATTAGGGTCGCAGAAAGAACAAACATTCTTTTGATTTTTCTTTTTGATTTTTTTTTTATTTATTTGATTTTTTTAAATACATATTTTGTACTGCTTCTCGCACACTCGCACACTTTATCAATTTGGTGTCATTTTAATTCATGCATACCAAAGAATCAATTGAGCAAAATACGGTGGGACATAGTTGGATTATCTGAAGTCCGAGGACTCGATAATCCTCAAGTCCGGTAACTTGCTCTATTTCCGGGAGGGCGAACAACTGTCCCGAGGTGGTGTCGGGTTCATCGTCCACAAGTCCCTCGTGAACAACTTTGTCGAGACCGGGAGTGTGTCGCCTAGAGTAGCGTACCTTATACTCAAAATAACCAAACGGTACTCGTTGAAGGTCATACAGGTTTATGCTCCTACTACGACACACCCTGACGATGAGGTGGAAGCTACGTATGAGGACATCTCTAGAGCCATACAAGCCTCCAAAACTCATTACACCGTTGTCATGGGAGATTTTAACGCAAAACTGGGCAAATGAAGCGGCGATGAGATGAAAGTGGAACGATTTGGGGTTGGTAATCGGAACTCCCGGGGCCAACTGCTGGCGGACTTTCTTGAGAGGGAGGGCCTCTTTTTGATGAACTCCTTTTTCAGGAAGGCTGGACACCGCAAGTGGACCCGGATGAGTCCCGATGGTGCAACAAAAAACGAGATTGACTTTATCATGTCGACGAGGAAATATTTGCATATTCAATGATGTCACTGTGATCAATGCGTTACTGGCAGCGATCACCGGTTGGTAAGAGGCACATTGAATATCAACGTAAAGCTGGAAAGACGTCGATTGGTAAGGTCTACGCTCCGTCCTGCACCCATCCAAATCCAAAATCCCGAAAGTTTTCAGCTCGTATTGCAGAATCGCTTCGAGTGCCTAAATGATTGCGAAAATGTGGACGAATACAGCAACAGGTTTGTGGAAACTGTCCAAACGGTCCAAGCTACGAAATACTCCTCAATCTACTTCTCGTCCGATATACCGCAGTGTCTCAAGACGAAAGTCTTTGACCAGTGTGTGTTGCCAGTGATGATGACATACGGGACTGAGACGGGGTCGCTCACTATGGGCCTCATAAAAAGGCTCATGGTCACTCAAAGAGCAATGGAGAGGGCTATGCTCGGGGTTTCTCTGCGTGATCGAATCAGAAATGAGGAGATCCGCAGAAGAACAAAGGTAACCGACATACCCCGAAGAGTTGCTAAGCTCAAGTGGCAGTGGGCAGGGCACATTGCTCGCAGGACTGATGACCGCTGAGGCGGGATAGTCCTAGAGTGGCGACCGCGTACCGGAAAGCGCAGTGTGGGCAGGCCTCCAACAAGGTGGACCGACGATCTGGTGAAGGTCGCGGGAAGCCGCTGGATGCGAGCAGCACAAAACCGGTAGTTGTGGAGAACTTTGGGGGAGGCCTTTGTCCAGCAGTGGACGTCTTTTGGCTGAGATGATGATGATGATGATGATGATACCAAGGACTTTGAAAACAGTACCTATTTTTTTTGTCTAACAGTAAAAAGTATAATGTTGTAAAAAATACGTAATTGGGAATAGGTAATTATTTAAGTACAGAACTACAGAGGGAGAAATGTAAATGAGTATGAGGAAATTCGAAACTTTATGAGGAAAGTTAAGTTTTATTTTACTTTCATTTACAATCACTTTAAAATACAAGTCTATTACGTTGTGTACTAGTTGTGCACTTTGATTATATAACATATATATAGTCAAAGGCGACGCATTGGAAATTTACGTGGCGGTGATCTTGATTTTTCCCAACAAATACAAAACATATGAAAATGATATTTGATGACATGATTTTTCATTTAATTGACTTAAGTATGTATATTAATTAAACAACGTGCTAATGAAATAACAAAACCTCAGACACCCCAACTTATTTTTACTATAAAAGAATTATATAAATTATTAAATTAAATTTTCGCGGGTTATTTAAGAAGATATTTAGTACTTTTCATTTTCTTGCATTTCTTGCAAATCAGAAACTCTATGGTAAAGATGACGCGCGATCTAATAGCGCGATTGCATTCAAACTCTGAGTGAAACTTGCCGCTTGGCGCCGTCCGATCGTACTGAACTGAACAAACAACTATTGTATTTTAGATACCTTAAAAAATGAAATTCAAGTATCCATCACACTTTTTCCAGGCTTTGGACTGGCAACTTATGACAAAGTTTATTATTATCGCGAGCAAAATATCACGTAGGTAGCTGGCGTGATTGAAGAGTTTTGAGAGATTACAACTAGCATTCTACTTACAAGTTCAGATTATTTTCATTACTTTCGTTAAACAATGTCTGCCACCACGTCGAACACATAGCACAGCCCGCCTTCTCTGATGATTTGTGAGTGAAATTGGCACTTCTGTGTCTTTTTCATAGTCATAAACGCCGACCTAATAAACGTCTCACTGCTTCATTTACATTGTCATTGCACCGAGCTAACATCCGAACCATTTCACAATACTGTACATTCGTGTACTGATAAACCATTATTATGACGCGCTCGTGCATGCATGCATGCGCATGCGCTACCGGCAACCAAACCGAGCACAACATGTACACCTCACTGGGAATCGAATCCCGGGTCACTGGCTCTGAAACAAATTATTTATAACGGCGCTTTCAGGATGTCGTGGCAAGTCTGCAGTCGCCATTATAATCATACGTTTACTCGTTGAGGAGCTCGATGGCGCAGTGGTTAACGCGCCCAGTCTGTGATTGAGGTTAAGCAACTTTTGCAAAAGTGTCATCTTGATCTTCGTGTTTCGAAAGGCACGTAAAGCCGTTGGTCCTGGCTGCATCAGCAGTCTTTAACAACTACCAATCCGCACTGGGCCCGCGTGGTGGTTTATGTCCCGTTCTCCCTATCCATTCACAAGGAAGGCTCGTGCCCATCAGTGGGGGCATTAAAAAGAGCAGATAACTCGTTGCGGATGAATAAAAAATATTGTAATTCCAGGGTTTACTGAAGTGGCTGACCTCATTGAACGACCAATTCGGCAACATGTACATTAACTTCGGTGAGCCGATGTCCGTACGGGACTATGTGAAGAAGATACCTTACTCCGACGAATCGCTGAAGCCCCTAGACCTGCAGAATCTCTCGCCCGAACAGTTTAGGCAAGTGCAGGAAGTAGCGGAGTATACTGTCACACTGCAGCAAGCTAACACTGTGGCGACGATATCCAACCTCCTGGCTATAGTGCTGATGCAGAGTGTGGTCAACCAGAAATGTTTGACGTACGAACAAGTGCTGGAAGAGGTTGATTGGTTGAAGAAGGTAAGAGACCACTGAAGTTCAAAGTAAGGAAGACTCTCTAAGTGTACAAACACAGTGGGAGCGGCGCGAGAGGCGGGAGCGGATGCGGGGCGGGTGGAAAACGCATATTCCTACTGGTGAACACAGTACTTCGCGGGGCGTCTCAGCGTAAACGCGTTACATTATCATGTCTGATTTTTTAGAAACAAATTCTTTCTTTAAGTGAGATATTTTTTTTTCCAAAAGCAGTCGTCATGACTTTAATAAGGATAGATTACAAAAAGGCGAATTTTATACGTTATATGCAAGATTAAGAAATTATGAAGATAATTTTTTTGAGTACAGCGAATGTCAATCCAGACAAATCTTTAAATTCCTCCCACAAACTCTTGTCGATTGGAATGATTTGGATCACCAGAATTCCACAATGGCGGCCATGTTAAAACGGCACTTTCTTCTGTCGTTAAAGACATGACCGGACGCCACGAGCGGGAAACGCAAACTTGGTTTGCGTCCTCCCGCGCCGCCGACACTGCCCGCTTACCCCGCTGCGGATACCGCGCACCCGGTATCCGCAGCGGCACCGCTGTTACTTTGTTCACACGCAGAAGAAGCTATGTGTTTACGAAACCCGCTCGCGGATTCCGCCGCTCGCGCCGCTCCCACTATGTTTGTATACTACCGTAAACCGGGGCATGTTTTTGGAAGTTTTACTACATTACACAAAAAAATATGCTCGCAATTCAAGCTTTTTGTACCTCATCTGAACAATTGAAGTCTTGGCTTTGAGATGTGGGCTATACAGCAGTCTAAGACCCCCCAATTATTTTATATATTATTTTTAAAAAGGTGTCAAAGTAACCTTTAGTGTGGGGTTACTTTTACACCTCATTGGATTTGCCTGAAAGTCAATGATAAATTGTAGTGCAGGTTTCTTTGATATAAAATTTTGACATGGTTATTATACTTATATATTATACTTATATATTTTACTTGTTTAAAGAATAAAACGAATGTAAAGTTTAAAAGAATCAGTAATTAATTTGTAATATTATTCTTACAATATTAATAGGAACTGTTGTACTATGTGTACTTAAAACCAGTCAGGACATTAAACAATTTAACATTATTATTACAAAACAAATCAACATAATAATACTCAAAAATATCAGTCTGTATCTTCACATATCGTTGGCATTCATAATGACTTTTATTTGGTCCCTCCATTTTGCAATGATCCCTCCCCTCCACGCCCCGCGACCCGCCACGCGCCGGCCGCAGTCGAAAAAGCGCGCCAAATGATCAAGATCGCGTCTTTTACGTATCTCGCCGCCCCCAAAAAAAGCCCAATGACGCTGAAATGCCGTTTGAGGCAATCAGTAAATTCGCAAAAAAAAAAAAAAATTGCTTTCTGCAGTCTCCTTATTTTGTGACTGACATTTCACCTTTTTTCACTTGACTAGAGATAAAATATGATCAGCATAGTTTTTGTAAAACATTGTTATAAAAATCAATTACTAATTTAATAATAACAGCACTTAAGAATTTTAAAATCTTGAAATAAGATTGCATAAAATGCATTACATTATTCATATCCAATAAATATCTACCGGCATTTTTGTCATTCCAACACCACTAGGAAACCTTTTGATAACTTATTTCGTTCTAAAATGAACTTTATTTATGCGTACCGTTTTATTTCAGGTATTACGGGATTTAGGTGGTACAGTATTCGAAGACGACGTGACTCGCAACGTGGACCGCATCCTGTCGATACACGCAAAAAGTTGGGCGTTAGACAAAGACAGACAACTGCGCCTCGTGTCTTCCGACGTGATTGACGTCACCGACGATCTTAAAAAGAAGATGAAAGGTATGATTGTTACTGTTGTTACAGGTTTTGTTACTGTGTATTATTGGTGTTGTTTCAGGTATGAAATAAATGATTTTATTATGATCGACAGTAGGTTTTACGTTACAAAGAATAAGGTCTATTTTCTCTTGCAGTAGACAGACTGCCCTAAAATATTAAACACTTTTTTCTGTCACTCAATCCCTTTGTGACCACGAAATCTGTAAAAAAGGTTCTAAAAGTTAGGATACAATAATAATATGTAAAAATGCGAGATTAAATTTTTCATTTCAATGTGTAGAGTTTGCGTTATCGTTAGAAAACAATATATAATTGAATTCTGTTTAATTCAATCATTTTCTCCCCATAAGTTGGTAACCTGAATTATGCTTACTTATCTTAGCTTTATTTCCGATATACTAATTACCTACCTAATTTTGCATAAATCTTAAGGCATTAACATATTTATACTAGTTTTCTAAAGTTTACGCGAACACTACACATTGAAATGAAACCACTTTTATGGATCTACTCTCGTTTATTTTACACATTAATTTGATTGAATGTTTATCCTGATGTTTCGAACTATTTGCGTGTTCACAGGGAGACTGAGGTGTTGGTCTTCTCATAATTAGGTAAAAGTAGTTTTATTTCAATATTTTGTACTATTTCAGGTCATATATTGAACGCCGAGACTATGATGAACGCTATTCCTGTAATACAACTGCAAATCTACGTGAATCCGATACTGCATTACCTTGTGCCTTCAGCTCTTATTAGTTTGTTAGTGCAGCGAGGTTCGCTTACGATGGGTGAGTTTTACAAATACAAATATGCTTTATTACCAAAGCTGTGTTAAAAGGGGTCTCAAAACACATAGGTAGGCTATAAAGCTAGGTTATTCGAGAACATCGTAACAACACAACATGCATTGACTATGGGTCCCACACTAGGAAAAACGTTTCGTGGGCAATTAAGGTAAACAGGATAACGACAGATCAAACTGAATTAGGTGTGCGAAGTTAAAGAGTGATATTGGCACCCCAGACATTTAGTACAGCTAAGTAGAAGTAAATTATTACAAAAAAATAATAATAATTAATAATCTTTTTTTTTGTATAATTAAAAAATTATACAAAAAAAAGTATAAAAATAATAAAAGAAACTAAAATCCTTGGGGACGGTAGAATGTCTGTACGAGTGTGTGTTTGTGTGTATTTTATTTTATTTCGGTTATAAAATCCAGTATGAAATGCAGTATTATGTGTGGGTGTTTTATAAACCTATTGTTTATCTATGTCTTAATAACAAGGATGATGATGGTTATGATGATAACAAGTATAATTGGGAATTAAAATAGTGTCGCTTATTTTAAGAGCTTAAATAGGAATATTTCTACTACATTTTTAGCCCGTATCTGCCCACTGCTAGGCATAGGCCTCCTCCATGTTACGCCATTTCCTTCTGTTTTGAACATTCAGGTATTTCCAGCGTCCAGCTCTATATCTCTGGCCTATCTATGGTGCTCGGCCTTATATATATAGATAGATAGATAGATAATACTTTTATTGCAACACTATAAAACATAATCATGAACAAAACAATTAATAATTTACAAAGTTATTAAAAAAAAGTTATTAGAACATACTAGAATAATGTGTATTTTATAAATGAAGCAATACAATAATAATAATAATAACGATAAATCTATAATCATAATGATGATAAAAATAAATATGTATGTAAATACCATATAAAATAAACCTACTTATACATATTAGTAGTCTCAGGTAGGAAAGTAGCGGATATGGCAGTTTTGCAGCAGGACAGGGTTAATCGGAAAGGTAGAATTTTTATATGTATATTACATAAATATAGCCATAGCTAATGCCAAACTGTTAATTTGCAATTGCCAAATCTAAATCACTCTTATCACTTATAAATCAGCGCATGATGCGTGTTCGCAGTTTTAAAATATTTGTGTGTGCCTGCCGCCTACTATTCTGATTTGGACGGCCATAATTATTACACATTATAAATATTTTATATCGATTTTTGAATATTGAGACGAGACCGGAGAGTGTCGAGCAGTGTGCTATATTCAATGCGGCATTTTTAAAATATGACTATTTGCTATCGACACAATTGTGTCTATGGCGCGTCTAAAAGTGTAGCTTATAAATTCAAAAGTAATATTTCAGATGAGCTGAGCCAACGTTATCGGTGCCTCCGAAAATTGCTTCGACACGAGTTCTTTCACATAGAGCAGAACGAAGAAAAGGTATGAAATTAGTGCTGCGTTAACACAATCACTTGTACGGGTACTTGTACTTGTGGGTGTACACGAGTAGCGCGGTCGGGTATGATCACGAAAACTTTTGTTGTTATATTTTTGTACAAATTTCAGACTTTCAAGCAAGCGTTCGACTACTGCATCCGGAACGGCGTGGCGACAGTCGTAGGAGCGCGTGTGGGGGCGGGGGGCGGAGCGCTGGCGGGGGCGGGGCCGGTGGGGGGCAGGGGCCTGCGGCTGCTGCTGCGGGGGGCGGCCTGGCCCGCGCTCACCACGCTCAAGATATGCGCTGACGTCATAACTGAGGTTATAATGCCGTACAAAAAAAAACTTGTTTTTTTGTTACCAAACAGACACGGCACCTCTCACATGCTTTTGCATATGTTACACATAGTAATAACAAAAATTCAACATAATTTAAAAAATGAGTAAAGATGCAAATGGCTAGTAAATTTAAAATTTAGTAAATCTATACAGATTGTCTAATAAATAATCATAAATTTACTATATATTAGCGGAATTGTCAGTTGTTTCTTTGTTTGTCTGTCTGTCTGTTTGTATTTTGTATGCATTTTGTTAAATTTGAGTATACGCACAGTTGCATGCGCTGTTATCACTCATAAACTACAAAAAAACATTATAAACAATAATTACAACAATAATTTATTACTCTGACTGAATATTAGTGACAATGATGTTTTAAAATACTATAAGTACAAAAAATATTTATTACATTGTAAATTGTCTTTACAGCAAGGCAGCTGCACACACAGTGAGGTTGTGAAGTTAGTCCAAAGCCGCGCGGAGAGCCAGCGCCGCCACCCGTACTGCCTGAGCCTGGACGCGGCGGCGCACTGCGTGCTCGGACTCGCTGCGGCGGGCGCGCTCGTTAAACACAAACGGTGAGCGCACTTGAATTGTGGATTTTAGGCTGAAGTCATTTTATTATTTCTGATTTGTTGTCGTTTATAATATAGGTAACATTAATCGGCTATTGTGTTAATAAGTTTAATACTTTCAAATATCATTTCATGATACATTAAGAGCGTTTACGCCGCACACTAGCGCCACTAATGACGATAAAGACGTTACGGCCACTTTTAACTATAACGCCATATTTAACAACCATAACATGTGAGGTGTTCATTAGGTGACGTAAAAATGCTAAATTACTTCATTTAGATAGTTTGTTGAGCATAATTTGATTTTCTATCTCTAATTACTAGATATGTTTTTTTTTCATTGGCGGCGCTAGTGTGCGGCGTAAACGCTCTTAAACATGCACACTCGCTTAGGTCCGAGACACCGTACTCGTAAAATAAGGGTACGACGATGAGCCGGTTCACACGCGCTCTATACCAACTACAGATGTACCTGAGCACTTCTCCCACCTCCACAACTCAGTTAACCCGAATAAAAATTAAACCGCCTTTATGGCCCCCATTCACGGGCACTCCACTCCATCACTCCAAATTTAATCATATTGACGCATATTCAAGAGCACTCTCCTCCATCATCGCTCCAAATTTAATCATATAACTTACTGGATTGCTTGGCATTACTCCCAGCGTAGGATTTCTAAATATTCCAGAACGCATTAATTTGGAATGATGGAGTAGCGCGAAAGAGTGCCTGTGAATATATACTCGTAAATATGATAATTTCGTGGCATCGCTCCGAACGTTGGATTTCCAAACATTCCAAAATCCATTTCTAATTTGGAATGATGGGGTAGCGCGAATGGAGTGCCCGTGAATGGGGGCTTTTAGAGGCGCCTTCGGGTTGTTCCACTCCCGATCCGATTCGAACCCCTCAGAGAATCTAGTAGGGAACGGAGGCATGCTCTAGTGCAGGGATGGGCAAACTTTTTCATTCGCGTGACAATATTTACTAACAAAATTGATGGCGGGCCAGGCTATTGAATTTTTGACTGTATATTCAATCAATTTTTTTTGTATAATATAAATATTTATAGGTACGCATTTTCTGAACACACACGCACTTGATTTTTGTTTGATGGTCGCACGCCGGACTTCGATCATTCACGGGTCGGAGATGGCCCGCGGGCCGTAGTTTGCCCATCCCTGCTCTAGTGCATGGTGCCATACTCTCTAGAAAAACTCTGACGGTGTTTCAATCGCACGGCTTGAGGAGCCCTTAAATTTCTTGCCGCCCCCAAAGAAGTCTAATGACACAGAAAATACAGCAAAATCCCTACAAAAAAAAAGAGTATGTTTAAGAATCATCGTCGCACCTCATAATTGATTTATTTGGTTCACTTCGGTTCAAAAGAATGATGGCGAGTTCCATACAACATTTTGTACAAAAAAAAACAGAAAATATAGAGAGTTTAAAACTTTATATAATTGAAAGATAATTTTGCTGGGAATACGTATATTCCTTTAGAATATTTTTAAAACCCGGCAATATCAAAATATTCACAATAAACAAAAACTAACAAGTAGGTAGTGTGTAGCTCTATTGCCTACAAAAAAAAGCTGTTAAAATACGTGCCGTTCTTTATGATTCTTTTTTTCTCTTTAGTTTTTCGGCTTGTTTGATATTGAAATGCAAACTGGAAAGTTTTAGGTAAATAAATCGTTGTATCTTGCGTTACGGTGACAGACAAGACATGACAGTCACAGACAGATGACAGTTGCTGTTTTTTTTATGGCTCCGACTTGCTGTGTAGTGTGAAAAATGCGTTTCGTTCAATTAATTACAAAACTAAATAACTAATTTTCCCCGGGTTCTAAAAATATAATTCCTGCTGGAAGTTACTGTTCTGAAGGCAAGGATTTAAAACATATCAATATAATTTTCTCTGATTTTTATTTTTTTTATGTACAAATCTCGCCACCATTCTTTCAAATGCGGTAAAATTTTATTTTGGTCTATATCGCGAAAGATTCTTAACTTGCAAGATCGCAACCTTTCGAGCTCCTTGCTCAGCCATCGCCATTTATCAATAAAACTAATAATATTATTTTCTCTTTTCAGAGAAGATATTACAGAATACCATCTGGTGCCAGACGTCATGGCCAAGTGTCGTGATTTAGTGGACTCAGTATTACCGGATATAGAAGCGGACTTCAGTTCGAGAAACCCAGTCATCCTAGATAGAAGAGCGAAGAGCCGACTGTAGTTAGGAAATGACGCGCTTTGAGTTCAAGACTACATCGAATATGTTAACGTAGTATGCGTAGGGAGTTTTGTATCGAGCAAAACTGTGTTTGGCAAAAACAAGAGATTTTTTAATAGATAAGGTAGGTTGCGGATGAGTTGAGAATACGTTTACGCTAAAATAATTTATATATGAGGCCAATAATAAGTATAATGCATACGCTGGTTTTCGATAAGTTGAAGACTATAAGTTGTAACTTTTAAAGTGTCATCTTCATTTTTTTATATTTATTAGTGTCTATTACATATAAATTGTAGTTTTATAAAAGCTAACTAAATATACTTTAAAATATACCTTTAATGCCAGCGATGTTATCATTAAGAACAAAAAACATTGTTTTAGTTCTGATATTAATTGCTTTAATTGAATTCAAGTTAGTCCCGAAATACAGAAAACATCATACAGTGCAGTGGCGGTACCTTCATATAAGCCAAAAAGCCCGGCTTGCCCTAGCAAACAGGCACAAAATTTTGTACCGAATCGCACTTTTTTTGGACAATTTTTGGAGCATCGGGCTTCTGGGCTTGCCCTAACCTCATTCCCTGGGCATGCCACTGATACTGTGCCTACTAGTAACTTTCGCTATGAATAAATAAATGAATAAGAGTGTGGGTAAAGTTTATAATAACAATAATTATATAGTTTATGAGTCATTTAATGCACATTCACACCATCAGATTACCACAAACGTCAAATTTCTTCAATAGAATTTGAACTGTATGTATATAGTATATGGTTGAACATTTATTAAAGAAATTTGTCAGTTTTGAATAGGTTAATGTGCTGGCATCTTTTGTATGGTTAGTGTACAATCGACAAATTTTAAGGACATCCAGTTACAAACATTTTTGCCTTAACGTGGCGATCGTAGTGAACTCCTCCTACCATGAAGATGACCATAGAATGACCAATAGTAAACCTTCCGACCTTTTTTTTGTCAAAGCCATTTGTTTTAGTTCATTGTTAAAGCATAAATAGACATTCATTTCTTTCTTAAGATTCCTAATGGTGGATATCCAGAAAACTTGTTGATAGTACGTTATGAAAGTTGGGTCGTGCAACCTCAACCTAACCACCAACCACGCCGGCATGCAAGATACTCTTCCCTTTTTTCAATAGCAATCTAGTGTTCGAAAAGAAGTCAAGTTACTTAAAACTTTTCAAAGGTCAAAAGAAGTTACTTAAAACTTTTCAAAGGCCTTGTTGCCGTTAGGTGTCAATTTTACATTGCAAATTAGTTTTTATTATGACAGTAGTAGACTTTAAAATTACGCTTTACATGCTGACCTACGAATTTTACATTGCAAATTAGTTTTTATTATGACAGTAGTAGACTTTAAAGTTACGCTTTACATCCTGACCTACGAATTTTACATTGCAAATTAGGTTTTATTATGACAGTAGTAGACTTTAAAGTTACGCTTTACATGCTGACCTACGAATTTTACATTGCAAATTAGTTTTTATTATGACAGTAGTAAACTTTAAAGTTACGCTTTACATCCTGACCTACGAATTTTACATTGCAAATTAGTTTTTATTATGACAGTAGTAGACTTTAAAGTTACGCTTTACATGCTGACCTACGATAACATATTTACTTTACAGTAATCTGGTTTTCTAAAAACAACCAGTCTTTTATTGGTATGTCGTAAACGTAAATGTAAATAGCTATACAGATAACCTTATCGTGCAGTTGTAAAATCAGCCTATGGATTATCGTGATATTTTGGACTGTTAAGAATGTATTAGCTGGTCAGTAGGTAGGTATTTGTTAATGATATACACATGTGAAGAATTTGAACTGCCGTGACAAATAGGTGTGGTGGAAACGTATCTACAGAGTGTCTATCTTGTGCATAATGTTTACGAAAGCTTAAATCCAAAAATGCCATTTATATATTTAATTATAAAGGTTGTTTTTAATTATGTTCAGACTTATCTATAGTATTTAATCTAGTCGCGATCTCTGTCTATGCGTTGTATATGCAGTGAACATTAAGAAATTCGGTATGCCATTAACCTCGATATAACATTTTAATAGTAAGAATAGTTTTCCTTCCTCGAAATAATTCGTTTGTTTAGTGAGTTTTTAAAATCTATCACATAAGTTGTAAAATGTCAATACTACAAGTCAATTTTGTAACGTCCTTAGAAATCATATAGTAATATTAATAGAAGTGTCATCATAATATTATAATTAATAATATAGGTAGCCGCATAGTTATGACTTAAATAATTATCATCATCACAGCCTAAAGACTTCCACTTATGGACCAAGGCCTCCCCCAAGGATCTCCACAACGGCCGGTTTTGTGCTGCTCGCGTCCAGCGGCTACTCACGACCTCCACCATATCGTCGGTCCACCTTGGCCTGCCCTCACTGCGTCTTCCGGTGCGCGGTCGCCACTCGAGGAGGACTATCCCGCCCCAGCGGCCATCAGTCCTGCGAGCGATGTGCCCTGCCCACTGCCACTTAAGCTTAGCGACTCTTCGGGCTCTCTGTTCTTCTATGGATCTCCTCATTTCATTCGATCCCGCAGAGAATCCCCAAGCATAGCCCTCTCCATTGCTCTTTGTGTGATCTTGAGCCTTCTTGATTTCAATAATTAAGTTAAAATAGTAATTACAGTTCAGGTTTTATGGCAACCATAAACACGAGTTGGCAATATACTCAGATTAGCTTTGTCATCATCATCAGCATATAAACGTCTGTATAAATGTTGTTTTCAGACCTCCCAACTTGCGCATGAATTCAGGTCACACCCCACCACGCTATTCTGGTTGGTTTTGATAACCCCTCTCTTTCCTCTTGGAGTGCCTTCCAAAGCACATGAGTTGTTGTCTGTGCTTGTTTCCTGTTGCCATAAAGGATGGAAAATAACTATTATGTTGGCGTAAGTGTAACTTCTCACGCTCTGCGCTACTGCAAATTATCCAATGGAGACGCTACGCACTCTCCTATATATAATCTGACACGGCGCGCTCCATGTTTGCGAATGTAGCCATCACCAGGAGCAGTTAAATAGCAGGCTTGTGCTGCAACATTCCAGGGTCTCGAATTTTTCTTAATAACCTTTAAATTAGTCTTTAAAAAAATATACCTAAAATACGAGTGATTCAATACATGAAATAGCTAGTATGATATAATTTTTAGTAGAATGTAATTTTTATGTCGCAGTCAATAAGATACTTAATCAGTTCAATTACTTTGAATTTAATTGTGCTGTAATTTATTGTATTATAAAATTTACAATCGAACTTCAAATAACAAGTATTACTTTAATCTGGGTATTTTTACAGTTAACATTAATTTAATTAACCATTTATATTTTAATTATTTTAGTGTTTTAATTATATTGGCAATCAAATTACTGCGTCTAGTCGGACTAGAACCTATTTATTTTCACCATCTTGGCGACCTATTCATTCTTTCAATGACCTAATCGAACTAGTCGCCCGGATAGCGAAAAGTTTTGGGTTCAAATCCTATCCTAATGTATTGCAATATAATATTGTATGATTTGGTAATGAAATAACATACTTTTTGTTCGTAAATGTCGATACCTGTATCAAAGCTGTGCAGTTTTGTAGCGCCCATTCTTCTCTACAGCTTATAAATAGACGTCGTAATGGGTAGTATGTAAAAAAATGTTTGAACGATTATTATTATTGAAATGAAAAATTTTGACTTTGAATTTTTGTGAAATCTTTAAAAAAATATGTATCGTTTCGCTTTTCTGTTCACGGAGTATGCTATATATAGGCTTCAACTACGCAACGCTTTCCGTTTTAAGTTCAAAGAACAATAAAGATCTATAAAATTTTAATTAATTGATTGAAATCATGTCGAAGACACAGTAGTTCATTATGGCTAGCATATTACATAATAGCACCGCTTAAAGTGAGGTTGTCCCTTTTTCCTATAAACCAAATTATATACAAAACACCGTAAACCTTACGGTATTTTGTATGTAATTTGGTTAAATTAATTATAAACTAAATCTTGTAAACATAAGGCGTAAAGCTGTGTGTTTTTGCAACCGGCTAGGAGTAGGTAGTATTTTTGTCGGCTATATTTGTAACTTATGTGATGGTTGTGTTCATTAATAGTAGGATAATCGCACTAGTGTTTGATATGATCCGATGATCGACACTTTTAATTAAAAGTAGGAGTCGGCAATAGATTTTTAGCTTTACGATTGACCGGCAATTTTTATTGGGGAATGCTGAACAGACCAGATAGTCTGTATTCAGTTCCTAGTTGTCATCTACTAAAATTTCAATGAAATCTATATATTAATACGTGAAGCAAAAACTTTGTACCCCTTTTTACGAAAATTACGTGGACGGAGGAGTATGAAATTTCGCACACTTATAGTTTATATAGAGTGCAGAATGTTAATATTTTTTTTAAATTATGGGTAAAAAAATACATTAAATTAAATAAATTTCAAAAATTTCAAAAATGGAAGAGGAGCGGCCGATATCTGTCAATGCCAATCCAAACTAACATTCTATCTTTTTTTAATTTTTCATTGCTTAGGATACAATCCGTGCAGCCTTAATAAAATATTGTTTAGTAAACAGTTTTTTATAAAAATTACATTCGAATTTCGACCACTGGGCGACCACTAGTATTATAATTTTAACTTATAATTTTTTGCGACGAAAACTTGTGTCGATCGTTGATTTACTGTGTCCATCACTGGTGCAACTTCGCTATGTGTATGTGATGAAATTAGTAGAATTAATAAGTAATACAGAAATGTCAGATGGAAAATTTACTCTCAACGATTAGGATATTATACAGCAGTTATTTAATGTACTTATTTTATATGTAATGGAATAAATGGGAAACTGTATTTGTTGCAAGCGTAATGCATTGCTATTTGGAAAACCGGTTACCGCAGCAACCGTTACCATTAGGTGTTAGTGCAGACTAAGGCAAATAAAAAATCACTACCTATCTAAAATAAGTATTACCTAAAGTATGTAACTGTAGGTAATAAGTATTTTAAATATGTATACAACGTATGATTAAAGGGTTGACTTCATGGCCGCCCCCCGCTCGCTTCGCTTAGCTAAGACGCAACATTCTGTCATATTTTAATTGTAGAGCGTACATACAAGTGAAATCATACACTGTAAACGCTAAGAGCCTTAAAAATAAACAGAGAATAAGGTCGGAATATTATTCCGTGTTTTGTTCCCGTCATGTAAACGTCATTTCAAATTAGAGTAAAAGAGACAAAACACGGAATAACTATTCGGAGCTCATTCTCTGTTTATTTGTAAGGTTGTAGAGTGTTTTTCCCTTAGCCAGCGATCCTTGATCATGAATTGTTTTAAAGATGTTATGTTATGTTTTACATTTTGATTTGTTAATGAATTTTTATTAAAATAAATTATTATCAACTGTTTGTTATTAAATAAAAACTTTTTAATGCATATTCTCTTTTATTTTTTTTTACATTGTACAAGCCTTGTGCAGAAAGGAGATTGTCTCGTAGGTATTGTACTCACACCATGTTCATAACCTGTATATTGCAGCGGCAGTTTTCACCTAAACATAATATATCCACATTAAGGACAATCTTTTGAAAACTATTTATAAATAAACTATGTATTTTAATTTTAAAATTAAAATCTATATAAATAAAAATGAATCTCTAAATGTGTTGCTAATCACAAAACTCGAGAACGGCTGAACCGATTTGACTGATTTCTTTTTGTTGTTTTTTTTTTTTTTTCATGATGATGATGATGATGATGAAGTCTGAGGAAGGTCTTATGGAGAGAAGAAAACGTAAAAAATACGAGGGAAATAGTAAAAACAATAATTTTCTTTTCCCACACAAACCAGCTGTCAAACATTTGATGTCAAAAACATTGATATCGATGGTCAAAAATCAATGTAACTTTGTTTTATAGAAATAAGGCAGAACCTTGGCAGAACAAGGTTTGCCGGGACAGCTAGTTATAAATATTAACTGATTGATTATTTTAAGCATTCATTTTTTTAAATCTGTGACTTTTTATTAATTGTTTAATTGAATTTAGATTGACCGATTTAAATTTATTTTTGAATTTCTATTTTGATTTTAAATTTTGATTTAATTTTAATTTTTAATTCTGATTTTTTATTTTATTTCGTTAATGTGATATTTTATATTTTGTGATATATGATTGCAGTGCCAATTGTCATGTTTCTAAACTGGACAAACTCCAAAATCAGGCTTTAAGAGTTATAGGAGGGTTTATAAAAAGCACACCTATTCATGTCATGCAAAGCGAATTGAGTATACCACCTTTATTTATACGCAGACTTTATTTAGCCTATAAGTATATACTAAAATATTTTTCGTTATCCAATAGTGTAACAGTTGCTGGAATGTCCGAGCTGAATGATTTGTGTGATCGAAATAATTACTGGCAAAACAAGAAAAAACCTATACTTTCGAAAGTATATAGTGAAGTTTCTCAGTTTGAATATAATTCCACTGAGATTCCACCTATGTTCGGCTTGGACATTTGGGTAACCGGTATTGAATTTTCTAAAATTGTAAAACTTAATCTAAACTGTGTTCAAGAATCCAAAAATCTATATGAACCTAATTTGTTGAAAAATAATGTTATTAGAGAAATTTACAAAAATTATGAAGGTTGGCATATGATTTTCACCGATGGCTCAAAAAGTCCTCGAGGTCTGGGTGCTGGCTATTTTGACCAAAAAAATAATTTCAAAGCTGGCTTTAAAGTTTCTTTGCATGTATCCATTATGACGCTGGAGCTCATCGCCATATTTCAAGCCTTAACTTATGTCATTAATAAGAGATTGAATAAAGTTGTTATCCTCTCGGACAGTAAAAGTGCTTTACAGCATTTGGCTCGTTGCGCCTCTGGTTTCAGAGGTGTAACGATAGCCTTCGAAATCCTAAAACTTATTCATAGCTTAAAGAATACCGTTTCTGAGCTGATATTGCAATGGGTTCCGGCCCATATTGGTCTTATAGGCAAGGAGACTGCAGACCTTGTGTCGAAAGAAGCGGCGAGTCAGGGCGTGTTGAGTGACTATCTACCAGACTATTCTGAATATGTTCCTAAATATAAAAACATATGTTTTGTAAAATGGAAACAGCATTTTGATATGGTTTCTATGGACAAAGGGATATGGTATAAATCTATCCAGAAGGAACCCATTCGTATACCATGGTTTGACGATACCAACTTGAGTAGAAACTATATTAAAATTGCTCTACGCTTGCGTTCGGGACACTATCCGTCTGCGAAGTTTGCATATTTAATGAAGAAAGCTGACACACCCAATTGCAACTCTTGTGACAAAATTGAAGATGTGCAACATATGCTAATGGACTGTGTCAAGAACCGAGCCGAAAGGGAATCACTGTTTAATGAATTTCAATTAAATACTAAAGACGTAGGCATAATTCTAAATATTTTATCAAAACCAAAATCTGATCTGGCCAAAAAATTCTGTATATTGGTAAAGTTGACTGAACAGTGATTCCTTTTCATACTGGGATAATTTTTATTTTTATAAGCTTAGATTAAGACTGTAATTGGGAAGATACAATGGGGCTGGCATATCCATGTGGACAAAAGCCCCAAATTAAATAAAGAGTAAAAAAAAAAAACCTTTTTACCGCCAACAACTTCTATAGAAGTTCGAGATTTTCGTGCCGTCCACGCCAGCACTTCTATAGAAGTTCTTCTTTGTACCTACTTTATTAAAACACATTTGTACGTTGGCGTACAGCGGGACATCGCGTGCAGAATAGTTGGGCGGTGAAAAGGTTAATGTAATTTGTATGAGTGGTAGGTTACCTGAATAAATAAATAAATTAAAAAAAAATATATATATATATATATTAGGTTGCCTAATTGCTCTAGCTTTTTTTTTATTGGATAATGTATGGATTATACCAGTTCTGTGACATTGTACATGTCATTCAGGTAAACTAACACGCAACATAAAAACCGAATAAATACGAAAGGAAAAAGGCATCGGAAAGAAAATCAAATAAAAGTATAGATATTGAATAATTCATTTAATTCAATATTTACAAGATTCCTACTAACACGCTAAAATCATTAAATATTATACAAACTTAATAATAGTTAAGTCTTGAAATACATACTTGATTTCATTACAATATCCAAAAGTCGATAAATAATAAACATGTCTATTTGCCTTTATATTGAGAGATCGTTTCTTACACATAACTTTATATTTGTGTCCAATAATATGCTAATTATGTACAAAATTTAAATATGTACATTTATACAGCATGAGAACTATAAGTCACTTGAGTTTAGTATGACAGGTTTGTCTAACAAATGAAATGCTAATAATTATTTAAAAATTGTTATATTAAATAACATATTTTATATGTAACATATTCATCCAACATAAAAAAACCTCTAAATATACCAAAAAAGGATGACTGTACTTTAGTAACTAATTATAAATTGCACCAATAATATTTCAAACAAACTAACTGAAATGCAATTATATTTTAGTATCGTTTATACAAATAATATGGTTAGTATCAACATAACTTAATCATGGTTCTCATTCAATAGCATGGAAGACACCGCAAAGTGATAGAACAGCAGATCGCATATTATTGAAACAACTAAATAGAAGAATTAATATCAAATATTGATGAATTTACTTTGATATTTCTTACATTTTGTCAACAAGATTTATATGTCTATTTGACTATATTGGACATGGAACATTATAACATAATACATAATATTATTATGTACCTACGGAATATGTTTTCAGTTGATAACTTAAAAAAGCTATTATCACAATAAAAATATTAATATATTAAAATGTAGGTATAAGTATGTAAAATGTAACTAAATGCCAAACGTGACTATGTGATACGAAGTTATGTGGTGACCACGATAGCTAAATAGTTCGTGATTTTATTGCACAAAGATAGTTTGATGAGAGGACTTTGGATCTCGGAAAAACATCTCATTCTCTAGGATTTTTTTACTGAAGTGGAATAAACACTAAATCTATAAATAAGAAAAAAAACGCGGATAAAATAAATTACAATGTCAAAATCTAATAACAAAATTTTGCGTGCGTTCCGAGTCACGATTATATCGATATTAGCGCGATAACAGTCGTTCCGAATCGCCGTGAGCGCGTTCACGAAATCTAGCGTGACGTCACTCATGACGTCATTGTCTGCGCCATCTTGCGCTCACAGCGATCATGCCTTGGAGCGAAATTACTTTGAGCGTCCTGTCAGTTAGCTGTCAATGTCAAAAATAGCCGCCGCCGGCGACGACGCTGCGCCGGCCGTCTGGACACGTGAGCCGTGTTTTAACTTTAAAATGTTTAAACATGGATTTTGTCAGTCAGGACGAAGAAAAAAAAACAAACAAAGTTCGAGGTTATGAATAACATAAGCTCGGTAACGAGCGTTTCGAATCAACATCTGTCATTTGTCGATTTTAGCGCGATATCCGACTCGGAACGGCTGTGAGCATTCGTAGTGTTGTAATCGATATAATCGTGACTCGGAACGCACCCTGTGACAGACCCTATTTTAAGCGGGTGGAGCGGCGCGTCGAACCTAGTTGTATCATCGTCATCATCATCATCATCATCTCAGCCAAAAGTCGTCCACTGCTGGACAAAGGCCTAGTTGTATAATAGCATTAAAATTAATAACTGCACATTGTTTGATTTCAATGAGAAGTATTCACGCTTTAGAAAACAATATAATTATAATTGACAGACAACTATGAAATGTAAAATTACAGTAGTAAAAAAATTGTGCGTATTTTTTATGTAAACATTTTTATCGCACCTCATTAAACAACAAATAATCCAAATTAATAAATTAAACAGACACTTAATTCGCAAGACTCAGTTCATATCTTAGAAAACCCACGTTAAAATGAATTATCAAAAAACATTTCGCCAGTTGACATTAGTAATAGTTTGGAAGTTTTATCTACTTTTTTCTAATGGTAACATTAATACTATTTTATTACTGGCAACATGTATAACAAGGTATACATTTTAAAATAAAAAATAACCTCAGTACGTCACGTTAACCCGATCATCGTCACCTACATAAGACCTTACATAAGATCGTCTTAAGCTTGACACGCGTACATAACTTCTATTTTCGCTGAAACCTAAACACTACATAGCGCAATTTGCTCTCACAAGTCGTCCCTACAAATTATAAGAACCCGGCCACTGTGCAATCAGTCAAAGCGGTTCCGACAAAAGCGAAAAGCGTAAAGTTAATATATAACACTGTATGTCGGTATCAAATTGATACATGCACCAGCCCCGCGAGCACGGATCTTTTATCGACTGATAAAGTGACATTAGACGATAAAATTTGACAGTTCAAGTCGACAAATTAACATCGGCAGCATGCGACTTGCTTTATCGACCCGTAGATATAATCGGTAAATTTTATCTATTTTGTTTAAAAGCTAGCATGGGACTCGAAAATGACATTTCTTGTGGATAAATTATATCGATATGTAGATAAATTTATCGGCATCTAAAAGTTGGTAGATAAAGTTATCGACGCTTTCGACGCCATTGGAAAGTTACTAAATATTACACTTTTCTTGGGCGGTCGTGAAAAAATGGATTTCGGGCACTATTTGCTGGTTGCAAAAGAGACGCAACAGCAACGTCGCGAAGAAACTAACATTGTCCGGCGCCATCTGAGGCAGAGAAACAACCCCATGGATTTAGCAGATTCTGATTCATGAGGTTGTTTCGCATATCCCGAGAATTAGCCTTTGTGGTTATCGAAAGCATTCGACGGATTAGATCAAACGGATTGCCCGTCCATGTTGTAAGTAGCAGGAATTTAGTTTTTTCTTTTCCTATTTCATATTTTTATTCTAACCTTACAATCTACTTTTTGCCGGTCCTCACTAGCAGCATTAGGCAAGAATATAACTTAGCGTTGGGACAATGCACAGTTAGCAAACTTGTGAAGGAGGTCTCTGAAGCTATTGTGCGTCGTCTTTTGCCCGTCTACATTCGATTTCCCAGCACCGCTGCTGAAAGGGCTCTAATTGCTGACGGCTTTTTACAAAAGCATGGAGCAAATAATTTATAAAAGTAATCCACTAACAACTAAGTAAATATTAGGTACGATGTTTTTTAAACGTCTTAGAAAATGTGATACTTAGGTACTTTGGTGGTTCCGACATGTTAAAATAATATTAAAAATAAATGGTTAATATTAAAATTCCTTTAAAAACCCTACACGGTAAGAAACAGAACACAAAACAAAGAGAATTTAATCACTAACAATTAAAAAAATAAGATTCGAATGAATGATGAACGAACGGGACGATAAAATTGCCGTGTTGCCATTTTTAAATATCGCTTAAATAGAACACGATAAAACTTACCGATCCGAGTCCCGTGCTAGCGGTTGTAGATAAAATTCGATAGATAAACGGTTTTGTCTACCGATAAATTTATCGATTGGTAAGATTCGTGCTCGCACTGCTGAAGTGGTAAAATTTATCTTGAGATTAAAGAAAACAATCCTTTCTTGTATGTTTCTGATTAACACACAGCAACAAATTTAATTCAAACTTATTTTACTTAATGTGAAGAACGCATGATCATTTATAAATTTGATTCTGACTATACAAGATAGGACGTTAAAACAATTTTTATATTTTTTGTACAACTACAAAAGCCCTTAATATTTGATGTAGATTAAAATACAAAGACTATTAAGATATAAATCATTTAAATTGCTATTATTTAGCACAATGTTAATTTTTAAATAATTCGCTTTGCTATACTATTTGAATTGAATTATTTGGTGACTAAGATTCAACGGAGAAGAGTAATTCTATCAACATTTATCAAATTACTATAATTAATTAATGTTTCATTAAACGTGGTCAGAGGACGTAGTGCTTGCACTCTGAGCAAACACAATTGTTACAATTACCGGTACTACCGGTATTAGCGGTACAATTACCGCTGTACCTTCCTAAAACATCTAACATTTACGACTTCATACAATTCCGGTTCATTATAGCAGTCCACTTCCTCCCCTAGAAATAAACTTGAATTAGGTATATTTAGCCGATTTGAAGCTGGATGAAAAGTAATGATGTTACATTTTCGACAACGATATCAGATAGAGACAGTTATCTCAAATCAGGTTCTTTCCTTGTTTATTTGTAAGAGATATCTACCTACGTACATTTACTTTGAAGTGACTAAAGATTTTTTTTATATGATTGCAGGTCAATTTTATCATTTATTTTAGTGTCGGAAAACCTTTTAAATATATTGTTTGCCAGAAACAAACTAACACATATTGACACTGGCTTTTTACTTTCTAATGGTTTTGTAAATAAGAAAAAAAAACACAAATAATGCAAAGCTAAAAACAATAGTGACAAAAGGACAAACAAAAACATTTTGTTCCAATTTCAAACGTGTGGAACTCGAAACATTTTCTTCTCAATGTGCCTAACACGAACTTCTATAAAAACATGATTAAGTGCATGTCAGTTTTTATCGGAGTATGAGGTTGACGACCAAGAACAATATATCAGCCGGATCTAGGATAATCACTTTGCAATCTTTCTCAATATCTATATCTCGGCCATTTGTTGCTTTTCAGGCATTACACAGGTATTTCCAAAACAGATGTATGTATAGATTTGAATTAACGAATTGTATGTTTTTTTTTAAATTGAAACGTTTAAAAACTTTTCTACCTGATGATGAGCAAAAACAGAGTCCAGATGAGAAGCCAGCTGGGCAGTAGTTCGTGCTAGGCCCAACGCTGGGACCTCCAGCCAGGCTAGTGCGGCGTAGGCTGTTCTATGAACACGGAGCGCACGTCCATGGGGCAGAGTGCTTGCGCTGTGGGTACCGCAGGCCCGGCGCGAGTGAACGTTAAAGTACTGGCTAGGACGCTGCCCGGGACTGTCGGGAGCAGGTCTGACACCATGATCTGTGAATAAAGGTAAGTTTAAGTTAGTTCTTAATTGATTCGGCAATAGAATAAAATTGTAATTAGTTCGACTAATGACGAGTTAAATTCGTTCGAAAACGCATCCAACGTGCTCCTGGCCTAAATTGAAAGTGCCTCGAGTGGCCGGTCCACTTTTTCACTTCCACACAGCTCGGCTCTCAGCTCAGCTCAGCTTCAATGGAGTGTGGAATGGGTTGATGAAGAGGGAGAAAAAGAAATAAGTCTCCCGAGTTTCTTGCCAACTCTTCCCGGTCGAGGCTCTCTCAAAACTCGAACTAGTAGTAGATTCAGTAGTTTAGTCTAAACTATTATTTTTATTAGCCGTTCATATTAGCCGCAGAACCGACAACCGTTGTTGGGGTAAAAGAGTTTTCGAGTGAAGACCGCGTATCGGAAAGCGTAGGGTAGGATGCCCTCAGACTAGGTGGAGCGACGATCTTCGCAAGGTGGCTGGCAAGAGCTGGATGAGAGTAGCCGCGGATCGTGCTCGGTGGCGTGCACTTGGAGAGGCCTATGTCCAGCAGTGGACTAGTATAGGCTGATGATGATGATGATTACTTTTATTATTATTATTTGTATTTTATTTTGCCGTCAATAATTGCCTGTGAAGGCTTATGTTGAATAAATGATTTGACTTTGACCCTAAGCGTCGAATTGACAGTCGACTGACAATTCACCACGGAATATTGAATGTGGCTGCAATGTTTACTGACGGATTTCTCGCGACGGAAATTCAGCGAGAAAGTTTCCATGAAATGTGGTGTTGGCCTAAGGAGTCTGCTATATCTTATGTGTTCAGGTTATAATTCTAATCGCATCGAATTTGATATCCCCCATCGTTCTGTGGCCTCAGCCAAGCATTCTTAAGAACAATTTATTCTCAGTCATAATATTGTGTTTCGTTTTTTATCATTTTATTATTTGTTTTTTCTCATTAGTGTACTAAGTGCAATCGAACTTTATGTGGAATATATATTGGAGCAAGATGTGCTTACGTCTAGTAGGTCGGTAGTTAATTGTTTAAGTTCTACATTATTAGTATGTTAAATTTATTTATTAATCTTGATATTGTTTGTGTTGTGACTTTTGTTACATGTAACCATAGTGCACGTTACATTTTATTGGGTTTTAACCACCTATTTTAAGTTCTCCAATATTATTGTATTTACTGACTGTAATGTGTTGTAAGCTGGAAAGACGTCGATTGGTAAGGTCTACGCTCCGTCCTGCACCCATCCAAATCCAAAACCCCGAAAGCTTTCAGCTCGAATTGCAGAATCGCTTCGAGCGCCTAAATGATTGCGAAAATGTGGACGAATACAGGAACAGGTTTGTGGAAACTGTCCAAACGGTTGGGTCCAAGTTCTTTAAAACCCACCGTGCAAAAGGAACCAAAAAGTTCTCAGACCATACTCTAAAACTAATGGAAGAGCGGCGCGCAATGGTTCTGCTTTCCTCAGGTGATGCGTCTCAGTTTCGGCAGCTAAATAGGCAGATCTCGAAGTCTATGACTCGCGACACGCGCCAATTTAATACTAACCGTATTAAAGAGGCCATTGAGCGGAACAAAGGCTCAAAAGTGTCCGCAAGAGATCTGGGTATTGGGCAGTGCCAACTGACGACGCTGAAAACCGATGACGGCTGAACTGTCACGACCAGGTCCGATGTTATGGGAGAGGTCGAGAAGTTCTATGGACAGCTTTACACATCCACACGGCCACCTGTACAAAGCTTAGCTAAAGACCCTAGAGCTAAGTTAACCCGGCACTATACCGAAGACATCCCGGACATCAGCCTATACGAGATTAGTACGGCTCTCAAACAGCTCAAAAACGGCAGGGCACCAGGTGCTGACGGAATTACGGCCGAGCTTCTGAAAGCAGGTGGAAGACCGGTACTTGTAGCTCTTCAGAAGCTATTTAATTCCGTCGTACTAGGGGGCAGAACGCCAGAGACGTGGCACGAAGGTATGGTGGTACTGTTTTTCAAAAAGGGCGATAAAACCCTGCTGAAGAACTACAGGCCCATCTCACTTCTAAGCCACGTCTACAAGCTGTTTTCGAGAGTCATAACGAATCGTCTCGCACGCAGGTTTGATGACTTCCAGCCTATCGAACAAGCCGGTTTCCGAAAAGGCTTCAGCACCATAGACCACATACATACGCTGCGGCAGGTTATACAGAAGACCGAAGAGTATAACCAGCCTCTTTGCTTAGCGTTTGTGGACTATGAAAAAGCCTTCGATTCGATTGAGACATGGGCCGTGCTACAGTCTCTCCAGCGGTGCCAAATTGACTATCGGTACATCGAAGTGTTGAGGTGTTTGTATGAAAGCGCCACTATGTCAGTCCGTCTTCAGGACCAGAGCTCGAAACCTATCCAGTTGCAGCGAGGAGTGAGACAGGGAGATGTGATTTCTCCGAAACTGTTCACTGCTGCACTGGAAGATGTTTTCAAGCTTCTGGACTGGAAAGGACTCGGCATCAACGTCAACGGCGTATACATCACTCACCTTCGGTTTGCTGACGATATAGTGGTCATGGCTGAGACCCTGGAAGACCTCGGCGCAATGCTCGGTGACCTCAACAAAGTCTCTCAACAAGTGGGCCTTAAAATGAACATGGAGAAGACGAAAGTTATGTCGAACTCACGTGTCGTACCCACTCCTCTGAAGGTTGGGGACTCTGCCCTTGAAGTTGTGGACAATTATGTTTACCTGGGACAAACGGTCCAGCTAGGTAGGTCCAACTTCAGCAAAGAGGTCAATCGTCGAATCCAATTAGGCTGGGCAGCGTTCGGTAAGCTACGAAATATCTTCTCGTCCGATATACCGCAGTGTCTCAAGACGAAAGTCTTTGACCAGTGTGTGTTGCCAGTGATGACATACGGGACTGAAACGTGGTCGCTCACTATGGGCCTCATAAAAAGGCTCAAGGTCACTCAAAGAGCAATGGAAAGGGCTATGCTCGGGGTTTCTCTGCGTGATCGAATCAGAAATGAGAAGATCCGCAGAAGAACAAAGGTAACCGACATAGCCCGAAGAGTTGCTAAGCTCAAGTGGCAGTGGGCAGGTCACATTGCTCGCAGGACTGATGGCCGCTGGGGCGGGATAGTCCTGGAGTGGCGACCGCGTACCGGAAAGCGCAGTGTGGGCAGGCCTCCAACAAGGTGGACCGACGATCTGGTAAAGGTCGCGGGAAGCCGCTGGATGCGAGCAGCACAAAACGGGTCGTTGTGGAGATCCTTGGGGGAGGCCTTTATCCAGCAGTGGACGTCTTTTGGCTGAGATGATGATGATGATGATGAATGTGTTGTAATAAATAAATAAATGTAACATATGCTTCTTATATGTAGATACAAAAATGTCAGAGTATCGAGGTCAAACCTTTAAGTCGGGAATGCCACTTACAAAGGAGTGGACAGATTTAAACATCTGGGCTGTACTATAACGGACACTTACACAAGGGAAGAGGAAATAGATACAAGAATACAAAACTCCCTCCGTTGTAGTGCAGCTTTATACAAGGTGTTGGTGTCCAGGCTTCTCAGCAAACGCACAAAAATCCGTATTTATAAGACAGTTATACGCCCAATCCTAATTAACGGCTGTGAGGCCTGGATACTAACTCTTAAAGAAGAGACCAAACTTGGTGGCGGAAAGAAAGATCTGGAGGAAGATTCTGGGGCCAGTACGCACACAGGACTGAGTATGGAGGAGGAGGAAAAATGTAGAGCTGGAAGATCAGGTGGACGAGCCGAATATCATCGGGGTGATAAAGGCCCACAGACTCCGCTGCCTCGGCCACCTCGAGAGGATGGGAGAGGATCGTGCGGTAAAACGAGCGTACATGGGACGTCCTAGTGGCCGACGACCGGTTGGACGACCCGGGTACCGCTGGGAGGACGAGGTCTGTAAGGACTTTCGCGAGCTTAACGCGGATGACTGGCACCCGGTGGCGCAGGACAGACCCAGATGGCGACTCTTATTATCGAAGGCTGTAAACGAAATGTGTATACTTTTTGTATTTTATCTATGTTTTTCTATATTTTTCCTGTGAATTGTCTTTTTTTGATTATGTTTCGTTATTTTACTTAGATTATAATTCTCTTGAACGAAGTCACTGCGTTTTCTTTACCTACATGAATAATTAGGTTTTATAAGTAGGAAACTCTGTCAGTCGACTATAGCGGCCAAGACTCACTTTGGGTCGTTGCGCCATTCTAGTTAGTTAACAAAAGCTTATCTAAAATACAAAAATGTAACATGAATAAGGTTGCAAGTTACCTGTCCGCCGGAGGGCGGGTACCAACGGGCGGTGTGCGGGTGGCCGTAGCAGGTGTCGACCTGCGCGCGCTGCAGCGTCAGCCCCGTGCCGTGCAGCGTGCGGCCCTCGGGGCTCTGGGTCGACGGAGAACGAAACATATATAAACAAACTAGTGGACCCGGCGGACTTCGTACCGCTTTGACAGTTTCCATGAAGTGATTAAATTCTCTTTGGTTTCATGAAAACAAAACGAACAAATCATTTTGTATTGGAAAATTAATTTGTCGTTTTTAGTATATTTATAGTGTGATTCCCGTGGGAATATCGGGATAAAAACTATCCTATGTGTTAATCCAGGTTATAAACTATCTGTATGCTGAATTTCATCCAAATCCATCCATCTGTTGCAGCGTGAAGAAGGAACAAATATACAGACATACACACAAACTTTCGCATTTATAATATTAGTGTGATAAGGAGAGACTACAAGAATAACCCTCATCGGTATCGCTAGGAATCGTAGACTCAGTAAAAACCAAAGACCTTAAAATAAAATAAAAAACCAAAGACCAGTTTGGAGCAAAACCATTAAAATATTCATCTCGTAAGATCTCGTATATTTTATACAAAAAAAGTAAAAAGTGCGCGCCGAACTAAAGCACTTTATCAGGGTTCACTAATAGAACTCATAAAAATTTAAACGCCTATACTGAAAACACCCAACTCTTTAAAACACCTAACTATTAAAATCCTTATTTTTAAAATGTTTTATTTGAAATAGTATTATATTTAATATGAATAACCTGAATATGCATAACGTTTTAAAGACGTAAAATTATGACACATAATTTTAAAACTCATAAAAATTAAAACCCTTAACCCTAACATACATAATGCGTAATGCCTATAATAATTTTGTATTGTTCTAAAAACTATAATCATTTTCTTTCATGTCCACCTAACATGCTCATCATTTCGCTCCTCGCAATCTATTATTTTTATGTACTCGTTATTATCGCACTTGTTATTATGCCATGGCACCTAATTATATCGCGAACGATATTAGGGTTACAACAAATAAAATACCTGCTATACCATGGCATCAGAAGTTAGGTATTTTAAAATTATGGATTTTAATGTTATGATTATGCCAAATGACATAATCATAACATTAAAATTAAAAATTAAAATTAAATAATTACGCGGTATGTATTTTTTAAATATATATTCTAATTGTTATGCGTTAAGTTATGGCATTTTTTATGAATTATGAGAGTAGGACAGTTAATAATCTTTTTTAAACTACTAGGCTCCCGACGAGAGACGTGACCGAAAAAGGAAAGCGTTCTTTTAAGGCAGACTGATGATATGCGAGTTCCTGATGAATGGAAACGTTGGTGCGACGCGCAGCCCATGGAATATACGCCAGCACCACATCAGAATAATACAGAATTACAAAAACACAAATGTTGAAAAAATTTTCACGAGCAGGATTTGAACCCGCACCCTTCTGACATACCGGGTCAGGTGCTCTCCCGATTGAGCTATTGTGGTTCTAACCAGCTCGCCGAAATTATTCAACACTATTTACTTTTTACTTTCAAAGCCAAAGTAATTTTGTTCGCAACAAAATTTGCGTTAAAAATTATATAAACATTTTTTAATACAGAATTTAAAAAAAAGTTACCAATGAAGACGTGTGAGCCCTTGCAGAAGCCAGTACTATGTCAGGAGTGCTAGATTTAGCTCCCTTGTATTCTGGTCGCGGCGAGTCGGAAGCCGCAGTGTGGTGTAACGCCACCAGCGGCTGCAGCAGCGTGTGAGAAGACACGTGGGCGCCCAACGATAGGAACCCGGCTGGGTGGTCGGCGGCCGGCTTCTGCTGGACAAGAGAGAATCTACATTCATTGTAACAATGAGAGAGAGAGAGATAGAGATTTATTGACCTCGCACACCAATAACATAGGTATATAATTTTACGCATTTTTTTTTTGCGAACAAAATTGCATTTTTGGAAAGTGTTTAAAAAATCCTTCTTGTGGAAATGTTTAAAAATCCCTATTGTGAAAATGTTTTTCAACACTTCCCCAATTATAAAAAACTAACAATCATTATAAGACAGTTAACAGTCAAAAGATCGCAAACACCGGTCAATCTTTTCCGTGCTTCGGAAGGCACCGTTGGTCCCGGCTCTATTGGCAGTCGTTAACAAACACCAATCCGCACCGGGTCCGCATGGTAGTTCTACCTGTGGTATTCCCATCTATATATATAGTTTTAATATATAGTTTATTTACATTTAACTAAAGTATGTAAGTGCCATTTTGTTCGATAACTTTTTGCCATCTTGTAGGTATATATGGACATGATCCCATTGCTATAGAAATTTTGGGGCTTCTGATCAAAATACCGCAACAAGTGATTTTGGCAGTCCTCTCGTGATGTTAACCTGACACTGCCTAAAGAATTCTGAAAAGACCGAAACAGGTGGAAATCTGAAGGCGCAAGGTCAGGACTATACGGCGGATGCATTAACACCTCCCAGCCAAACTCTCTTAATTTTTGCTGAGTGGCTAAAGATGTGTGAAGTCTAGCCTTATCATGATGAAAAACCACACCCCTTCTGTTGATTAATTCCGGTCGCTTTCTCTCAACTTCTTGCTTTAATCTCATCAGTTGTTCGCAGTAGAGTTTAGAATATGAACATAAAATGAGCAAGTGAGTAATCATGAGCTCTTAGAGCCTATTACTATTATGTTATTACAGTTGTGAACATGAGACGCGTCTATATACGCCAGTACTAGCGTTTTGTTTTCAAAACCGCAACAACACCGCTGCCGTCCTAACAAAGCATGTAGTAAGAACGATTTCTTTATGACACGACCTTAATTGTTGGTTTGGATTTTCGCCAAAACGAGCTCTATAAATGATATCTAGGGTATATCTCTATAAACGCACTCTAGAACAAAGAAAGAAGAAAGAAAAACATTTATTGACACACACACGCGCACACAAAGTACAATACAGTCAAAACAAAGCAAGAACTAATAAGAATATAAGGAAAACAAAAAAACAATATATTTAATATGTATATAATATTTTTAATTTTTTTTTCCTACACTCACACCAATTATCTAGCCCAAGAGAAGCTTCGTTATGAAACTCGTTATATGGTTACAAGACAACGGTAATTTTAATATACTTAAAATACTTAAATACATACTTATTATACGAGACAATTTAGAAAAGCAATAATTTCTAAATTGACCCGACCGGGTATCGAACCCGGGACCTCAGAGATGGCTACTCCAATTAAATGAAAATATAAACAAAAAGCAGTGTGTGAGCCCAACAAGGACCCTGTCTCAGCATAATCCCCCACGATACTCGAAGATGGACCGAGTACCGTAGGAGCGCTGTTATTCTGACAGGGCCACTCGAATACTGTATTCTTCGTTAGGACGGCAGAACAATGCTTTAAGAGCTCATGGTATGTCCCCCTGGCGGTGGTTGGTTACCGTGCAGGGCGCGGCGTCCTCGTGTATGAGGCGGAAGGTGTGCCGGGTGCGCACGTTGTCCAGTACGCCTTGGTTCATGCCGCGGTTGTCGTCGCGCGATAAACGACGGTCTTGCATAATCTGAAAATTAACTAAGTACATTTATTTCGGATCGGTGGTAGAGCGGATTGTAAAGTATTCGTTATTTACCAATAGAACTGCACTAGATACGTTTTAAACTCTAATTGGCATTACTATAAACAATATAATATATATAAATTTTCAAGTAAAACTATATCGCTTCCACATTGGTATTATCTTCCATGTTACCTCGATCTGCCCCGGCAGCAGGGCCGCCATGCCGAGCGGCGTGGAGGTGAGCACGGTGAGACGCGCAGTATCATCCTGAATGAACGCCGCCGCCGGCAGCGGGTAGAAGTTGGCCTGCAGCGGGATCTTGTCCATGTACCGCCGTCTGATCATCTAACGAGTGAACGGACAATTAAAATCCAGGATCTTGTCCATGTACCGCCGCTTGATCATCTAACGAGTGAACGGACAATTACAATCCAGGATCTTGTCCATGTACCGCCGCTTGATCATCTAACGAGTGAACGGACAATTACAATCCAGGATATTATCCTTGTGAATGAGTGAATGAAAAAAATTGTTTATATAGAACACCCAAGTCCTGTAGCGGGATCATGCCCAGGTACGGACATATTATTATTTAACAATGCAACAACAAAATACAAAGTACCGCCGTTTGATGATCTAACAATTAAACAGCAAATTACAATTGATCGAATAAATTAATGTTTTTTATTTATTTAGAACACACAGATACTTATTATTTTGTATAAAGAAACAAAATGTGTCATATTAGCGACTACACTCGGCATTTGTTGCAGTGAGTAAAACACCAGAACTAGATAATAATCCATGAACCTTTTTATTTATCATTATTAATTTTAGATAAACTAATACCAATCAGCCTCCCGACCGCCTAACCAATCGCTTTGATTACGCGTATGGTTTATGACGTCATCTTGCCACCTCGCACCGCCTTTGAAAGCAATATCAAAAGCTAAAGGCTATAAGCTTTCGACATTGCTTCCATAGGCGGCACGAAGCGACAAGATGACGTCATAAACCACACACAAAGTCAAAGCGATCGGTTAGGCGGTCGGGCCCCAGAATGTTAAAGACGTAGAGGCCATTCTTCGATCGATAATGTACTAGATAAAGGGTCGGGAAAAAAAATGCATATCGTACGTTGTCCTGTTTGCTCGTACCTATATTTACATTTAAATTTCGAATAACAAAATCTGAAAAAACCTTGGGATAGCTTAAGGGTGGGCCGACCAAAAAATGCCAAAAATGCAGTTACGGTTAAGTAAATATAATTAAAAATACTATCGTATTAAATGAACAAAATATATATTTAGTATCATAGGGAACGTGTTTACAATTTGTCAGAACCATAAATTCATAACACGCTATAGTTTTTTCTACAATATCATTTAAAGTTGGGCTAAGATCATGAAAACGAGTGGCGGCGTTTAGTAGATTTCTTATAGTTTATCTAAATTAACCTCTGATTTTGTCTACACAATCATCAATGGATAAACTACAAACTGCTAGACTACATTTTTGATTCATCAAGTGGTTATTTAAATAATATTTATTTATTAAGCACCTTAAATTCCCCATACAAAATTAGTATGGCCGCGCGGCATCAAATAAATATGGACGACGACATTTCAAATAAAACATATGACATTTGTCACTTACGGACGGCGCACCCTTAAACAACTTCAGCCTAGTGAATCTTGAATCTTAAACATAAATATTATTATTTATTTATTTACAAGTTTATGTACACACATAAAAAGGTAATAAAATAAGCTCCACGGGTAAATGTAGTACAAGGGCGCTGCTTATTTCAGTTCTGAAATATCTTCCAGCAGACCTGCAAAAGGAAACGTTATAAATAATGGTAGAATTGTGTACCTCCGTGAATCGTGATTAATTAAGGTTGCAAAATATTTGTTGTCACTATTTACTGTCATTGCCACAAACGTCATTGTCACAGTTTAGTAAGCATACAGTTGCGCATCGAAGGTACTTTCGCAGAGCAAGGGAGGGAAACCCGCGGGGAAGCCGGCGCTGCGGCGAGTGTCCCACAAACAAGCGCAGTTTGTGGGAGCTACCGTGAAGGGCAGCCACATGCGCGTACTGCGTATTTTAAATGTTTTTTGAATTTACGTTCAGCGATTCCTATTGAATATAATGGTGCATACACGTTGTTCTGTATACGGTTGTAAGTCGACGTCGAAACACAACAAGAATTTAAAATTTCATAGATTTAGATGACTAAATAGTTTCTTTTTTCTTTTTATTTTATTTATTTTGCCAACTTCTCATTGATTAATAATTAACAGATAACTTAACTAATACAATTACAAATATCAAATTCTAATTCATCACAAACACTACAATTTTCACTTGTTAATATTTCGTATATCTACAACAGCCTCCATATATTTTATTAGGCTATTTCTGTTTTTTTTATTCTCAATTATCAATTGAATCAATTTTTTGTTAACGAGACCATCTATCTTTTGCTCTAGTTCTTATTTCGCCTTGCCGTTTATTGGGCATTCTGTTATTAGATGTAAGATGGTATCGTTAGCATCTGTATCACAGTTGCACAACGGGCTCTCCTTACTAAATAGTTACTTCGTAACTCTAACTTCAACCTAGCGGGTTTTTCTAGTACAGGTATAGATAAGTATTCTTTACGGCGCAAGCTCTTGCGCAAAGTGTAATCATTATGTTTACAACTTATTGGAGTAGTTGGGACGTCGGACACAGAAGGAGTAGGTATTTGTGTAATATTCAACTGTTATGATCATAGATCGGAATAGGTAGAGTTTTTTCATGTACTTTTGCAACGTTTGCATAACATGGATATGCCCATATAGATTTTGCTATTTCCGGTATCCGGTAAACTTAATACATTTATTTGATATTTTCACTTCTTCGCTTTAACAGCCTATTAATGCCCCCACTGCTAGGGTACAGGCCTTCCCTATGGATGGACACAGAATATATAGGTATAGGGAGACTAGGCCATAACCCACCACGCTGGCTCAATGTGGATTGGTGGGTATTAACAACTGCTAATGCAGCCGGGACCAACAGCTTAACGTGCCTTCCGAAGCACGTAGGAACTCGAGTTAATACATTTTTGGACACCCATCCAATGACCAACCATTGCGAAGGTTGCTTAACCACCACAATCGCGCCCGCAGGAGCTAACCATCTACGCAAACGAGCTCCTCTATTAAATATATTTCAAATGAAAACTATCTACCTGTGTGTGTGTGAGTGATTTAAATAAATGTGTACAAAGATTTTGTTCGAATCCAATACTGTAACGACAATTTACATTCTTGTACTAAGACCAGTGCAAGATAGGCATGCAAATAGTGAAAATTAAATAAAAAGAAATTCTCTAATAGAAACGTTCATTTCAAGTTTGCATTATATACCTGCGCTTCACTATCTAATTTCTTCATAGTAAGCGCGAAAGCAAGTACAGTACCTGTTGTATTGTACTTGCTTTAGCAAATCAATTGTGTGTTAAAATTGTAACGTACATTTTCAAACAATAAAAAATAACTGTTTAAAAAGTGTTTCATTTCAGTGTGTGTAATCTAAAAATCATATAAACACGAAAATTTAATCTTACATTCCAGATTCCGGAAGCTTATCCATACTTTGATAACGTTATGATGCAAGTACTACAAAAAACTCTACCTATTCCGATCTATGGTTATGATTTATTTAAACCAACAGAAAAAGAGGAGGTTCTATATTCACGTATTTTTTAGGGTTTATATTTAAGATTTCTGGGCTTGTTTCTTTTTTTTTCATTTTTTAAGCAATCCGAATACAAATTCAATTATATTGTTTTAATAATAGAAAATTTAAATCTAAAAATAAACCTTCACGTTAATTTAGCAGTGCAACATTTGTAAATATGTATATAGTTTATTCTTGATAATAAATGATTATTTTATAAAAATATTAACGATTATTTGATTTCGAATTTTGTGACAACCCTTGCATATCGGCGAACGATCGCGTAGATACCTACGCGGGCGGCGGCATCGCCCCCACATTAAAAGCGATGCTCTACTGTATGAAATAGTATTAATGTGTCATTGTGGCCCCGTGGCCCCAAAGACGCGTTCCTTTTTCAATCGCTCATCGGGAATCGAGCACATTATTGATCGAAGAGGCCATTAGACAAATTCAAATAGTGAAAATACAACGTACGAACCTGCATGCCGTTGACGTCGGTGTAGAAGGTGTCGGCGTTGCGGATGCCGGTGGCGAGGCGCATGGCCAGCTCCACGTCGTCCACCTGCGGGTCGATCAGCAGCGTGTTGCTCACCTCCACCTCCGCGTGCCGCAGCGACGGGTTGTTGTACACCGATATCTGGGCCGGGGAAGTATCGTGTACTAGATTATTTACATATTTATAAAATTTACAAAATACAGTGAAAAAATTAAACGCCTACCCGACCCAGCCAGGAATCTAACCTGGGTCTTCCGCAATCCGGGCGGCTGCACTGACCGCTATGCTACCGGGAAGGCTGACGTAGACGCTGAATTTTGTCACTGCTTTTGTAATTTTTAGAGTGCTAATAGCGGCACAGCGCGCCATCTATCCAACGGTCATTGCAACCGTTGGCTATGCAGATTCATCTTTGCAGATGAAATACTACAAATTTGATAACACAACGCTATAGTAAGTAGTTTTATAAATATTTAATTTAGCTTCAGTGCAGCAATTAGCATTAGAAAATAAAAAGTAAAAATTTAGATTATTTACATTTATAATTTTACGCAAATATTGATGCGAACAAATTACAATTTGAAAAAAGGCAAAAGTGTTGAAAAAAATTCCACGAGCGCGATTCGAGCCCGCACCCCTTGACTCGCCGAAATTAATCAACACTATCTACTCTTACTACATTTCTTTTTTAAATCATGTACTATGGCAGGGGTCGGCAAACTTTTCAGCTCAAGAGCCAAATACGACAAAAAAAGACAACAATAATTATTGAAGATCCACAATTTATACTGTTTAAATATACTTTTTTTTTTTTTTAACAAGTCTTCCTCGGTTGAAGTCTGCGCGCGAGCGAGATAATTAGCGTTTTTAGGGAATAAAAATAAAATTGCGAAATTGAAAGAGCCGCATGCTTCTCTGTGACAATTATCGATGTTCCTCTGGAGAGGGTTTCGCAGTTCAGATACTTAGGGCATATCGTCACTGAGGACCTAACTGATGAACTGGATATCGAGCGGGAGCGCAGAGCGTTGGTGGTGCGGTGTAACATGTTGGCTCGCAGGTTGGCAAGGTGGACAGGTGAAGTAAAATTAACATTGTTCAGAGCATATTGCCAATCCTTTTACACGTGCAGTCTGTGGGTCAACTACACGCAACGCACCATCGGCTCTCTGCGAGTACGTATAATAATGCTTTCAGGATGCTAATGGGCCTTCCTCGGTTCTGTAGTGCATCAGGGATGTTTGCAGAAGCCCGTATTGATGGATTTCATGCCATTCTACGCAAAAGAATTGCCTCTCTGATGCACAGAGTAAGGTACAGCCCCAATGGCATCCTGATGGCATTAAAAGATAAACTGAAAACTGAAACTGAAATAAAAGTTATATTATATTATATTATATATCTATCTCGCGAGCCGCAGTTTGCCGACCCAGGTACTAGAGTAATGTGCACCAGTACACCAGTGTGCACCAGTACAGTACAGTGCAGTATGCACCAGTGTGACACTTTGCCCAATGTTAAGCGACGTAGTTTTCGTCGACAGAGAATAACATAGATTTTCATTGAAATATTAGTGTGATGACAGCAAGGAAGCAGGTGGTCGGTATTCAATTATTCATCGCCAGCTTAAAGGTATGATTCCGAACTCCGCTGCACGCAGCAGTGCTGCCGCAGCACTACTGGTCCCCATATATTCTCTATAAGTTTATATGATACTAGCTGTGCTCGCGACTTCGTCCGCGTGGAATAGTGACTTTAGGCAGCATTTTTAATTTTTTAGGCTCTTTTCCCGTTTTTGCAACATTTTTCACTGATGCTTCACTCCTATTGGTCGCAGCGTGATGTTATATAGCCTAAAGCCTTCCTCGATAAATGGACTATCCAACACAAAAAGAATTATTCAATTCGAACCAGTAGTTCCTGAGATTAGCGCGTTCAAACAAACAAACAAACAAACAAACTCTTCAGCTTTATATATTAGTATAGATTACATTCCGAGCTACGCAGCAATGTCGCGGCAGCAATGCAGGACCAGTGGTACTGCGGGCAGCACTGCTGCGTGCAGCGGAGTTCGGAATCATACCTTCATATACCCACTGCTGGGGCACGAGCCTTCCCTATGGCGAATGCTACACGCTCAATATTTATCGCGATATTTAGATCGTAATCCAAGATTACGATATATATCGAGTGTGTAGTATAGCGTATCACGGATCGTGATACGTATCGCTGGATTTCTAAAAATCCAGAAATCTTCGATCTGTATTCAAGTGTCGTTGATAAATATCGAGCGTCTAGTCTCTGGTCGATATTTATTTTTTACCGCAGCCCTTACGAACGATCAAATATATTTAAAAGAGTTTATAATTATGTTGGAGACACTACCTGAGGTTTGGGACAGCTCAAGTCAAGATAGTATGAATAAAGTAAAAAGACTGAATCTGCTGCAAATTTTTAAAAAGATAAAACCGGCTTGAACTATCAAAAACATTATTGCAAAAATTAACTCATTGAAATCTAATTATATAAAAGAATTTAAAAAAGTTTTCTCTGTCTTAAAGCCTATATTTTGCCCATTGTTTTCTCTTCACACGCCTTTTTACTACTAACGCTATGATAGTAACACAAGCTTTCATTATATTGTCACTGAACTTCTTGGCGGGAATGTGAAGTCATGTCTGCGGTTTGGTTTTATTTTCTTGTAGGACAATGCCCATTAAAGTATGTAATCTGGTACCACTATCCAATAGCCGTAAATTATATGTTTTTGGAAAGGTGTTTTCTATTAGAACAACTTTTACTATGGCCAGTTTCTCAAATCGTTGTCCGTTTGGAGTAAAAAAAAACAATACGTTGTTAATTTGAGATTATTCATTTGGTACGTCTTTATAATATAAAAAAAACCATGAACGTATATCACATATTGTTTTTATATGCCAAGTCATCTATTATAAATAATAGATGACTTCGCATCGGCTCAGATTGACCGGGCCGTGGTGGTGGGGAGAAGCGTGAAGATACATGTCTGTACCTGGTATAGAGCGCGTAATGTGAATCAAGATATGAGAGTTTTTAGTCGTACTTACTGCGAGCACGATGTCCGCGGTCTTGGCCGCGATGAGGCCGGCGTACAGCGAGGCCTTGTACAGGCCCTCGGTGACCACCAGCTCGGGGAAGGCGTCGGTGGCCAGCGGTAACGCCGGCCCGTCCGGGATGAACAGGTACGCGCCGCTGTTATTGTCCTTGCCTTTTTGCGTGCCGTATCTGAGGTGAGGTCAATGCAAAGGCGTAAGCTTCGGCATAACAAAAGACTCTTTTTTATGTTAAAAGGAGGCAAACGAGCAGGCGGGTCACCTGATGGAAAGTAATCACCGCCACCCATGGACCAAAACCAAAGTTATTGCAGATGCGTTCCAGCCTTGAGGAAGGAATTGGATCTTGAGGAGGGAGTAGGAATTGGAAGGGGGGAAGGGTGAGAGATGGGCCTCCGGTACTTTCACTCACCGGACGAAACACAACAGCAACGAGTGCCGTTGTTTCACGCCGATATTCTTTGAGAGGGTAGTGTTACGCCGGGTGGGTGTTTTTTAAACTGTTATCGCAACAGTTATTAACGGCATTCTTACCAAGTTTTTTATTTCTGAACACAAATATTTCGGCACAGTTCCATGCGCCATGATCACGAATGATGAGTACACCTGTACCCAGTACATCGTAAGAATTTCGTTAATAATTACTCTAATAACGAAAAAGCACTTAATTAAGGTAACAAAATCACGATTGGAACACCTACATAATAATGTGGTGGAATCGCATGCAACCTAGAAACTTTGTGATAAAACAACAGGAGCACGCGTTTAGTGCCATGAAAAAGCGCTAGACTTAACTTTGAAGCACTTAGATGAGAGCACTGCTTCAGTTCTGAGTTTGAAATGACTTTAATTAAGTGTGTCCTACACGAGTAATTAGAGAGATTTTTAAACTTGATTATATTGTAGTCAGTAGTTATACTTTTTTACACAAAAAGGTGCTACGGCTTGGTATTTATAGTAAGTGACGATTACGCCACGAATGGTAACACACTTCGCCCAGAATCCTCAACCACTGAGGAACAAGCTTGTTATTGTTATGGCCACAGACTTAGATAAGATGGTGGTAGCTATAGCCAGTCCTACTACCAACCAAACCGAGAACAATTACATGTTCTCCTTGCTGTGACGGCGGCTGCGGTTGCGGCTTAACCACACAAACACAAAGACAAATAACCCGAGAACGCTGTCATCAAAAATAAACTCAATCACTTACTGCACAAAGTCCATGTGAATTGGCGTGGTCTTCCCGTCGGGCGAGACTATAGCTTTGATAAGTCCGTTCATAGTGGCGACGACCCTCGTGCCGTTGGCTGCCTGGAACGTTATGTCCTCCGAGAGTCTAGCCGAAGGCTGTTCTATGGGGAACATCTTCGGAAGGTCCACGGACCAGTAGTCGGCGTTGTAAATTCGGACGCGGGAGTACGAAGTATACCTAGGTAAAAAGAGAAACATTTAAAACTCCTATAGTAGTTAAGTACTCCTGTAGTAGTAGGTTTAGAGGTTTTTTATATCTAGCTGCTCGGTAAGTGACTCCATTCTACCTGATGTTAAGTGGAAGTGGAGCCCAGACGCTAAGACAACTGGTGCAGCGTGAAAACGACGCAACATCAGTCACCCTGCCGGCCTAGAAAGTGCCGCTTTCACGCTTCGCCATGAAGGACTTCATGACAAAGGAAGGAGGGAGAACGTGTACTGGTAGATTATTCCATCTTTTGGAGGTGTGACAAATGAGAAAGGAAGAAAGGAAGAAAAGGCTTTGTGTTTAGAAAGACAAAAAGTTACCTGACGTAAAATGGCATCACAGATTCAAATGTAACGTTGTTTCTGGCTTGAAAATGAGTAACCTAAATGGGTCCTGAAGTTCGTAACTAATAGGAGATAGGGAAATTCAGTACATCGACGACTTTCAGTTAGGTTAAATTGCATTAAAACAAATCAAAACCTTTTCTTACACAACTAAGAATAGAACTCGGTCAAATGTCTTAAAATTTTCGCAAGTTGCAGTTATTGTTAGAGTTACTAAAAGACGAACTTTATTGTATGGAGCCAAGCATACCTAAAGTTGCAAGTACCTAAAATGTTATATTTTAATGTATACCTATGAAACATACGCCAATCAACAGATAATATAATTACAGACAACAAATACTCTTTGATAAAATGTCGTAAATGAAATGATATTCTTTCTGGGATATTTCAGTTTGAAAATGTAATAAATGTAATCAAGCGCGGAGCTACTACGGAGAGCACATCAAAGGTGCAAATGGTGCATACACAATAGAGATATGCCGAGAAAATCGTTTGAATCTCTTTGGTGCTAATTCCTGGCTTCTACGAGCAAAGACCCACTCCCGGCATTCTGGGCAACGAATTTACTTAGTGTATATATTAATAAATAACACCAGAAAAAGCAGGCGCAAAATTAAGGGACTATTGCACTTGCATAGTGGGTAATAGAACACTTGGTTGCTGTTCCCACGTCATGAGCGTTGTGTGGTTTATGTCGTGGGCTCGGCACCAAGAAACGCCCCCACTTCCACCAGCGGCAATAGTTATTAGGCATGGCGTTGAAAATGAGGCCAATGACGAGCGTTGATTATTTATTAAATTATATTTTGTATATAAAAAAAATATTCTTTACTTTTTATTATATGTAAAAACATAGTATTTTTAATAATAAGTTGTTATGTACCTATAATATATCATTAAAATATAAATTTTTGGGAAAAATATATTATTTTATTTTACATTTTCAAACTGAAATATCTCAGAAAGTATATCACTTACGACATTTTGTCAAAGACTATTTGTTGTTTGTAATTATATTATCTGTCGTTTATTGGCGTATATCTCATAGGTGTACACCAAAATACGACATTTTAGGTACTTGCAACTTTAGGTATGCCAATAAGGTTCGATGTTTTTGCTATCTAAGCATAGGCATAAATCAAAATATAATTCTAGAGTTATAAGTTCAAAAGTTCCTACAGCCTTACTTGTTAATAGCCATTTTGTCCCTAAGGGATATGGTGTAGGTGACCAACGCCATCGGCTCCACCACAACCGGGAACGACAACTGGAACTTGTTGGCCGCGAACCCTAGACGCTTCTCGCCCGCCACTACCGGCGACACCTGCGCCATCATGGGCACGCCTTCGGGGTCGTATACCTGGGTAGAACATTCACTCTGTTACTACATAAGTGTTTAAAGTTAAAAAATGGCTAAATACGTGTTTAAAGTATTGTGTCTTTGTCTAAAAGGATTAGCTGAAAAGTGTCAGCATCCGTTTTAATGTTAATATCAATGGCATACAACCGTACTTTGCATTTACTGATGAAAGGAGATCATTCGGGCTCCATAAATTTTTGGGCCTTTTCTGAAAGTGCCGGCCAACAAAAAAAAATAGTACATATTGTTAGAACTAGCCATTTGCAGTAATAGTTAATATTGCACAAAAGTAGTAGGATTGCTCTGAGCCAAGTTATACAAGTTCGATGATTTATCATTTTCATACATTTTTTTTTCATTTTTTTTTCGTATCAACTTCAGAGCGGTCGCTTGACGCTTCACAATGACAATTGCTTCGGATCATTAGTTCTAACAATATCTATAATTATTTTATGTTTTCCACCACTTTCAGGAGTCAATAAGTATAAGAAAATGATGAATCTTCGAACTTGTACAACTTGTCTCAGAGCAATTCTACAACTTTTGTGCTATATTAACTATTACTCCAAATGGCTAGTTCTAATAATAAATACCATTTTTTTTGTTGGCACTTTCAAAAAAGGCCCAAAAAAATGATGTCCTTTGACAGTTTTGGATAATTGTACAGGCGTCTGTACCTTATAGGTTACTAACCATCGGTGCCCCACGGCTACATTTAGATGAGTGAACTTTACTCGACGCTTTTAGGCACTCTGTAATCGTGTTTTGAAACACGTCATCAAAACCCAAATCCAAGATGTACGCTTCTGTAATTATTATACGCCCTAACATTTGACCAACAGTTATCGAGATATCCCATGTTAAAGGGTATCCCTGGGGTCACGCTCGTAAAAATTATTTGACCTAAAACGAGCGGGAACCAGAGACGCTACTGATATAGTTTTTGTGCTAAGATTTTGTTGATTCAATTATGAATCCATCAGTGAAAATTCCAGGATTCTACCTTCTGTAGTTACCGAGTATTCAAATACATACTTTTCGTCAAAATTCCTCCCAAAAGTAAATTCTAGTTGAGGTGTAAGAAAAAAGGCTACATTCATGAAATCTAGGGAAGATTTTGTTGACTCTGAGAGAAAATTTTTTAGACAAAACCGAGAACTCTAGCTACAGTACATCCTGAGATATAACGCTAATATGGTTATCCCGCTGGGATCACGGTGTTGATACCTAAACATGGTTTTTCCACAGGAATGGAGCAAATAGCGAGTTTATTGGCATTTATAGGCAAGATTTTGTGGGTGTAAAAATCTTATTTTTTTTATTTTATTTACTCGGTAACTACAGAAGGTAGAATCCTGGAATTTTCACTGATGGATTCATAATTGAATCAACAAAATCTTAGCACAAAAACTATATCAGTAGCGTGTCTCGTTCCTGCTCGTTTTAAGTCAAATAATTTTGACGAGCGTGACCCCAGCGGGATACCCTTTAACATGGGATATCTCGATAACTATTGGTCAACAAATTTTGATATTTGCTAACAAATTTAAACATAATATCAACTAAATCATGGCGAAATTTGAAGCCGATCTGAAGGGTTTATCCCGCTGAGGTTACGGACATAAATATCTGCACCGAGTTTCGCTTTAAACGGATTTGTCAAACTGATAAAAAATTTGTGCAAGATAAATACAGAGCTTTTCAAATTAGTTCTAAATGCTAATAAAGCTAACAGCAAGTATTTCGAACCTACAGGTAGAGCTTCGGGATATGGTTAAAAGCATATATTATTTTCGAAGCTTTACATTCTATATTTTAGCCAGGAAACATGTCTAAAGTCACCTCGTACACATGGTTTCTACTTTCCCTTCGCATTAACGGCAGACGACAGATTAAAGCTCGTAATATATATATGCTAAAATAGAAGTTAGCCGGACGAAGTACCCAAATATAACGACCTTCGCTTATTGTGACCGTCTTCGACAGTTTGGATACCTACTTATTTTGGTTAGGCACATGTATTGACATAAAGGAATTCAACGTCATTAGGCCGCCGCAGGTTATTCACTAAGTGCCTTAGAAATAAACAAAGAATAAGCTTCGAATAGTAATTCCGTGTTTGTTCCTGTCATGTAAACGTCATTTCAAATTAGAGTAAGAGACAAAACACGAAATAACTATTCGAAGCTTATTCTCTGTTTATTTGTAAGGCCCTAAATGTAAATTACAAGGACTGCCATTTGGCATAGACAAACGATTACATTGGTGACCATGGAATGTCTACTGGGTCGAACAACTAATAACCTATAAAATATTAGTTATTGATTGCAAACTACAGGCAACTACTATTTACTTTAGACAGTAAATATTCAAACCATTTCTTCTAGCGTAACCCCTAACAGCGGCGACACCTGCGCCATCATGGGCACGCCTTCGGAATCGAACACCTGGGAGGAACAAGGACTTTTCATCATACCTAGTTTGCTGATTGACATTGGGCGTTTTTAGCTTCACCGGGTTTTTTTTCGGGGTGGCGAGAAACTTAAAGGGTTATTTACTTTATTTATTTATTTTAAAACTTTTGCAACATGTATTACATGGCGGACTTAATGCCTGAGGCATTCTCTACCAGTCAACCATAGGGTGGTGCAGAAATAACAAGGTAGGTGCAATTGGGTGAAGACAACAATTTAGAAATAAAAATAATATATTATAAAACGCACCTACATATATACAATTTATATAAATATACTTATATACACTATTATTACATAAACTACTTTTACAAATATAAAACAAAAATAAACATAAACATATAATACATAATTTATAAATTACGTTATAAATTATGTATTATATGTATGTAAGGACGTTACTGAGATGATTCTGCCAAGGTTTTATCAAAATAGAGCATACGGACTTTCTTTTTAAAGGCGTCACGACTAGTAGCCATCCTGATTTCAAGAGGTAGCGCATTCCACAGCAGAATGGACTGAATATGGAAGGACGAGTGTACAACGCCAGATGTATGGGAAGGACAGAGAAGGAGAAGATTATTAGTAGATCGGAGATTCCTACTATGAGAGGAGCAAAGGTATTGAAAATGAGAAGTGAGATAAGAGGGAGCATTTGGAGAATTAAGCAGTGAAAAAAGTGTCGTCAGGGCTCGTACACGCCTCCGCTGGCGAATGGGCAGCCATTTTAGCTCGGCTCTATATTGCGAGATGTGGTCATATTTTTTGAGGTTATAGATGAACCGTATAGTATTGTTGAGCAATCTATCGAGTTTGTCTAACAAGTCAGCATTAAGATCGAAATAACACACGTCACTATAGTCGATCATGGGAAATATTAAAGTTTGCGCAAGCATAACCTTTGTCTTAAATGGTAAAAAGTTCCTCAGGCGATTCAAGGAGCGCAAGGTCCAGGTCACCTTCCGGCCAACATTAGCGACCTGAGAGTACCAACTGAGCGTAGAATCGAGATGCAGGCCAAGATTTTTGACATTCGGGCTAAATGGTATGACCGTTCCGTCGTACACAATTGGCTCAAGAGAGCTAATTCCCACTCTACCCATCAATCGCAAGCTGCCAACGAGTATCGACTGACACTTTGAGGGATTTACGGCCACACCAAATCTACGAGACCAGTCGTTAACCACTTCCAAATCCCGATTCAGTTTTCCAATGGCATCTGAGAGGTCATCTACACGTGCTTGAGTGTAAAGCTGAAGGTCATCGGCGTACAGATGATACGAACACATCACACAGGTGGTGAGTGATATTATTAATAAATAATGAAAATAATAAAGGAGAAAGAATCCCGCCTTGAGGAACGCCAGCATCAAGATCATGCCAATTTGATGATTTCTCATCAACACGAACCGACTGCTGGCGCTCTCGAAGATAAGATGAAAACCATTCCTGCACTTCGGCTGAAACCATAAGATGGGAAAGGATGGCAAGGAGAATGTCATGACTGACGGCATTAAAGGCATTTGAAAAGTCGATGAGAACTAAAACGGTGACTTTCGTATCTTCCATACCTTGCCTAATGTCGCCAGTCACTTTAAGGAGAGCGGAAGTGGTGCTGTGCCCAGGTCTAAAACCAGATTGTAATGAACTAAGGGGGCTATTTTGGTGAATGAACTGTGAAAACTGTTTATGGACACAGGCTTCGATAACTCCTTTCCTCAAGCCATGTGAAAAGAAGCACCGTCAGAGAACTTCTAGAGGGAACGGCATCACGCACGAGTGCGTGTCCCCGTGCCCTGTCAGATTCTCCGAGGGGTTTGGATCGGATCGGGTTTACGGATACTACTAAGGGTACGCTACACCAGCGATTCCTAAAGTGGGTCCCGTGGAGATACCAGCAGGATTCCGTGAATCAGTAATATTTTTTTTAAATTACATTGTATTGTATTCCATTTATCGTACGATTAAAGTTTAAAAAAATAATGAGGATTCGTTGAGTGTTCCGCTATCTAAAAGTTTAGGAACCGCTACGCTACACTGTACTACAGGAGGGACCGCAACTTGGCATAGTTGGATAGTTGGACCAGAGACTCAAAATAATCACGAAATAATAAGACTGCACCAGGTAAGCTTCGTATTCGTACAAACCAAATACCAACGATGACTTAGGCACAAATAAGGAGACCTCCTGTGACAAGGACTGGGCGAATGATACCACCTGTAACATAAGTAGGTACATTTATTGTGTTCAACCTTGCAGTTCAAACGAAAGAAAGAGAGTGAGTGGTTTTTTTTTTTTGAGAGAGATTTCCAATTGCCTCAAACGGCATTTTCAGCGTAACCGGGCTTTTTTGGGGGCGGCGAGGTACGTAAAGGGTACCTCAAGCTGTGTGAAACGAAACACCTTCGGAGGTTTTTTAGAGAGAACGGCATCACACACTTAAAAGTGCGTGTCCCCGTGCCCTACTAGATTCTCAGAAGAGTTCAGATCGGGAGTGAGTGGCGGGCGCGCAGGCCATTATATATTAGTGGACTGGCGCTGTCTACGGTAATACAGAAACTACAGTGCAATCAGCGAGTCTAACGCCATCATTGCATTCATAGTTAGGTCCCCTTGTCTGTGCCAGATGGCGCTAAATATACAACACCTCCTGAAGGTATATTAAGCTTTCCCGCTCTAGCGCGGTATGTATTAAGCTTACTTTTTGGGGTCGCCTTATTTTGGGTTGCGAGTTTGATTGCATGTTGGGAGACCATATAAGTATTTATTCTAGGCAGATTAGTACTTTCTGCTTTAACAAAACCTTCTTCCATGACACGATTTCAATAAAATCCTACAAACGAGATAATAACTTGAAAAAAATATAAATAACACGCAGCGCAACCAAAATCTAGTTTGCTTACTATCGAAGTGACGTCACGTTGGAATCCAATATGGAGAATAGCGTTTTAGACATTTGAAGAATAGATTATAAAATTTATAATTTAGTTTTATGAATTGAAATCAACATTTCTTGTTTGTTTCTTACAAAATCTATCATAAATACGTATTTTTCGATTTTTTCTTACATGGTGCAAAATACCCTATTCTGCCGTTAAGCAGCGTTTGTTTTCATTGTTGTGTTACAGTTTAAAGGGTACTAGCTAGATTCAGTGATGTAACAGGGAAGCGATTTTTGAACGGGTGACAAATTCTCACGCTATGATATCAATTACGATTCAAAGTCACTGGAAACTAATTATTGACACCGCAAATTCTTGAATGATATGCATCTTAATAATCAAATTATAAATAATGCAACACAAAAAAATTTATAGTGTATTTCATGTGACTTTTAATATCGAGATCACCGATGAGTTATAAGAACTTAGGGCTCTGATAGGCGCGCGTGGTACATTTGGAATCGCAAGCGTCTATGAGCTCTAGAAACTACTTTCTATCAGACGGAGCTGTATGTCTCTTTGGCAGGACGCCGATAGGATGAATACTGGTGATTGTCAAACCGTGGCAAAAGGGTGACTAGAAAGTCACCCTTTTGCCACATAGAGAACACCCCGCTACACAGGACTTTAAAGTTTATACTGACACCCCAATTCAACGTCATTAGGCCACCGCAGGTTATTCACTAAGTGCCTTAGAAATAAACAAAGAATAAGCTCCGAATAGTAATTCCGTGTTTGTTCCTGTCATGTAAACGTCATTTCAAATTAGAGTAAGAGACAAAACACGAAATAACTATTCGAAGCTTATTCTCTGTTTATTTGTAAGGCCCTAAATGTAAATTACAAGGACTGCCATTTGGCATAGACAAACGATTACATTGGTGACCATGGAATGTCTACTGGGTCGAACAACTAATAACCTATAAAATATTAGTTATTGATTGCAAACTAAAGGCACCACTACTTTAGACAGTAAATATTCAAACCGTTTCTCCTAGCGTAATCTTTAACAGCGGCGACACCTGCGCCATCATGGGCACGCCTTCGGAATCGAACACCTGGGAGGAACAAGGACTTTTCATCATACCTAGTTTGCTGATTGACATTTGGCATTTTTAGCTTCACCGGGCTTTTTTCGGGGTGGCTAGAAACTTAAAGGGTTCCTCAAGCCGTGTGAAAAGAAGCACCGTCAGAGGACTTCTAGAGGGAACGGCATCACGCACGAGTGCGTGTCCCCGTGCCCTACCAGATTCTCAGAAAGGTTCGGATCGGGAGTGAGTGGCGGGCGCGCAGGCCATTATATATTAGTGGACTGGCGCTGTCTACGGTAATACAGAAACTACAGTGCAATCAGCGAGTCTAGCGCCATCTATCTATAAGACACGAATTAGTGAAACATTTGTGCAGATTGCATTCATAGTTAAGTCCCCTTGTCTGTGCCAGATGGCGCTAAATATACAACACTTCCTGAAGGTACATTAGGCTTCCCCGCTCTAAGACTGCGTTTCCACCAGTGCTGGGCAAGGTAGCTAAGAGGCGAGCGAGGAAAAAATCCACCAATAGGATTAATCCCGTTTACACCGCAAGGAAGAGGAAGTAATCTTATTGGTGGATATTTTCCTCGCGCGCCGACTAGCTGCCTCACACCGCTCTAGTGGCAAAGCAGCCTAACGCGGTATGTATTAAGCTTACTTTTTGGGGTCGCCTTATTTTAGGTAGCGAGTTTGATTGCATGTCGGGAGAATTCTGCCCAAAATCTGCCTAATCGAGACGACCCTAGCACCCAATAGGCTATTACACCCTTTTCGAAAAGTGTTTTAAATGACTCCTAGAGTGTTAATAATAATAAAATATAATAATATAAATATAATTATAAAATAATTTTTAAATGATTTTTTTAAACTGATTAATGTCATAAAAACTACTTATTGTTATTTTTGTTATTTTTTAATTTTAATATTATATTATAATTTTCAATTTTCGCACGGAAACGATAGGCGCCATGCTGTTTCGGCTCGTGACGTTACTGCGACTTAAAATCGCTTACATACGAACATTGATATACAAATAAAATACAATAGACTATTTTTCGAAATTAATAATGAGTTATATCATTGGTGTATTGTGCCTGAATGCAAGAATACGAGTATAAAAACGCCGGGAAAGTTGTGGATTCAAGTGCCAACTAATATAAATATGAGAAATACTTGGTTAAAATTGGCAAGAGATCCTTGGCAAGTAAGTGATAATATAAATAACTATCGTTTGACCAACAAAAGAAAACAATGATAGTGCAAAAGTCGACATTTGTTATTTATTAGGTGCTTTACATTGATATATGGTGTTTTAGCTGGAAAATGACATGGAGAACTATACAAAATATAAGATAATGGGCTCTGTTAAACGGATTCGAATGAAACCAAATAGCACACCATCCAGGTTTGTTGTTGTGCTTATTGTTCAACAAAAGTTGGTACAATAAGTACTTACATTAAAGTTTTAACATTTCTCAACTCAGCAGAACAGAAATCGGGATTGCATGCAAAAAACTTCGCCACCATATAAGTATTTATTCTAGGCAGATTAGTACTTTCTACTTTTACAAATTTTCTCCCACGATACGATTTCAATAAAATTCTACAAACGTAATAACTAGAAAACATAACACGCAGCGCAACCAAAATCTAGTTTGTTTACTATCGAAGTGACGTCACGTTGGAATCCAATATGGAGGATAGCGTTTTAGACAATTGAAGAATAGATTAAAAAATTATAGTTTTCAAATTGAATTACAAAATTTATATTTCATTTTTATGAATAGAAATCAACATTTCTCATTTGTTTCTTACAAAATCTATCGAGAATACGTATTTTTAGACTTTTTCTTACATGGTGCAAAATACCGTGTTCTGCCGTTAAGCAGCGTTCGTTTTCATTGCTGTGTTACGGTTTGAAGGGTACTAGCTAGATCCAGTGATGTAACAGGGAAGCTATTTTTGAACCGATGACTAATTTTCACGGTATGATATCAATTACGAGTGCTCCTTGTTCTCCTATTCAAAGTCACTGGTAACTAATTGTTGACACCGAAAATTCTTGAACGATATGCATCTTAATAATCAAATTGTAGTTTTTGGACTACATAACCGGTCACCTTCACACAGATTATGAATCATCCCTTGCATTTTATAAAATAGATTCCTTGATGCAACGTCGCAGGCTCATTGATATGACATTTTTATTTAAAATACTCCATAACATGGTCGACGCCCCTTTTTTGCTAGAACAAATCTACTTTCGTGTACCTCGTAAGCAAGAAAGAAATAGCCGGAAGAAATCTCTTTTTACCATTAAGCCTAGTAAGACTTGCTATGGCAGTAATAGTTTTATAAAGAGAGCTTGTACTATATATAATGATATATTCATTAATGTAGACTTATTTGATCCGTCGTTAATAAAATTTAGAAGCCACATCACTGAACTTACAGACACTACTGCGCAAAAATAATGAAATAGTTAAACAATTTAATTTCCCCTGTGTGGTGCCGGGGATAAAGAATTGCACCACCCCCTCTCTTCCCGTGGGTGTCGTAAAAGCCGACTAAGGGACTATTCCAGAGGAAGGGCAGCAGCATCTCTCTGAGGTTACCCTCAACCTACTGCGATCGCCAACCCGCCTGCCAAGCGTGGCGATTACGGCAAATACCCCTCATATCCTTGGGGGAGGCCTTTGTCCAGCAGTGGACGTCTTTTGGCTGAGATGAAACAATTTAATCAATTTATTTTTATTTTATTTTGTTGATTTTTTTTATTTTTTTATTTTGTACTATTTTGTACTATTTTTATGATTTTAATGATTGAATTATTATGTTACCAAATTAACTATTATGTTAATTATTTATTTATTGATTGAGTACCTATTATATTATTTTAATTTGTAGTATTATAATTTAATAATTTGATATAATAATTAAATAATTTATATATATTTTTTTATTGAATGATTTTAATTGAATTGTTATGTTATCTTTTTTCTATTTTATTTTTACTGTTAAGTGACTGTTTTGTAATTCGTATTTTGATTATTATTATTTTTTCGTTAATAATGTAGTGGTGGGTATTGTAGTTGTTTTGATATTTTGTTATTTTGCTTGCTTTTGTTATTATTATTACTTGTGAGGAAATTTTGTTTGTTATAGTGAATGTTTGCAATTTTTTGTTTGTATGTATCTTGCTCAAGTACCTACTGTAATTAATAATTTTAAATGATAATTTAGGGAACTATAGGTTTTTTTTACAATCAATTTTAGTATATGTTAATTAATAATGTGTAACTGTTTGTTCCTAAATAAAAAAAATAAAAAAACCATTTAGGCGCCGTCATAGGTAATCGAGCCGGCTACCTCTGGATCTAAAACCGATGGTCTTAACCACTAGACCACAGAGCGGTTACACTCCTAACGTTTACGCGATGAGGCAGGCACTAGACTGAAATATATTCATAGAACTAACCTCCACGTGAGGAGTAGATACTAGCACAGTGAATATCTCGTGTCTCCGGAAGGCGAGGGCGTTGTAGAGCACTATCCTTCTTGAAGGCGACACTACGTCCAGAGCGATGGTGATACGGGACGGGATCTCGTCGTGCCGCCGCCAGATGTCGTCCACATCGAAGTAGACGTCTTGCTGCGTCTGCTCAAGGATCGGAGGCTGCTTAAGCAGGTAGTAAGCGGCTTGCTGGATCGCCGATTGGCAGTACTTGATGGCAGTCAACATTCTGGAACAAGTTTGAGGTTGATGATATTTCTGTGTAGGGTACTCGTAAGTGAATTTAATTTCCCTTTTTTTTCATTTTTTTGTTAGTTTTTGAATGTAAAAAAATTAAAATGAAGGTACTGTGCATGTTTGATATTATTTTATTTTATTTATGTATAGCGTTCTTGTATTGTCTTTGTTCTGGACAGTGAAAGGTCGTGGGCGGCCATGGCCTCCTTCTGTGAAGAGGTAATTTCACGAAAGGAGGCCGCGGAGAGAATCCGCAAGGAATCTATTCATGCGGACCTCATCCGACGCAGACGAAATGGGAGAAGGAGGCGGCAGTATGCCCGCCTCATTCTCGCATTGAGGTGACGGTCAGGGACGGGGAATACCTGGCCGTCCACTAGCCTCAGGACTTCTGGAGCACGCTCAAACATCCTCGGGTGTGCTCCCTCTAGTGGGTCGCCGCTAGGGTGAACACTAGTGACTGCCAAACCGGTGATCCCAATCACTCTAGCGGCACGTGAAGGGGAAGTACAGTGGTTATTAGTGGGTAGGCCCCTCCCCCTCCCGAATCCCTGTAGAGACCCTCGGGTCTGGGCAGGGAATTGAGAGCTGGAGGGGAGAACCCTACATTACTCGGCCGACGAGTTTTCCACTGTCAAAAAAAATGTGGTAAAAATGTCCCCGTCTCTCTCTCTCTCTTACTTTTTAGCGTAGTCCTCTCGCACCTTGTCTCGCGACGTGCCCGTAACGCCGTCGTGGTGCTGGAAAAGTGAGAGCGCGCCGCGCGTGCTTCCACGGAGCCGCGCAGCTGCAGCGATGTCATGTGAGACAGCGATGCCTCCGACACCGTCTAAGCTGTGATTGTCAGAGCTTGACTCATTTCCTTGGTCGTGTCACCGTCGTGGTGCTGGAAGGAGAGCGGCGTGCTCACTCCACGCGGTCGCGCATCTAAAGCGTCGTCACGTAAAACAACGACGACTCAGAACTCACTCACTCACTCACTGTCTAGACTGTGATAAGGTTCTAATAACAACTAGATTTACTTACTAGTGTTATTGCGACACGCCACATTCTCAACAACACAAGCTGAGGGGGGGGGGGTCCTGATTGACTGTCACTGTATTACGACTACATTTTTTATAAGTGTGTGTGTGTGTGTGTGTTTGTGTGTGTGTGTGTGTGTGTGTGTGTGTGCGAGGGTGCGTGTGTGCGTGTGCGTGTGCGTGCGCGTGCGAGCGTGCGTGCGTGCGTGCGTGCGTGCGTGCGTGCGTGCGTGTGTGTGGTTTCTCTCTCTCTCTCTCTTTCTTCTTAGCGAGTACTCACGCGACGAGCCTGTGCCGCCGCCTTAGTGCTAAAAAAGAGAGAGCGGCGTTGTCACTTCACGCGGTCGCAACGACATAAGTCAGCGATCCCACAAACATGCCTGACCTGTGATAAGGTTATATTAAGTAAAACTCACTTCTTAGCATAGTCCTCTCGAACCTCGTTACGCGACGTGCCCGTGACGCCGTCGTGGTGCTGGAACAGGGATAGAGCTTGCCGAGCATGCTCCACGCGGTCGCGCAACTGCAGCGACGTCATGTGGGAGACGGACGCCTCCGCCACCGTTTGAGCGGTGATGATCTCTGCTGCCCTGTCAAGTCATTTTTTTTACAATGTAAAAAAAATCAAGCATTCTCAGGAAGCTTGAGTGGAAATCGAATCCACGACCTTTGGATAATCAGACCAATGCTTTGACCAATCGGTCTACTTTTTAAAACATTCCGAATGCAAAAATTTAAGTAATAAAATTTTTACTTTTTTATTTGAATAAAAAATTCAAAAAAAATCAAAAAACTTATGAAATTTGCTTTTAAATCGTCCAAACATTTTTTTACCTACTGCCCATTCACAGATGTCTATTTTTTAGCTGTGCAGAAGAATATGCGCAAGAAACTGCACAGCTTTAATAGAAGTATGACATGGTATATGCAACCACTGAACAAAAACACTTCTCAATATTTTTTTATTATCATCATATAACAAAAGGGATAGAGATATGAGATGCAGTGTTAACGCGCCCGGTCTGCGATTGCTAAGATTAAGCAGCTTTCGCAAAGGCCGGTCATCGGATGGGTGACCAAAAATATATCAACTCGAGCATCTCTGTGCTTCGGAAGGCACGTAAAGCTGTTGGTCCCGGCTGCATTAGTAGTCGTTATAACCACCAATCAGCACTGGGTTCGCGTAGTGGATTATCGGCTAGTTCACCCTATCCATCCATAGGGAAGGGTCGTGCCCCAGGACTTAAAATATATATAAAAAAAGCTGGTGATGATGGTGATGTGATAATGACATACAAAAATGCAATCAAAATTATATGTAGTGTGAATTCTGCTAACTAAAGTTAATTGCAATTTAATAGGAAGTAGTGACGTCATTCGCAGTTCAAAAACTATTTCTACAAAATTAAATATCGCTAAACTGCTATAAAAGTCCTCTATTGTCTAATTACCTCACGTAAGCCAGCAGCACCCTATCCATGTTCTTGTAGAAGGGTCGCGAGGTGTAATACCCGCTCCAGTAGTGCTGGTTCCTATCGGCGTACGTGAAGAAGTCCCCTGACAGCACAGGGAAGTCTGCAGCTTTGGTCTCCGCGTGCACCGCCTTGAAGTAGTCGCGGAGGGTGCCGAATTGGACCTGGCGGTGGAAAACAATAGTATTTTTATTATTTTCTATATTATGCATTCACAATGCTATCCTACTAATCTTACTAATATTATAAATGCGAAAGTTTGTGTATATTTGTTGCTTCTTCACGCTGCAACGGATAGATGGATTTGGATGAAATTCGGCATACAGATAGTTTATAACCTGCCCCCCGACCGCCTAACTGATCACTTTGACTACGCGTATAGTTTATGACGTTGCACTAAGAGTACAACTCGCAGATTCCACTGCTCTTGAAGTCTGCTCTTGATCTTGAAGTGACAGTCGCAATCGCAACAATTTACAATGTATCGCTACCAAAACACATATTCGTATTACGGAACGTAGAACGCTACGGTAGCGCCACGAGGGAGCGATTGACGAACTAAAAGTGCATGACGGCGCTACAGAATAAACCGATCGATTGTAGCAACCGCAACTAGCAGTAGTCACGTAGCGTAGTTTGCAACTGGTAGCTATTTTTCGGTAATAAGCCTACGGGTGAACGTATCGTGTAGCAACCGCAACTAGCAGTAGTCGCGTAGTGTAGTTTGCAACTGGTAGCTTTTTTTCGGTAATAAGCCTACGGGTGAACGTGTCGTGTAGCAACCGCAACTAGCAGTAGTCGCGTAGTGTAGTTTGCAACTGGTAGCTTTTTTTCGGTAATAAGCCTACGGGTGAACGTGTCGTGTAGCAACCGCAACTAGCAGTAGTCACGTAGCGTAGTTTGCAACTGGTAGCTATTTTTCGGTAATAAGCCTACGGGTGAACGTATCGTGTAGCAACCGCAACTAGCAGTAGTCGCGTAGTGTAGTTTGCAACTGGTAGCTTTTTTTCGGTAATAAGCCTACGGGTGAACGTGTCGTGTAGCAACCGCAACTAGCAGTAGTCGCGTAGTGTAGTTTGTAACTGGTAGCTTTTTTTCGGTAATAAGCCTACGGGTGAACGTGTCGTGGGAGTTCGGCTCAGTTACCTCAGCGTTGAACCTATCGTTGTGGTCATTGATGTGGTTGATGATCATCTCGTAGTTCTCGAACTGGTTGTCCCACTCGTTGGCGCGGTCGTAGCGGAAGTCGTCGCCCAGAGGTATCAGCACTGCGTTGCTGCGGTACAACTGGGCCTTCTTACGCCACTGGTCCAGGATCAAGCTTGTCCTACGAAACGTACACATGTTTATATTTTTTAAATATTAGACAATTCAAAATTCAAAATTCAAAATCATTTATTCAGTTTAGGCTACAGATAGCTCTTATGAACGTCATTTTATGCCATCGGTTCGTAAGTCTATCTACTCTGGGCGGGAGATCTTGTACTGAGAAGAACCGGCAAGAAACTCAGAAAGTCTCCAGCTACAACAACTACATCACATACATTATTCTAATCCCAAGGTAAGTAGCTAAAGCACTCGTATTATGGAAATCAGAATCAACGAAGGTACTACAACCACCCAGACCTGACACAATATCAAAAAGTTCGTTGTCGAAATTGAACCGACCGGGACCCGGGACCTCAGAGTTAGCGACGCCCTAAGTCCGGCGTGCATGCCACTCGGCTACGGAGGTCGTCTAAACATAAAAATGTATCATTAAGACCAGGGGCCCGACCGCCTAACCGATCGCTTTAACTTCGTGTGTGGTTTATGACGTAATCTTGTCGTTTCGTGCCGCTTCTGAAAGCAATATCAAAAGCTATAGCCTTTAGCTTTTGATATTGCTTTCACAGGCGGTGCGAGGTGGAAATATGACGTCATAAACTATTTGCGTAGTCAAAGCGATCGGTTAGGCGTTCGGGGGGCAGCTTAATTTATGTCTCCATTGCTAGAGCTCGAGCCTTTCCCTATGGATGGATAGGGAGCACGGACCCCAAACCACCACGCGGGCCCAGTTTGGCGGTTGATAACGACTACTAATGCAGCCGGGCCAACAACTTTACATGCCTTCCGAAGCACGGAGGAGCTCGAGATGATACATTTTTGGTCAATCATCCGATGACCGGCTTTTGCTTTTATACATATAGCACACACATACCAATAATTATCGCTTTTATTTAATGGCACACTTTATATCGTTCACTACTTACAGATACATGTACGTTCTTAGTGCATTTAAAAAACCATAATCTAAACAGCATCAGTATTTCGGTGTCTACGATAAGTGTCAAGCGTACGCGCATCGGTCGATGGACGCGGTGTCGACAGAAGACGAAAAAGTTTTCATTTAAATTTTAAACTCCTCTGAGCATTTAATTCTCTTCCTCGTAGTTACAGAATTAGTAATTCACGCTAATTTGAAATAACCACCTTTGAGACCCATTAAAATAACATAGTAGCTGATAGTAAAGATTTCGAAACGAAACCAATAAACAGATAAATCCTTGCCGTTGTTCTGATAAAATTTACTTATCGCATTTCCTTCCTAAGGTTTTGACGTAAGTGAGTAAATATGTATCATATCAATAATTTAAAGATAAAGAGGCAACGTGTTAGAGCTAATTACAAAAATAAACAGATTAAGATCGATAGGTAGGTATTTTGATAATACTCTTAATGCAACACCGGAAAAAATACTTTAAAGCACTAGGAACAATTAAGAGCGTTTACGCCGCACACTAGCGCCACTAATGAAAAAAAAAACATATCTAGTAATTAGAGATAGAAAGTCAAATTATGCTCAACAATATTTGAATGAAGTAATTTAGCATTTTCACGTCACCTAATGAACACCTCACATGTTATGGTTTAGTTAAATAAGACGTTACGGCCACTTTTAACTATAACGCCATATTTAACTAATAATAATTAATATTTTTTTTCATTGGCGGCGCTAGTGTGCGGCGTAAACGCCTCTTCGGTCTTATCATTTTAAAGCGTAAAAAGTATTTTACGAGAACCGGATACCTACCTATATAATTAGTACAGCTGGCACATGACTTACGCCCGTTCCCAATAACCTATCTATCTGTTGTTTTGCCTACTATAGATACAAATTTGACATAAGCTCCATACAAATTATGTCAAATTTCTAACTCCAGTAAGCAAAACAACAGACATATAGAGTATAGGGAACGGGCGTTAGTGAGATCAACTCTAGTACACACGTAAATGTTTAACCATATTTCATACACATATAGGGGCTTATTAATAAACAAAGTGTAAGCTTGGAGTAGTTACTCAGTGTTTTCTCTCTTTTACTCTATGATGAAGTTTACACGACGGGAACAAAACACGGAGTAACTACACCAAGTTTACACTTTGTTTATTAATAGGGGGGATAAAGTTTAAAGTCTATTGAAGAGATTTGACAGTTTTGGTTAGGTTGATTGAAGTGCAGACATCTGTACATTAACTTTTAAGTCTGCTTTTCCACTGGAACTGTGCAAGGTAGCTAAACGATGCGCGGGGAAAATATCCACCAATAGCGTTACTTCCTTTTTCCTGCGGTGTAAGATGGAGTAATTCTATTGGTGGACTTTTTTCTCACTTATCACTTAAGGCGACGCATTGGAAATTTACGTGGCAGGGATCTTGAGTTTTCTCAACAGTTAGAAAACATATGAAAGTGATATTTGATGACATGATTTTTTCATTTAATTGGCTGCATTTTGCTAGTTGCAGAAACACGATTTGCCAACTTTTATAACAGAGAAAAAAATATCAAAGTACCCTCTTTTAAAACATAGATTTGCATTTTACAGGCAAACCAGACCGATTTAAGCATTTAATTTTTTTTAGTAGATTGGTCTAAACACACACTTCAATACGCTAGTTCATTTCTTTTAAATAATTTGTATTTGAAGGAAAAACAGTTTTTCTTATGGTACGGGGCGCAAACGCTCCGTATTAGATTAACTGTTTAGCGGTGCATCCGTCGCCTTAACTACCTCGCACAGCTCTGGTGGTAAAGCAGTTTATTGGCAAAACGGGTGCCACTAAAAACTGTACCTTAATACTAATTACAATAAAAGTGAAACCATTATTGGTTTGCAATAAGAAACTGTTATCAGTTATTCGCTGTACCGTCCAGGGCCTCGGCTAACATTTCGCTCAAACGTCCAACGTGGACCATTTTATTACGAATTACCGCCGATATTTGCTTTGTAAAGCGCGTGCGATGCATTTTTGTAATTAGATGTTTACTTTCTTGAGTTAAAACAAAAAATACGTATAAAAAGCATAAAAGTATATAGAAATCGGGAATATTTTAATAATTTCTTCTATGAAAGCTAAAACAAATGTAGTTTTGCGAAACCTGCAAAAATGCAACGGCATGGCCTGTAGACCATAATTATTACTTATGTAAATACTTTTTAAAGCTTGTGTATTTTATTTCATTGATTAGGAACTGTTACATACCAAAGATGTGTTTACATAACTATGCACTGTGTGTGCACCTAGAATTTAAGTTATTGAACAGGTTGACCGCCACCGGGCCCATACACAATAGAAATTCCATTGTTTGTCGATCAAATGGCGTTTAAAGTGATAATATATTCAAAACCAGTGCCAGTAGATGTAGAGGAAGTAAGATTATCACATAATATATTTGTTAATTAAATTTTAAATATATTTTAATTTTCATTTTTTGTATTATGTGTAGTTAGTCTATTAAATCCCTGTGTGGTGCCGGGGATAAAGAATTGCACCACCCCATCTCAACCCGTGGGTGTCGTAAAAGGCGACTAAGGGACCATTCCAGAGGATGGGCAGCAGCATCTCTCTGAGGTTACTTTCAACCTACTGCGATCGCCAACCCGCCTGCCAAGCGTGGCGATTATGGCAAATACCCCCCATCTTGGGGGAGGCCTTTGTCCAGCAGTGGACGTCTTTTGGCTGAGATGAGTCTATTAAACGAGCTCCTAAAGCTATGTAGTTTTGCATGTTAAAACATATTCTGTTGGGCAAGTGTTGTGGACACATGTTTGTGTTTGTACTAAAATATAACCAAAAATATTAGACAATAAGAAAACTTTGTACAACACACTGATTGTGTTCCTTATATAAATAATTGGCTAAGAACTGACCTTTCCTCAACATTTTTGGTAATCACTTTCTTGGGCGGCACCCCCCATGGACAGTCAACGCCATTGCCGGGCAGCCTTTTGAAATCAAACTGGCAGCACACCTAACAAATAACAATAATTTTATATCATGAAGTAAACAGAAAAATATTAAGTTTTAGCCTTTAGACTGTCTGACAGAGCAAAAAACTGTAAATACTAAATGCAGATTATTAATTTTAAAATGATAACATTTCAGTCTAGCTAGATAATTAAACAATGACACCGTAAAATAGTCACACCGTTAAGAATTAATAATATGATTCGAACTTTGCATTGCAGCTGTTTGATAATTTTCTATGGATATTCAAGTGAAACATTTTCACAGAATTGTTTGCATATTTACCAACACATGTCACAAAGAATTTAAACAAACATTCGAAACACGTGTACAATGTGCTCGCGTTTAATGTTTACATTTGATTTTATCTTGACGTTTTTAAACCTTAAAATTTTGCGTCCCGTGGTCATTATTGACCGGCTACAACATCAGGACAAAATCAAGAGGAAAAACAAACATTTTTATTTTAATGTGTAACAACACTACGAGTATTATAGTGTTCAAGTAAATTTTAGAAACAATATTAGGTACTTCTACTTCTTCTTCGTTTTTTGTAAATAAAAATAATATATTTCTTCAAATTTAGGATACATACCTTTGGATCTGGCCCACAAGTATGGGGCACGTCGTAAGAGTAGAATGGCATCAGGTGTGTAAACATATCAGTCTTGCCGACACCATCTACAAATTGATCATTGTTTAATTATGCTAAATTAATAACCTATTTAAAAAAAATCTTGAGTCATTTTAACAAAATATTAAATTACTACAATTAAATAATATATGAGTAACTGCCGCACTCATAGACGTCAATTAACATAAATGATTATTTAGCACCTAAAATTGTCTATTGTAAAATAGTCTCTAACGTTATAAGCACATTTTCGACTGAACAATTGTAGTTGCTAAGTAATCATTAATGATAATTGGCGTCTATGAGTGCAGCAGTAAGACTTTTAACATTACCCTAGGCTACATTAAACCTGCCACTTCGTTCGCCTAAAATTAGCTATGACATTCTTATGCTTTCCCATGTGGGGAACGAAAACAACGCGCGAAAAAACGCGTCGATTTAAAAAACACTGCTGAGCTCAAATCTACCCACGTGATCAATCAATATTACATAGAGATCAGGCGTATACCCACCAAGTTGGCCCAATGCTTTAAACCTGCCACTTCGTTCGCCTAAAATTAGCTTATTACATTCTTATGCTTTCCCAAGTGGGGAAAGGAAACAACGCGCGAAAAAACGCGTCGATTTAAAAAACACTGCTGAGCTCAAATCTACCCTCGTGATCAATCAATATTACAAAGAGATCAGGCGTATACCCACCAAGTTGGCCCAATGCTTTAAACCTGTCACTTCGTTCGCCTAAAATTAGCATATGACATTCTTATGCTTTCCCAAGTGGGGAACGGAAACAACGCGCGAAAAAACGCGTCGATTTAAAAACACTGCTGAGCTCAAATCTACCCACGTGATCAATCAATATTACATAGAGATCAGGCGTATACCCACCAAGTTGGCCCAATGCTAGTTGGTAGGCTTATAAGACTGTAATTTTACAACGTCAACCGATACCAACGGGTCCTCCGTGACATATTAACTAGTTAACTAACATGGTTTTGGTCACCCATTCGTGGCCCCAGCAGAAATGTTTTTATCAAGCACGATCGCAATCAGCAAACACAAAGCCGTTGCGCGAGGTTCAAAAGTTTTGAATATGACAAAGTTCTTGTCGTGGTCGACAAATAAATCACATCTGTAATATCAGTTATTTTTTTTAGAAATAGCAAACTTACCCCACAGCTGTCTCCATTTAAATTCCAACTGCCTATTAAGAGCTAATTCTTTCTTGATTCTGTAATGCACCCTTTGTATAAGAGTGTTTTCTATACCAGCTAGTCTCAGCAAGAACGGTTGTGCGCTAGAATAGCCGAAGGGGTCGATAGCCCACCCGTTTAACGGTATAACGCCCAGGTTTTCGAGCAGCCATTGGTGGCCTGTCGTCAGCTGCTGTATGACTGACAGCCAATGAGAGTTGGCCTCGTCGTTCATTACCCAACCACCGGTGACTATTTCAAGTTTGCCCGTTTCTAATAAACTGCAAAATTAAACAACAAGCTGCTGAGTGCGCACTATTCGATTACGTTAAAGAATACTAGTTTGTATGACATTGAAACAGCGCCTACTGTTGACAGACGGAGTCAATGCAGCACTATTTTCTCGCTAGGAAAAGAATGAGACTCTCAAAGACATTGCCATACTAATATCTATCTATATCTGTCTTTACATAAAGAGTGAAAGAATGGGGTTGCACAAAAGATCCCGATGGATCGAAATACCACTGGGAGAGGAAAACTCAGAAGGCTTACTAAGATAAGACAAACTATGTAAGTGCCATACTTTTCGCTTAAGTGAATAAAACTCGCACTGGGCGCTAAGTATGGTTAAGTCTATGTATATAAATAAAAAAATGAAATGCTGTTCGTTGGTAAGCGCATCACTTGACAATGGCTAGACCAATAAGGCCTTTATTAATACAGCCCGGAAAAAAAATTGATTCAGAAAAACTGAGTGTCTAGTGTTAAGTCAAAGATATTTATTTGCCAACTAAGTGTCTTACAAATAAACAAAGAATAAGGTCCAAATAGTAATTCCGTGTTTTGTCTCTTTCACTCTAATTTGAAATGACGTTAACATGACAAAAACAAAGCATGGAATAACTATTCTGACCTTATTCTTTGTTTATTTTTAAGGGGCTTTTTTAAGTGTAATAGAGGTCTTAAAGTATTTGGTGCTTACAACTTAAAATACTAAGATGTTACATTGTTAAAATTGAACTAATCTGATTTTAATATTATAATTATAATAGAATGTGGTGATTTAATAACAATTGTGTTTTTTTTAAATAATTGATGTTGTATTTAATTATTATGTGTGTTGATTGTATGTCTTTCTAAATTTAAATTCTACTACACATATAAGTACAACTTACTTTCGGAAAGCAGCTTTTTCCTTATCTGTAGCATCAGAATTCCACCATAGAGACAGGTAGCTGGTTTCGGCCCATATAAATTTTCTGCCAGGTGCAGCCAGTTTTTCTATCATATTTGTAAAAATTGCCTTTGTTTGTGTCTTGTAATAATTCTCAAAGGTCTTTAGCCACCCTGCAAACATAAAAATCAAATCAGATCTAATGAAAAAAAGTTGGTTAGCGATCAAAGCATTGGACCGCCGACCGGTAACCTAAGGGTCGAGGGTCGTGATTTTTAACTGATTTCCAAAAAAAGGAGGTTCTCTATTCGTAGAAATATACAGGTTGACTTTTTTATCACCGTCCAAACCTTCTGAGATGACTCCCGCGATACAAACGAACAACTCTTACTATTGGACCAACTCCCTAACTCGAAAATAAAATTCAGGTGTTCCATACATTTTGGTCGAATGAATATTGATATTTTGTGTTTTTGGATGGTGATAAAAAGTCACCAGTATAATTATATTATTTATTTTATCTTGTAACTACAAAATTATGGCATTGTGAATGCAAAAATTAAAATAATGGAAAAAATAAACTAAGATACAAAAACAAATATAGGTATATCGATTTTTTTTCTATGCATCAATTTATGTATAATATAATTTTTTAACAATATTAATTCTTTTCCAAATAATTCTATTGGTAGTTTTAGACTATGGTGACTGTTTAATGAAGGAATTAGTACACAGATGTGACTTACAAACCATCAGATAATAGGAACAAACATAGTTTTTGAAGAAGGTGGCCTGTTTTAAGCTGCATGTAATGATAAAATATAACATCACATTACTGCTATTTCGCTGTTGACATAGTGTTTTGAGTTTTAAATAAAAGATTTATAACAGGGGTTAATGCAAACTACTTTATGGTATTATAGACATACCTTTATACCCAATGTTTCAACCGAGTTGCAGGTCATGGGTCACCAATGGGGTCACGGGCTGATCCGTCTGATGTAGGTCCAACTCTGTTGTAAAGGAACATGAAAGTTTAGTATTCTAATAGCTTTTACCTGGATCATTGTGTGAATGTGGCACTATAAACACTTTCAGTTTGTTATTGGAGTTCCACTGATCTTCATTATACTCAATGTTCCAGCCCTGCTTCCATACACCACCATCTTTGTCATCAAATGTTATCCTATCATACAGAGAGAGCATCTGTAAAAAAAGAATTTATTTACACAATGGCTTATTCAACAAAACAAACTTTTAGTTAGATTAAAACATGCAGCAAGCTTATGGTAGGGGAGTGAAACCATTACAATTACAGATATTGCCTTAGTTTTAGCCCCCATATTATCAACATTTAGAATTTTATCTTTTTACTATTTCAGTATAATAATTCAATTAATAGTTTAATGAATCTGGCTAATGCTGTCAGTGTCAATATTATTATTCATCAACATTATCATAATCTCAGCCAATAGACATCCACTGCTGGAATAAGGCCTATTCCAAGGATCTCCACAAAAATATAATTCATAACTGTTTTTTTTTATTTACCTGTATATCTGTTTTAGGCACAGTTTGCATTTGTATAGGACATGTTGAAGCATTCATCTTTGAAAGCATTCTTGGAGGTTCATCACCAACTGCTTTGAAGTCTCTTATCTTTGCATCTCGGTGCTGAGGCTCTGGCAGAAATGGCTTTGGTCTTATCTGGGGTGGGTGATATTCAGATTGGACGACTATCTGATCAACCGCAGACTTGATCTCTCCAACAACAGCATGGTGTTGACTAAGCTCTTTTTCAATGTGACGAAGCTTTGATTCAAAGTTGGACCATTTAATCTAAGGAATATTTTTCAAGTCAAAGTGATTTTAATTGCATTACTAAACAAAACTGTCTACATTTACGAACCTTGTACAACTAAAGGTAAATATAAAATAAAAAAGTAACATCTGAAAATACTATATTTAAGAATAATATTATATTAATTACTGATGTTTATTTATTATGAATATACTTAAAGTTTTCAGTAAGGTAGGTCCTGACCTACACCTACCCCTGTACCTGTATACTTACATCATCTATTTCTTGAGGTGCTGGTTTAATACTGGGTAGTTTGAAGCTCAAGTCAGTGACGACATATAGTATAAATAAAAATGCGAGGATGCATGTCATCCAAAACACTGCAGACAGCCTCCTTATCCTCATTTTAGTTGCTTTAACAAAAACAATGTATTATTTTCACAAAACCGCATCTTTACTTCAGCAAAACTTTCGAATCAAAGCAAGCAAGAATGTATTTAAAATTTATGACTAATAAAAACATTTAATCAATTGAAGATAGTGAGTGAATTGGTATTTTAGTTCTAATAGTTTTACATGTTTCTTTAGAAGTACTTGTACTACAAACGACGCAATGTTTATAATTTTATATGTTTTACTTTATTTTTTAAGTTTGAAGATTAAAATTGTAAATATTTTAAAGGTACTATGAAATTTACCGTAGATATGACCGGAATAATCTGCAAAGTTAAGATCTTAGTTTTAAACTTATATTAGGCTAATATGCCTTCTTCAGATTTATTGAGATACTATTTTTTACTCATTATAATTTCTGAATAGTCAACTTATCTGTAAAAAACAATTTCTGGAATTATTAAAAATAACTTCTTCGACACTTCCTTCCCTTCACAAAGCAAGCAAAGCGCAACCCGCAACGCAATGTGTCAAATGATGACGTTTCGTTTTGTTTACAATTTTATCACTGACGTGTCCACAGACATGACATAGACGCGTCTCGTAAATAACTCAAAATTATTAAATATGCCATGTGAATCAAGATGATAATATTTATTTAAATGGTTTAATTAAACAGCGTAAACAAAGTGTTTATAAACAAAAAAGTAGTTTAACAATTATATAGTGCGTATCCAAACGCATGTTTGCGACTTGTTATCGATTTTCATTAAATGTCAAATTGTTTGTGTGTGAAACATGGCGTCTAAGGAGTCTCTGGATGTAAGTATTCCTTTTAATCACTTTATTTGTGTTTTTCTGCATTTATATTTGAATTTTGTATGTACCGCATCACATAGTTATTGTGCCTTGTAAAGTTTTTGTATGATTTTATAAATTTATTGAGTAATAGAGGGAGAAGACGACCACGCCCCAGGATTTGGTTTCAAATTTGAATTCTTTTCGTTATTCTCCGGCTATTTTATTTCTAATAAGAACATATTACATGTTGTATAATAAGTTCTGTTCATATAGATTTGATGTGTAGGTACTGTAACCATAAAGTAATTAGTTTTAATTCATAAAATTATTATAAATGTGCTCAAGTACTAATAACTCTACTTATTGATAATCTAGTCATTTTGCGGCTTATTTACAATACAATATCTAAAATTCTAAACCATTTACCTTTACTTTTATGTAAGATTGTTAAAATCTCGTATGAAATTACTAAAATTAAAAGACTTTCTACATTTCTTTTGCTAAAGCATATTGAAAATGAATGGAATAAGTATATAATTTAGTAAGTAGGTACAAATATTTATAAAAATATATTACTTACTTTTAACTATGGTGCAATAGAACTGGGCCGCTTTGATAATGCTATTTTAAAACTTGGACATGCCACAGGCCTAATTCTGATATTTGGGCAGTGGGAAAAATGACTGAAAAAGACAAAAATGTCTACTATTGATTATAATTTGCAAAAATTTGCTAGCATACTAACTGTACGCTAGCAAATTTTTGTCAAAGTCAAAATGTTGTCAAGTATTTTTGGATTAAGTTTTTATTTCTTGGTTTGGCTCGAATTCTTGTCTGAATGTAATTGATAGGCATAAGGTATACCAGTCTATTAGAGTATGCAATATCTTAACATTTGCAAATCCATGGATATAACTTTTAATTTTACTGGACTTTCAAACTGGAACATAGCATTTGCAGGTCACTGCTTATGTATGGATCATCATCGGTCTATAGAAGATCCTCTAGAGAAGGGATGAAGCATTTCTAAATGTAAAATAGCAGAGTGATCAGGCTATTACCCACCATGCTGACATGGTTGAGGTTGTTGTAACCTACCCTCTTATCGCTAACCCGCAATGTCTGCTAAATCAACTATAACTTAAACATAAAATTCTTGTGCATACTGTCTTTTGGCTATCACATGCAAGACTGTTTATAACCTGATATAGGTATTTTCAAAACATTTTAATTTAAAGTCGAATTTTCTAGATTGTATAAATTTTAGGTCTAAGAAAATCTAGAATACCTACCATATATTTTAAATTTGTCTTCTTCATAGCAACTTCAAAACAAACCTTTACTTTATTATATTTAATTATTGCATCTTTAATTCTTAATAGGTACCAAATTATTGTAGTAGAAATATAAAATTCAGAGAAGAAGCTACCTATGAAAGGATTTCATAGATAGGCAAATGTGATTTAAAAAACCAATTAGTTTCAGTTTTATTCATTTATTATCACAGAGGGATAGCTAATAGAGATTTTAATAAAATAAAGACACAAATTAAGATTTTAAGTATTATTTATTGGTTACAAGTATTTCTTTTTTTATTGTTAAGGCCTTTAAAAATATAAATTATTAATATCCCAGAAATGGTTTATTTGTAACTGCTGTACACACTCATCATAATTTATTTATTTTAAACTTTTGCAACAAAATACTACATGGCGGACTTAATGCCTGAGGCATTTTCTAGATAGTTAATTAATTCTACTGCAATGGCCCCTAACGGTATCGTGACGAATTACCTGTAACCTTGTAAGCTATTCAGCTGAGTGTATTTTTTTTACTCCCACACCCAGAAACCTGTGCGCTTTTCCCCTCTGCCAAGACACGGTCAACCCGAGCGCCCTCGGGTTTTCCTTTCTCGATAATTATATCAGCTAGGTATATAGACATATACCTAAGTAATAATTAAAGGACATAGATAAATTAAGATACCCAGTTTTTCGCCGCCCACTCAGTAAGGTTTTTAACCCAGTTGCTCCGACAGGGTGTTATAACACCCCTAAAAGTATTATATAGATATACCCTAATGTAATACTTTTAGAGTTTTATTTACAACAACACACAAACACTTGGTCGGACTAAATGGGTTAAGGGCTTACCTAGACAGCCAACAACACTTTTTTTGCATTAAATACTTTACTGTAACAACGTTTTAAAATATTAGTACTGAAAATGTACATATTGTTTGAAACATTACCCTTGCCATGACCTTCAACAGGGATAAGGGCATGTCTCTGTTTCATCCGGACTGTCACATCCAGAAGTTCAAGCTCAAATCTCAAAGTGATGCTTGAATAGTATTAATGTCCATTTACATAAGCGTATCGCGTCTTTGTTCGCAGTGGTACATAGGAGCGCTCTAGTAAAATCTGTTCATTTACCGCGCCTGCCTTACTTATTCTGAGCTTTTAATCTTATTTCAGAAACTTGGTAGGTATTTGTGGAGCCCTGCATAATTGCTGCATTGTACTAATTTGACTGGCTGGTCCCACTTGCGCCTAGCAACAACGGCTGAGCGTGCCGTGTAAAACCAATCGATCGTGATCGGCGCCGAGTCTATGCTGCACGGTAGCCGCCAATACTGAACTGTTCATGCACGACGTTCGGTGCACAATTACGATTACCGCATCATCCACCAGTGAATTGACGTCACTTTTTTGAAGGTGGAAATAGGGTTCCCGCTCTGGACTTGTTCTGGCTACTCAGGTATCCAATATTATATCTGACGCCTAACAGTAGTGTCATTTATGAGCGTCTTCTGATTGTAAAGGTATGGGATATAGTATGATTACTGAGAATATAAGTATATTATTCTGACATGTCAAAAAAAAGTTAATGTCTCAGATGTCCCGTACAAACGAGCTGCGCAGTCCTGGAGACAAGTTTCAGACTGGTTTCCCTATCTAAAGCTTAAAAGAGAGCAACGCAGGAATACCTACCAATCGTGTTGCGAATGGCTGAGGTTATTTTCTTTGTGACTGGCTGTATATGCTTTTTCGCCGGCTCAGATAAATAAATAAAAAAAAACTTTCGTTTGTCAAAGTGTAAAAGAGTGCGGGAGTGCAGCCTTGCTGGTGTTTAGCGCGGTTCGATAACGACCATCGTGCCAATTGAGCGCATCCGCATTTGTGTCAAAGGACACAGCACGCGCTCCAAGACGCGCTCATCTCCGCCCAAGGTTACGTACGCATCCGCAGGCGAAACACCGTCCCGGCGACTCATGTAGGTTGTACTTTATAGCGGCTCTGATTCTTCCAGACAGTGATAAATCACGCTCAGCATAAGTATCGGACATAGTACTAATGGTCGCAAATGCTAGTCATGTTTTTATGGTCTTGTCCCGCTATACGGGATCGAGAGCGACACAAGGAGCGAAGAATTCAATGAACCTAATGTAGTATAGTGTATATTGTGTGTGTGTGTGTATTGTATATTAGGCGTTAGAGTAGTTACGAATTCGCCAGTTCCGGATTGACTGTATAAAAAAAACAGCATATTCTGCACAAATGAACTTCTTCATCGTATTATTTGAATAGGGATTATACATAAAGTTACCATTGCCAATACATGAATAGTTCCGACCTTCCCCGCCCATACCAACATTGTACAACCTCGCATTATGGCATGAATGAATATGTCTGAATAGTAGATGCGTCTCATTTTTCAGCATCGTTAGCGGATGTACCTACTGCCTTTTCAGAAGATTTTTATACTACGAGTAATATGGTGTTGTAAGCGTCTATACTACGGTTCATCTGGCGGGCTGTATACTTGCGTGCCACTTTTTCTACCAAGAGATATACATATAGATATATTTTAGCAAACTGACGAATCTTAACTAAAAACCCCATAATGACTTCGCTCCATACTTTACAGATAAAAAAAACTTTATACTTTTGTCAAACCACAAAACAAATTTCTATTTACCTAATCACTGAGACATAAAGCTCTAGCTGATACTCTGAATTTTGAACAATACAAATTACTTCGCGTTACCAACGAGCGTTGATATGGAAGCACTGATATATTCCCGATCCTTTAACCGAGGACCTGCGCGAGCTTACATAGAATCCTTAACCTTTTCACCGTCACACATCTATTGTCCCACGACACGACAAAAAAAGTTCCAAAAATAGGATGTCCAATGACAACAAAATATTTTATGCATTTTACTCCATTAATTGCTTAATGGCAAACCACAAGGTAAGAACTATTTGCAATAGCGTCAATATATCTTGGTAGGATTCGTCTGACAGATCGTCTGCGGCCCGCCGAGGCTAAGGTCCTGCGCTGACGCAAGTGGTCGCGCTTCCCGCAGGATGTCGGGAATGAGAGCGTGTCCTCATAACTCCGTTGTCGTGGGTGGCGATCGTCGAGACATTGTGTAACTCCTACTTAATGAGGATATTATTCAGCCGCGTCTAAACGCTGGCTGCGGTGTGCTCGGCTTTTTTGAAGCGCTTTAATTGCGTCGTCTCGTCGGGAGCCACCGCGCTTTCCTCGAAACAAAGACAAATTGTGAGTCGTCGACCGTTCGTTACCGTTATCAATCGTGCTTACCCAAGATTTTTCCGCGTAAGAGAAATGCGTTGAAATATGATCAAAATACATTACGGTTGGCTCATGGTTTTTATTTTTAATAGACTGTTATAATTTGAGCGCTGTCATTTTTTACTGACTCCTTTCGAAGTCCTGAGAAATGACTTGGCGAAACTAAGCTAGTTCAAAAGCAAAAGTCCTTCTCTTCGTGGTCAAAGTTTTACTATGAAAATCCTTTTAGGCTCTGTTGAAGATGAGGCTCGACAAGTAGCATGAATCATTTAATTCTGTTCGAAACTAATCCTCTTGTTACTGAAAGCCTTACCAGTTGGAGAAATGAGAAATCACAAACCGCTACTTGACAAACTTGACTTTGCTAAAGCGTCTACTCAGGAATTCTAATTGACTCTTAAATTATGTGGCGCAAATTTACAGTCTATTATATTTTAATGCGTAATGTAATTTGATGTACCGTAAAACGCTACCGAGCGTTAAACAATTCTTAAACAAGGTCCACATTCAGCACTGTGTTATTTGGCTTAGAGTCCTAAACAATAAAAGCAAAAAATATTGACTTGCAAACAGTTTTGAAGACGAAAAAGACATTCAAATCGCATTTGTGATATTATCAAATAGATATATATTCAAGCAAATCAATATATTTTTTATAATTTTAGCTACAACGGCCCAATGCTATTTAAAGGTCTCCCCCAAACTCCTTCCATGATTGGGTTTATGGTGTATTTTTAGAAAAAAAAAACCTGGTAATATTTAGTTAAAGCCAGATAAAGTCACATATCGTAAGAAATGTACGGACGGATGTAGGTGAGACCCGTAAATATTGCTTTTATATTGAAATTGAAAGAGGTAACGACACAACACGTTGCGTGCCAGCCTCGCGAAGATAAGTCCCTAACGACAAGGAATATTTCGCAAAGGTTAAAGGGCCTCGAAGGAAATTGGACCGTATCTATTGGGGTATATAGAATTAAGTGCGGCAGTGGGGTTCGTAAAGATACAGATCTAGATTTCAATACCTAACCGTCTGTTCGTATACTATGTTACTGGAAAGAAATAAGAATAGCAACCTCTTCGATTTCGGTTTTTTTCTCATTACCTGCCATGCCTGCCACCGCAAAGGTTGCTAGTAATATATTTTTTCAGCCTAATACTACTCTTGAAAACTACCAGTTGTGTATTCGTTTCTTTTAATACAAAAGCAACGGGGAAAGTTTTACCCTTTATTAACCTCTATTCTAGCACACTTCACCCGGAATTCTTTACTACTATAAACGGCTATATACAGGGTGTTTGGCAGATCGTTGAATATACGAAAAATCAGTTTTGAAATGTTTGTTTCTTTATTTTTACTTTTGCATTGGTAAATTTTACAAACATGTAACTTTCCGCATAAGTAGAATTTCATTAAAATCGTCCAAATACATTAAAAAAAAAAACTCCGGTTACGACAATGATATCGAAACAAATAACATACCATTAGAAAGTCTACACTTTAGAGATGTTTAAAATAAATCTGAAGCCTTCTATCACCTTTACTTTTTTTTTTAAATGCAACGTTGAGCGTTAAATTTTATTGCAACTTTATTTTAGGTTTGGGAGACCACAACTTTGTTTTTAGCAATATCCTGTAATAAATACAATTTTTAAGACCTACCGGCCCCTAAGATTCTAATAAAGAAAAAAAGTTGGGCCTAGCTATAAAAAGAAAAAGTTATAGGGATAGAGGTTTAGAGACAGTGGCAAAATTTCAAATAATCAAATAAAACATCTTTAGTTTAATAAAAAGATTTTTATGACCAGGATTTTTTTTTAATGCCTGAATAGTTAGGTGATGACTCCACCTATCCCCCATTTTCGTATGTTCAACGATCTGCCGAACATCCTGTATAACTAACTGCCGGAACACCGATAGACTCAGATTAGAAGATGGTAGCTGGTCAGACGAATCAAACAAATGCTACCACAAACTCCACCGAGTACAACCTGCTGGGAATTGAGCCCGTACGCTTTGGGTCTAAAACCAATGGTCTACTAGACAACAGACGTCGTACTCCCACTGTAAACGCTATATGCGTCTGCATATCTACATACATCAAACATTCTACGTACGTACATTGAAAATTCTCCTAAAATATATGCATGAGATTACAGTAAGCAATAACAGAAGACAGTTATTATAATTTATTAAATGTCGTGCCTATTAAAGGCTACCTAGTAAGTGCTACAGATGACGGGCTCGCTCTCTCCCCCCTCCTTCCCTTTCACCTACCCATTTTCATTTAACGCGTATCGATTTTCAATTAATAGGATCGTACCTCGTATCCAATATCCGTATGGAAAATAATACTTTGCTTCCTAATTACAAGTGTCAACGTATAATTCAAAGTGAATTAGGTAATATACTAGCCAAATGTTCGGATGGCGTTTTGTTTAGGTAATAGTGTAAGATAGTATATTAATACCATAAAGTAATTAAAAAAAATCGTACTGTAACAAATAACTAAAAATCATTGTTTCTACATACATTGTCAGTGGCTGAGCATGTCTAGCTGTTTTTATTACTGGGGCCATGGACTGGAACGACAACGTAGGTGTCATAATTGATGTATTAGTGTGATGATTATTTTATAATAAAACAATTTACAAAGATAAGATATTTTATTGAGATTTAAGCCATACTGAACAGCTGGAAGTATTTGCATTAGTGATGGATGAGGTGATACATATCTGAAATAGTTTCTGATTTTTCTGCACAAGCACAAGCATGAGCACAAGACAGGTTGTGTGAATATTTCTCACTTGTGAGTTGCGATTTAGCTAGGTGACAGGACAGATGCCGAAAAAGTAGATGAGTTAACAGAACACTTCGTTTCTTGAAACGTGACACATCTGTGATTCAACATAGTAAGTGGACTTAAATCACTTTTGCCACAAGTTTGCAATCGCGTCTACTGAATTCCAAAAACTAGTAGGTATGTGTTTTTTAAAATCTATGCCGCATTTAGAAGACAAATTATAATGTCACTAAAGAAATCGTATACAACAGGAAAATAATATGGACTCATATTTACCGCATGTATTTGGCAACGGTTCGCTTTTAATAATACGAGCAATAATAATAAAAAACCGAAAATAAAACCGACTTCTAGCTGAGGAAAAACAACACACAAATTATATGGTCTGGTTCGGAGCCATTTTCTAAATTCACCTTAGTTATGTTTATTTATTTTATGATTTATATTGCATAAACTCTGTTTAATATATTTATTTTTCATGTATATGTATACGTTTATTTGATATTATTATTATAATTTAGTTTATTTTTACTTGCACCCATTTTTATTTTTTCAATTTTATTATTTTTCGCCCAAGGTTGCCTGGAAGAGATTGCTTGTTAGCAATAAGGCCGCCTATTCTGTACTATTTTTTTTTATCAATTTGTCTATCTGTATTTTTGTGTGCAAATAAAGTTTATTATTATTATTATAATAATAATTCTTCAATTCCAGTAAACAATGTATATAGGTGTTACAGTAGTTTTATAAGTAGGATAATCACCTAGACTCATGTTTAACAACAGTGACCTTACAAACCTAACAAGCAATTGTTACTAAAACATTTCCCTGGAACTAGCTCCGTGGAATGCTCACACCAATGTATCGATCCTAAAAAAACTCCAAAGAAATACTATCGATGACTGTTCAAATACGAGCTATGTCTTTGGGCACATAAGTCGCAATAAAGGCTATGGGGCTTGTAAATCAGGGTAGAATAGAAGGCAAGAGATATTCATCAAGACCCACCCACAACCTAACCACGACCACTCTACCAAGAGTGACTGACTCAGAACTCCTGGGATCCTGGATCTCTCTGGACTCCTGCCTGCGATCGGCTTGTCCGAAACCAGAAGACTTGGCTCTTCGCCCTTAAAGACATTGTCAAACTCAATGGCATCTATCTTTGCAAAGGAAGAAGAGTAAAAGGATGAGTTTGTACAAAAGATCCCGACGGACGGGTCGAAGTACTACTGCAAGAAGAAAACCTCAGCAGGCCCGAATAAGATAAGATAAGAAAACACTAACTAAGGAGAAGAATTCGCAGCTTAAACAATATACCTGCGTGCGACATCTACATCATATAAATTATAGAGAAACAAGAACTTTCCGTAGTAAAGGAACAATAACACGTCTCTTGTTATTGCCGATGGAACTTCCAAATTACGTATGTGACTTCAGGCAGGAAATCTACTTTGGAAGTAAAGATGGATTTCAGTAGCATCGTTTTTACTTACGACTCCCAGTAAACAGTTTTATGGGATGATCGATACAACATCCGTAGCGGGGGAGATAAACACTTTATTGATTATTGACACTTTTGAGGTGTGAGTGACATACAGTTAGCGATTCCTAATGGCATTAATGATAGCCTTCAAGAACCCAATAAAACTTTATTAAAAACTAGGGACGTACCAAAGGAGCACCTACAGCGTTTTCTGGGTCTTTAGGCGGTCTGCCTTTGGGAAACGACGGGTTTAGGGCACGTCAGAAGACTTTAGTGCATAAGTACCTATGTGGCGTTTATAAATTGTTAAAGCTTCATTATCGAGAGTTTAAGGACTTAATTGGTGAAATTTTTGAATCTTCTTTTGTGGTTAGAGTAGGAATTCTTAAATCTTCCATAAATCGTTTTGGGGGTACCGTCGCATATGTTAGATTATTTTCATAATAAGAAAATTTTACGCAAAAGAATCAATCATTTGTTTATTATAATGATAAAATCAATAATAAATAAATAAATTATAATCTGTTAATATTAATAATATTAACAGATTAATAATAACAACATTTTAATATTAATATTAATATTTTTTATTAATTATTAAAAGGGACAATGAAATGAACGATGTAATAGTTGGTATTTTTTTGTTTTAACCAAGGAATCGTTATATTTAATTACAAATTCATGCTGCTAGCCGTCCTAAACGCAACTGCCTCCACAACTAGGTAAAAATAACAAAGACTTAGTTTTTTTATATAAGCCTATTAAAAATATACAGATCCCCGACGCGAATCAAAATCGGCAGATTTAAAGCGGGTGGGACACAATATATCATAATAGCCGATTGTGCTGCACTGATCCTGAATAATTGCAATAGATGGCGCCATGTTGCTGTCTGTAATGTTTCATTATCTCAGGATATTGACGCTGCGTAGCGATGTGTGAAAGCATCGCTTCGTCTCATCAGAGGCGTGGTTTACTAGTAAGCACTTACAGTCCTGACGCAAGAGTCCATTTTCAGCCTAGCGCTTCCCTTCAATATCGAATATTTCCCTTTATTTTGTATTATGGCTTGTCGGCCTTCATCCACCCTCGCAGCTTGCCTCTGTATCGAATTACGACGATAAAAGTCTCGCTGAGAAATATCTCGAGGTTTTCTATTCCCTTTGAGCGAACTAATTGCGGAGAAATGATCGTATCGATTTAATTCAAGAATAATGGTGCGAAACGAACATTAAATGGATGTACAGCTCCAAGTTTAAAATTGAATTTCATTATTGAGATTCAGCCTTGGCAGCAAAGGACAAAGGGCACTTTGAGCCTAAATGTAACAGCTTGGAATAATGTTATTAAAATACTGATGCAAAATAGAAAAATCAGCCTAATCTGCAAACTAGGAAATGAGAAATTAATAAAAACGGTCAAAACTCTGGACCAAATGGAACTCGATCAATATTATAAATTTTTGTAAAACACACAAAAATAAAGGTTTCAAACGGGAAACTACCAAACATTAACATCATATCTTATGTTAAATACATAATATCATGCTGCTTTGTATCTAACCCATATCGGAACGTGTTTGATAGCTACGCAGTTTACATAACTCTTACGTAGGAAGATTTATCAACAAAAACGTGAAAATCCAAAAAACTAAATAATTAAAACATTTTTAGATTCTATAAAAAGGGCAGTACAAAATCATCGAGCCAACTAATAGCCACTTAAAAACATAATGAGTAGATACTGTCGGACTCAACATTTTGCCAACTACGATAGACCGGCCTCTTTTTCAAGTAGCCAACGTTTCTATGTTGTGCAAACTGGCTGTTTTTTACCTCGGTTAGGGCTCGGAAACTTTCGTCCCGGGCAGTTCAGTGCATTGCTCGCTAAGGGGGTCGATCGATCGAGCGGGTCAACTCGCCACGCGTTCCTTACCCTGATGCACTGACGCAGCACTGATAGCTATTACATAATCAACAGTGCTACGAACGTATTACGGCACGAATTTGTTAAATAATAATCCTTTGTCTTTCTAGGTAAGGTAATAGTAACTTTGTCTTTTCCTTTGTCTTTCAGCTGTAGAAAGTCTAAATTTTTATGTTTAACTAGCTGTGCTCGCGACTTCGTCCGCGTGGAATAGTGACTTTCGGCAGCATTTTTAATTTTTTAGGCTCTTGTTCCCGTTTTTGCAACATTTTTCACTGATGCTTCGTTCCTATTGGTCGCAGCGTGATGTTATATAGCCTAAAGCCTTCCTCGATAAATGGACTATCCAACACAAAAATAATTATTCAATTCGAACCAGTAGTTCCTGAGATTAGCGCGTTCAAACAAACAAACAAACAAACAAACAAACAAACTCTTCAGCTTTATATATTAGTATAGATATGATCATTAATATATAATCATCATCATCCCGGTCTTCTTTTTTGCTGATATTGAAATGATGCTAAATATGGTCCCAATGATTTGAGAACGATGGATGCCCATTTGTTTGTCTTTTTGCTTGTATCACCAACCTTTGTCCTCAAGTTTTAAAACTTGGAGGTTATCTACGCTTTGCTATGGTGTAAGTATGTTCCCAGCAAAGATTCACTCTATATGAACTGACATTCTTAGTTGAAATTGCAAAGATAAATAAAATAATTTAAAAAAAAATATTTTTCTTTTGTAATCTTAAGAGCGTTTACGCCGCACACTAGCGCCGCCAATGAAAAAAAAAACATATCTAGTAATTAGAGATAGAAAATCAAATTATGCTAAACAAACTATCTGAATGAAGTAATTTAGCATTTTTACGTCACCTAATGAACACCTGACATGTTATGGTTTAGTTAAATATGGCGTTATAGTTAAAAGTGGCCGTAACGTCTTATTTAACTAAACCATAACATGTGAGTTTGTTGAGCATAATTTGATTTTCTATCTCTAATTACTAGATATGTTTTTATTTTTCATTAGTGGCGCTAGTGTGCGCTTAAACGCTCTTAATGGAGATCTCGGCACATTGCAATAATTAACACTTTATAATAACAAAAATTGCTTACATAGAAAGCGAGCGGATAGACGTTACACATCAAATAGTTTAGTAGTTAGTAGTTAGTTAACAGTATACGAATACGTTGAAACTATAGCGTTCCAGATTCGTTTCAGATCAAAATAAATAGCGGAATTGAATTATAAGCAGCTAGTGTAAGTGCAATCTGGCATCTATCAAAAGCGCAGCTAAACAATTTTCCCAATAGGTGGTCTTCCGATAATGGCGAAATAAAATAAGTTTTTTCGTATTTTGTGCAGATTAATTAGTCTTTAGACCTGATGTGTTCCGAATGGAGCAATAGTTAAAACAATAAATATAATATTAGAATTGTAATGCGCGATTTACACGTTACATAAATACAAATTACGTTAAAAAACTATGGCGGATGGGCGTTGGCGAGGGACGTACATTTCACGCGGTGACAGCCTGGTTAAGTTAGGTTATTGTCGTAAGATGACGCTAGGGCAGCCAATTGTGATCTTATCTTTTCAAGTGTTATCCCGTGTCTGTAATAAAAATATATGGAATCTCTAAAGAATAATGATTCATGTTTTTTTTAAACAGTAAGTTAGTATTCAGAAAAGTTGATTATTCTACAAACTGAATTAGAACCAGCATTATCTAATATACCCTATACAGGGTGTTTGGTAATACGTTTATAATCCCGAATATGGCAGATAGGATACCGTGCATAGAACCCCGGAAAATAATGAACATTCCTAAAAAGTACCACACGGCCAAGATATTGGGGTTGCTTGTTACTAAGTAAAATTGTAAAGTAACAACCCTAGGTCAAGCTGATACATTGTTGCCGGTCGTCAAACTCGTGGTTCAACAAAAACAGAAGTCAAAACATGTCAGGGATGAACAAAAATAATGTAATAAAATAAATTTGAGTTTTTTTTATGGATAAATAAATCTACGTAAATATGATTTTTTATGTTATCACGGTGTTCTTTGTACTTGGTTTTGTGGCAATGTTTCGGGATTATACACATACCAAACTCCTCGTAGATATAGGAGAATAGTATGTTTTGCAAAAAGTATTACATAGAATGTTAGCTTGTGGTGCAGCAGTAGTATACAGCGGTGCAGTTATGGCGTCGGTTCAACCCCAGTCTGATTTATGGCAAATCGACACTGCCGAGGCACGGCACGTGTTATAGCCCGAGCGACGGCGAACAAGCCCACTGCCACTGTTTTGACAATGGTTAAAGAAAATGTTTCGGTTATTTTTGAGTAATTGTATGTGGTATTTTGTTTGTTTATTACTTCAGTGCAAATGACTAATGCTGAAAGGCGATATTTTAACTGTATGCCACCTACTCTTTTTAAAATAATATTGCTTCCTTTCGACAGCATTATTTACTATTAAAATAAATGCAATCTTCTGATTTTTCTTTAACAAAGTGTAATAAAACATTTTGAAATTGAGAATGTAAATCTTTACCGCATTTGAATAAATTTCCAGCATTTTACATAAAACCAGGTAGAGCGAAAACCATTTTGCACCGAAAGCAGTATTTTCTCTTACTGGGACGTAAAGTTCAAAGGTCATGATCATGACATTTCCTAAAATAGCACTTGTCGAATGCAGTCTCATTGAAATTGGGTTACGTGATACGTACATACATATATCTGGTTCTTCGTTAAAGGTAATGTTATCATCACTTTCTATAAAAATTATTATCTAATTGGACAAGCACAACCAACTAAGTCTCAAGGCGTGCTTACTTTCAGGATCGATATTGTCGAAGGTGTGCCAGTTTCATAATAACGCGTTTCCGTTCAGGATTTTCGTATTTCGAATAGCGTACGGGTGTACATATCTATTTCGTCAAAGTATTTGTATAACAAAAGAAACGACGTTTCTTACTTACATTTCGAATTTTGTTACTAAAAATATTGTAAGGGGCGAGAGAAACATTCGCCGAGCGAGATATATTCTCCTTTCTAGCCTATAATACTTTTGTTATTAGATTACAGAGTTCAAGGATTTCGGCGTGTAGTAGGTAAGGTAACCTTTGCCGTATGGAATATCTTCATCTTAGATTATTTTCTCGAACTCAGGCGTAGGCATATATAGGGGCGAGCTTTGAAGACTTTGTAGACGAGATGACAATTTATATGCAAATGAAGCTTCCATAACTTTTTGTTATATACCAACTAGCTTTTTGTTCGCGGCTTTGCTCACGTGGGCCACATTACTTGTGTTTGTTCGTAATAAAAGCCAAACTTATTAAAGGTAAATATCATAAGGGTATATTAATAAGGGTTAGACATCTAAGCATGTCACGTCATTTCAATATTAAGTTTTTCATTTTGTATCATTAAAAAGCCCATCCATGCGAGCTAGAATTAGTAAAAAGTGTAACACAAAACCGCGTAATAAAGATCACTCTGTATAACTAATTTTGGTCCGTTCTGAAACCTCCTGTACAAATTCTCATCCCCTACATAAGGGATCGTTTTCCAAAAATCCTGAAACTATTCGTAATTTCTAACCAGGCCAAATACCGAAATTTAAGGAATGACAGATTTCCATACCCCTATTTCACCTCTAGGGGAGGTTTTTCGAAAAATGCTAAAATACGTAATTCTTTATTTTTGTTGAAAAATATAAAGATCGATTAAAATAATCATTTTGATAGTTGTTAACTTTGAAAATAACGATCTCCCCAAAAAACCTTTTTCCCTTTTTTACTCATTTACAGAAAAATAAACAAAGTTTTAAGACAAGTCATTCTTTAATTCTTTTTAAGAACCCAAATACCAATTTTCATGTATTTAACTTCAAAACTGACTGACTTTCATACAAACTTTCACCCCATATTTGACCGCCTTAGGGTGTGATTTCCGTAAAATCCTTTCTTAGTGGCTGGTTACGTCACTCAATTAACCTACATTCCAAATTTTAATTAGCTTCAGCGGTTTAGGCTCGGCGATGATCAGTCAGTCAGAACAAGTCATTATATGTATATAGATTGGGGACTAAGTGAGCTTACTTTTAAACTAAAGAAAAGCGCTTCATCGCTACCGCTTACTATTCTTGCAACATTTTATGTATGCTTTCTGAAAAGTGCCGTTACTCTTACTATGTTCAAAGTTAATGGTCTAGGTGTTGTTACTAAGTTCGGAAATACAACCTTATGTAGGTCGCATTTATTTCGTCCTGCTGGCTATTAGTTACTAATCCGACTTTCCTAAATATATACTCTAAGCTTTTATCTTTGCCATCAAATTTATTTTTGTGTTCAATAAAAAGTAACGATACTTTGTTATCAAAAATGTAGGCTGTCCTATCAACTCCTCGTCTATTTGTTAGTCTGTAAGTTGTTTATGGCTCGCCAATAAGCAGAGAAGGTCACAAACGTGAGGGCGGTTGCGTGCCGGTATTCGAATATTCAGAACTAGGGTGAGTTTGGGCAAAAAAAAGTCCTTGAAACATATAGGCAGGTCCTTCAGAAATGGTATTATTGATGTTCGTGCGATTTTGCCGTACTAAATGCCTACGCATTTCTAGAGTTGTTAGGTACCTTAATAAAAGTTGATACAAAAACTTGACGGCCCAAATCAGTATTTTTAGAATACATCAAAATATAATGATAATAATAAATTCATGCAAAATCGTTTAACTACTAAATGTAATTATTATAGAAAGTTATTAGTAATAATAATAAAAAGAGGTCAAGGAAATCGGAAAACACGGTTCTCAGCGGATCTGGAGAGTAAAACGACAAAACCGACGATAAATGGTAGAAGACCAAGTAAGATTAGAAAGTAGAAACCTCAACCCTAATGTCACTTAACGATACGCATCAGCAATAAATCTAGTGGAATACTATTATGGAAAATGATGAGTTGACTTCTACAAACATCGATCAAATAATCTACAAAACCTTCTTGACCGCAATTCTTTGTTTTGGCATCATTGATTAAGAAAAAACACCAACACGCACTTAGCTTATACAAATCCCCACCCCACGCGCGCAAAAATATTTGTCGTGTTGCAAAAACATTAAAGTCAATCATCAGCATCACAACGGAATAATATAGATTATTCGTTAATTCGTTTTACTGTAAACATACCTTGCTACGAGTATAAAATAGAACAAACTTGATTTAAGAAAGCTGACTACTTAATCCTACTCGCAGAAGCCATACTAGTTAGTTCCTACTTTATTGTGTCCTACATGTTATGGAAACATAATAATAGAGTTAAAATGACCTGGATAAAGTTTCCTACGCCTTGAGACTCCTTATTTCCTTCAGGATGGGTATAAAAGTGTGCTTCTATTCCTTTATATCGCTCACCTTTGTTTTTCATCAAACATTGTCCGCATTTTATTCTTCTGTTTCATTATTCATGGAAGCTTCGTTTCCCTTTGAATGAAATGGTTGGTGGCTTTCTGTTGTTGGCTATTTTATATTTATTGAGATGCGTCACAAACAAGGAAATGGTTTTTAAAAGTTGTACGAGTATTTTATTTTTACTATATACATATATACCTACTCTATGCATCCGTTTCTTCCTCGGTGACCGAGTAACAAAGTGCTCGGCCGATACCCGAAGGCCCCGAGTTAAGTACCCAGGTCGGGCAAATTGGAATTTTAACCTTTACTTGAAACGGTTGAAAAGCATTACGCAGGAAGGTCAAATAGGTCATCTTGCTTTTGATTGCTCGTGTCCACTGAATCTTCTTTTTATTTCTTTGTCCTGTATTAAACAGATAATGTGGATAATGTGCATACGGTCGTCGCCAAAAAAGATTACACACAATCATAAAATGTCCATTTATATTTTTAATCTGCGTTTTATCCTGTCACAAGCCGTTTCTATGATTCTTTTGCAGACTCAAATTTGAACTCTAAAGTTATGTGTGACAGGCCATGGGTTGTCTTAAACAGCTTTCGCGAACTCTTTGCCATATTATAAATCAATTTAACTTTAGACTAGAAGAATCTGTGCCAAGATGGCGGCCAAGATGTCTGAACAGTGAAGCGCTTAGAGCTTTTCCCCGTACATTGGCCCTGTTATAGCACGAAATGCCCGACGTCGTCGTATTGATTAGACAGGACTGCTGAACGTTACATAACCACGGAGCGTCGTGTCTGCAGACATGTAGACTGCAAGGCTAAGTACGGACTACACTGAACACCATCGCACTTAAACACCATCGCCGCATGGCTTTTCAAACTAAACACTTTATGCGGAACGCGTTTCTTTTGAGGGTGGGCACAGGGAGTCTTCCCTGTGAGTCTTCCCTGTGCCCACAGATCCCGTAAATTATTCGATACGTCATCGGGATAATATGTAAAATAAACTAGTAAATCCGTATCTAATATCCGTAAGTGCTTCATTTGCACGTGAGTGTTCGCATAGTAATTGTCGCCAGGTTTATTACTGTGTAACTTCAGTCTTGGCACTTCTACCTGGTTCGAATTTAAGATGACTATTTATTTACATTCATCAATTCAAGATTTCAATTTTACTAACGATAGTTTTCAAAAGATTTTGGTTTACAATTCATACACTTTATTTGTACCAACCTACTATCATCGAATTGTAACGAAAGTTCTGAAAGTTAAAGCGAGTGCCAAGACACGGACACTTGCGAACTTCTGAATACGTTTCAGAAGGCGAAGTGTTTTCTCTTATCCATCACGCTAATTGAATGCGGGATACACTCTGTCTGTTCTTTATAGAATCGAGTGTCGAGATAAGGTGACGTTTACTTGACGTGCCCCTCGTATACAGTTCAAGATTCCATCCATAATATTGTGCTATACTTCGATAATGTCAATGTTTGATCACCTATACATATATTCTTGTGGTGAAGCTACCGCATGGTGCGGCCTGAAGTATTGATACTTTGTTGTTACTATGTTTTATGATAATGATTATGAGACATAATCGCTGTCATTCAATAAAGGTGGGTGAGTGTTGGTAACGCCTGCTATTTTACGTATGGCTATTTTATCTTACGAAGACTTGCCTTCCGAAATACGGATGAAATAAATCGCATTATTGCAATGCTTAGGATAACATATCCAATGATCATATAGCTTAGAAAGTGCTAAACTATATGACTTCGAGGAGGATGTATATAAATTCAGATTCCTAAATGTGATTAGGTAGTATAGTAGGTCTCACAGTTAGATCTATCTGTATCACATTGAAAAATTACAACGGCACATAATTCAATTCAAATAAAAATTAAACGTGAACCGAACTCAAATGTTTACATTAAAAATAGCTAAAATATTGTTTACGTAAAATTAGATTTAATTACACACAAACTTAGTACGAGAAAAAAAAGTCTCAATAATATTATTTTTGCAACACGCGTGCGGCTATCCATCTAGCCCAGACTAGAAATTCTTGGAGAGACCTACCCCGTGGGGCTACTTTGGTCGTTTATTTATTTATTTATATATAATTTATGTACAAACAAACAAACAAACAAAAGGGAGAACATAGTAAGAATAGACAAGTACAAGGGCGCTGCTTATTTCAGATTGAAATTTCTTCCAGCAGGCCCGTAGAAGGAGAAGACACAAAGAAAAGTAGAAAAAGTGTGCACAAAACAAAAAAGAGTATTTAAGGCTAAACATACAGTAAAATAGTTTCGACACAAATTAAACATACATTTTTTTTTTTTTATTGGTTATAGGCAGGCATTTGACTACTACTACTACTAAACATACATACAATAACGATGACACACTTAAGTGGAAAGATAGTACTCCTTTACGCGCTTCTTAAACGAGTAAATCGACGTGGACTCCGAATACTGGGTGGTAGGTCCATTCCACAGTCTGACTGCATGAACGGAAAAGGAATAGGAAAAGTCGTCGATCGTCGTTATGTTATCTATCATGCTGACTCTACAAAGATAAGATTAAGACATTTTTTTCTATAACTTAACAAACAATTATCCAAAACCTCGTTACAAGTTTTTTGATTTTAATTTTAAGTTGCCTTGCCCCAACTATTTCTCCGAAATGAACTCGAATCCAAAAACAAATTATAGCAACGCTTAATGGGACGTCAGTTACCCACTGACGGTAAATTGCTACTGTCGTTTGTAATCTGTTGCTGAACGCAATTATCCACAACTTGATTATGTTTGCATTGGCTCTGACACGGCCTCATAAATGCAAGCTCAGTCTACCATATAACTAAATTCAGCTTCAAAGCTCACCGAGCCTCCATATTAATTCATTTTCAGCCATACGGGCTTTGCATTTAGATTTAAGGTCTTTTTTAATAAGGTTATGTGAAATGTAGATTGCGCTTATGGGAAGTTGTTTGGTGTTGTTGAAGTAGCTGTGTTGCCATGCCAGCAACTTTGATATTAATGCAATAAGAGTTGGCAAAGCTCACTGAAAGCTTATTTGTTTTAATGAGCTTTGTATTTTTATAAGAATACTAGCTGACCTGGCGGACTTCGTACCGCTTTGACAGTTTCCATGACAATAAACAAACAAATAATTTTATATTGGAAAATTAAATTGTCGTTTTTATTATTTTCCGTTACTTATTATTTATGTTTCTCACCATTTAAACCTTCCCTGAACTTCCACAAATATTTCAAAATTAAAATTAGCCAAATCGGTCTAGCCATTCTCGAGTTTTAGCTATACAAATTACAAACCGACAGCAATTGATTTTTATATAATTGAATAGATAACTGATATGACATCGTCTTATGGAAATATTCTAGTAATGAAATGTTACAGTTATTATTATATTCACGGTTCTAATGGGAGTTATATCGGAATAGTTTTATAGCTATTTAATCATATTGATTATGTCATGTAGTAGTAGTAACAAACTATCTTAATTATTATTTTGTCACAATGTGCCTATCTTAACAAAAAAAAAAACAATTTCTATCGAATAAGTGCGTAGGTACTGCTTTGACAACAGTGTACTGCTTTAACAACAGTTGACAGCTTTCTATGATGCCTTGTGCTTCAAAAATACCATCTTTACTAATTAACAAGTAGGGTCTGAGAATTAATAAGGCTTACAAAAAGTCTGGCTCTGAATATAATGAAAAGAGTAGTTTTGGGAACTATTGCATTAATGACGTCATAGAATGTAGGTCACGGTTCGGCTATCTGGCACTATAATAAGTAGTGGATCTAACTCTTAACTAATTTCGGATTAATCTTCTTCATACACGATCTACTTCAATCCAATTTATTTTAGTACTAACTATTTGATTCTATACCACATATCTAACTACGTTCATTCCTTCCATTAAATTAGACGGCTTCTAAGAAACCTATACGTCCTTTTAACCACATTTTTATGAAATTGTCTTTTGTGTTACCTTCATATAATCTAATTAGACCCATTATTATTGTTTACACCTCAATTCTCATTCATGTGCTAAGTGCGAGATGATTGAAGCATGTGATGGTCATTGCTAAGAACTATTCTTATGTTTGGATTTTATTATTCTTTATGGTATTATAACTATTTCTTACAATCATTTCATTAATTGTTCCTTAATTTAAGTATGCTAACAACGTTATTATTTGTAGTAAAGTACCTCTATTATGTTGGCACTTAGGATATTTGTATTTAACTTTTTTAATTGTAGCTGAGATAAATCTAATTTGTTATATTCATTAATTGTATTGAACCTCGGAGGAATTCGTACGGAATCATTTTTTATATAATTTATGAAATCCCTCTACTGGCTCAACAAAATTATGTAATACCTTTAGAGCATTTCCAACCATTTCCTCGTACAAAACCGCAAGGAAGTCAGCAAAGCTCGGGGAAAAATTAAATCTGCATTTCTGCGGAGCAACAAGAAAACCAGCCTTAGCAAATCTCATTAGATTCGTCACTACACTTGCCATCGCTTATTTGAATTACGACAAACTGGATCGCACAAGTATCATTGTAATGTAAGGTTATTGTAATGGCCCAGTGCTCTGCGAATTTCATTCATGCGGCACACCCACACTCAATTTGTCCACCATTCTCAGATTACATCGTAATGAGGAAAGAGTACGTACTGAAATTGTCCTGCGGTGAATAGATAGCCTTTGTTAATTAGCTATGTAAACATAATCTAGGCGTGAACTCAATTATGTTATTCAGAAAGCCTGTGAATACATGGAGATATTGTTAAAGATACTAATATGAAACCTTGTAAAACAGTGCAATGAACTTGGTTACCGGGAGCGGATGTAGCTCGGAGATTGGTCAAAAACACCGGTGTTAGCCGCTTAAACGGCCCCGCACCGGTAACTGGCAATGTCTTCAGCATCATATACAAACAATGTACCTATATATATGATTTTCTTGAAAATAATTAGCTAAATCATTTACGTCTATAAAATAGTGACGCTCACTTATATCTATCGGTATCAATTATTTTTCCGAACTACCTACCTACACCAAAACAAGCAAGCGATCTGTGCCATATACGGAAAGCGATCACTTTAGCTTATAGACCGTTGGCACCATCAAGAATATCACTCACACTTTGGCGACCTAAGACTGTTATTCTTTCCATCGCCTTTTATCGTATCATCTTTTTTCGCCATCATATTCTATATTCTCCCAATATATCCAGTGGTTTGCCCCCAATTTTTTGCAAATAAGCAGTCCCGCTGGGGGTAGCTGTGAGGCGTCGTCGTCGAGCTCGTAATTAAATTATGTGGAGCACGGCAATTCTCGCGTGCACTTAACGCTGGCTGATTCACGGCGGATTTACGTAACGCGAATTACCCCTGGTGCCTATTTAGCGCTGCTCGACCCTGTCCCCAATGTTAGACTACAGAAACGATTACCTAGTAGAGATAAGTTCCTATTTTATTACCCTAACAACAAGGTAATTTTCAAGTACCCCTTTGTTAGGCGAAAAGATAAAGCAAAATGCTTTTTCGAAAAAGAATAAAAACTTCTAGTACTCTGTACATATCTTTACGCTTGTTTGCAAATTGTACCTACACGTTCTGCAATGTTACATATGATATAAGTTTATATAGCATGACGACTGAATATTTGCCTATCCAATAGATCGATAAAACATGCATTTCTACTATATTCATGCCAAGAACAAAAAATTCCAAAAAGTCCTCTCAAGTTAAATGTCGTTTTACAATATTTCTATTTATTTCTAATAAAACACACCACTATCAACGAGGTAAGAGAGATCTCTTACGTAATACCGTAGCAGCCTGACTCTTTATTACGTGCACTAATCAATTGGCGAAAAGAGCATTCAACTTCAACCCGGTTTAATTTCGAGTGCGCCGCGGCTGCGCTGTTTGTCTGTCACACACACTCCTTACATAGTCTCTTTCTTACTTAGCTTGTGAAATGCATTAAGTCTTGGCTCCAATAGTTCGATGCTGATTATAAATGAAATTGGCTACGTAGTTCGTACGACTTCGTAGTCGTACGACTACGGTAAATGTGAGGTACATTTCAACAGTCATTGACTCAATTCTCGTATGTATATAATGATAACTTTTTTTTGCTTAACGTTAAAGATGATTGAATAGATAATGCAATTTAAGAGCACCAGAGACATTTCCAATTATAATCATAAACAACTTTATTTTTATAATAACGAAAGTTTTAGAATTTCTCCAAATTTCGAGATTTTAAACCCCTAATGGGAACATCACAGGCTTTCACAATTCTGCCGATGATAGTTTAGATTATTGCATTCTATTATATTCTATTCTATTAACGACAGCGGCAGTACATTAGAAAATAGTCAATTCTGTTACTTGTGACAAAATAAAATATTTCCGACTGTGGCTGCTACAAGCACGTAATTTCTACGTGTTCTATTCATACGTCTGATTCTCCACTCTTATCTTATTGAGAAAAAAATTTAAACAATTTTAACACCTTATGCAACCACCTTAAAGATGCCCTTCTCGAATTCTAATCTCAACGTTGACGTATTTTCCACTTGCTTATAAGTCAGCTTTACATTAGTGGTTTGATATTTCCCAACATACAAAACACTGGTATTAGACTGCATATTCATGTTAACTTTTATCATAGTTATTTCTTTTCCGTAAAATAAATTTGGATTATACTCGAAGCTAGTACAATTTTTAGATTATGTTTCATAGAAGCTCTAAATCTAATCTACTCGTACATCAATAAACTTCCCTCGTTCACCTTTGGTCTGGCTATGCGCGTGAGTGCGTGAATCAACAGACATCGCGTAGCAACGTCGTCTGACGTCGCTACGTTTATATTTCATATTCGTTTATACTACAATTTCACTGACTGAAATGTTTCGCGAAACGTCAGAGCGTATGTATTTAAAGCATTGGCTTTGACTACTCACTTCATTTCCGGCTTAGACACGCCGAAATATATAGTGCCACTGCCAGTTTTGTGGTCAGTATGTAGATGTCATTCGCAATATCATAACTTTAAAAGCTTTGTAGCTTGCAGGATTAGCTCTAAAAGACTATTCGAGAATAGTTACTTTGATTGGTGGTGCTCTCCCATTTTTGAACTGCCCATACTCATTTAGCGTTCTGCGTCTGCCTTCTATTATTTCAGTTACAATTCCAGTCATAAAACGAGTAGTAGCGAAGGTAATAGAAGTCGCTTTCCGATGTTCTATTTATTTATTTATTATCAGCTATTAATTTCCCATTGCAGAGCAAAGGCCTCCCCTCCCTCCTTCCACCGCTCTCTAGGTATCCTGAACTAGTTCGTCCCAATTCCTAAGGTGGGAATCATCTAACACTAAAAAAATACTCGTCGGTCCGTTTCGATTTATAATGTTACGCCTCCTTTCCTTATCAATTACTTATGTAGTATTTTCCTCTTTTTTTTCTTGTCCTTTTATCGGAAATTATTCTTAAGTGTCTCACAATTCCAACCAATTTCTGATCAATAACTGTCGCAGTAGATTTAATTCTCTTACAATTTCCGCTCCTCCCGCTACGGGCTAACACAATCGGATGTGAATTTCTCAGCGCAATGCCTGAAAAAATAATCTTATAACATCTCGAAATACTTCGACTTTTGTTCTTTTTCGATTTATCTTTACTGATGTTAAATTATCTATGATGTATGTTTCGAATCAAATTATTGTCTTTGGTTTTAAACTAATTCGGTAAATTATCAATTAATTTATATTTATTTATTTATTATTTATTTATTAATGTCCTCTTATAACGGTATCTTATTTTATCTTATCTTATCTTAGTGGGGCCTGCTGAGATTTCCCTCTATCAGTAACACTTCGACCTATCAGGATCTTTTGTGCAACCCCATCCTTTCACTCTTCCTCCCCTGTAAAGATAGATGCCATAAGTTTGGTAACGTCCTTAAGAGCAAAGAGCCTGAAGTCCTCCGGTTTCAGATAGGCCGACCCCAGGAGTCCCATTATAACGGTATCTTATTTTATCTTATCTTATCTTAGTGGGGCCTGCTGAGATTTCCCTCTATCAGTAACACTTCGACCTATCAGGATCTTTTGTGCAACCCCATCCTTTCACTCTTCCTCCCCTGTAAAGATAGATGCCATAAGTTTGGTAACGTCCTTAAGAGCAAAGAGCCTGAAGTCCTCCGGTTTCAGATAGGCCGACCCCAGGAGTCCCATTATAACGGTATCTTATTTTATCTTATCTTATCTTATCTTAGTGGGGCCTGCTGAGATTTCCCTCTATCAGTAACACTTCGACCCATCAGGATCTTTTGTGCAACCCCATCCTTTCACTCTTCCTCCCCTGTAAAGATAGATGCCATAAGTTTGGTAACGTCCTTAAGAGCAAAGAGCCTGAAGTCCTCCGGTTTCAGATAGGCCGACCCCAGGAGTCCCATTCTTTTCCTAGCCAGAGAGTCGCAGTCACACAGTAGGTGCTGCATTGACTCCGTTTCCTCTCCACATGCCCTACATAAACTATTTATTGAGATGTGCATTCTGTGAAGCATTTGCTTTGTGGCATAGTGCCCTGTCAAGGCACCGATGGTTAATCGGGTCTGCCTTCTGTTGCCTCCGCATATGAACTTACGTCGTCCTAAGGCGGTTTCCGCCTAGGAAGGATTTGGAGTGTTTCATACCGGGCTGCTCTTTGCATTCGATACGATCTTATAACAGTAACTATAATATAGTTAACTATAATATAGTAACTATAACAGGTAAATATAATATATATGTATATTGTATTATATATTTTCATTATCATATGGATATATATACGGAAAATCTCGGGGCAAAGTGACTGCTGACTGCTGTGAATATGAGGCAGGGATATTATATCATTAAATGAATTTCCACTTGAGCAAACTTGCCTCAATCTTCTTGAAAGAGCTTTTGCTATCCACAGAGATGCACGTCGCCTCACTTTTTCTCGTACGCAAATTTAATATATGAAATTGACTCCAGTAGAGTCAGTTTATTCACTTTGACCTTGCTAGTGAAATGGGGGTAAACTATGCCTTGTCGTTTTATTATCTTAGAATCAAGTGATCTATAATCTTGATGTGTAATGTTATTTGTGATAACTTTTATTGCGACGCATTATAATATTGATTTTCTCAGATTTTCTTTTGACAGAAAGTCATGAATGTATTAATAATATTGCAAACACTTTCTATATATTTTGATAAACTTAAACATTTAAAATGTAGGTATACTATGCATCTATTATATATGAAAAGTGTCAAATGTAAATTACGTAAAGATTTCGCAAAATGAAGTAAGGGTTAAATATTCAATTATCTTAGGTTTTATTCGAAGGGTTAACTCGTGTTTATTGACGAAAGACAGATGGGACCTTCTTCGTCCCTAATACGGCATAATGAATACATTTGATTTATTCCCACGCAGGCACACGCGTGAAAATACAATATTTATAGCGTGCGCGGGCATAACATGATGAATTGGTTACACATTTATCTTCTTCGCGCCCGTTAGAAGCGGTGCTCGACCAGGGAGCCTACTTCAAAAATCTAACAATCGATCATCGATGGCTGTTATCGTTATACGCTGAGCGCGTTGTAACTACATAGGTACGTTTTAGTGACATGCGCGCGTCGTCATGTACACTGCTGATGAGTATCGATAATCGAAACTTCGTTTTCGTGTAGAGCACTAATAATATGATACTCTCCATTGAGTTGCAAAACTTTAAGGTTCACATGCTTGTTAAATTTAACATAGTATTAGCAAAGCTTTTACACAGTTTAAAAAAATAACCATTTCAGAGCCGAAGATTAAGAAGAGTTCCAAATAAATTAAAAAATTGATTAAACAAAATATCATACATAATTTAATGGAGTCAAAGCACAGATTAAATATAGTTACTACCTAGCTAAATGCCAAATTATTAGAATGTTTCGAAAGATGATACTCAGATGTACATACACATTTACTCAACCATATCAGAGGAACCGTTTGTCGTCAGTGATAGATTTCTAGATCGACTTGTTCGTCAACTCGGCCGAAAAAGTCTGCCGAATGGCCGAGTTAAAGTAAATTTAAGTTGTTTTTTATTTGTGCTTTATTAAGAAAATCAACTGCGTAACAATACAATACTTTCTTACATAGCACTTCAACAATAATGAGTAGGTAAAGCTAATTACAGGTTTCCCATAACATAATTTGTTGCATAGGGCGTAAAAAAAAATATGTTGATACATTCATATATATAATATATAAAATTCACAAATTAATCAATACACACTGTACACATTCACACACACAAATGTCGGCCGCTCTTCTTCCATTTTTGAAATTTTTGAAAAGAGTATTATGCGTGTGTGTCAAATACATGGTAGTGTGTGTAATGTCTGTTTTATTGATTTAATGTATTTTTTATGCATAATTAAAAAAAAATAATTACATTCTGTACTGCTTCTCTATATAAACTATAAGTGTGCGAATTTTCATACTCCTCCGTCCGCGCAATTTTCGTAAAAAGGGACACAAAGTTTTTGCTTTACGTGTTAATTTATAGATAATAATAATAAAATTTATTTATTTGGAACAAAAACAAGGTAAGTACATTATAATTAACGAGAGTGCGATAAAAACTGCAATAGTCATAGACTGGGTTGCAGTTCCTAACGCCCGAACCTCCAGTATTTTGAGGCAACAGTTCTCCAAATGTAACAATATTTATAAACTTAGTTACCTACTATATTTACAAAAGAAATGTATAATGTGTGAGTGTGTGTGTGCGTGTATAAGCACAGTTTAGCAAGCATACAGTTGCGCATCGAAGGTACTTTCGCAGAGCAAGGGAGGGGAACCCGCGGGGAAGCCCGCGCTGCGGCGAGTGTCCCACAAACAAGCGCAGTTTGTGGGAGTTACCGTGAAGGGCAGCCACGTGCGCGTACTGCGTATTTTAAATGTTTATTGAATTTACGTTCAGTGATTCCTATTGAATATAATGGTGCATATACGTTGTTCTGTATACGGTTGTAATTCGACGTCGAAACACAACAAGAATTTAAAATTTCATAGATTTAGATGACTAAATAGTTTCTTTTTTCTTTTTCTTTTATTTATTTTGCCAACTTCTCATTGATTAATAATTAACGTTTTTACAAAACATACCTATTAACTAATACAGTTACAAATATCAAATTCTAATTCATCACAAACACTACAATTTTCACTTGTTTTTATTTCGTATATCTACATCAGCATTATCAATTGAATCGAATTTTTGTTAACGAGACCATCTATCTTTTGCTCTAGTTCTTGTTCCGCCTTGGCGTTTATTGGGCATTATGTTATTATATGTAAGATGGTATCGTTAGCATCTGTATCACAGTTGCACAACGGGCTCTCCTTACTAAATAGTTACTTCGTAACTCTAACTCCAACTTAGCGGGTTTTTCTAGTGTAGGTAGGTATATGTATTCTTTACAGCGCAAGCTCTTGCGCAAAGTGTAATCATTATGTTTACAACTTATTGGAGTAGTTGGGACGTCGGACACAGAAGGAGTAGGTATTTGTCTAATATCCAAGTGTTATGATTTATTTAAACCAACAGAAAAAGAGGAGATTGTAAGTTTTTATTAGTCGAAAACGTTAGGAGTTTTGGTTTTAGTTTTAGTAAGTTTATTGCTGGAGAGCCATTGCATAATAGTTAAAAGGGAATTTCCAGTATTTTTATGTGTTTCCATCCAGGTTTCGCCATGAATAATTTTAGCTGTGTTATCAGCGTATGAAACTATGTTGAGTCTTTGGGAGTGAAATATTACATAAATCGTTGATGTAAATCAAAAAGAGGGTTGGTCCAAGGACACTGCCCTGTGGAACACCATAGTTAAGGATCTCCACCCCATTAACAAAACTATTCAAAACAACACTCTGTGTTCTATCAGTAAGGTATCTCCTGAAGATATCAAGAGGTCCTCCTGACACCTCCTGACGCCTTGGAGAGATCAAGGAACAAGTCTATTGTTTTATTCTTTGAGTTCAAGTTTTTTACTATCGTAGACATCAATTTTAAAATAGCATCCTCAGTAGGTAGAACGCCCTGCAATGAAACCAAATTGATTTGGGGAAATGATTTAATTAAAAGCTAGCTTACGAGAGTTTTTGTCAGATACCTTTTCTGAATAAACATCTTGTAAAACGCTCGACAAATAGTGATTGTTGATTTCTATAGATACAGTCATGTACATTCGTAAGTATGAAACATTTTTAAATGTTTAGTTTGCTTTTAGTTAGTCTTGTGATTTTCGCAGTTTTCAATACTTAAATTAATTTATTGGTTATGATAATACCCATTCAATACAAAACATGATCAATGATTTTAGTATCAAGTATATTAAATTAAAACGATTATTTAAAATAATATTAAAATTCTTAAATAAATATAAAGTAATGTTATAAGTATAACAATGATGATGTTTTTTTTTAAATTAGTCGACATTTATAATATGGTTTTGCGAATGACAGAAAGCAGTAGAGAAATCTGGAAAAGGCCTATGACGCTGATAAATCAAATTAATAAAAAGTGTTTGGCGCAATTTTTTTGCGCACGTGTTGTTCAAAATCGAATTAAATATAACTATAAATAGTAATACCCTAATGCTTTATTATTTTCATTACTATTAGATACAGTTCTATTTTTATATAATTTAGAAAAAATAAGTCCTACTTATATTTTTATTTAAGCATATTTTATATAAAAAATTATATAAATAATAATAAGCCTAATGCTTGCCATTTGTGGCCACCGATGCAATGAAAAATGTAAAGTATATTAAAATAAAACAAATACTTTTTATAGTTAACTGTACATAACTACCTCAGATTTCACTGTCGGTAGAGTTGACGACGAAAAAAGTATGGTGCCAACTCGGACATCTGACCGAGTTGTCACTTAGTATCGTAAACAGTAGGTGCCTTACAAATAAACAAAGAATAAGGTCCGAATTCCGAATAGTTATTCCGTGTTTTGTCTTTTTTACTCTTATTTGAAATGACGTTTACATGCAAGGAACAAAACACGGAATAACTATTCGGACCTTATTTTTTGTTTATTTGTAAGGCACTTACTGCCGTACTCAGAGACGTCAATTAAGTTTTAATGACAATTAAATGTCTTTCTTCTCTATTTAGCACTAAACATAAGAAAGTGAAAACAAGAGACTTAATTGTCATTAAAACTCAATTGACGTCTCTGAGTACGGCAGTTAGTCTTTTGACCGTAGTTAATTCGAAAATAGTTAGAATAGGTTTAGTTGTTATAATATGTAACCCTCGCAATCTAATAGAAATAACATATGGTCACTTGAGCATTTTATATTCAATTACCATTTGAAAGGAGTTTTATGGATCATTACTTTAAATATTGGCCTTGCTGCGTACGGCATGGTACGCCATGTGTCAAATGGTTTACAATAACTTGGTTAGTGTTATGGGCACGCTTTGGCACGTCTCGGTGGCATACGTCACTGGAGCTATGTTCGTTTACCTTCTATTTCGACGCGCCACTCGCCAGGCTAATTCTGAAGCACATTTCTGTATTGCGATCTAGGTGTTTTACCTAACAATAGACGTTTGACCACGTACTGAACGTGTTTAAACCGCCGGTTGTCTGTAGAAGCGTCTACATAAGAGTTTTTATCTAACATTGTATCAAACAAGGATAATGGTTAGGTAATACAAAGGCCTCTACAAACAATTACTTATTATTTTGCTTGTGCTTCTAAGCTGTTGATCCTGATTGACTGTTCATTATCATCATCATATAAATTTCCCACTTAACTCATAAAAAAAGCTAATATGGCGATCGAGCCATAACCTACCACACCGGCCCAATGCGCGGGTTAGTGGATCAAACGATTACTCATTAATGTCCACCAACCATTATTGGGCTCGAGTGTGATGGTTATGGCCTAATTTCTCCATATAGGTATATCCACGATACGGATATAGGCTTATTAGTTAGATGGCCTAGTGCGGAAAGTTTCTAGGCTGATCATAACTATTAAATGCGTTCTACAGTAAAAAAAAACAAAAGTAATAATTTCAAAGTATAGAACTAGACATAAAACCGTTATTACAAAACCAATAAAGGACGAAGATGCGTGAATAAATAATAAATCAATTTCCAACAAAAGTTTCACGGTGGGATGTAGCTTAATGTAAAAAGTTTGTTCAACTCGATCCAGTTAAAATGCAAATGTTCAGGATTCGGCTGGGACTAGTAGCTATCGCCCATACCTACTGCACTTGCTATGAATATAAAGCAATAAAATATTAGAAATAAGAATTATCGTGCAATATTTTTATTCACGTACGTCATATACGTCGCTCGCAATACGTCGTCGTTCGCAAGCCGAAGAAAGATGCCTAGCTACTACTTGCCTAAATACTTCTTTGGAGCAAATGAATGTCAAATCCATTTTGGTGGACCGTTATATGGTACCAATTGAAAATTGCGGCCGAAATTATGTAATCAGAAAATTATCTACTTTCCTGTTTCCTTTTCTGTTTGTTAGCACAGAATAACTAATAGTTGTTAGTGTTTTCCGCCGCTTCCACTTCTACTTTTTTAAAACACCCTCGTACGCATAATTAATTTCGGTAAAGTTTCACAAAATGTCTAATTTAATCGGCCATGCTATCTACTACTTAAAAAAAAAGTCTCGTGTGATCATTACCATAAAGTCTGTTGTACTGGATTATGTAACTAACTGTTCACAAACAAATTTGTACTAAAAAAGTAGTAGACTGAGCGAGACGTTAATCCGACGACCGGCTTCTCCTGATTTTTCCTACTTCGCTTGTACGTGAGTACGACGTTTGCACAGTTAAAATACCCATTTGCGCGGAATGGGTCTATAGTTCTCAGTTTAGACTAAATAGCTCATATAAGAGGCGATTTGGAAAATAATTAATGTTGGTGGGCCAGTATGCGAGACGCGTTAGGTAACCGGCGGCGGCGGCGGCAGCTAGAGAGAGAGGGTAGACGGCGCGCGCCGGCACTGCTATTGATCGAGGAGAATGACGCCCGGGGTGACCCAAATAGAGCCTTCGTGATCCCCCTACCTCGGAGCCCCCCCCGCGAACACCCTCACCCGCCGCCGGTCGCTCCACGACGAATTTTCATATCAGCCGGTTCTTCACGCCGAAGGAATGGCCCGCTGCTTCTACTCTGATACAAATGCCTTACATAATACATCAAGACCGCCCTGTTGAATTATCTCCGCTTAAAATCTCTTTGTCCTTTTGACATTCTGGCATCTGCTGCGTAAGCTTATTCCATTACGTTTATTCTGCGTTACCTTATGCGTTGTTCTGAGGTAGGTTCTGTTAGCACAATTGAAACTTGTTTGCCAAATTGGTGCGAGGAAGTTTTACCTTGCTGAATAATAAATAAGGGTTGAATCGCTTCAACTGAAAAGTCAACTCTATTTTACTTAACAATTCATCAAAGTAAAAGTCTTTCTGCCTCTCCACAAAATTTTGTTGAGTTTTGTACTATCAGTTTGTGTTCGTGTTGAAATCGGTTCCGTCACCGTGTCACGCATAGAGGGCGCACTAGTTACTGACCTATGCCCGGGGGTGTTTCCCAGGTCGCAGCAGAACGGTGCATGCGTTCTATTAATATTATCATACCAAGCATATTACGTCGTTATGGAGCATTGACCACGTCATGAATTAAACTATCTGATAAAAAAACAGGAAACTATAGAAAGTAAAAACAGCTCTAAAAAGCAAGAAATAATATTGAAATCGTATTATTAATTACCTAGATAGATACGCATATCAGTTTTAAAGAAGGTCTATTGAAGTCTGGTGGTTGTATGGGTTGGTGGTCGGCTGGGGGACAATTTTGGTTCATTAAACTTTTATAGTTGTTACTTTTTTTTGTAAAAGCCCCACCCGACTTCAATAGACCTTCTTTAAAACTGGTATGCATATCTATCTAGGTATTTAATAATATTATTTCTTGCTTTTTAGAGCTGTTTTTACTTTTTATAGTTTCCTGTTTTTTGAAGTCGGTTTTTTTTTGTTAAAAATTATTTTATTTTACGATTTTTAATGATGGGTAGACCTAACAAGGATTCATCTCGGATGAGGAAACGATGGCCTAGTTGGTAGTGGTATTTCTATGTAAAACTTATTTTTGTACGAACTGAACATTTTGGCATATTGATCCGTATGAACTAAGCCCAACAGAAGGTAACTGATGTAAATCGTTGAGGAATCCTCAACTGTCTATGGTCTCCATCATCAGACCTGTAATGGCACTTATTACCCATACGGGTGCAAAGTTCTCATCAATAGAAATTAATTAAGTCCAAAAACAAGGTACCTACTAAAAGGTGTAAAACGTTGAGAAGTTCTCTTGACTGTCCTTCGTCTTCATTATCAGACCCCTAATGGCAGTCATAACCTATCTAGGTATAAAGTTCTCATCAATACGAAATAAACAAGCCCAAACACCATGCAATTGCTGTAAATCGTTGAGGAGTTCCCTAGACTGTCTTTCGGCTCCATCATCAGATCGATTCCAGACCTTCATTAAATAGTAGCGCTTTAAAATCCTTATGAAAAAAAGTAACAAACGCACTAGTCGCTACTACGATTTTCGAAGGTTCACCTCGATTTCTCTGAGATGCCATCATCAGATCCTGGTTTCCTTACCATGGTACCACCCTTGGAATATCTCCTTTCCAACAAAAAAAGAATCATCAAAATCGGTTCATAAACGACGAAGTTATCCGCGAACACACATTAAAAAAATATATATATACGGTCGAATTGAGAAACCTCCTTTTTTGAAGTCGGTTTAAAAGCAAACTGCAACGCTTTCTTCGTCAGTACATTAGCGTTTCAATCTAGAGAATAAAGCTCCCTAATTATTATGGAGTTCCGTTTTAGGCGAGCTGAAATAAAAATATATTTGCTGCTGTAAATCAACTGGAACAATGAGTAGAAAAATCTTTTTGTTTGCCGTCCGGAGCCGGTAAAATGAAAAATACGCCCAGAGCGAGGGCACGGCAGTCGCTGAAATTGAAAAGTGCAACTTTGCGTTTTATTGCGCCGAGTAGAAACGTAGTCCCTCCCTGCAAGGGAATGTGAATAAAACGTAGCAACCACCGCCCAATGCTACTTCTAAACTGTTTTACTATCTGTCACAGATTGTGATCGTTCTATTTCAGTTCTGTATTAAACATGTTTTTATTGGGCATATTCTATTGTGTGCTTTCAACTTGTATTCTTTCTGTATCTTGTATTTTTCTTTAACCTCCACTTCTTTTTCTCTATTAAAATCGACTAGAATCTCAAATATAGTCTTTTGCTAAATCCTCCAAGTCATTAATCTGTTGATCAAATTAAAACAACTCTATAATTCTAGCAAGCTAAGCTCCAAATTAAAAAATATGGTGCAAGTAACAAACGATCTCGTAAATTATATTTCATTTTTATAAGCAAGGTTTATTTTCTTCACGCGTTCAAAAACCCCTAATAATTTGTCTAGTACGTGCCCACGACATGTCGAAATTTGCTGACGTGTTGCCTTATGAAGGGGCGTCAAGCACCGGAAATTAACGTGACTCAGGTAGCGCCACTGTATACCAGAAACTGAGTTGCTGTCGCCTTGAGAAGTCTCTCCGATGATTGAGATTACATATATCTCTTTGAGCTAGCTTTGTAGATAAATTCTAAGGATAGCATATTAGAACGCTGTATGTTTTGTCTGCAAAGCAAGGCAAAAAACATGACGTCTTTCTTTTTTCTGAAATTATGGTTCTGAATTTAGATAAGATAGATAGATAAATAGATAAAACATTTATTTCAAAAACCACAGGCATACACACATAAGGCAATAATACAATGGATATAAGCATAACATATTTTTCAAAATAAGCCTACATTATGTGGCAATTTCTGTACTATCTACGATTTAAAAGAAACATTATGTGAAGGGGTAAATATAAGAATATGTTGCTATGCCAGTAAATATTAAATGTGTAGTTGCGTGAAAAATGTGCAAGTCTGTTTTTGATTAATAATATTAAAAATAAACTTAAGAGCGTTTACGCCGCACACTAGCGCCACTAATGATAAAAATTACATATCTAGTAATTAGAGATAGAAAATCAAATTATGCTCAACAAACTATCTGAATGAAGTAATTTTGCATTTTTACGTCACCTAATGAACACCTCACATGTTATGGTTTAGTTAAATAAGACGTTACGGCCACTTTTAACTATAACGCCATATTTAACTAAACCATAACATGTCAGGTGTTCATTAGGTGACGTAAAAATGCAAAATTACTTCATTCAGATAGTTTGTTGAGCATAATTTGATTTTCTATCTCTAATTACTAGATATGTTTTTTTTTTCATTGGCGGCGCTAGTGTGCGGCGTTAACGCTCTTAAACTCTTTCACTAAATTTTAGAAAATCAATCGTCATAGTAAAGATTTACGAAAATTTCAAATAATTAGTTTTCATGTGACACTTTGCTTGTTGCTCTGTTTTTATTGAATGGGTTGTAATATTTCTCATCCTTCTTTGTTTTTTTAGTATAAATAAACACTTCATATTATTATTTGTTCGTTATTATACGTTCTATACAAAAAGTTCAAAAGAGCAAACTGAAATAATATCGACAATCCACGTTCTAGCAGCTGTCTATACAGTGTTTAATTTACTTGCAATTTCTTCAGAAAATACTTAACCTATTACTGTATTTAATTAGATATATTAATTATTCTTGCAAATCAAGACAGCATCAATTTTACACATTTTAATTTCGGTATTTTTCGATAAGTAAACACTTGCTCATGTAACGACGATTGAAATATTGTCATTTACCTTCCTTAAATGTTTTGCAACCGAAAAAAGTCCTAATCAGAACGCCCTCTGATGCCGATATTATGAAAAATAAAAGCCACTTTTTACATATCTCTTTCTATTGCTATACGTTCCTGTTTGTTGCTTTTAAAGTTCAAATGTCTGTATATTAATTATTACTTTATTGTTGTACAGCAAACATCAATGGGCCTTGGAAAGTAGAGCCGACCATCAATCACTTGCAAACTTCTGCAAATACTCCCTCCTTTTGTTTAATATTTGTGTTCATTTTTGGATGACATTAATCTTATACACACAATTGGTTTTAAGCTCGTACATCATTCCGCTCGTCCTAGATGTCGGACTCGGTGGGATCCATCATGCCTAGCTCACAGCCGAATGCAACAAAGCGTTCGATGGCAATTCGTTTTATTGATTTTCTAAATATAGCTTCGTACATGTATCGGCTATTCTTCAATGCTGTGAAGTTTTGGTGTATTATTGTCATTTTTACCTTCGGTTATAAAGGGTGTTTTTTTAGAGGTTTGGTTTTTAAATTGGCAACACTGTTTCTGGTGATTGTCAATTTGAAAGTTGGCGTTATATTTGTGGTCAGTACGTTTTGCCATTTCTATTTTGAATAGACTTACTTCAGAAAAACGCATGCAATTTGTGCAAATTTATTTTGAAAATCATGGTTGAGTTCGCCAAACTTACCGTGCACTACGTCCATTTTACGGTCGACATAATCGTCCATCTGAGCAAGTTATTCGGAAAACCATGGATCGTTTTTGTACTACGCACACTCTATTGATAATATAATATAATATTGATAATATATACAAAGACGCCATACAGTGCGCACAGAAGAAGTTATTACTGCTGTGGTCCTCTTCAACACTACTCTGAATTCGCCAGATGAGCGCATAATTCCGCGTAATGGACCTGTAAGCTGGCCTCCACGATCGTCCTCCACGCCTTTCTATGGGAATATGTAAAGGCACACGTCTATGCAGATAAACCACAGACGTTGAATCACTTGAAAGCCAACTTCGCCGCGTTATTGCCGATGTACAGCCCCAGTTGCTCAAAAAAGTGGTCGAAAATTGGACTTCCGGATTACGCTACATTCGAACCAGCCGTGGCGCCCATATGCCCGAAATCAATTTAAGCACTAATGGCATAAGAATATCTTTTAAATAAAACCAATACTTACCACGATAATGAAATTTATTTTTACGTGTTTTATTTCATTTTAAATTTGTATACCTCTAAAAAAACACCCTATACAAATACATAAGGGAATGCGTACAAAATATGTTATAAATTTCACAGGAGTTCGTCACGATTAAAGGTGAAGGTCTATTGATCAGGAAATCTTTTTCAAAGGTGTCCAAGGCCAAAAACCTTACTTAGCTACTTTTTCAGCTTAGGTACATTTTATTCTGACAAAGGATTTAATGGCGCCGATATAATGCGTCCGAATCCCCTTTTCGGTGGTAATGCGGGTTTCTATTTCTCGATGGTAGAGTAATAAATTTTGCGCGTGTGCTCGGAGGCGAGACTCGCGGATTTAGTCAGCCGGGAATCGCGGCTACTTCGAGGGGCAAGCAATAAAACGTTTACGTCCACAATTTATTTATGTAACGGAGGTTATGCGAATCCCATAAAACGAATGTATTATAGTTTTAATCATAAAAACCGCTCCATGGTTTGCAGAAGTCCATTTCGAACGATTTAAAGCTTCCTTACAATTTTCAAGTCCATAAAGTTTGAAAACCTTTCAACGAAATTATGTTTCAATCTATGTCGATCGTTTCAACAATTTAATCTTGGTCTCGCAACCATAATTAAATTCTTATCTGGCTTCGTCTCAATAGACAGGTAAAATTGCTTTCACGTGGAAAGTTCGTCCTTCTGATGAAGCCGTCTGTCAATACTTAATATTACATTAAGGTTGGGCGCGCCAGAGACGACCTTCCGGTACGCCCCCGCCGCCCTACGTGCATGTCGCTCGTAAAAATTTATTAACGCGTCCGATGAGGGATCTCGTTATAAACTTAAAATTGGTTCATTGCTATAGGTGAGGAAAATTTTGCAATAAGTTAGAGGCTGTAGGCTGTAAGGAGACGAGGTTGTAGGGAATCAGGAAGGCTGTCATCGTACCGGTTGTGGAAGGTTACGGCGGGGCGGGCGGAGGGTGGTGCGCAGCGCCTGCGCGGCGGGGTGCGCGGCGCGCGGCGGCGCTGGCGTCGTGACGCAGTGTGACGTCAGTGCGCCGTCGGCTCGATACGCGCTGGCCCCGTCGTCAGTCGCCGCCCGAACCAGGCCGCCAAGCGTCGCGCCCTCCGCGACGTATCCACCCGCGCTCTCTCATACCGGGTTTTAGTTTCGTACCGCGATGACATAGCCCTAGTGCCGTGCCACGAGACTACGTGAAAGCGCACACATTTTTAAGTTTTTTCGTTGGAACGAGGAAACCGTAAAGTTCCCCGTTGTTGCAGAACTAACGACGACCCACCCCATTCCGTTGAGGGACAGAGGCGAGACCGAGAGGCGGCTCACACCTTTTTATCCGCCTTTTATAAAGACTAGCGAAAATGGGCGAGGTGAGTGCGGTGCTTGCAGTAGTGCTTGCCCTTAACCTTTGCAGTAGCGAGTCCTGTGCCCGAAGCCAGTGCTTTCGTGAGGTGTACGTGCATGTCGAGGATGTGAGAGTGGGCGCCGCCGTAGCTGCGCGCGCGACGTCCCCGTGACAGTGCTGGGTTCCGGGCATGCTCCGTGTCGCCTCACGCAGGACTCTATTTGCACGTTTCACTGCCTTTGTTCTGCTACCGCAATCGATGTGCAGCATTACTTTGCGCACCTATCACTCGAATCGTGATGCAATGATTTCATCTCATTGTCGTTATTTTCGATTTAAGTATAAACATTTTTTATTTGTGCACTTTTTTGAACACTGCAAAAGTATTGAAGCCATTCGTTTTTAACACTAGTAGTGCAAATATCATCTTAGTATTAATTGTGTGTAATTTGGAGAAACGAAGATGTCATGATCATGATGTAGGAGAGACGGCGCCGGCCGGGTTGCGTAACTTGTCGGTATCGATCTGTGCGGGACGACACTCCGCTCTTTCATATGCCTCGCACGGGTCCTTTCTTGATATATCATATTGAAGTTGAACTGGTGACATACTATTTCACGAGTATAATGCATTATAACTAATATTCGATATAATTATTTTATCTAGATTTATTAAATGATTGATTTCTTTTGTTAGGTTGGTAGAAAAAGGTGCAGCTGATTCTAACTTTTTCAATACCAGTAGGTCCAATTCTCGTATTCAGTAAATCCATAAAACCTGAAATAGGTATGTCCTTCCTGATCACATCCGTGGAAGTAAAAGTAGTCGTTGAAATAATAAGATCTCTAAATTCGCATTTGAAATTTCTTTATTTCTGTACAAATTGAAGATTTACAGGGTTTAGGACTTAAGTACTGTCAAGTTTGACATGTCATGTAAGACATCTTAGGCCTATGTTACAGTTTTAACTGATTATAATTGAGATAAAACTTATGGTACCTACTTCTAAAATCACCTTATATCAATTCATTTTAGAACTTACACGGAGCAATACGTTAATTTTTAAATTTTCTAGCCCCAATTCTAAATGGCCACTTACATCTGTCTTCCATGAATCATGAGCACAAATTTAAGAGCATCCTTTCGCGTTTTCCAGTCGCCTTCAGGCTAGGCCCGACTCAATAAAGACGATTCGCTAGGTCACATAGTAAAGAGACAGAAGAAGGTAAGCTTCAGACATACCGCGCTCGACCAACGCACACGGAGCACACACACACACACACACACACGCACACGGAACTAGGGTTGCCAACCATGCTTTAAAATAACGTATCCTACGTTATTTTCCATCCCCATACTTTACACTTTTTAATAAAAATAAAGCATGGAAAATACTTTATTTCCGACTAATGCGTGCGTTTGAACGGAATATTCCTGTTGACTTAATTTCTGAACTACTGAACGATAGTCAGACTCAAGTGAAGTGAAACGAAACGAAACGCAACGCTAATTTCTGAAAGCGCTATAAAACAATAAAAAAAATATTAAATAGTGTCAAGACTACAAAGAAATATGTTTTTAAACATTTAAATAAATTAATTTAACACTTTATTTTATTTTTTCTTCAAATCCTTTTTTTATACTAGGTAGTGATAGATTTACTTTAATTTCCTGAAAAATAGTTGGCAACCCTACTCGGAACAGCTCGGAAAAGTCCAATCGCAGCTGTGCTGCTGTTGCGAGATTCCGTGCCCATGAAGGGTTGTCTATGTGTGCGTGGCTCATGCGCGTTTGTATAATAAACAAAAAAAAATTTATGGAATTTGGATTGGATTTTATAATTTATTTGGAACAGTACAAATTATACATTTAGTGTTGTTCGTTAATACTGCGGTTAGTTGTAGAAACTGTGTCGCAGCATCAACGCCCGTCTCCGGTGATAATAGGGATCGCGTTCCAATAAACTACCAAACAAACAACAAAAAAGAAAAAACTACCACTTATAAAAATACTTACACAAATACCTCAAATTTTGTGAAGTTGTGTTAATGTGTAACCTATGTGCGTAACTAACTATACAGTATACCAAACCCGGGGATGTACTCCGACCACTAGTAACATGCAATTCACATCGTGTCTAGCCTTGCACTGGCAGCGCAGGCGCATGGTGAGGTAAAAGGGGCGGAGCGATGAACGACCGTGATGTGGTATAAGTAGACACCAACAGATTACACAAAGCAGCTACTCCAGTGCTAAAGCTTTAATATTTTACTAGTTGTGCTAAAAAATTAAAGGAGAAGTTAACAATTATCAAAGGAGATTGGCAGACTCCCGTGTATTTTCAGAACCACTTAAAGGCTTAGCGTGCCAAGAAGTGATAAGTAGGAATTCAATACTCTTAATATAGCTTATCAAAAAATGTAATGGTGAGATATACTTTAAAGCTGGGGATAATAAGTTGATTTTATAACCTAACCTCAAAACAGCCCAACGTATTATGCATGTGATAATAGTTCTATTAGTAACTGTAACTAATAGTACTGTTATGTATGTACCGTGTTGTTATTACTATTATTACTGTTATCTGCGTAAATAGGAACGACAGCAGGTATTTCGATCTACTTCAGTGAACAGCAGTAGATAGATGGAAAGGTACGTTAACCATACAATACACAACAACAATAGTAATACATAGAAGTGAAGGTGGTGAGTGTCAGATCCGCCGCGAGACCTTCTTACCTATCCAATAGTTCCTTTCTACTACTATTAGGTTGTAATTCCTGTTTTATATAGTAATATTATTTACAGAATATGATCTACTGCTCTAATGATCTACTAATAATAAAAAAGTACGTAGTGGTTTATTTTTCAAAAAGACATAATGAAGCAAGGAAGAAAATAAAACTTTTAATCGGCATAAATATCCCACGTTACGAAATGATGCTAATCTTTTGTCACTGTCAACAATTTTTTTTGGGTTGCCAGTTTGAAACGAAATGATAATCAAATTAAAAGTTCGAAATCATTCTTATAATCGAACGATTTCAAAAATCAATACAGATATTGCTCAAAATGGATTAGAAATAAAAATACTGGTTTTTGACTTTTCTTATTGGATTTAAATATTTAGACACCTTTATTATAATATAAATACATACCTAACAAATTGTATTTTAGAATTTCTTTAAATCAGAATAATCGATTTATAATAATACTATTATTCTATGGCAGCACAGGATGATTGACATGTAAAACACGTTTTGTTTTGCAAAATAGACTATAAGATTAGCGTTTCGTTTCAGGGGAAAAAGAAGATACTACAATCATGCTTTTCCAACTATTTCCAGCTTCCATAAAAACATTCTAAATTGAATAATAACTACCACATTACGACCTTTAAATTTCATATAGTCAGATTTGGGCATGATAACTTTTATGAATTTGAATAGGTGGTTCCCAGTTTGCCATTCTCCTTTTTATAACAATTATTTATGAAGCTTACCTCCTGCAGGCTCCTTATATTGTGGCTAGGTGCTCCGAAGGAAGTAGCTATAACAGGTTGTCGCGGGAGCAACCGTGCTTCGGCCCGAGAACTATAAGCCAGAAGGTTTATTAGAAAATTGCCTCGTCATTATGTCATTTAAATCGCATAGAGTACCGACGTTCTATTGGAGTATTTCCTCTATCCTTTGTGACGGCAGCGTGCATCAATTAGGATGCTAGAGACACGGTCACTAGGTAGTTTCCTTCAAGTTCTAGATTACTCTTAACACAATTTAAGACACATGATCCTAATGCTTTCAGCAATGGGAGTAATAACATAATTGAATTTATCCCTCTGTTTTCGGTAACATAAACGGCTTGTCTTAGAGTCTTAGAGCTTAGAATTATGATATCTTGTTAGCGGCACAGAATATCTAATATTACCACACCTCATGGACGATCTATAAAGTGCTGGAAGTTTTCCGTCCACTTAGGCATATATGCCCCTGCTCCTAAGTAATTGGCACATTTATATTATTACATTGGCTATTCGCTATCCAAATGATATGGTTAAAGCTCTTTCTGAAAATAATATTGTATTGGACGTCGGTTTGTATGCGGATGGAAAATAATAGCAACTTTTCGGCTTAAGATTTTGTAGTCATGGATTCAGGAGATTTCCTTGATTTATGCTCAATGCAGTTTTTTAGTTCCATCATTTTTACTAGAGGAACAGCAATATGAGCGATAAGTTTTGTAAATCAATGAGACTTTCGTATTCAATCTTACCATATTGCAATTTGGTACGCGACAAGCATTTTCTTAAAATTTTGATATACGTTACGTTAGTTCCAAAGTATTTCTTCAAAATCAGAGATGTTTTTCTATAAGCACTTTTTACTTGCCTAGAAAATTATACTGTGTCAAAGATTTAGTTAAAATAATAGTCCCGTTAATCCCTTCAGAAAGCTAAGAAGCTTGATCAAGAAATGGGTTCAAGTCAGAAGTCTAATATTGCTATAGGCCTATAGCGGTTTGAACCACGATTTCTCGCATTCAATCCTAACATCTTTTATGTTCGGCTAGCGCGACTCATTGTTTGTTCGGAGATTGTGTTTGATAAATCGAACACATAATAGGAGTTTATTCAAAATGTCATTCACTTTTGCGGCTTTTGCCCTCTACCACCTTGGCTACATAACTGGTTATGATTCATTATCTTAAAAATTCCGAACCAATTTATTTTATGTTATCTAGAAAAGGTTATCACGGCTAATTTAAATGCCGTAATGTATATTATATTTACGGTAAAATTTAGTAACGACGCAATTTTTATTTTTTATCTCAACTCTTTATTAATCTTAAATTGCATTTATGCATCGAATCGCTGTTTGTTAGCTCCGTTTGATTTGAAATTTCTTTCATCTCATTGCGAATCATCATTATTGTATTTATAGAATTCCATATCTTACAGTGATATTGTTTAAAATTGTGGATATTTTATGTACTTAGGTAGGCTAGCCATATCTTTTATTTGTTCCTCCATTATTAGTATGTTTCTCTTAAACATTGGATAGGTACATCTTTTGACTATTTATTCTTGCTTAGAAAAACAGTGCTACTGTCCTCTGTTATTATCACCGAGTTGTGCGCGTTGAAAGGATTTATACTCATTTAAAAAGTTGTTTTAAATTTCGGCAGATTAGAAAAGTACCGAATACATCAACATTTAGGTAAAAGAAAACCTTATTTATATGAGAACAAAGTCAGAACTTTTTGACATACAAAAAATAGACAAAATTTTCGTGATGAGATATAATTGCACCTATCAGTTAAAATATTTTTGATCATTCAGAATGCTTTGATTATTTCGAAACAGATTGTACCATTAGCAAGCGATTGGCAAATGTTAAACCTCAAATAATTAAAATAGTTCATTATCAATGAGTGCTTCTTGAGCATCACCTCCACCCGCAGACAGTTATTAATATAACCGGCATTCAGTTTAGTTGTACCGTGGTGTGTTTTGGCAACGTATAATCGTGTGTCGTCACTGAGCGTGAGCTATCTCACATGTGGCTCTCATTAATGTTAAAAATAATTGTCTCATTCACGCGTCACATGTGCGACCACTATGATAGTAACCACAAATTTTCGGTACAAAGCAGTTCTTTGACCGTGGCAGTGAATCTTTTTGTACGAACGTTCATTGACATTTTCTATTTAGAGTTAGTGGAACACATGATTTTTATATTATGTTCGTGTGGACGCCCGCCGGCACAGAGCTCATAATTTCATAACACTTGGCATTTATTAATAGCGTCTTGTGTTTCTTTATTTATATTTTTTTTTTAACTGGCACAAGTCGTAAATTATCTGTCAAGTCTTATTTTAAATTAATTTTCTAAATATTTCTTTGAATTTCTTTGAGAAAGTATTTTCAAACTGCGTAACCCTTCAAAGATCGGCATCGAGCTCTACTTTTTCAATGGATTGTTTTGTACAAATGAGGGCCAACCCTCGTTTTTAGAGTCCAAAATTACAAAATAAGGAAATTCTGAAATGTTTAAAAAGTAAAAAAGTTCTTTCATAATGTGAACATTAGCTTCCTAAAATATAACACTACTCAAAATACAAAATCAAAAAATTTTTATTTTTCGTGACAATTATTTAAAAAAAAGGTATTGTACCAGTTGTTCCCGATGTAAGCCTACAATCAATAATTGATGTGCGAAGGTCATGTGTTACCTTACGTTACGTGTCAGCCACGGGACCCCAAGTTATGCGTGCGCGGCACGCACTTGGCCAATTTTTGTTAGGAGTTGTGGTCACGCCATTTTAGTCCCCTTTTAAGACCCGTCTAATCGTCGCGACAACCCTTCACAACGAATTAACATTTCATTCTATAGAGAGCCAGCTTCGATTTTCCATCAGATATTCCGGTTTAACCTTTATAGAGATTATAAATGCGGTCGCCGGGGTGGGGGGTGGCAACCTTGTCTTTTAGCTATTTATGTGGTGGGTGCCGCGGAGGGTGAACTGCGGCGCGCATGCCCGCCCCACTCTTATGTAACGCCGGACACGCCGCCGCACGTCTGCCGCGCCGGCTAACCTGATCTTATGGCCCATGAATATTCCATCATACCCTCCTCGGCACGTTTATAGCGCCCTTTATGCCTCTAATTAAACGCTGCCACTAAACCCTCCATTATTCACCGAACGCCCTAAGCAACTATTCCTAAGCCCTGAGTGATTACACGCTCACACCACCGCAATCTGTTAGCGCTCCACACAAAGCGCTCCAGTTATTCTCATCGCGACCTTCGGAGGAATTCAGGGCGCGGTATAATGAGGCTTGCATGAAAACGCTGATCAATTATCGGCGACTGCGGACTTGTTTACGCGCGGCAGCGTGGACGCATTTAGAACCGGTGACATTACCGCCCCTGTCCCTATCGAGCGCAATGCGATCTACTTCACTTACGTAAGGGCTCTCTGTTTCCGCACACATAATGCTCGCGACGACCGACGTGCGTTACACGTGTGATGAACGCCAATTTATTAACATTAATGTTGTTGACCTAATAAGGTCGTCGTCGTAAAAACTTATAATGATTAACGGTATACGTTTTACTATTGAAAACTATGAATTATTTCAATTAATGATTCATCAACTATACAAACATATAAATGTGCGAAATGTTGACGATGTCGCCGCGTAGTTGTGCGTTTCCATTTGGAGCGATCAGGTTCGCACGAGCAACTAGTTCAGATCAATTGAGCGCCATTGAGCGTGGTCCCTGCAGGAGTGTAGTAGTCGGTCGGCAAGGTTACAGCATCGCGATCCTCATTGTCTGTTGCTGTGTGCGCGAACGCTTTACAATTTAGATCTTTGTTGTAGCAACTATTACGTAGTTTAGAGCCACTCTTTCTCTGCCTTTTCAATAGTCTATGACATTACTTTACTTCCTGATTTGTAATCATTGTTATGTTTGGTTAGCAAGTGACCGGATTTGTGGAGCGAGTTTTCTAAATAAAGATCCGGTCCTTCGCGATGTTTTTATCATAATTTTTTGAGCATAGACTTGCATGGCTCTTATATCGACATTATGTATTAAAGACGTATCTTTGTATTGTTCTTGAGCTCTTTTTTATCTATGACCTGAGCAGGCAGATACTCATACGAATTTCATTTGAAAGCTTCTGATAAGTGAAACTTCCGAAAATTTTGAAATGTTTTAAACGTTTGAGTATTTGACTGCACACATTTATACCGCATTTTGAAGACATCTGAGCCTTGCAAAACCGTCTGTCACCCCATTTTCACCCATGATGCATGGCCCATAGGGTCGCCTTGTAGAATGTGTCTAGCCCCTAGTTGTGTTTGCAGCATGGCAGATCCGACTCGTACCGTGTCGCCACCATCGGGCCCATTAAGGACGATAATAGAACCGCTGACGGCCAGTACAAGGTTTTTATTTCAACCATCTTCCATTATAAGTTTCAAGCGACTATGGACATTATAATATAAGATGTCTATAGCCGCTAAGTATTGGCATGCTTGTTGATTTTTCTTTATAATTTATTTTGTTTGCATTTTGATTCACTGATCATGCTGTATGTTATACTGTTAAAACGTATTTTAAAATATAATAACTTACAATCATTTCAAAGTTTTATATTTTATAACATCATCTTTAAACTCATACCCCTCTTTTCGATTCTAATATTTACAGACACGCCGGAAACCACCTGCGAAAAAACGGAAAGCGGGAGACTTAGATGACCTGAAACAAGAGTTGGACATTGATTTCCACAAAGTAACGCCAGAAGAGCTCTACCAAAGATTTCAGACACACCCGGAAAATGTAAGGAAGTCTTCAGTATTGTAGTGTAATTTTCTTTACAATGGGCAAACAGGCCAGCGGGCTACATGGTGGTAAGTGGTTGCCACTGTCTATAATTATCTGCAACAATAAGCGATGCAGTTGGAATGTGTTGCTGGTCCTGAAGAGCCTGCTCGTTTTTTGGGAATGCTTTTGGTGGAAGAATGAGGTAGAAAGCTCATTCCACAACTCAACACTCTAAAGTGACGCTCTGTTGTAGCCAAGTGCCGTTGGATTTATGTGGATGAGTTCAAAATCGATGAAGTGTGAAGCGGTGATAGAAAAGCGACAGTGGCACTAAATTAAAGATTTTCTCAAAGCGTCACTGAAAGAGTCGATCCATTAGAGATATCGTTATATCTTTCAGAACCCATTAGTTTTACTGCACTTTAAAAGCCAATTGAGTACATCTATAAAAGTTATGGTCTTATCAACCTTTAAATTCTCCGAATGTTGGCTCGCATGAACTAAAATGCATATGGGAATATCGGACCATATCCAACTGCCACTAGTCAGCTTCAATGTATGTTGAAGAGTGCTCAACTGATTATTGTGTTTTTTATAGGATAGTAGTTAAGTGTTCGTGAGTGTGTATAAGTGTTGGCAAATGAAACAAAACAGTGCAACGTTACTTTTCAAATTCTCTCAAGAAGCTCGCGTGACTTAGTAAAGCCCGACATCTTTACTGAGATTCTAGAGGGTTTGGGGGGTATATCATTTCTCACTTTCCATTTCTAATATCATTCATCATCATCATATAAGGAAATATTGTTTATTTATGTATTACTTGTAAGAAAAATTACTTTGACACTGGCTAAATGTGCTAATCGCACGAAGCCATCAACTATTAAAAAAAAAACAAGTCTTAACGGTGCCAGGCGTATGACTCGGACTCAGAAGCTGGATCATTGTGTAAGTGCATTCCAAAAATGTATAGGTGTAACTTAACAGGACAATATGCAGTTTCAGTCAGGCTCCGGCTTCTACATCGGGGATAGTTATGACAACAAAATATTATGTGATGTATGTCTATAAAAAGTAAACACTGTGTTTATTAATACAATGATAATTTTTATTACAGGGCCTTAGTCACGCAAAAGCGAAAGAGAACCTGGAAAGGGACGGTCCCAACGCCCTCACCCCGCCAAAACAGACACCCGAATGGGTGAAGTTTTGTAAAAATCTGTTTGGCGGCTTCGCGTTACTACTCTGGATTGGTGCTATTCTATGCTTTATCGCTTACGGAATTCAGGTCAGTATCGGCTGCTCAATCACTATTCTATCATCATCAATCGACAGACTCGTCTCACTAAATATTCATCAGACAGCTACGATTGTAGTACTTTTCCATGATTAATGATAGCGAATCATCTGAAACATAAATTATTTCTTCTAATAACAAGTAGGCTATGAACACTCAATATTTATTTTATTTATTATTGTAAGAATTTGTTGATGCGAACGAATGGTGCACGGTAGCCGCATTGATATCGATTACATGCTCTACTATGATTATGTCACGATGTGGGTCAGATTCAGCTATCGACTCGTGGGATATCGAATACCATCTGGTTCTATCCAATTAAACAAACAAAACACTAGTGGTTCTTAATTAAAAAAAATGTAAGTAAGTAAGTAAGTAAGTAATTTATTTCCATTTCAGTTTTACAAAAACTATTTACAAGCCCCCACACTAGGCATCGCCTGACCTGTGAGGGAAAAGGATTTTACTAACATAATAATAACTTTGGATTTTAAGCTTTTTGCAAAATCTTTGGTCGGATTGACAGTAGCTAAAGTGTGCTAAAGTGTAAATTTAGCTATACTACTATAAATAGGAGCTCGATGATGCAGTGCGCCCCCGGTCTGCGAGTGCTGAGGTTAAGCAACTTACGCAAAGGCCGGTCATCGGATGGGTGACCAAAAATTTAGACATCTCGAACTCCTCCGCGCTTCGGAAGGCACGTAAAGCCGTTGGTCCTGGCTGCATTAGCAGTCGTTAACAACCACCGATCCGCACTGAGCCCGCGTGGTGGTTTATGGCCCGTTCTCCCTGTCCGTCCATAGGGAAGGCTCGTGCCCCAGCAGTGGGGACATAACATGAGCTGACGATGATGACTATAACTATAACATACAAGTTTTCGACAATAGTTGATTCAGCTGAAAACTTAAACATTATTTCTGTCTCCATGTGGAAATTGGCAAGTTGTGACATAATAAATCAATCATAATGATTAATACGAATAATTGCAAATTGTTTCTGTCTCCATGTGACAAGTTATACCATAATAAATCAATCGTAATGATTAATAATTCCTAAGATAGATTTATACGTGAGTAACGTCGATATAAGTAGAACACAGATTATATTTTCTAGTGTGTTTGGTGCACCAAATAGTTTTGAATTCCTTTAATTAATAGATACAGCGACATCATAAGGTTAAGATTAATTACTACGAAGATGTCAAAAAAACGAAGAAAAAGAAAAGCTGCACAAATCAGTAAAGGATTATAGTTCCACCATCGATAGTGAGTCGATCATCATCATCATCATCATCATCATCATCATCGAGAACGGACTTTCATATAATTTCCAAATGTCGATTTTAGATTTATTGTCCATATATTATATCCATAATAGACTTCGGTATGAATTTACTCTGCTAAAACCAAGATACCACAATGTTTAGGATTTTATTTACACTTCATGAGACATCGAAGCTCCGTAGCGAAATATAGAAAGAGTGTCTGTCTATTATCTTATCTTATTGGGGCCTGCTGAGGTTTCCCTCTCCCAGTAATACTTCGACCCAATTGGGATCTTTTGTACAACCCCATCCTTTCACTCTTCCTCCTCTGTAAAGATAGATGCCATAAGTTTGGCAACGTCCTTAAAGCGAAGAGCCTGAACTCCTCCGGTTTCGGATAGGCCGACCCCAGGAGTCCCATTCTTTTCCTAGCCTAGTAGTAGTCACACAGTAGGTGCTGCATTGACTCCGTTTCCTCTCCACAAACTATTTGTTGAAAGGTGCATTCTGTGAAGCATTTGTTTTGTGACATAGTGCCCTGTCAAGGCAACGATGATTAATCGGGCCTGCCTTCTACTGCCTCCGCATATAAACTTACTCCGTCCTAAGACGTTTTCGCCTAGGAAGGATTTGGAGTGTTTCATACCCGGCTGCTCTTTCCATTCGATGCCGTGCTTGTTTTCGATGTTATCTTTTAAAGCCTTGTTAATGTTACGTACTTGGTGCAAGTGCCACGAACGGCTCAGGGCCAATGAGCTGGGTCTCCGAGCCCTCCCTGGCAATGCATCCGCCATCTCGTTGCCGTGGATTCCCATATGGCCTGGGACCCAGATCAATCGCACCTTGTTATGTCCACCTAGCTTGTTTAGAGCTTTTGTGGTTTCCAGAACAAGGCTAGACTCGATTCGGGGCGATATGAGCGCGGCTTGGCTGTCACTTCTGAGCGAATATATTGCGCTTTTTCATAGCTAACTCTATATTCTGCTTTGCGCATAGGAGAATTGCGGAAGTTTCTGCTTGGTAAACAGTGCCATATTTTCCCATGCTTTGACTGTTTGAAGTCGTTGTTATAGACGCCTGCCCATGTGTCCGACTACATTTTTGATCCGTCGGTATACCAGATTAGGCTGTCTTTTGCCGGAGACGGTGGCCCTCGTTTCCATTCGTCCCTGGTTGGAACATAGACTTTAAATTTCTTTTCGAACATGAATATGGGGATATTTTATCGCACCCCATTTCCACGATCCTGTCAGGAATGTCACTTGGTTCCCATTTTGTGTGTCTGGTCAGAGGCTTAGATGCGTCCCATAGTCCGGCCACCTTTAGTCTATGCAACGCTATCTTTGTCTCTTGTTTCTATTACAATGTGCAGGGGTGAAAGGTCTGTGATGACCTCCAGCGCTGCCTTTAGAGTGGTTCTAAAGGCACCAGTGATTGCCAGACAAGCTGTTCTCTGAAGTTTGCTAAGAGCATTCTTACAGATCTTCAGCCTGGTTCTGGGCCACCAGACGATGTTGCTATATGTCGGTCTCACCATCGTCATGTAGATCCACCTAATGATTTTGGGGTTGAGTCCCCACATCTTGCGATATGTAGACCGACACATGCCAAAGACTTTGTAAGCCTTGGCTACGGTTGTGTCCGCATGCTGTTTCGAAGTAAGTTCCCTATCCAGCGTTAAGCCTAGATATTTCACTTCTTTGGACCAAGAGAGCCGGGTGCCATAGAGTGTTAGGTTACCCAGCCCCGTAGTGTTTCTCATTCTTGTAAAGGCGATGGCTGTTGTTTTTCCGGGTTTACAGAGAGGTGATGGGCATTGCACCATTCTTCCAGCAGATCCAGAGCACGTTGCATTAACCCCGATACCGTAGAGGGAATTTTCCCACTGGCTGAGATGACCAGATCCGCATAACCAACCGTATTGAATGGTTCTGTGCCGGCTCCACCTACCGCATACGCCGCACATTAATCGACACGAAACAAACACCTTCTCAACCGTGTCAACAGATGGCGCCACAGACGCAAATCAACGACGTCGCCATACCACGACGTAAAATAGTATGGGAAGCCTGCATCGCGGTAGCGAAGTTACACCATCTCCTTCGCTATATATAGCACCTCCAACCAACATCCGTTGGACTTCGGTCCCCGAGCTATACCACCCAGCTCGGAGGAAGATCTTCCCTTTGCCTTCCTCACTGCGACGTCCTACCTACCATCCGCTCACCACAGTGGTGACCCCTACGGAGCACAGAAGCACCTTCAACATCGTCGCAGCAGCGCCCATCCATCACTTCTCATCCATCATCTACCTTCGCCAGCAGTCACAGCAAGCCAGCAATCGAGCCACAAGGTTCCACCGCAGCATCTTGGACGACGCTTCCTGGACCTCCGGCACACTCGACGGCATCATCCCGACCTGGTCTCCGCAGCCCACGACCGGTGCATCAATGTCGGCCGCATCACTCCGGCGTGGCAGCCCTGCACACCAGCAGCTCGGACCCACCGTCATCATCACCTGTCTCGACTCACCGCAGACAGGAACAGCACACTGCATCACTGGCAACGCGCCTTCACCCCACCCGTCTCGACTCACCGTAGACTGGGTATCCTGCAGCAGCACTCTCCACTGGCACTTGCAAGCTCTGACGCACTGACTGCTGAGCACACTTACTGACATCGACCTCCGGTCTCGGGGGGGAGTGATGTGGCGGCTCCACCTACCGCATACGCCGCACATTAATCGACACGAAACAAACACCTTCTCAACCGTGTCAACAGATGGCGCCACAGACGCAAATCAACGACGTCGCCATACCACGACGTAAAATAGTATGGGAAGCCTGCATCGCGGTAGCGAAGTTACACCATCTCCTTCGCTATATATAGCACCTCCAACCAACATCCGTTGGACTTCGGTCCCCGAGCTATACCACCCAGCTCGGAGGAAGATCTTCCCTTTGGCCTTCCTCAGTGTGGCATCCTACCTACTATCCGCTCACCACAGTTCTTTATTCAGCCTTACTACAATTGAATCAAGGCTCTACAGAAGAGGCGAGAGAGCCCTTCCTTGCGGGCATCCTCTGGTTGTTCTTGCAACTAGACTGTCACCTAGCAGTTCAGAGTTGATAAATCTACCCTTTAACATGCATTCGATCCAATTACAAGTCGGTTGTGGCACACCATGGTTCTTGGCTGCAACCTTGATGGATTTGAATCCATAGGTAGTACGATCAAATGCACCTTCGATATCTTCGAATGTGCAGACGCAATCTCTTTGTTTTCCAACTCAAATTCGACGACGCTCGACTCACCACATTATGAAGAGCAGTTTCTGTTGACTTCCCTGTCTGATATGCACATTGAAGTCCATGGAGTGGGAATCTTTTCAGTGGTCCCGCTCTGATATATTTGTCTACCATCTTCTCCAGGGTCTTTAGGAGAAAGGATTGTATACTTTGGGTTCTTCGAAATCTGGTTTTCCCGATCCCGAGTATGTAGATTACCTTAACACGCCTCCATGTTCGGGGAATGTGTCCAAAAGCTATGCATGCTTTATACGTCCTGCAGAAATGGGGTCCTAGGATGGAGGCGCCCTGTTATAGTAGAATGGGATAAATGTTGTCAGGTCCTGGCGCCTTAAACGGTTGAAAACTCCCCAGAGCCCATTTAACTTTACATTCATCCCCTTCACTACCCTTTTCGCTATTATCCAGTCATATTTGGAAGTTGTTATCTGCTGTTCCTTCCAGCTGACTGGATCATGAGCATCTTGGATGATTTTTGATCTAGGGAAATGAGTGTCGAGCATAACCTTCAATGACTCACTCCCTGTCTCTGTAAGTACTCCATCTTCCTTCCTTAACGTGGTTAATGGAATCGCCTTTGTTGTAGAGATAGCCTTGGTTAGTCTCATTGCTTCTAGAACAGATTGTATCTGGTCACAATGTTTCCTCCAGGCAGATCTCTTTGCCTTACGTACCGCACTACTGTACTGAACCCCCGACGCAAAAAACACTTCTCCTGTTATCCTAGTTTGACGTCTCTGTTCTGTCTCGTCTGTCTGTGGCATCATAGCTCCTAAACGAATAGAACTATTATAATGCGGTATTTTTTTGTTACAATCTTTTTATATAAAAAAATAATAGGCTGAAACAGAGACTACACAACTATTCCGTTTGAATGTTCCCATCGTCTTCCAGGCGAGTACCGTAGAAGAACCGGCAGACGACAACTTGTACCTCGGCATCGTGTTAGCGGCGGTGGTGATTGTAACTGGCATCTTCTCGTACTACCAAGAGAGCAAGTCCTCGAAGATCATGGAGTCCTTCAAGAACATGGTTCCCCAGTTCGCGACTGTTATACGTGAAGGCGAGAAGCTGACGCTGCGCGCTGAAGACCTTGTGCTCGGAGATATTGTTGAGGTCAGTTTATGAGGAAAAGTATAATTTGGCAATGTTATAAAACACTAGCGGCTAAGTCAGCATTTTCTGATAGTCAGGTATATGTATAGTCGACCATAAAATTGCTTTATCACTTTTCACAAAAACTTCCCTAACAATAAAATTTCGCTAAGGCTCATTGTCAATAATGACAACGTATCTGTCACTTGGGTCTTTTAAACAAAAAATAGAACTTGTTGTTTAAATATATGCAAACAAAATTCACTTCTAAGGTGGTAAAGCTATTTCATTGTCGACTATACTTTGCATTTGTGCACACCACCTCTAGAACTAAGAATCTTTATTCTCTTTGCGATAAGTCATATCATATTATCTACTTTTGTTAAAGCAAATTATGATTGAGAATGAAAAGTTTGATTTCTTTCCTCGCAACGTCATTATATCAAGTGTCATTTGTGTACAGAAATAAAGAGCTGAGAAGATTGAGGGAAAAAAAATAGGTACTTAGTTACTAAATAACAGGCAAGGCTTTTCTTGTTTTACAGGCAGTAAATATTTTGTCAAAAAACGAATACAAAGTCGAAAAAAGATGATTTATTCAGTAGTTTTACACAACAATGCGCTCCGATGCGCTTATGCCTTGGCAAAGCCTTTATGCTTAATTTATAATAAATCACTGAGAACTGGCATGTTTCCGTCCGAGTGGAAGGTCGCATTGGTAGTCCCACTTTTCAAAAATGGCGAAAAAGACCATATTGCAAATTATAGACCGATTTCCGTCCTGCCAGTCTTTGCTAAGGTATTCGAGCAGTTGCTATGTCCCATTCTGTCTTGGCATTTCAAACAGCTTATTAATTCTCGTCAGCATGGCTTCACGAAGAATAGGTCGACATCAACAAACCTCACTTCATTTGTTAACTCTGTTTCCCTGAAACTCGACAGCCGCTCATCGGTGGATGCGATCTACACTGACTTCAGCAAGGCCTTTGACCGGGTTAACCATGAAGTATTACTTAACAAACTCAATGTACATGGTATTGGTGAACCTATGCTGAATTGGTGCCGATCGTATCTGTCGGATAGAGCGTCAAAAGTGGTGGTGAACGGGTACACTTCGGATCTTTTCCCAGTTTCTTCTGGTGTTCCCCAGGGATCTCATTTGGGCCCCTTGTTGTTCAATGTTTTCATTAATGACATTGGTAAGTGCTTCAGTAACTCAGATTATTTTTTGTTTGCGGACGACTTGAAATTTTACAGGGTTGTAGACACTCAATTGGACGCGATTTCGTTACAAACAGACATAAATAACCTGGTCGAATGGTGTGAGAGAAACCATATGGATTTAAATGTTTCCAAGTGTTGTTCTGTGCGTTTCTCAAGAAAAAAGATGCTTTCCAACTATAAATACACAATTAGGAACGACATTTTGGCTGATGTCGATACTGTAAGAGATCTCGGTGTGCGATTGGATAGCAGGCTGAGGTTTAATGTTCATATTAATGATATTTGTTCCAAAGGCTTTAGGAATCTTGGATTTGTCCTCCGTAACTGTAGGGATTTTAGGTCTCCTAAAACGAAGATCCTTTTATATAACTCATTTGTTCGTAGTGGCTTGGAGTACTGCAGTATGGTGTGGAATCCTTTTTATGACGTGTATTTAAAAAGATTAGAAAGCATCCAAAAGCGATTCTTATGGCACTTAACGTTTTCGTGTAATATGGGCAAGAGTTTGTTAAAGTATTCTGAGAGATTAAATCATTTTAAAATAAGTTCTCTATCGGATCGAAGACGTATGCACGACCTCATGTTTCTCTATAGGCTAGCGAATGGCATCCTTGATGTCCCGGATTTACTAATATCGTTGTCATTCAATGCACCCTTAAAGCTCCCGCGGGCATCAAAAAGTAACGTCCTTGTGGATCAGCCTTGCAGGTCCAACCTTGGCCAGAATGCACCCCTGAATCGTATCATAAGGGAGTTTAATGGTACAGCTAAAATAAAGAGTTTGGACTTGTTCATGGGTGACATTCGCAGCTTTAAGAAATCTCTCATCTCCTAATGTGTATTGTGATGATTTGACACAGTAATTTTAATGATGTTTCACAATTTTTTATTTAAATTTAAATTTTTTATTTTTTTTTATAATTACTTAATCACAATTTTAATTCTCATTCTCATTTCTCACTTTATTAAATATAAATTTCTGTAAATTTTATCAATGTAATTGCATGTAGTCTTCACCTATAATTGTATTGACATCTAGCAAAAATCTATTTTAACAATGTATTATTTAAGAAATCAATGATGTTTTATATGTTGGTGATCATTTCAATAAATAAATAAATAAATAAATAAATAAATAAATAAACATGTACCAATTATTACAATTATTTTTTTAGGTCATATTAGGTTTATGGAGATGAAATAACGGGCAACACTTGACAAGTAGTTTACAAAAAACTCAAACATGATATTACAAAAATAAATAAAGAAAAAAAAACGTAATAAAATAAAACACAGTACACGAACACACCCAATGTCCATTCTAGGTGAAATTCGGCGACCGGATCCCAGCTGACGTGCGCATCATCGAGGCTCGCGGCTTCAAAGTGGACAACTCCAGCTTGACCGGCGAGTCGGAGCCGCAGTCGCGCGGCGCCGACTTCACCAACGAAAACCCGCTCGAGACCAAGAACCTGGCATTCTTCTCCACCAACGCCGTCGAGGGCACCGCCAAGGGCATCGTCATCTGCTGCGGAGACAACACGGTTTGTACTATATCTTTTGATTGGTACAATCGCGAGCATTAACATATATTTTGACTCTTATTCCATTGTATTAAGAGTTACATTGTTCACATGTGGATGTTGTGACTGTACTATTTACAGCGGTGGCCAGAAGGAAAGAAGCCGTTTGGCCTGGTTTGAGAGAAAATGAAGCTAATATGCTGATTCCGATATGATAAACGCCTCGGAAAATCTAGCAGTGGGCGTGCACACGCATGCGTGATGTTACTAGCCCAATAGAAACCCTCTGAGAATGTTTGATTTAATTATTAATTTGCACTTATGTATACAGGATCACCACGGCTTGAGAGGAACCTTTAGTTTCTCGCCGCTTGTAAAAGTTTGATTACGCTGTAAAGGCCATCTGAGGCTAACAGCATCTTTGAAAAAACAGGTCTTTTTATATGAAAGGTTTTTTTTTTTATCTATCAAAGAGTACGGAAATGAGGTGTAATAAGTCGCTTGCTGTAAATAAAATATAAACTTCTCCTTCACTGAACGTTTTCACGTTATAATCCGGTTATAAATTGTTTTGTCAAAAACATCATTTATAAATACTGTTGTGACGAGCGAGCGCTATAATGCCGACCAGGCCTTGACCAATTACATTATTGTTTATAGTGTTAGGCATTTCCGTTTTAATTTCAGCTGAAATAGGTATAGGTATAAATATGGAAGTGCCGGCTAATTTACCTAATTAGTTCAATATTAAAGACAGTTAATTTAATTTAATTGTTTTAAAATTGAATTTTATCTTTTTGATATCTTTATGTAGAAAATGATATATCATTACAAATCAAACGTGCTTATGTTCATACGCAATTGCCAGCGTTTTCTCTTCAATGTCGTCGTAGGTAAATACGTCTATTTGTACACAAGTATTTGTAATAATTGACTCTTTAACGGTTTTTTGGGATAGATTAATAGTTATTTCACACACATTATATTTTTCAATGTTCCATCAATCAAGTCTGCATTAAATATGAGACTGCCCCCCTTACGCTACAGCCCCAAAGGGTCTACTTGGTCATAATATGGTCTGTGGGCTGTTATAGAAGTCCTGCCATAGACCAGATATGGTATAAACACAGTAAACCTGTTAAAAATAATCTTTGAAAAAATACAAAAGAGTTATGTAAGTCCACCTCCGTTAGGTAATGGGCCGCATCGCCGGTCTCGCTTCCGGCCTGGACACGGGCGAGACTCCCATCGCTAAGGAGATCCATCACTTCATCCACCTCATCACGGGTGTGGCCGTCTTCCTCGGCGTCACATTCTTCGTCATCGCCTTCATCCTCGGCTACCATTGGCTGGACGCTGTCATCTTCCTTATCGGTAAGTTTTTTCAGTGGTATTGCTGTAACGTACCAGAAATTAACCAATTTAATAAGCAACCAATTCAATTGCAATAAGGTCGAAAATGGAATGGACCTTATGCTGTGGTTTCTCGAGTATTGCATTTTTTTTACTTTATTGCTAAGATAAGTACCTACCAAAGGACTAAATTTAATAAAGCATTTTCTTTGGTAGAATAGGTTCTAATTAATGGTATACAAAGTTCAAATTTAAAGTACTTTCCTCAAGCATGCATGACAATCCAGTTAAAAAGTGACGACTAACTAGCATTAAAGATACGAGATCGTAGCTCATTATCAAAAGCCTAGGAACGTGCAACTGCCAAGACTCAGGCTTCCCACGCAGGACGATTAGACTTCATACACTACACTTAGCCCAATGTGGATTGTTGATATTGCAAATGTAACACACCCAAAACTCCCATTACAATGCATATACAACCCTGCTATACACGACTTAAAGTTTATACTGACACCCCCTACCAACCGTTAGGTTACAGATGAAATAATACAATCTTAAAATAACAAAACTGCCTATTTGTAACGCCCGACTTCTCTATAGGTATCATCGTAGCCAACGTACCCGAGGGCCTACTCGCCACCGTAACCGTGTGCCTGACGCTCACTGCCAAACGAATGGCTTCCAAGAACTGCTTGGTGAAGAATCTGGAAGCTGTGGAAACGCTCGGCTCTACCTCCACCATCTGCTCGGACAAGACCGGCACCCTCACGCAGAACCGAATGACCGTCGCCCACATGTGGTTCGACAACCAGATCATTGAGGCTGACACCACTGAGGACCAGTCTGGAGTGCAATATGGTAAGGAAAGGAGATTGTTTCCATCTGAATTATCGTCCTTTGCCCTTGCTGGCTTTCCTTGTGTGGTGTATAAAAATATTGTTTTATTATTACCATCATCTTAGTTTAACTTTACAAGCATGTATATGATATTATGTTAAACCTTGCTTCACACTTAAACAAAATTGAAATCTATGGCCATTAAATAATAACAGAATTTGCTTACCTCTGTTCTCTCTAACAGAAAATATTTTTCACAATTTTTTCCCAGAAAACTATTTAAGATGTAGGGTTCCGTTTACTTGACGATCAACGAACCATGACGATCTTTAGTTACTTAAGATCTGATCTGAAGTCAATTGCCGCAATTTTTCTATAGTGTTGTTATAAATTGTTTTAACCATCTCAACCTTTTCACAGACCGTACCAGCCCTGGATTCAAGGCGCTTGCCAAAATCGCGACCCTCTGCAACCGCGCTGAGTTCAAAGGTGGCCAAGATGGCGTCCCTATTCTGAAGAAGGAAGTAGCCGGTGACGCGTCCGAAGCTGCTTTACTGAAGTGCATGGAACTGGCCCTCGGAGATGTCTTATCTATCAGGAAGCGCAACAAGAAGGCCTGCGAGATTCCGTTCAACTCGACCAATAAGTACCAGGTGTCGATTCACGAGAGCGACGACCCCAGCGACCCTCGCCATCTGCTTGTCATGAAGGGAGCCCCGGAGAGGATTCTGGAACGCTGCAGCACTATCTTCATTGGTGGAAAGGAAAAGGTGAATAATTTGAAATGTGTTTTACAAATTAAAAAAAGTATTTTAAGAAAAAATTTACAATATTAACAGTTAAAGAAAAAATTGCGCACGCGCATATTACAAAAAAATGTGAAACTCTTCGAAAAGCACTTTAACTTTCTACATTTTATTTATTTCAACCTTTTTTATTGACCTTTAAATAATAATCTGTAAAAAGTAGTTTTTTTTGTTAAAACACTTTGTACCTTACCTTTGGCTCCATTTTATTTGTTTACTTTGCAACAAAAATTATATAACCTGGATAATGTAACAACACTACATTCTATTCACCCAGGTACTGGACGAAGAAATGAAAGAGGCGTTCAACAACGCTTACCTCGAGTTGGGCGGGCTCGGCGAGCGCGTGCTTGGCTTCTGCGACCTCCAACTGCCCTCCGACAAGTACCCCATCGGCTACAAGTTCAACACGGACGACCCCAACTTCCCCCAGGAGAACCTGCGCTTCGTCGGCCTCATGAGTATGATTGACCCGCCGCGTGCCGCTGTGCCCGATGCTGTGGCTAAATGCCGATCTGCTGGTATCAAAGTAAGATAAGAGAGATATTGTTTATTTAATCACACAAATTCATAATACCCTTGAGATTAAAATATCCTTAGGAATTATTAAAATATAGCATTCAGAGGCTTACACCTAATCCTGGTACGACAATACGTACGATGGAATCTTTGCAAAGAGAAGAAGCCGCTAGAAACTCGGTAAATCGACAAGGGCTCTCTTTCTTATTTTATTTGTAAGGAATTTTCAGCATAGAATTTATGAAATTATGGGTCTCAAAGAATGAATTAATTATTACTATAAATTATACAGAACTTTCTCGTAATTAATAATGTTTAAATAAAATTTATAATAAGTTATAACCTAGCAGCATAACGTATCTATTTATCTTTAACTCCACTTTGCTAACTTCACACGTAATTTTACTTAAACTCTAAATTGCCACGACACGAATAAACCCTCCTTGACACAAACACTTCGACAACAGGTCATCATGGTGACCGGTGACCACCCGATCACCGCCAAGGCCATCGCCAAGTCCGTCGGCATCATCTCTGAAGGCAACGAGACTATTGAAGACATCGCCGCCCGCCTCAACATCCCAGTGTCGGAAGTCAACCCGCGCGAAGCCAAAGCGGCGGTTATTCACGGCACTGAGCTGCGTGAACTCAACTCTGACCAGCTCGATGAGATCCTCAAGTAAGGAACTTTTTTAAATATTCTCCACTTTTTTTTAGCTCATCGAAATCTGTCTTGGAAGAAATCAACATTGAATAAAATTTATTGAAATCCTATAAATACGACAATTGTAAGTCTATGTTCCATTCACATACGAAAAGGCGACGCGCGCGAGTCGACGCTCGCGATCGCGACGCGATCTTTGCATAGTATAAATCAAAGTCGCTCCCGCTGCCTGTACGCTTAGATCTTTTAAACTACCCAACGGATTTGAATGCAGTTTTCAGCAATAGAGTGATTCAAGAGGAAGGTTTTTATATATAACACATGCATATAATTGGACCCGGCATGTGGTGCTGCTATAGGGTTCTATAGGATACAGATGTTCACTCAAGCGAACGAAGTCGCGAACGGGTCGCTAGTAAATATTAAATATTCGACAACATCACATACATTGCTCTGACTCCGAAGAAAGTAGCCTAAGTTGTTGCACTTGTGTTATGGAAATCAGGAACAACGACGACGGTACATAAACCACCCAGACCCGAGAAAATATGTAAAAAGTTCGTTTTTCTACATTGACCCGACTTGGAATTGAACTCGGGACCTCTGAGATGGCAACACCAGAAACCAGCGTGCGAGTCACTCGACTACGGAGGTCGTCAAAAAATCTACTACTGTTCTGTGTTGTATGTTAAACCATAGGCCACATTCTAGTTACTTTTAAGCAGGTTGTTATTCAAATGCTTAGACAGTATTCATAAAAAATATATATCCTTTAGGTAAGTACTACACAGGTCATTAAAAAAAATGCACAAAAATAAACTGGTAGAATGCATAGCTTAAATCTAAATAACAATAAGAACGATAGTCGTACCTTGTATTCTTGCTAGAAAGATATTTTGAATTTTAAATTTTAATACACCAAATCTAATTATACTAACAACAGCGCTGTGTATTAAAATTCATATCAAAAAGATCTAACATTCAATTCAACAAATTCTGTTTTTTTGCTGGCAATGTTCAGTCAAACTCAAATCAAGCTAGTCACTTCTAGGCTTAATTTAACTCTATGAGAATAAAATAATAATACGCTGAAATGCTCACCATATTTATCACTACTCACGTCAAAATTGAGTTCCGATTTCATTAACCGATAAGTGTGCTTACGCCCTAATGATCAAGAGCGTCAGACCTCACACAGCCGTAGTCTAGTCCGTAGAGCTCGTAGCATGCGTAGTCCTCTGCTACGTGCTACGTAAACTCAATTGCGAGCAGCTAAACAAGATACACAAGGTTGCTTTATATAATATTACGTCTTTAACTTCCCAAGGTCTCACTATGACATGAGGCAACTAAGACTTATAAAATAGATAAATAATTCATATTAAGCTTAATAGTATATTAATAAATGCAACATCGTTATTGATTTGTTTACACATAACACCTTTACCACATCTTAGTTTAATTTGGTTTACGTATCTGTGGTCTTATTGTTCGTTTTCTTTTTGAAGCGGTCATAGGGAATCTAGTGGTAGTATTGAAAATTGTACGAACCGCGTTTGCCATCAGGTACCACACCGAAATCGTGTTCGCCCGCACATCGCCCCAACAAAAGCTGATCATTGTGGAAGGTTGCCAACGCCTGGGCGCCATTGTGGCTGTGACCGGTGATGGTGTTAACGATTCTCCCGCGCTCAAGAAGGCCGACATCGGTGTAGCCATGGGCATCGCCGGCTCTGACGTCTCCAAGCAGGTAATATACCTTTGTGGAATGTATTTGTACCTACTTTGGATATAAAAAGATTTTAGACAAAAAATTAGATAGGTTCCTTTAAAAGATGTGATACTAATGCGCTAAAATTGTTTAAGGAAATTTATGCTAGCTGTTTCATTAAGAACGGTCGCTTATATTCGTAATTCTATGTGTTAGTTATTCGTATCGAGCGTATTGCGCTTTTGCGATGGTAGACTACGAACACACAATTCAATACTAAATAGCAGAATTTGATCCTACCTTCGCCACACTTTATTTGTTCGGGAATTAATCTTTAACTATACCCAATGTTTTTCAGTAAAGATGTGACTAGAAACTCTACTGGCACTTCTATACTAGTACTCCTTATTCTCACAATATAAGATTTATAAGTGGATCACTGTTAGTTTATTGGCAAAACACATTAACATAATCAGATTCTTAACACATAAAAGTACTCTTGGCCACTTTTAATCGTCATCGTCATTTGTCTGAACTCAATCATTGATGATGATTGATCAATCCCTAGGCCGCTGACATGATTCTCCTGGACGACAACTTCGCTTCCATCGTCACCGGAGTTGAGGAAGGCCGTCTGATCTTCGACAACCTCAAGAAGTCCATCGCATACACCCTGACCTCCAACATCCCCGAGATCTCTCCCTTCCTGGCATTCATCCTTTGCGATATCCCACTACCCCTTGGCACCGTCACTATCCTCTGCATCGATCTTGGAACTGACATGGTAAGTTCAACCTTGTTTCTTCGATTTTACGATTTATATTTCTATGAAACGGTACATCGAAAGAGAAGGTTAATCGTTTGGGTAGATAGGTGAACTGTTTTGATTTCATATTGAGCTTCACTTTCAAATCGATGTCATTGTAGCATTTCTCCAATCTATTCTATTGAAATGACGCACTCTTTCTATGTAATGTCTAAGACAATTATGTGATAATTGCAGTTCATTTTAGTGGTATGTTTTATTCAGTTGTAAAATAGTTAATTTAAAAAAAAAACAAATGTTGAAAAAATTTCTACGAGCAGGATTTAACTGATCTTTAGTATTTGTAAAAATATTATGATCAGATGTTAATGACGGTAGTTGTTGACATTGAATGAGCGCCTTTGGCTTTCAAAGTTAAAAGTAAATAGTGTTGAATAATTTTGGCGGGCTGGTTAGAACCACAATAGCTCAATTGGGAGAGCACCTGACCCGGTATGTCAGAAGGGTGCGGGTTCAAATCCTGCTCGTGGAAATTTTTTCAACATTTGTGTTTTTGTAATTTGTTCGCAACAAAAATTGCGTTAAAAAATTATAAAAACATTTAGTTAATTTTAAATCATTAAGGTGAACTGCAACATGTTACACTTACATAATTTAATTATGAATAATTTTAAAACAGAAATAACTAGATAAATTCGCAACTGCTGTTCAATGTTCAAATAAAAATTTACTAAAAAAGCACTCATTGTTTATTGAAAAAAAAAAATAACTTTATTAAATCAGGGGCACACTGAAAGCGAATTACGTAAGAACATCAGTTGTCGAATTCAAAGTGTTTTCTTTAGGATTTGTAGCGTTACCGCAGCTACAACCATGTATGTTTACCTAATAAGTGATTGACGTTAGGTGCCAGCGATCGCGCTAGCGTACGAGGAGGCCGAGGCGGACATTATGAAACGGCCGCCTAGAAACCCGTTTTGTGACAAGCTTGTCAATGAGAGGTCTCTATTGCGTGTTGCGTATTGTGTGGACGTCTAACTCCTAACTGGATTTCAGCTAACGCCTGTGTCTCGATATCGTGACGAGTGGATGTTAATTTTAATTTAAACACTGCTCCACATAATCGTAACACTCAAATTAATAAAGCACTATTGTGGTGTCAATGTTAAAGTGTCAGCAGTTGTCATGCTGAAGTTACGATTATGTAGAACGGTAATTAATACTGTGTTTCCTTTGTGATATTAAAATGTGGAATCGTGCAGGCAGATTAACAGTTTTACGCTAATATAGTAACTTAAGTCTGGATACGATGGACTACGCTCAAGTGTATGCAATAGTATGTACCGGCTGTAAATAAGAGGTCAATCCAGATGTGTTTTGTTTGTTCCAATCCCTATGGATTTTTCGATTAGCCACGCCCACTGGCGTATTCCCAATGAGGTTTAGCTTAACAACGACAGACACAACACACCGAAGTAACCACATGCCATTCCATTATCACCCGTTGAGTTCGAGAACCGTCATAGGATACGGCCATCCTCATCCACGACTCATATTTTGTTAACTTTACGTTCCACATTCGGACGAGTCCCATCCACCACAATAAGTCATGCCATGATCTACATTTTTTATGTGTTTACAATTATTTTCTGTGATAGTAATTTAAGTACAAGGCGTTGCAAGCACGCGCCGCCGACGAGTCCCGAGCGCGGCACCGGCCCGCGGCCGATTGCAGCGTCTTGCTAAATGTTCGATGTTGTACACATGTGATAATGATGCACACGCTTTGTTTCGAGTGCGTGAGTGAAAGCGCTGGGCCGGCCGCCGGTCGCTAATACCTGTCAATTCCTAGTGGCCGCTGCAGACTTTGGTTGACTAGGAATCGTCGGTCATGAGTGGCCGCCGATGGCTGGTGTCCAGTCGCTAGGTCGGCGGTCGCCAGCAGCCGCCGCCGACGGCGCGCGGGTGCTGGCGACCGCCGCCCGCGTCCGCGCCGCGCCTGCGTCCGCTCACATCGCTAGTGTTTGTGTAGGTGCCCGCCATTTCCCTGGCCTACGAGGAGGCCGAATCTGACATTATGAAGCGACAGCCGCGTAATCCTTTCACTGATAAACTCGTTAACGAGAGGTAAAACATCATGAGTGTCGTCCGCACTCGTTCAAAGATATTATTCTATCCGCTAATTGCTTGCTACCACGTGTAAGTTAGTCTTCAATATTGAGGTATGGTTGTTGCCTGCTGTGTGGACGGTGTCCAGTACACGATAGCTCTGTGTGGATATTGAAGGCGACGGTCGCACCGCTCCTACTGAATGCCTTGCGATGTCTTTTCTCTACATTTTTCTATACTAACAGATCTCCTTTCTTACCATTTGTAGCTTGATGTTGCGATGGAATAATGTGTTTTTGACCAACGTCACCATCCGACTCATGACACAAACGCATTGTTTCATTTGTGTGGTTTTTAATGGTTTTTTTATTTATTATTGTTATATATTTGAGCGGTTGCGTTTCAAGGTAAGTTTATTCGGTGTCTCCCTGTCTCTGTCATTTGTCTAACGTGCATGTCTCTGTCCGATCTGTCTCAACCCTAACTAATAGAAAAAAATACCCTAAACACCTGTCCTTCCGATGTCTAATCGTGTTTAATGTTTTTTTTTTATTAGTAAGGATTTATTGTTTTTACATTGTTTATAACTTACTTTTTATCTCATTTCTTATCTCATGATCTCCATGCACACCACACTATATTTTGTTCACGAGGATTCGTTATCATCCGATCTTACTCACGACACGCCACATAGCTTCATGACACATAACGTATTGTATCACGTACCGGTCAATCATCTATAAACAATAGGTTCAGCTACACTGTTCGTATTTTATAATTATGGTACATATGTAACAGTTTCACATTCTGACGCTGCTAGGGCTTATTTGTAACTTCTATCACTAGTGTAGTATTTCAGATTTATACTGTGTCTTATAAGGAAGGTAATAAGTAATCATGATTCTTATGGATTTCATACACGCTAATTTTTCTCTTACATCTATCTAGTTTATGCGTAATTAAGTAAAGTTAATTAGTTGATAAATATGACAACGATATCGCTAGCTGTAGTGCCTAGCGGCGGTAGCGGGGTGTGTATATTTATTATGTATATAAGATCGGTCGGTGCTGTTGTTTGTGCTGATTGGTTGGTGTTACCGAAGGTGCCTGCTATATCATTGGCGTACGAGGCGCCCGAGTCCGATATCATGAAGCGGCAGCCGCGGGACCCTTACCGCGACAACCTGGTCAACAGAAGGTCGGCATCGACACGCGCCGCGTGCCGAGCTTTTTAGCTATCATCTGGGTGTAAACACCGCCGCGCCCTCACAACCGCGTCCTGCCCTGCGCACTGCCGCGAATCGATACTTCGACAATTTACGAAACCCAACAAATGCCTAATCCTCACTTTAATTAGATACTCTTGCAACACGATATATACACTTGCAGACTAAAAATGATACTTGTTAATTTTTTTTTAACGTTTTATCCAACGTTATTGTAATTGTTTTACAAAATGGCCGCTGCTATGAATTAATTGCTTTAGCGGAACGAGTTGATTGTTTTTAATGTGCAAGTGGAGACCTATTAGAATTGGCGGTGGTTAGCTTTGAAGTATCGATTAAATTAGCGAACTATCCGGTTCTCGTATTCGCGCGGGCAGCGACGTGTTATGAAGGCGGGGTCACTTGTGATTTGAAAAAATCAACCATGACACTGGATGTGGAAGAGTGATACGTCAGCACTGATCTATTGGTCCCCAGATTTCACTACATTAATGTCGTAGTTTTCCCGATCCTATCGAGTTAACGTCGTGATGTAAAATCATTATCCAGTACCTTACTAATTAAACTCATAAAGATAACAAAAGCCGTTTCAAACAGGCCGTCTTACACACACCCATGGTTAACTCCAAATATTTTTGTGTAAAATACACAATGAATATACAAAAGAATTTTAGCTGTGACACTACTCATTTTCCTTCAGTTTTTCAAAATAATACTTTCCTTTCTTTAGTTCTAAAATATGCCAATTTAAAAAGTTTTTTAATAGATTTCTATTGCATAGATATAGAGGAGTTAGTCCTCTATCTCTATCTCTTCAACCTTCACTCTTCCATGTTTATAAATAGCGTTCAAAAATATTACGCAACGCACGTTTAGTGACAAAATTAGAGGTTTGTCTAGTCCTCGTTATATCTATAGATCACAATAGTGGATTAATTTGTGTGAGTCCGTGTTAGAGTAGAACTGACATAGAGTTAGTGCAGTAAATGCGTTTTTAACATTTATTTATTTCAAAGGAATGATTTAGGTGACATGGAGCATCAATATTTATATTTTTATAGCAGTATTTAATTTATTTATGTAAATCAATTTATTAAATGTATGTAAATATCAATAGAATTGAGAAGCATGTAGCTATAACATCGGAATCACTTTGCTACAAGTGCTTTGGCCGCACGAACACACAACATTTAGGGTTCATTTTGATTTTCAGCTTCTTCTTTCTAACCCTGAGTTGATGCTACTTTTATTTTATTCTTTTTTTGCATTATGTGAATGCCTTATACGCGTGTTAACGTTTTTGCAACAAAAATATCTTTAAAAAGACTTTAGTTGCGACTACGTCTATATGCTAACCCATTGGTACTACCTCGATAATGCTATACTTTTCGCTGTTAACACTGAATTCAAATTACATCAATATTGTGAACAATATAGTAATCATTATAACATACTAATCAATCAATACTTTCCTATTGCTTATCATAATTAAGTTAAGAGTTTCTTCCAAATATTATTCGCAATATTGTTGTAAGCCGCACTTTAATTAAGTTGCATGATTAATTTGGACTTATATGAAGGTAAGTTTATACAGGTTTTGAACTGTAAAGGTAATTGTTACGAAAAATATTTATTTTTTATTTTTCGGAAACTTTAGATAATTTTGGAAACTGAATACCGAAACTGAAAAATAGGGATGCAACAATACCGATATATCGGTTGCTACATCGTGCATCAAATTATCCGACTAGGTATATCTAACATTTTAAATTTACTAGTTGCGTGTACCTATTCGATAAAACATGTCCGTATGTTTTATAATATGGTACCATAAATACGAACTAGTTGCAAAATCCTTAACTTGGAGCACCTTACAAACATTGCATAAAAATATGAATGAATATACCTCTAAATCTCGCTGGCTCGTCTCAGCCTTGTTGTGCATACGATACCCTTAATATACCATACAAATCATTTGTGCAATATATTTTCAACAAAAAAGAGGAAATTAAAAATATTTGTCTACCAAAAAGATAAGTAATATATATTCATGTTCGCTTGATTTTCTTTTCCTGTCTATTAATTTACCGTATAGGGTACATCCCTATTCAAAAAAATCCGAAATTTCGTTAAAATTTTATGGAACTATTTTTTTTTTCGTAACAACTAAAAGACTTAACTAGTATGAGACACTGAAAAGCTTAAAGTACAAGTTATTAAAAAAAAATACATTATTATTTTTTTAAATCATAAAAAATGTACTTATTGCATTCAATTACCCATTCTAGTTAAAATTAAAAATAAACACAAATGAGAACGCTTTCATAGTTTCAAAAACAAACTACTTAAATTAAAATACACATTCTGCAACAAACATTCACTTAATTATTTGCATCATCTACTTGTGAATGGCTTACTAAGTGTTTCCGCCGTGTTCTGTTGGTAACGCCGAGTCTGGGTGTTGGCAGGCTGATCTCGATGGCCTACGGGCAGATCGGCATGATCCAAGCCGCCGCCGGATTCTTCGTGTACTTCGTCATCATGGCTGAGAACGGATTCTTGCCTATGACGCTCTTCGGCATCAGGAAGCAATGGGACTCAAAGGCTATCAACGATCTGACCGACTCCTATGGACAGGAATGGGTGCGTACATAACTAATTAGATAAAGAAGTTATTTTCAGTAGATCTTAAACTGTGGGAATTTAAATAAATTATTTAATCGAGTTTCAGTCTTCCACACTTAAATTGATTAATGCGTCAAATGGCCAACCCTAGTATATTGAAGCATTATTATCTAGTTTATATTTTTTATCTATTCTGTTTGTGCACTACAAATTAAAACCCCATCCGTTGCAGACAGACTAAAATACTGTGACCTCAAAGCTCTAAAATTAAAACTTAATTCATCTGTTTCCACTTCGGTATTTTTCTATGCTCCTTTACTTGCTATACCACCTTATGTAGACAAACTTGTTGGTAACTACTATTTTAAAGTTTTTTGATGATCTACAAACGGATAACAGACATAACACTCGAAATAGAAGCCCATTTTAATTTCTACTAAATTGTAGAAAAAAAACTACCAAATAGTAGGTTTTTATTTCTCACTAAACAATCTCTTGCAGACGTACCGCGACCGCAAAGCGCTTGAGTTCACGTGCCACACGGCGTTTTTCGTGTCTATCGTGGTGGTGCAGTGGGCCGATCTGATCATTTGCAAGACGCGTCGCAACTCGATCGTGCACCAGGGCATGCGCAACTGGGCCCTTAACTTCGGCATCATCTTTGAGACTGCGCTCGCCGCATTCCTCTCATACACCCCTGGCATGGACAAGGGTCTCAGAATGTACCCACTCAAGTAAGTAACGTGGATCAAGTACCTATCTATCTAAAAGTTACGATCAGCATAGCAGTCCAGACGTTCCCTTTCATGGCCTATAAGGCAATAGATAAATTCTCTATGGATTATGGGAGATGTTTACACAACCGAAGTTGACGTCGCTAATTTAAGAATAAGAATTAATTGTTTGTTTACAGTATCTAATGAATGACAATACAAATTATTATAATATTTTTTTAAGTAAGTAAAATATTATGATGCTGTATTTAATAACCCTATTTGTCCTACAGGTTCGTGTGGTGGTTGCCCGCCATTCCGTTCATGCTGTCGATCTTCATCTACGATGAGATCCGACGCTTCTACTTGCGCCGCAACCCAGGCGGCTGGCTCGAACAAGAGACTTACTACTAAACACCACTGACCACTGTCCACACCGTCGTGCATCACTTAGTTACTGCGTACACTCGTCCCATTTGAAATGTGCGCCACTCTGCAACCTTGTCAAATTCACAACATTAAAACTCAACACTAATATCAGGAATTTAAACGTGAAAGTTTATTTTAAACTTTTGAAATGCGATCGGTCTCACACACACGAACTCTTATTGCTGTTGTCATAAATATCAAGATCGCATGACACGCAAGAGCGCCACCGCGCTCCTTTGCTACGTGAGCAGCGAGCAGTGCGGCAGGCTTCCTACGTGGCGTACGTTTCAGTGGGGAGTGCACCTAGGTTCGTTTGTGTTCCCACACGCGGGGCGACGCCCCGCCTACAGACTGACAGAGGTCGCGGCCGTTCCGGTGTTCGTGTATTCGCTGTCGTGTTGCTTCTCACCGCTTGTCCGCCGCTCGGGCGCCAGTCCGCAGCACGGTTATGTCGCGGGGCGGCCCGCCCGCCGCGCGCACACGTTTTAGTTTCATGAACTATGTATGTATATATGCACAGTGGAGTATGAAGTTTGATATTTGTGATGATAAAAAAAATTATACACATAACTATTGTTTTGGAATCGTGAATCATGTTATTTTTATATTGAGATGGTTTAATGTAATTTGAGTATCTCGGATGTCTCGTGGCGCGTTATGAATCTCGTCTCGTTGGGCCCGGCGGGGCGCGGCGGGCGCTCACGACGCTACTCACATTATAAGATAGCATTAAATAATACTAATGAGTTTTTCACATACTTATATAATAAGTAATATTGATCGTCTAGCGGTAGTGATCGTCCGCGAGCGAGCGGGCCGCCGCCCGCCGCGTTCCTCGCTCGGCGGCCAACGAAAGCATTTGTTGTAAAATTAACAATTAAGAAGCCATTATTATTATTATAATTTAAGTGAATTAGATTAAGTTGAATTTTTCGAGTGAATAAAGTTTAGTTGGAAATTCGGTCGGGTGCATGGGGTATGAGAGGTCGATGTGGAGTGCCTGAGTTCTAGTGTACTACTGCTTACTGTTAGGTAGGTAGTTGAAATTTTGATGCCGTATTTTCAATTGTAAAAGTAGATAAATAAAGCATGACACAGACGCGATCGCTTGAGGTGCCGCTGCACTGCCCGCCCGGGCTGCGCCCGCGGCGATTTTATTTTATAACAGATAATCTGATCATTAGCGAATTTTGTCAAATTTATTAAAATAGGCTGCTCATGGTAATTACGTAAGATTTTATTTCTTAATTAAAGGATAATAACAAAACGTAGGAATGCGTAATTAGAAATTTTTAAAATTATACAGTTATGATAGAGTCATGTTGTTTTAGTCGCCACTCGGCCCTCCCGCGGGGCGCCGGGGCCGGAGGCCCGAGTGGAGAGAATCATTTCGATTTTTCGTAACGAATACATATAACATTATAATAATGGTTACAAAAGTAAAATATAACATTATAGCGACTAATAAATCTAAATTATATGAAATGTTTATAGATTTAAATGAAGTTCGTTTCTTTAGAGTGACCTTCCGTGCTTGTTTGACGAGAACGATGTACACCTCACTGACAATAGTCGTCGATGGTATTATTGTAATGATCCGATCTTGTGAGCGGTTTGTTTAACGTACACTGTAGAACTAACATTGTTTTGCGTTCGACAGTTCTTTACACCAATTCATTTTATAGTATTACTCTGTTGGCTAGGAGCGCTGTAAAAATGTAAGTGTTAATAAAAAAAACATTTTCAAAATATTATTTTGGTGTTTCATTCATAATTCACTTTTAGTTCTGACCTTATGTACTGTGAATGTATATTGTTATATGTATCAGTAGCGCGACATGCTAGAGACAACGGTGAAGCAAAATTCGAGAAACAAACTTAGCTTTTAAATTTACCTACGTCAGAATAATGCTATTTAATAAAAAAACATTGGTTAATACAGTATCTGGACAGTTTTTATTTAAAGTATACACCCTTTTCATAATAGTATTAAGAATAAACAGTAGTATCGAAAAGACTTTATTGAAAAATGTCTCTCATTTACAGTAATAGTAGATGTAAAAAGTTATAAAAGCATTTGAACATAAAAGTGATCTTACTTTCAAGATATAGTCCCCTTGGTCAAGCGGTTTCAATCTTATGTCAAGTGACTAAGGCTCAATTTCATATGTTCTCTGTTTCGGGACTAGACGAAAAGATTGACCCCAGCGGGATAACTCCTTCAGATCGGCTTCAAATTTCGCCATGATTTAGTTGATATTATGTTTAAATTTGTTAGCAAATATTAAAGTTGACCAATTATTATCGAGATGTCCCATGTTAAAGGGTATCCCGCTGGGGTCACGCTCGTCAAAATTATTTATGTCCGTGACTCCAGCGGGATAACCCCTTCAGATCGGCTTCAAATTTCGCCATGATTTAGTTGATATTATGTTTAAATTTGTTAGCAAATATCAAAATTTGTTGACCAATAGTTATCGAGATATCCCATGTTAAAGGGTATCCCGCTGGGATCACGCTCGTCAAAACTATTTGACCTAAAACGAGCAGGAACGAGACATGCTACTGATATAGTTTTTGTGCTAAGATTTTGTTGATTCAATTATGAATCCATCAGTAAAAATTCCAGGATTCTACCTTCTGTAGTTACCGAGTAATCAAATACCTACTTTTCGTCAAAATTCCTCCGAAAAGTAAGTTCTAGTTGAGGTGTAAGACAAAAGGCTACATTCATGAAATCCAGGGAAGATTTTGTTGACTCTGAGAGAAAATTTGTTAGACAAAACCGAGAACTCTAGCTACAGTACATCCTGAGATATAACGCTAATATGGTTATCCCGCTGGGGTCACGGTGTTGATACCTAAACATGGTTTTTCCACAGGAATGGAGCAAGTAGCGAGTTTATGACTATAGCCAAGATTTTGTGGGTGTAAAAATCTAACCAGTTCCTACTTTTCAGTTTCCTAGGTACAGTATTTTAGGAGAAATTAAAGTTTATAACTTTTTCATATGAAAAGTACGCGTATTAGCCGACAAAATTAAGTTGGTTCTTTAAAAAGACCAAAATGGTGGCCAATTTTAATTTCATCGGAATCGGCCCTTAAACAAAAAAATTGGCCGCCATCTTGGCCTTTTAAGGAACCAACATAATTTGGTCGGCTTATACGCGTACTTTTAGTATGAAAAAGTTATAAATTTTAATTTCTCCTAAAATACTGTACCTAGGAAACTGAAAAGTAGGAACTGGTTAGATTTTTACACCCACAAAATCTTGGCTATAGTCAAAAACTCGCTACTTGCTCCATTCCTGTGGAAAAACTATGTTTAGGTATCGACACCGTGACCCCAGCGGGATAACCATATTAGCGTTATATCTCAGGATGTACTGTAGCTAGAGTTCTCGGTTTTGTCTAACAAATTTTCTCTCAGAGTCAACAAAATCTTCCCTGGATTTCATGAATGTAGCCTTTTGTCTTACACCTCAACTAGAACTTACTTTTCGGAGGAATTTTGACGAAAAGTAGGTATTTGATTACTCGGTAACTACAGAAGGTAGAATCCTGGAATTTTCACTGGTGGATTCATAATTGAATCAACAAAATCTTAGCACAAAAACTATATCAGTAGCATGTCTCGTTCTTGCTCGTTTTAGGTCAAATAGTTTTGACGAGCGTGACCCCAGCGGGATACCCTTTAACATGGGATATCTCGATAACTATTGGTCAACAAATTTTGATATTTGCTAACAAATTTAAACATAATATCAACTAAATCATGGCGAAATTTGAAGCCGATCTGAAGCGGTTATCCCGCTGGAGTCACGGACATGAATTATTTGACCTAAAACGAGCAGGAACGAGACACGCTACTGATATAGTTATTGTGCTAAGATCAGTGAAAAATCTAGGATTCTGCTTTCTGTAGTTACCGAGTAATCAAATACCTACTTTTCGTCAAAATTCCTCCGAAAATTAAGTTCTAGATGAGGTGTAAGAAAAAAGGTTACATTCATGAAAGGGTTTTGCGCCTAATCTAGGGAAGATTTTGTTGACTCTGAGACAAAAACGAGAACTCTAGCTACAGTACATACTGAGATATAACGCTAAATGGTTATTCCGCTGGGTCACGGTGTTGATACCTAATCATGGTTTTTCCACAGGAATGGAGCAAGTAGCGAGTTTATGTCTATAGCCAATATTTTGTAGATGTAAAAATCTAACCAATTCCTACTTTTCGGTTTCCTAGGTACCAGTATTTTAGGAGAAATTAAAGTTTATAACTTTTTCATACTAAAAGTACGCGTATAAGCCGACCAAAATAAGTTGATTCCTTAAAAAAACCAAGATGGCGGCCAATTTTTTTGTATAATAAGTGGCAATACAGCAGCGCCCCCTGGTGATAAGGTGATTTAGAAACTACTGAGGATGTTTTAATTATTGATTTCTAAAGTTTACGCGAAACATAAGGATAAACATTAAATAAGTAATGTGTAAAATAAACGCGAGTAGATCCGTAAAAATTATTTCATTTCAATGTTTTAATTAATTTATTTATTTATATCTTAGGAAGACTATCGATTCTGCAATAAATGAATAGCTACAAACTTATAGGTAAAACAGAAAAGTCATTAAAAGTATCCACTGTTAGAAACAACTTAAATAACAAAGGACCAATACTCGAACCAAAGCACAGTTATAAAAAATGCTTAACGTTAAAGCTAACTGCAATCACATCAGTAAATTTCAGATATTTACTAATTTATATAGTAGAACCGAGGCCTGGGCTTCAATAGACCTAAACCCTTTCACTGGTGGTGGCAATATAGATGCCAACATAATTTGGACTTTTATGTTGTTGCAATAGCATCTTAAACGAATGAAAAATATATATCGCTGTACCGGTCTTGCTTGCTACGCCTTAAATTGACTACCTGCTCAAATCTAGATAAGGTCAAGCTTGTATTGAAAGAGTAGGTTATACAGGGTGTCTCATTGAAATGGGTCAGTATGGGAAAGTCTGAAAACATACGAAGATCTGTTCTTAGGAACCATGTCATCGATTTTAATAAGAAGAAAAACTGCATTCATACATTTTAAAAAAACCTGTACTTAGCTCGGGAATCGAACCCGGTTGTTTTGAAAAAGTAAACTTACACTATTTCTATTTAGACATCGATTGTGTAGGTTATAAGCAGTTAATGGCTCTATGAAACATGATGTCTAAAATTAATAAAATGCATTGTTTTCACATACTTTAATTTATTTTAGTAGGTGTTCGAAGTAAACTTGTATTGAATTAATGAAACATTTACTTAGTTAAATAAGTAGGTGAAGTATACCTACTATATTATTATATATTATATTAGTTGCAGTTCACCTAACTTATAAGAAAACTGTCTTTAATATTTGCCGACTGCTTAGAGCGAGTTTTGTTTGCCATTTGATCACGTTTACAAAAACGAGTTTGTATCGCATTGAAGCATGCTTCCTGGTGACAAACAAGGAGAATTCAAATTATGATAAGATCTTTTTTCGCCATGCGATGGTGGTCATCGTTGATAAAACAATTAAACATTTATTATGTTTGTTTTGTTTTTTGTAGGCAGTCAACTAGTTAATAGCAGGACAAAATAATTTAAAGCTAAATCATTTTTTGACCTTTTTTATAGCAACCCGCTTTGTATCTTACATCTTCAGTTTCAAAAAACAGCAACGATAACTTTCAGGGTGCCCGATTAAATTTCTATCCAATTATCGTAACTATATTACACTACAATAGCCTAACTACCTAATTTTTTATTCAAATAGGTCACATTAAGCGAGTGTTACGCTACACCCTAATCCCGAGGGCCGAGGGGCGGCACGTGTCGGCCTCAGCCTTGACGACTGTGACTGTATCCTGCTGCATATACAAAGCTATATCTCAGCTATAGGTACGTATACTACAGTTGGTGCTTCGTTCCTTCATCCTATGGCGGCGCGGCACTACCACACACCCCGCCGTGCCCCCGACGACACGCGCATGCGCCAATCTGACAGCGGCCGTGCCAACAAGGCTCCAACACAAAGTACCTTTTTCTTTAAACTCCCGTAAATGTTGCAAAATCTCGAATTGTGAAAAGAAATGTGAAACGCAATGCTAAAGAATGGTGGCCAACATTGGCGTTATCAACCCGTCTAATGGTAATGTTGCAGTGAGCGTGCTTAATGCGTCGTGTTACCGTTTCATTGTTGTTGTCGCAGATTTCATCATTGTGAAGGCCGAATCGGGAGACGCGTGCGGATTTCTTTATTCAACAGCGCATAATTCTTAATGTTTATTACACGTTTTTATTACATACCTTACATATACCCGGCTCGAGTCCAACAAAAAACCCACCAAATGTCCTGCTATTAAAAACGAACAATTTGATTTTCTTATATTATAAATAAATACATCTAGAGTGTCAAGTGGTGAGCTTAAGCGGTTTGTGATGTACCTTTTAGTCGTCATCGCGGGAATAATTGGTTTAGATTTTTCACGTTTTTTGCTTTTTTGCTTTTGTTTTACGGGGTTGAAACGAACTCTACCAGTTGCTGGCTCCAAAGTATTCGGTCTTTATATGAATTTTCGTGGTAATTGTTGTCTGCAGATTAGAGCTTATACCTACCATGCGAATACGATGTGTCTTCAAGTCTCGATCATAAGAATAATAAATAACACTATGCCTCGATGACAAAGTAATCCAGTGTAACAAAGACCTATCCGAAGATGTTAGATAAAAACCTAACCATATCTTTACGTACACAAAACAGGGAGTCGCTTCTCTTTTGTTTTTAAATTTTTATGATTTTCAAGTGTGCGTCATTCCACATTCAAAATAGGACCACTGGCACTGAAACTATTAATGACGTATTATAATAAGCTCTCTTAATAACATGTAAATCCTTTTTTGTATATTAACGCACTACCACCCATGGCCTTACTAACTTCATAGTCAATAGACGCTAGAGCATGGACTATTATACCAGTATTATTTCGATATTAGTTTTAAAAATACCGGAAATCCGGTATTTCGATATTTTTTCGATATTTTTCCAAAAGTATGTTTTTTAAATAAAAGAGTAAATTAGTAATTAAATAAGGCTTTATTTATAAACTTAAACATTTAAAATAAGATCTCAACATGCAAAATCAAATTGCCACAAATCACAGCACTGGCAGCATATAAATCTGCTTGAATGGAAGCAATGAAAAATATTAAAATTTTAAGCTTTGCTTTAGTTAACACATAAAATCTACTACAACTACAAGTGATAATTAGAGAATTACTTAGGCTAATTTCGCAACCCGAATGCATTGCGCCATTGAGCTCCTCATCATCTCAGCTAAAAGACGTCCACAGCTAGACAAAGGCCTCCCCCAAGGATCTCCACAACGACCGGTTTGGTGCTGCTCGCATCCAGCGGATTCCCGCGACCTTTACCAGATCGTCGGTCCACCTTGTTGAAGGCCTGCCCACACCGCGCTTTCCGGTACGCGGTTGCCACTCAAGGACTATACCGCCCCAGCGGCCATCAGTCTTGCGAGCAATGTGCCCTGCCCACTGCCACTTGAGCTTAGCAACTCTTCGGGCTATGTCGGTAACCTTTGTTCTTCTGCGGATCACCCCCGAGCATAGCCCTCTCCATTGCTCTTTGAGTGACCTTGAGCCTTCTGATAAGGCCCATACCGAGCGAAGTTTCAGTCCTGTAAGTCTGGCTGGCATAGCAACACACACTGGTCAAAGACTTTCGTCTTGAGACACTGCGGTATATCGGCCGAAAAGATATTTCGTAGCTTACCGAACGCTGCCCAGCCTAATTGGATTCGACTTTTGACCTCTTTGCTGAAGTTGGACTTACCTAGCTGGACCGTTTGTCCCAGGTAAACATAATCGCCCACAACTTTAAGGGCAGAGAGGTTAGGGATAACCTTCAGAGGAGTGGGTACGACACGTGAGTTCGACATAACTTTCGTCTTCTCCATGTTCATTTTAAGACCCACTTGTTTGAGAGACTCTGTTGAGGTCACCGAGCATTGTGCCGAGGTCTTCCAGGGTCTCAGCCATGACCACTATCGTCTCGTATCGTCAGCAAATTGAAGGTGAGTGATGTATACGCCGTTGACGTTGATGCCGAGTCCTTTCCAATCCAGAAGCTTGAAAACATCTTCCAGTGCAGCAGTGAACAGTTTCGGAGATATCACATTTCACTGTCTCACTCCTCGCTGCAACTGGATAGGTTTCGAGCTCCGGTCCTGAAGACGGACTGACATAGTGGCGCTTTCATACAAACACTTCAACACTTCGATGTATCGGTAGTCAATTTGGCACCGCTGGAGAGACTGTAGCACGGCCCATGTTTCAATCGAATCAAAGGCTTTTTCATAGTCCACAAACGCTTAGCAAAGAGGCTGGTTATACTCTTCGGTCTTTTGTATAACCTGCCGCAGCGTATGTATGTTGTCTATGGTGCTGAAGCCTTTTCGGAAACCGGCTTGTTCGATAGGCATAAGTCATCAAACCTGCGTGCGAGACGATTCGTTATGACTCTCGAAAACAGCTTGTACACGTGGCTTAGAAGTGAGGTGGGCCTGTAGTTCTTCAGCAGGGTTTTGTCGCCCTTTTTGAAGAACAGTACCACTATACCTTCGTGCCACGTCTCTGGCGTTCTGAATTAAATTGCTTCTGAAGAGCTACGAGTACCGGTCTCCCGCCTGCTTTCAGAAGCTAGGCCGTAATTTCGTCAGCACCTGGTGCCCTGCCTTTCTTGAGCTGTTTGAGAGCCATACTAATCTCGTACAGGCTGATAAGCAATATCAATATGAAAGCAATATCAAAAGCTAAAGGCTATAGCTTTCGATATTGCTTTCATAGGCGGCACGAAACGACAAGATAACGTCATAAACCACACACGAAGTCAAAGCGATCGGTTAGGCGGTCGGGCCCCAGGTTATATGTTTTTGGGAACACAGATGATGGCAGAGAATTCCACGCATTGCCAGCGCGCAGTAAAAAAGATGACATGAAGCGCTTAGTGCGACATAGTGGAACTTCTACTAGGTGGGGATGATATCCTGCAGTACGTCTGAAGGTTCGGTGGTAAAAGGGCGATGGTGGTATGAGCTCGAAAAGCTCCCCTGTACACTCTCCGTAGTAAAGTCAGTAAAAGACACACAGGCAGGCGACACGACGCCGGTGTGCGAGGCTGGTAAGCTTAGCCTCGACAAGCGCGTCATCACCGATGAGCCTTATAGTTCTGCGTTCCACCGAGTCGAGTGCGGCCAACTGGTATTTGGCAGATCCGTCCCAAAGGTGACTGCAGTATTCCATGCACGATCGGATTTGAGCCTTGTAAAGGCTAAGGATCTGTTCTGGTGTGAAATACTGCCGCACCTTGTTCAGGATGTCCAACTTGTTTGCTGCAGTCTGAGCTTTTGGACTCGATGGTTGAGCCAAAGTTGAGAGTTGCAGTCAACTCCATGCCTAACAGCTCAAGGGTGCCCTTGATTGGGACGGACGTACCTCGGAAAGTAGGAGTCAAATGCTTTTTTAATATATTTTTTTTATATTAATGGGTAAGCACAGCGCCTTGCTCTTACTTGTTAAGTAATGATAAGGCCAATGATGGAAGCGCACTTCACCCAGGATCCTCAACTAGTGAGGTGCTGGCTATCTTATCTGTAGCTGCCGGAACAAAACAATGCTACAAACATTGATGTTATGGCGACATATTTAAATAAGATGGTGGTAGCTAGCCAGGCGGACAAACAAGCCCTGCCACCAACCAAACCGAGTACACAAACATCGGAATCGAACCCGGGACCTCTGGGTCTAAACCGATGGTCTTAGCCACTAGAACACATAGGCGGTTAAATGGCGGCGGCTTTTGGCGGAGAATAGACACGTTTGTGGTTTGGAGGCGTTGAAACGAACCAGGTTGTCCGTCCCCCCCAATCGGAGAAAGGGTTTAAGGTCGCGTCTGCTCGCTCAACAATGGCCTCTCTTAGAAAGTGAATGTTTCCCCCTCTGGCTCCCGCAGCCGGAATGTACCTGTCTATCTAGAAGAAATCGTTTAAAAGCGATAAGACCGCCAAATTGTAACTTTGTAATTTTTTTCGGTTTATGTTTGTTTTATAGTGTGCAATAATATTTATCTATTACTTGTTGTGCACAGTGGAGACCACGGCATACATAAGCGCGGTGGGAGCGTTTGCGACGGTACTGCTGGTGCTGCTGCTGCTCGGGCGCAGGTGGTGCCACTCCGCCGCCGCCAGGAACCGCTGCGATGTCGCGCTGGTAGCGCACCCGCGGACGGAGCCCGAACTACCGCTCGACGATGTTCCGTTTGGTCAGTGGCTTTATAGGAATAGGTCGGAATTTACCTAAAGTTAGTGAGAGATATTGTCCTGATCTCTTGATCTAAGATTGTACAGTCCCCTATCCACTTTTTTAGAGTTCCATACCCAAAGGGTAAAACGGGACCCTTATTACTAAGACTCCGCTGTCCGTCCGTCTGTCCGTCTGTCACCAAGGCTGTATCAAATGAACCGATCACGGTTGCCACCATAACAACAAATACTAAAAAACAGAATAAAATAAAATAAATATTTAAGGGAGCCATTCAACAAAAGTGGTATTTTTGCCGTTTTTATAAATGAGTACGGGACCCTTCCTGCGCGAATCCGACTCGCACTTGGCCGGTTTTTTTAAAACTAGGGTAGTAACTAGTGACGCCAGTGTTCGACAAGACCCAGTAATCGTCACTTTTGTCGTTTAATCATAAAAATAGGGGTCAGCAGTTGATTTTAGTTATTAATAAAAATAATAATAATAATAAACTTTCCTACACTCACACCAATTATCTAGCCCAAGAGAAGCTTCGTTATGAAACTCGTGGTTACTAGACAACGGATAAACATACTTAAAAGACTTAAATACATACTTATTATACATAGAAAACACCCAGACCCGAGAAAATTTAGAAAAACAATAATATCTAAATTGACCCGACCGGGGATCGAACCCGGGACCTCAGAGATGGCGACACCATGAAAACCGGTGTACAAACCACTCGACCAAGGAGGTCGTCCAGGCAACATCAAAATGATTTGATGAAAATGGAAACAAGGCGCTCACTTCACTTTGCATGTCTTTTGTTTGGCGTTATAAAACATAAGTCCCCGTCATATCTCTACAAAAAACTTAAGTTTTCATGTCGACCATTTAGAAAAGCTACTCGTCTAGTGTGTCCCAAAACTGGCACAGCCGCATTTCGTGGCAGCTTTCGCTACGCGGCCACGAAATGTTGGAATAACATTCCTCCACCGATTAGAAGTTCGTGTAGCGTTCCAGTTTTCAAACGTAAATTTAAGGAATATCTTTTACATATCCAAAAGTCAACCCCTTAAGTAGTATTGATGCCTTCTAATGATAAGTAAAATATTTTCAAGGTTTCGCATTTCCGATTTTATTTAAACTAGAGCTTTAACAATGTATCTGATTTGATGTGATTGATGGCGCTGGCGTGCAGTGATGTCACCTTCCTTTTATTTATTTATTTATTTATCTTATTGTTTTTCTGGTTTCCACGGAAGATCAGCGTCGGGGTGCCAACCAGGTATCTCGACACTATGCTGAGTGGAGACCGTTTCAACACCACTAGTCCTAAGTATTTTGTCTATGTATTTACATTAATTTAAGTGGTTTTGAATAAAAAATTCTATTTCTATTTCTAACAAATAAAAACCGGTCATCTGCTCCCTAGTTGTCATCTCATAAAATTTCAATGACGACCCAATTTTATTTTTTGGCGACTAAAGATGTGTCGAACACTGTTCATGAGACACACTGGCGTCTTTCGAGCGTCGACGTCGAGCCTGCGGCGGCGTCCACGCGGCGTCCGTCGTCGGTGCAACGCTCGCGTGGCGTCGACGCGACGCAGCCGGCGCTGAGCGGCTGCCGAGCGCCCGGTTGACGCCGCGTCGGTGTCGCGTCGTTCTAGCGTTGTTTTGCGTTGCAGCGCCGGCGCCGTTTAGGTGTACAATCAGTGACAAAATGAATTCTGTGGTGCATAGTACTTGTTGACAGAAAACGCCGCGCCCACGGGGTCGCGTCAACGCCACGCGAGCGCTGCACCGACGCCGACGACGCTCGAAAGACGCCAGTGTGGGAGGTCGCGAACACTGATGCTTTTACCCTCGATAAAATTCTTTGCACCGGGGCTAGGAGCGACCTCGGGTTATATGTTACTATCCTTTTCCTTCGTCCAGCTACTAAAAGCTCGACGAGGGGAAGGGAGGTACCATCCATCCCGTCGCTGTCACGGGGATGGCGGGGATAGGGATCACGAATGGCAAGCACCGAGTTCGTCTCCTACCTACCCTAGCATACTTCCATAACCTATAGTTACCTAGTTAGAAGAGTCTGCAACACGTAACCTTCTACAATCTTCAAGTACCAAGCTGGTGACCGGACTGTACAATCAGAGATATTAACAAAAAAACATTCTAGTTTTGGTGGATTTACCCGCTATGTGTCGTATCTTCTCGCCAACTTTAGGTTAATTAGCTCTACCTATTCCGATCACATTAAGATAACCATTTAAGAGCGTTTACGCCGCACACTAGCGCCGCCAGTGTTAGTTCAATAAGTTTAACTTTTAACTATAACGCCATACCTATTTAACTAAACCATAACATGTCAGGTGTTCATTAGGTGCCGTAAAATTGCTAAATTACTTCATTCAAATTGTTCAAATTGTTGAGCATAATTTGATTTTCTATCTCTAATTACTAGATATGTTTTTTTTTCATTAATGGCGCTAGTGTGCGGCGTAAACGCTCTTAATAGTAACAGCCGAGTGCATAGGGAGAGTTTTCTTCACCATTCTACCGAGTTTTTTTTAAATTCTGTGACGGTTAAGCACTTGGTGACTTGATCTTCAATTACCATGATGTTTAGTGATGATTAGTGAGTATGTTTATCGCCGTCCTTAGGATCGGGTTACGTTGTTAAGGCGATACGTGGATAACAGTAATCCCTTTAAAAATAGTATCCGTAGTAATTGTAGCCATCCACATTCTAGTGTATGTGGTTGGCATTGAAACAGTTACAAAAGTATGTCAATAGGTGGCGCGGTGGTCTACGATCCCATACAAATTGTAGATAATTTTTAATCGTTCGAATTGTGAAAAAATACTCGCACTCAGAATTACTATGTGTCCTAGATGTGTCGTTCGTTCATTATAAAGAATGCTATCAAAACTGAAAATAGGTAAAGCTAAATATTTTAAAATCAATAGTTTCCATAGAAAAGTATTAGTACCTACTTCCCAACCTTTGACAGTGTGGTATACATAAATAACTCCTAATACTTACAATATGTTTGAAATAAAATAATTTTCTAACTTAAGAAATAGCATGTAGAAAATTAATAGAACCTAAGTATATTAAAAGAATAAAAAGACCTAGAAAATCACTGCCCATGAACTTCAGAAATAGTGTTAGGTAGTTATTATTGATTCCTCTGTATATAGTTAATTCACGTTAATTGTTAGTGCTTGCGTGTTACCACGTCGGCCTTGTGGTAGCTACCTTATATAGCTGAATACAGAGCGTAAATTTTTTAGTAGGTACAGTCACTAACTTCACTCATATGGCTCTTCGGAAGCTTTACCTCTAAGCAATAAGAGTCAAAACTTACCTCAAACACGTAGATAATATATACGTTGAAGTTAATGACTGTACAAACCCAACCTACTACTCGACACAGCCGCCTCAAACTAACGCTTATGATGTTGTGACGTAAGTATCGTTTGAAGGCGACTGTCGTCAAGGTCGCTAATAGGTACCGGTGTCCTTAATATTTAACTACTTTAGAAACAGTTGATAGGATACCACCAATGAAACTCAATAGTGAGCCATCAATATAGTATCAGTATAGTTCCTAGCCAGTACTTAAGTAGTTATTAGTTCGTTTCATAACACGTAATGTTTTGTAGGAAAATTCGTATTTCCTTTGAAGTCTTCTATTACGGCAAGCCACATTCACGGACTCCTTCAGTAGTAGTTGTCAAATTCGCGCAATCACTCTAAAATGAACCTTGAAGTTTTAGTGCAAAATCTATTTTTGTTTACGTGAATTTGATGGGTGCCATAAATAAGTTTGTGGCCGACTGTATGTCTGTGTTGTTATAGATGCTTTGTCGAAACCGATCCATTATCCCGAACGAATATTCACGTTCGAAGCCTCCGATACGGACGAAGAGCTGCGCTTGCGCATACAACAGGTGAGGTCATCGAGTTCCACACGTGCCACTAATTTACATGTTATAACTAGAACTTATGACTTCGTAGTTTGAGCGATGCAGTCTATATTGACGTTAAATATGTTTCGAGCGCACTGATTTTATAATCAGCCAAATATTTTGGTATCTAGTTGTTATTTTAGAGAACCATACCTATGTAGAAAATCCTGAGTGTTGCATTCTCATTTTCCATATACCACGAACGTATGGACTGCACTATTTAGCAAATTTATTTACAGTAATTTAATAATTATCAATATATTGTTAGATGTATTTATTCAACTAGTACCTTTGTTTTCATACCTGAATGCTTTCGTAAATAAATAGAATTAGTTAGCGATCGTTTCTTAGAACCTAGTAGATGTTATTATTACCCACAGTAGAATTATTAACAATCATATTATTTACATTTGACTTTAGTAGTACTTTTTCTTAGTATTCAGTGCGGCTTTACCACACGCTTCGACATCAACTACACAACCTCCTTTCCCCAGGATAAAGAGGAGGTCGAATGCCACTACGAGGAGAAGAATGAGAACCAGGCGCCCGCCAAGCTGGAGGTGGCACTAGTGGAGACAGCGCTGCGGGAGACCAGGATCGATGACGTCACGCCGCGCGCCGGCTACCTGCACACGCTCGAGGCGCAGAGCAGCGTCGACAGCGATGTGATCGCCCACAATGTAAGTAAAGGCAGCAATAGAAGGAGATCCAGGCGTCTACCAGGCTGGAGGTGGCACTAGTGGAAACAGCACTGCGGGAGACCAGTATCGATGACGTCATGTTAGCTACGCGCAGAGCAGCGTCGACAGCGTTGTGATCGCCCACAATGTGAGTCCATGCAGCATTAGAAAGAGAACCAGGCGTTTACCAGGCTGGAGGTGGCACCAGTGGAGACAGCGCTGCAGGAGACCAGAATCGATGGCGTCACACCCATGAGGCGCAGAACAGCGTCGACAACGATGTGATCGCCCACAATGTGAGTACAGGCAGCAATAGAAGGAGAACCAGGCGTTTACTAAGCTGGAGGTGGCACTAGTGGAGACAGCGCTGCGGGCGACCAGGATCGATGACGTCACGCCGCGTGCCGGCTACCTGCACACGCTCGAGGCGCAGAGCAGCGTCGACAGCGATGTGATCGCCCACAATGTGAGTACAGGCAGCAATAGGAGGAGATCCAAGCGTCTACCAGGCTGGAGGTGGCACTAGTGGAAACAGCGCTGCGGGAGACCAGTATCGATGACGTCATATTCGCTAGGCGCAGAGTAGCGTCGACAGCGATGTGATCGCCCACAATGTGAGTCTATGCAGCATTAGAAAGAGAACCAGGCGTTTACCAGGCTAGCGGTGGCACCAGTGGAGACAGCGCTGCAGGAGACTAGAATCGATGACATCATATTCTCTAGGCGCAGAGCAGCGTCGACAGCGATGTGATTTCCTACAATGTGAGTCCATGCAGCAATAGAAGGAGAACCAGGCGTTTACCAGGCTGGAGGTGGTACCAGTGGAGGCAGCGCATGAATCTTACATATGCAAGCCAAACTAAAAACTTAGGCCTTATCATTGACCGCACTTTATCATGGAGATCACAAGTTAATGAAGTGAGTAGGCGCATGCACTATTCCTATCATTCTCTCAAGCGACTTCAGTTTTTCTTGCCGTATGACACCAAAATTATGCTTGCTCAATCGCTTCTACTCCCTCTTCTCGACTATGCCGACGTTTGTTATTTGGATGCTACTGAGGAGCTGCTTAACAAACTGGAGCGCCTGCAAAATCTGGCAATTCGGTTCATATTCGGTCTACGGAAATATGATCATGTTTCCGATTTTAGATCGAAGTTAAAATGACTCCCTATCCGACTTCGCCGAGATATGCACATCCTCTGCCTCCTTTACAAAATCCTTAACTACCATCAGCTCCCTCACTATCTACGTTCCCGGTTTACTCACTTTCCTGCCACTTCCCGTCCCAAGCGTTCATGTGACACAAGAACCCTTATCTGTCCTCAATCCAATTCCACATTTTTCCACAATTCTTTCACCGTCCATACAGCCAAATTGTGAAATAAATTGCCTCCCGACATTCGTGAGAGTCCATCGGTGGAATCATTTAAACATAAGTTGAAAGATCACTACCTTACCAACACTGGTAATCAGTAACGTCATATCAAATTATACATTTAAATTATTATATGTATATTGTGTACGTTTAAGTATGTATATTTATCAGTAATTAGTTCGTAGAATAGTCCCGCAAACTCTCGTTCCACACCACAGCTAGGGTTGGCTGGAAGAGATCTCTTCTAGAGATAAGCTCACCTTTGTATATGTATTGTATAACGTCTGTTTTAATGTGTGTTTTATATGTGCATTAAAGGATTAAATTGCTTATTCACACCTCGTTTAAAGGTTGTAGAAATGAAATACGCATACTGGGAGAGCATAAGATGTAAAATGTAATTAATTTCTTGACTTGTTACCAGGACACGTCGCTTCTATGCGGCGACGCCGGCGGCGGGCAGGAGCGCGGCTGCGTGGAGCTGACGCTGTTGTACGACGCGCCCGTGCGCTGCATGACCGTACACGTACTGCAGGCGCGAGCACTGCCTCCGCGTCCCCCGCCTCAGCCACTGCAGAGCCAGGTGACGACACAATTTAACCATGTTATTAGACTACTGAAATGCCGTTCGCAGCCGCTACAGAGCTAGGTGACGCTACGGTTACAATCTTTAGAAAAAACAGGACTTGCTATAGGTGGAACTATAACCCAGGATCTTCTGCAATCTTCTGTTTAGCCCAAGTACTAGTATCAGGCGCTGCCCTCGCGCTAGCCGCCGCCTCAGCCGCTGCAGAAACAGGTGAAGTCACGGCTTCAGTCTCTACCTAGGTCACGTCTCTGCTGGTTGGTTCACCTTTAAGGTTATTTTCAGTTTCTATTTATGCAGCAACAAAAAAAATGACAAAATCTCAACATTTCTTTATTCAGCTCTTAAATAAAAGACATAGGTAAGTTAAATGTAGCTACCATCAAAATTCTGTATCTCTACCACAGCGCTTAGTACTTCTTAACACTTCCTAACCTAACCGATATTGTTTGTTTGTTGTTGTTTTATTGACAAAATTATTATTCAATTCCTTAGGTCCGAATTGTTCTGCTTCCATTGAAGAAGCAAAAATTCAAGTCGAAGATACGCAATGGAGAAAATCCTCAATACATGGAGAGCTTCGTGCTGCACAAAATCAATCCAGGTCGGTATAATAACCAAACCAATTGCGATCCATTTCAATAAACGTTTCTCATTGGCGTCACTTTTTCAAATACTCAAGAAATCTTTATACCGTCCGGTCCCACTGCTGGGTAAAGGCCTCCATCATTAGATGATAGATCTTACTCCTTTTTAAAGTCGATCAGAAGTTTATATTCATTCAAATTCAACAGAGGACGTGCATGGGTTAGGCCTGCGCATACGCATCTACGGATGCGAGCGCATGCGCCGGCAACGACTGCTCGGCGAGGCAGCTGTTAGCTTCGCGTCGCTCAACCTCGAGCTGGAGAACAGCCTGTGGTTGCAGCTTGCACCCAGGCATCACAACCAGCCTGCTCTGCAGGTAGCCATCCTCACTGTGTTAATCAGCTGTTAGCTTAGCGTCGCTCAAGCTGGACGTGGATAACAGCCAGTGGTTGCAACTCGCCCGGGCACCACGACTCCACTCTTTAATGCAGGTAGCTATGAACTATCTTCACTGAGCGAAGCAGCTGTTAGCTTCGCGTTGCTCAACCTCGAGCTGGAAAACAGCCTGTGGTTGCAGCTCGCACCCAGGCATCACAACCAGCCTGCACTACAGGTGGCTTATGAACCATCCTCACTGGGCGCAGCTATAAGCTTAGCGTCGCTTCACCTAAACATGGAGAACGTAGTTGTTCCTACGCATGCCGTTACCAGACAGTCATTGCACTATCCGGGCATTTATTTTTTATTTCAGACGCGTAAACACTTGGCCTTTAACATACCTAATGTTAAGTAATGATAAGGCCGAAGGCGCACAGCACTTAGAATTTTCAAAAACAAACAGGATGCATCACCGAAACAGATTGTTAGTGGTAGCTACAGCCAGATGGATTCAAAACCCTATCACCAACCAAACTAAGTACACTATGTTAACCCTGGGTATGAGTTGTCTAACCACTAGCTATCACAGAGGCAGTTTCCAAAGTAAAGTTATTTCTTTTTCTTTTAAACTCTCTTAAAAAGAAGCTAAAAAAATTCGATCCTATAATAAACGCTTACAGTATTTTCAGATTCAAAGCTTAAGCGCCCGTATGGAGTTAGCTGACGCCACATTTATATATAAGTTGTTAAGAATAAAATTTATTGCCCTCAGTTGTTGTCCCAATTCAAATTTCGTGCTCCCATGCGATATCCTCGTAATAGAATCACTCCCCTTTGCCCACCTTTGCGATGGACAGTGCTTGGTGCTCATTCCCCAGTGGCTGGAATGTGCAAAGTTATTAATAGCTGTAGTGATGCTATTGTCCTGCACAATGACACACCTGGATCATTTTACAAGTCTGTTAAAACGAGCCTATTGGAACAGCTTCGTGCCTAATTTAATTTAACTTAATTATAAAATTCCAACTATTTTTATAAATTTTAAATATGTTGCATGTTGTGTTAGCCTTTAAGTAATTGTAGCATTTAGTCTTTATACTAAGAAAGTATTGTAAGAAAGAAAGAAACAATGTATACAATTGTTGGCTAACCTAATAAAAAAAAAATAAAAAAAAAAGATTACACAACACGCCATGGTTTGTTGACCCCCAGCTCCCAAAGCTGGACCTGAGCCACTCGATGTCGGGCGTGCTGGCCAGCCCGTCGTCCGTGGCCACGGCCGCCACCCCCAGCGGTGGCGAGGCCTGCAGCCTGGCCCGCTCGGACTCCGCCTCCTCCTGCTGCAGCGCGAGGTCGGCCCCGGAACTGCTGCTAGGGCTCCAGTATAACCCTACCACGGGTTATCTGTCTGTGGAGGTTAGTAGCTAGCTTTTAATAACGTCTTAATAGTAAGCTTTAAAATATGCGCTTCTTTGTAAACCTGTATCTATTATTATGTAACAGAGATAAAGTTGGTTAAAAAGTAAATCTGTAAATGTACTTACATGAGAAGCATGAGATTGTTAAAAACTTCATCAAAAGTTAAAAAATTGATTTTTTTATTTTATTTGTACTATGACGCTGCACAGAGGCTACATTTTCAGCTCTTATGAATGTCAATACGCCGCGCCGCCGTCACGGAAGACTGTAACGGCACTGCAGCATTTATGTTTTTTAGCTAATAAAATCTTTTTATTTCCTCTCACATTCGTCACATTTTGTCATTGTGCTTACATTCAAAGAAACAGACCCACCACCGCACGTCCCTGATATAGGTAGTTATCTTCCATTCGGGGACCATTACGAAGTTAAGTGGATATATGGAAAGTGTCCTTTTATGATAGGGCATTATCCAATATTTATGACGCTGGCGCTGTAAGGGAGAAAAGAGCTGGACCCTTGCTGAGTTTCTTGCCGGTTCTTCTCAGTACAAGCCCAGCCCAGAGTAGATAGACTTACGAACCGATGGCATAATGACGTTCATAAGAGCTTATTTGTAGCCTAAACTGAATAAATGATTTTGAATTTTAAGTGCAATGGACTTCTTTCAGAGATGTTCCTCACAAAGTCGTCAACGCATAGGCAGTACCCGATTGCTGCAGATATCAATGGATGGCGATGACCACATCCGACCAATCGGCTCGCCTGATCGTTTGCGGCGTCTCTAACATTAACAACAATATTGTTATTACCTACCTATGTCGAAGTAAAATGAAATCTTCATTCAAGTTAACTTACTAAATAAGCACTTTTGAATCTTACCTACCATGCAGGACGTCTTTTAGCTTCTATCTTCTATATAAAGCTTTAATTTATCTGTGTGATGTGCTGTACACAAGTTAATAATCAATTTGTAATGAGTAATAATTAGTAACTGGCAACACCGTCCACAGATAATAAAGGGCACGCACTTCCGCAAGCTGTCCCCCAACAAGGCGCCGGACACGTACGTGAAGCTTTGCCTCGTGAGCTCGCTGGGCATGGAGATGGGCCGCTGCAAGTCCAGCACGCGCCGCGCGCACTCCAACCCGCTCTACAAGGAGCTCTTCATATTCCAGGTATACGGCTACACAACTCTTAAAGTAAGTAGTTGACTCGGTAGTCAATAGAACTTTTAAGTTGTTTTCTAAAGTTTACGCGTACACTACATTTGAATCTAAACCACTTACTTACTTTTTTTTTTGTTGATGGCTTTGTGCGATTAGCTCATTTAGCCAGTGTCAATGTAATTTTTCTTACAAGTAATACATAAATAAACAATATTTTCTTCCTGTATGATGATGATGAATGATATTGATAATAGAAATGAGAAGTAAGAAATGATATACCCCCCCAACCCCTCGAGTATCTCAGTAAAGATGTGGGGCTTTACTAAGTCCTCACGCGAGCTTCTTGAGAGAATTTGAAAAGTGACGTTGCACTGTTTTGTTTCATTTGCCAACACTTATGCACACTCACGAATACTTAACGGTTAATAATTCACCATTATTACACATTAATATTCGACATAACACAAATTTTGGAAAATAAGACAAAACCGCAGACATGACGCTTTACTTTCCCGCCAAGAAGTTCTCACTTTTACTTAAGGAACTGTAAAAACGATTTTTTTTAAAATAGAAATTGTTATTGAATGGCAAACTATGACGTCTCACTATTGTGTCGTCAATTTAGTGTTTATCAAAAACTTTTTAGGTTACAGAAACTCATGCTCAAGTTAAATAAAAAATAGGTTAAGGGTGTGCCGTCCGTAAGTGACAAGTGTCATATGTTTTATTTGAAATGTCGTCGTCCATATTTATTTGATGCCGCGCGGCCATACTAAATTTGTATGGGGAATTTAAGGTGCTTAATAAAAAAATATTATTTAAATAACCACTTGATGAATCAAAAATGTAGTCTAGCAATTTGTAGTTTATCCATTGATGATTGTTTAGACAAAATCAGAGGTACAATAATTTAGATAAACTTTAAGAAATCTACTAAACGCCGCCACTCGTTTTCATGATCTTTGCCCAACTTTAAATGATATTGTAGAAAAACTATAGCGTGTTATGAATTTATGGTTCTGAAAAATTGTAAACACGTTCCCTATGATACTAAGTATATATTTTGTTCATTTAATACGATAGTATTTTCAATTATATTTACTTAACCGTAACTGCATTTTTGGCATTTTTTGGTCGGCCCATCCTTAATGTTTTAAAGAACTGGTACGTGATGTCATTTATATCTTTAGTGTTCTGGAATTGGAGTTGCACATTGATTTTGATTGATTGATGCAACTTTATAAAATTGCATCAATCTATTGATTGTGAAACTATATTCGATTGCAAATTATAGTAGTAGTCATAGCAGGCCTTTATTACTCCGCACTTTAGGCATAACGCTACAGGTACATCAGCGGGCCTGAAATAACGCTGACAGGACATAAGAGCTGCGTTATTCACTCCTAGTATCTCGTAATTTTTTATTAATTCATTTGGCTGCACTAGTTGTTACAGTTCCTAAAATGTCCTTAAATGAGCCCTGCAAGGGTATTTCAATATAAATATGAATCTGTAATTCTATAATAATAAAACATTTATTTTCAGAGAAACAACAAAAGTCTCATAAATATGATGATGAAAATATCATCAACAAATGTACTCAATGTATAATATATATTCTGTATAATATTGAACTTGTATTGTTACGCAAACTACGAATTCTTACAAACTACTGAGATAAAAATGAGTATAGAAATAGCCCTTGCTTAGTTTCTTGCTTCCTCTGCTTACGTTAACTTATCTATACAAGGTCTTCAAGTCAAGTTTTGCGTTTTATGAAAAAAAAAAAATATTTACAATTATAAAAAAATTGAATGCACATTAATCAATTATTACAATTACATTGAGAGAAGAGTATGACATTCCCCAGTTTTAATCAATTACGGTATGCTAGCCTAAAATCTGTACACTTTTAGACACAAGTGTTCATACAGACAGCTGTTTACTAGTTTTAAAGTAACTCCCGTCCCGTCCGGCAGGTGGCGCTGTTCCAACTGACTGAGGTAACGCTGATGGTGTCAGTGTGGTGGCGGCGCAGCGTGAAGCGCAACGAGATGGTCGGCTGGTTCTCCATGGGGCACTCCTCCTCGGGCCGCGACGAGCAGCAGCACTGGGAGGACCTGTGCGAGAGACAGGGGGAGCAGGTACGTACAGTGATGAGCAAAGGCACGGGGAGGATCTGTACAAGAAACAGGGGAAGCAGCTAAGGACAGCGAAAAACAAAGGCACGGGGAGGAACTGTACAAGAAACAGGGGAAGCAGGTACGGTCAGCTACAAGCCAAGGCACTAGGGGACCTGTAAAAGAGACAAAGGAGCAGGTACGGACAGCTACAAGCAAAAGCATTGGGGGAACTGTACGAGAGACAGGGGAGCAGGTACGGACAGCTACAAGCATAGGCACTGGGGGAACTGTACGAGAGACAAGGGAGCAGGTACGGACAGCTACAAGCAAAGGCACTGGGAGAAACTGTGAGAGACAGGGGAGCAGCTACGGACAGCTGCAAGCAAAGGCACTGGGGGAACTGTACGAGAGACAGGAGAGCAGGTACGGACAGCTACAAGCAAAGGCACTGGAGGAACTGTAGGAGAGACAAGGGAGCAGGTACGGACAGCTACAAGCAAAGGCACTGGGAGAAACTGTGAGAGACAGGGGAGCAGCTACGGACAGCTACAAGCAAAGGCACTGGGGGAACTGTACGAGAGACAGGGAGCAGGTACAGACAGCTACAAGCAAAGGCACTGCGGGAACTGTACGAGAGACAGGGGAGCAGGTACGGACAGCTACAAGCAAAGGCACTGTGAGAGACAGGGGAGCAGCTACGGACAGCTACAAGCAAAGGCACTGGGGGAACTGTACGAGAGACAGGGAGCAGCTACAGACAGCTACAAGCAAAGGCACTGGGGGAACTGTACGAGAGAAAGGGGAGCAGGTACGGACAGCTACAAGTAAAGGCACTGGGAGAAACTGAGAGACAGGGGGAGCAAGTACGGTCGGCAACCCGTAGCAGGCACGAAAGTCTTTTGAACACAAAAATGTAATCCACTTTGCATGCCGTGGCAGCCTCTAATTGAGATGACACCTAGCTTTAAGTCTACAATAATGGTCTACTTAGTTATTGCTTGTATTTGTGTTTGTCTTGTTGGTTGTCCTGCAAATAAATAAAATTCTGATGTTACGGGTTGGATTCCAGCTTCGGTGGCCTGGTGGCAAAACACTTGGTCTGATACCCGAAGGTCCTGGGTTTAATTCCCAGGTCGAGCATAGTATTTATTTTATTTTTAAGGAAGCTTTACAGTTATTTATTCAAAAAATATTGAACTAGGTATGTCAAAAGTTAAAACTAATTACAAACCCCCACAAGTAAAATGTAGTATTATGTTTCGGATTTTTCGATACATAGCCCGGGTTTGTGATCACCAGAGGTTGGAATTAGGCAGAGTTATTTATTTACTTACACTGATTTCATACTGCGAAAGAATAAAGCGGATATGCCTCAAATCCCGAGATTAATGAAGAGCAGAAAATCCCGTGATTCATTAAATATAAAGTTATTTACTTTTACACAATTTAAACCACTGCATTCGCGACGTTACCAAATTTACATCAACGACATCGGTTGTCCGAAGTTGCAAATTCCAAAACTACAAATGTGGCAACATCGCGTGTGCGCAACACGCGCGATGTTGCCACATTTGTAGTTCGCACAACATAGCTTGTGATAACAAAATAAAACAATAGCGGATATGCAATTAGAAATCCCGGGAAAATCCATATTAATATCAACATTTCGATGCAAGTACATAAATAACTCTACCTAATTCCGATCTCTGGTGATCACCAACCCGCATTTTGCCAATCGTGGTGATTAAGCCAATACCTATAAAGACCATTGCCCAGCAGTGGGACAATATATAAGCTGTAAATTTACTTTAATTTACTTTTATTAAATTTCAATGTGGTAACACTTTACTGATCAGAATATCGGTCAAACTCTGGTAAAAGGGTACCTTCACGAAACTTCTTCTTCTTCTTCACGAAAACGACGCAGCTTACAGATTACAGAGACTGTCTCTGGTCCCCAGGTGCAGCGCTGGCACGTGCTGCTGGACTCCTGACGGTCGGGCACGTAGCGCGCGCCCGCCGCGCCGCCCTGACCTGTCCGGGGACCGCCCCGCCCGCGCCCTGCGCCCGGACCTGCGCCCGGCCCAAGTGCGATCGCAGACCCCACCTTTTTACACGATGGCAACACTTTCCAGAAGGTCGAAAATGCGAATCATCATAATTATTCATCATCAGCCCAGTTAAAATGCGATTATGTTATACTCGTACAAGTAAATATTATCTGTAAGTAATTTGGTTATGCTTGACAATACTGTGTAGGTGCCATTACAAAATTACAAAATAGGTAACCTGTCGAAAATCTAATTAATGTAAATATGGCATTGAATTAATTTTTTATTTTATTTTGTTTGGGGAGCTAACAGCATTTTTCACAATTTTACTCGACATTTAACAAATTATGAGCTAATAATTTAAACATTGAATTTATATTGTATAAATTCAATGTTTGTGTGACTTCAAATTTCTTGTATAAAACAAAAAAATAACTTTCACATACGTTTCACATGCCAATTCTTAAGTACTTAAAAAAAGAATCAAAAACTTTTTGCAACCGATTTTTTACGCATTCGTACGATGTCTGGTGTATAATCTGTGGTTGCCATCGTTCGGAGGATTCGTGGGTCTTTTCTATGATGTTGGGAGGAGTTCGACTTTGGCGTCGCGTCCGTCGACGCGCGCGCCGATTCGCCAGCGATCGGCGATTTTGTCTATTCACTCACTCTGTGGGTTTTCTATGTGTTATGTCTGGATGTACTTTTGAGAGGCACGCACATTTCTGACTGATTGAGAATTTCAATATTATAAAGATATTAATGTAAGCATAAAATATGAGAGGTGTTATAAACGCAAGACACACATTCTTTATTGTTGACGCATCAAATGCGTTATTTCGTAATTGTATTTAGATAGGTAGAGCAGATATTTATTTAAAGGGATTTTCCTCGCTTGTGTACTCGGTAAAAGTAGATGAGATACGTTTGTTTTGAGACATGTTTGGATGTAACCTTTTTGTAGTATTTATTATATAATGATGACGAAGAAATGGAGCGCACAACACTTGTGAGATAGAATAATGCCTAGATGGATATTTATTGAAACAAAATATTTATATATACAAATAAGTACTCAAAATTGTTCTTGGAAGCTCTCAGATCTATTGTTTCACGAATAGTCTACTTAATAGTCGATGGTTACCCAATTTGGGTAACTCAACATTTTTGGGTTACCCAATTTGGGTAATTTTACAATGTAAACATTCAGTAAAAATGTACCTTTTAGTGTTATCGCTTGGTGAGCTGTTGAGTACACATGTTTTCATGAAATCAATATAATAATAATACATGCATTTTAATATTAAAACTTTTAATAAAAAATAAAAAAGAACATAAAAAGTACTAATTTGATTGTTATTCATAATGATAGATACAAACAATACCTATTTATAAAAAAAGAGTTAATAATAAATTCTGTTGAGATTGAGACACAAAATAGATTTAATTACAGTTATGTAAGATTACAAAAAAAATAAACATTACGACGCCTTTGCTTAAAAATCCAATAATATTTAGATTAAGCTGTTTATTTTTTATATGAAAATTAATGTAAATAATTGAAAAAAAAACTTGCCCCAGAAATTAATCTTATGTAATGTTATATTCGAAAAATGTATATGTATTTATTAGGGACTATATTACAATTATGTCATCCGCTACCTGCTTATTAAAAAGTTAGCTCATTTAACACTACATGGCTAATTACATTTATAGCTACTGTATTTTGTATAATTATCAAAATATGTGTAAATATGTGTCACATCTGACCACAGTAAGTATATAAAAGTAATATACAGGAAACGGGAAATCGATGTGTAAAATTTCTTTTAAAAATTGATGTGCTATAATCACGTAAGTCCTGAGAAGGCTAATTAGGCTTGTCTTAAGTATGGGTTCACGTCAGTAGTCTAACAGAAGTAAGAGGATTGAAACAATTTTTTTTTTAAATTCTACCCGAGTATGACTATCAGTACGGCTACCCTTCAGCTATTCTTTGACGACTTTTGGAGCGAACGTAAAGCTAACTACAATTAGAATAGAACCGAAGCAACGTCACCTAGTGACGCAGTTTTGTTACCAACTTGTATATGAGAGCTACGCGATAGAAAGAGACGGTTCGTCGCTATCACAACCGTCTCTTAGCGATCTGCGAATTGAACTTTATTTTATGGCACTTAGAATAGCTTTTTAGTTAAACGTTTCTGCAAAGTCACCTATCTGGTCCTACTCTGTGGCCATGCCAATTCTAGTGACGCGGTCAGATGGTGAATTAAACTTGGCACTATGAAACTCAGGGTATAACATACCAAGCAAGCCCTACTTATGTCAGCAAGCGTTGTCAACAGCTGGGACCAGCGACAACGCGTGCCTTCTAAAGCACACAACAGCTTGAACTTTATTTTATTTCACAACGGGAAGCTATTGGTTTATTATACTCTTTTAAAGAGGTTACTGATGGCCGCAAGTCACCTTTACCGCGTAACCGGACAAGGGTGACGTGAGACTAAGGGCTCTTTCAATTTAGGCGTTTTGTGACGGACCGCTGCCACACGTTTGCACTGCGTTTCATATAAAACAGTCATGCGGCTGTCGTGTTACTGTCGCTAAATTGAAAGAGCCCTAAAGGTTTCTCAAGCCGTAGTCATCGAACATTCTCAGAGGGATTCTAGATGGGATGGCATCACGTAAGCATGACATTCTCCGAGGCGTTCGAATCAGAGTGGAGAGCCGAGGGCGCTTTGCATCTTACTATTGCTAAGTGCAAGCTTTATTTATACGTATTAGTTCACGTTTTTCACACAACTCTCGTTTTCGTTAACGTGATTTAATAAAACACGCACTAGGCTATTTGGTTATCCATCCATGGAATTGCGAGATAGAAAGTAACAATATATTATATAGGGTCTAACAATATCAATAAGCGAACGTTTAAGGGGAGCATCTATACATCACACTGAGCATGCTTACCAACTTTGGTCCAAAACTATAGGCTCGTTACTGAGATAATCAACAAAACATTATCATATTAAATTAATCAAAAAATACACCCTTTCCAAACCCGTACAGCTGTACTACACGCACACAAAGATAGCCATGTGTGTATGGTATGAATGTCGTACAATGGTTTTTCAATTGTGTGCGTGTATCTGTACACTATCTTTTTATTGACGCTTGCGTGCGTGTTAATAAAGATACAGCATGTTTCATGGTGTGCATTATTTTAATTTATTTAGTTTGTTAGAAAACATAACTTTGAAAAATCACTATAAAACTGGAGCCCATTTTTTGTCATCGTATTCAGAATGATCTATAGATACCGCCCTTAAACGTTCGCTTATTGATTTTGTTAGACCCTGTATACTTTCATGTTTTGAATAAGCATAAGAAGTTCACGCCATTCATACATGCGTCTATATTATCTTACAAACATGACTAAAGGAGCCACTGCATGAAATTTAAAGTATACAATACTTATTCACGAAAATATAATAACAATCTTATGGATATATATACCTAGATTGAGCTTTCTTAAATTGCCTATAAAAAGGTGAAGATGTTAAACGCATCTATTCAAAGCTTAATCGTATCATAAACGACCAAACTGTAGATGTAAGGACTTTAATAGTTTTAACTTTACCAAAATGTGAAATGCCCAACGTTATTATTATATATTATAGTACTTATATGATATTGATGTCGATTTTCTCTTCTATTCTTTAGTATGTTCTTCATGAAGTAAAAATTTAATTTAAAATAAGATTTTAGCAAAAAATATTATATACATAATGTTAAACTTTTAAAAAGAATATTACTACAGATACGGTCGTTTCAAAACTAAACAATTATTGCATATTATCTTATATCCTATTAAATTTATAGATTTTAATTAAAAGGTTTTAAACTAATAGCAAAGACAATTAATTACCTATTTTAATAAATGTAAGTAATTTATTCCCAGTATCAGAATTTATACAGCAAATTACATTAACAATATAAGTCAACGATTAGTCTCGAGATTTCTGTTGCATGATAGAAGTTATAATGTTTACATGTTATTAATGTACTTAACGTCCTTAGATCTTATAAAATTTTACCTATATTCTAAAAGAGCCATAAATATATATTAAAAGCTTAATTTACATAAGCAAGTAGATTGTTTATAATTAGTTATCAAGCAAACATTAAAACATGAAATTGTTTATGATAATTATACACCTATAATATTCGTATGTCATACATAATATATATCTGTATCACTTATATAATTTGACGTGATGGCAGCGTTGTTGTAGAAATACTCATTTTGATATTTACTTCAAAAAAAAAAATCATGTAAGTATAGATTTATTTTTTGAACAATATGTAGTCATCTACCGTTTTTATTTGGTTATATATATATATATATATTGCTGATAATATGTGAACGTGAAATCAATCACGGGAGATAATGTATTGTAAATTAACGTACGTTTTTGTTTTGATTTTGTTATACAACTAAATGTATTAGGTAATTTTCTAAATGTTTCTCTTTAAGCTGATGCTATATCTTTGGAATACATAATAATCTTATGCTTAATAGTTCTTCCGTATTTATGTACCTCTGTTAAATTGAAATTGTTTCAATTTTTACTCTTCAACGTGTTACCAAATTTCGAAAATGCGAAAGTTTTCAATAAATCACTTTGTACATTTTTCCTAAACTGTTGTTCTTATTTTCTCTAATTAAAACTATTATCAAGAGAATGTCGGTAGTGAGTGGTTTACGCGCCCGGTCTGCGATTGCTGAGATTAAGCTACTTTCGAAAAGACCGGTCATCGGATGGGTGACCAAAAGTTTTCATCTTGAGCTCGTAAAGCCGTTGGTCCCGGCTGCATTAGCAGTCGTAAACAACCACCAATCCGCACTTGGAGCGCGTGGCGGTTTATGGCCCGTTCACCCTATCTATCCATAGGGAAGGCTTGTGCCCCAGCAGTGTGGACATTAATTGAGCTGGTGATGAGTGATGTGATCATCATCAGCCCTGTAAGCGTCCCACCGCTGGGTTCAGAACTTAAGCATAAAGTTACACATGGGGAGATCGGACCATATAAACGACGGTTTTCTTATGATATCAACCAACACCAATGGATGAACGTGCTTTGGAAAACTAATCTATCTCTATACTCTTACCACGTTACAAAAACAAAGAATAAGGTCCGAAAAGTTATTCCGTGTTTTTTCCTGTCATGTAAACGACATTTCAAATTAGTGTAAAAGAGACAAAACATGGAACTACTATTAGGACCTTATTCTTTGTTTATTTGTAAGTCCCTATTAAGTCACCAATGTTTGCCAAAAGTTCAGTCACAGAAACCACTACTTAAGGCTTGTTTCACACGAACCACAACCGCACCACACCATCGCGACCGCGAGAAAAGGTGGTCAAGTTGTGGTTACGTGTGAATAGTGTCGTTGCGGCTTCATGCGGTTGCGTTGTGTTGTGTCACCTACAAAATGTATGTGTTGTGGTTTTGGGACGTGTTAAATAAGCCTAAGTAAGGCTACGGGTCACGAACACAGGAATGTCGTTACTTTTTTTGCTAAAGTCAATAGCAGCTGTAATTATAGACAAGGTTAAACGACCTTATCGCGCGTCACAGCTGCTCTGATAACAATCAACAAGTACTACTAATTACTTTTAATTGCATTCACGTGTGTTTATTTAAAATATTTATTAGATGTTTATTTTAAATATGGACATCTGCTGTTTTGACTCAATGTTGATTTCACTCTGAACCTATATCTACATGATACAATTGACTTAAATAATGAAAGGGAACTTCCGCAAGTTGCTCAAGAGATATTGTTTGGAAAGTACGGTGTTGGGTCTTAAATATTTTTATTTGTACCCAGATTGGATATCAAGGTTCGTGTGTAACTTATTTATTTATTTATTTTAAAATTTTGCAACAAAATATTACATGGCGGACCATTTTCTACCAGTCAACCATAGGGTGGTGCAGAAATGACATGGGAAGTGCAAATATTGAGAGACAACAAAAGTAGAAAACAGTGTAACAAAAAGATTCAAACTTATAATTAAATAAATATTCTATAAATTATAATTACATCATCATCATCATCATCTCAGCCAAAAGACGTCCACTGCTGGACAAAGGCCTCCCCCAAGCATCTCCACAACGACCGGTTTTGTGCTGCTCGCATCCAGCGGCTTCCCGCGACCTTCACCAGATCGTCGGTCCACCTTGTTGGAGGCCTGCCCACACTGCGCTTTCCGGTACGCGGTCGCCACTCCAGGACCATCCCGCCCCAGCGGCCATCAGTCCTGCGAGCAATGTGACCTGCCCACTGCCACTTGAGCTTAGCAACTCTTCGGGCGATGTCGGTTACCTTTGTTCTTCTGCGGATCTCCTCATTTCTGATTCGATCACGCAGAGAAACCCCGAGCATAGCCCTCTCCATTGCTCTTTGAGTGACCTTGAGCCTTTTTATGAGGCCCATAGTGAGCGACCACGTATAATTACATAAAATACTTTAAAAAAATATATAAATATACCTATTACATAAATAAATAATTTAAAAATCGGTTGTTACTGAGATGATTCTGTTCATTAAGAAAAAGCATGCGGACTTTCTTTTTAAAGACATCACGACTTAACTTAACTTCTCAAATGTTAATAGTTATACTACAGGGTTACTGGAAACTCGACGTATTCCTGGCTGGACGTGACAGGGCAGCCAAATAACAACAAATTTAACCTACCATATGGATGGCCGAAAGTTAATAGTTTTCGAGATTTTTTGATTATAAGATTTTTTACGAAAATACCCAATAATTAAAGTCAAAGTCAAATTTTTTTATTCAAATAAACATACGAAAAGTGCTTTTGCATCGTCCATACATTTTTTACCTAATACCCTACGACACGTCGTCTATTTTTTAGCTGTGGAGAAGAATGGGCGCAAGAAACTCCACAGCTTTAATAGAAGTAACGACATTTCAAAAAAAAAAGTATGTCGTTAGCGTTACCAAATCATTACAACACTTCTTGGCGGGAAAGTGAAGAGTCATGTCTGCGATTTTGTTTTATTTTCTAAAATTTGTGTTATGTCGAATATTAATGTGAAATAATGGTGGATTATTAACTGTTAAGTGTTCGTGAGTGTGCATAAGTGTTGGCAAATGAAACAAAACAGTGCAACGTTACTTTTCAATTTCTCTCAAAAAGCTCGCGTGAGGACTTAGTAAAGCCCCACATCTTTACTGAGATACTCGAGGGGTTGGGGGGTATATCATTTCTCACTTCCCATTTCTAATATCATTCATCATCATCATAATATGGAAATATTGTATATTTATGTATTACTTGTAAGAAAAATTACTTTGACACTGGCTAAATGTGCTAATCGCACGAAGCCATCAACTAAAAAAAAAAAAAAAAAAAAAAATCATTACAAGGGGCTTCTTGGCGGGAAAGTGAGGAGTCATGACTGCGATTTCGTTTTATTTTCTAAAATTTGTGTTATGTCGAATATTAATGTGAAATAATGGTGGATTATTAACCGTTAAGTGTTCGTGAGTGTGCATGATTTTTGGCAAATAAAACAAAACAGTGCAACGTCATTTTTCAAATTCTCTCAAGAAGTACGCCCGAGAACTTAGTAAAGCCCCACATCTTTACTGAAATACTCTAGGGGTTGGGGGGTATATCATTTCTCACTTCTCATTTCTATTATCATTCATCATCATTACTGGAGGAAGAAGGAAATATTGTTTATTTATGTATTACTTGAAAGAAAAATTACTTTGACACTGGCTAAATGTGCTAATCGCACGAAGCCATCAACTAAAAGAAAAAAAAAATCATTACAATCTAAAAAATTAAAAACCTTCAAGAGCCTGCTTATACAAATAATGCTTACCACATAGTTACATTTACTTAACATTAGTACACTTTATTAAAAAAAAACGTACTTGGGCACTGTGTATGTACTAATTCAAAACTATAGAATGACTATATACAGGGTGTCCCAAAAATGGCACGCCAGGCTGACACTGGAGATAGCTTAGCTATAAACCTATCAGATAAAAATAACATGACTCTAGTAAAAATCTCATAGTTTTGGAGAAAATTACACTTTTTTATTGTCCAAAAACTACTTTTAGTTCGTTCGAATGAATACCTATTGCCGTGTGGTACAGGCCTTATGTTATGCATACACCATATAATACATGTATATCCTAAATATAATATATTGTATTTACTCTGACTAGAGCAGTAATAAACTATCTTTCAACGAAGCATGTAGTTTTATTAAGTAAACAGATAGAACCAGTACATGGCGACCCTGCCATTGTACACGCGCACGCGGTGTACACCAAGTAAGGGCGACGAATTCTAAACAATCAAGTGTTCTTAGAATTAGTTATTCTAATAAAATGTATCTTTGGACTTTTTATTCGCTCGTCGATCTTCGTAGTCGTGTTATAAATATTCCAAAGTTTTCAAATCTTCAACTTGAAAATGGGAAGTTCCAGAAGCAAAATTGAGAAAGAAGAAGTGGTTATAGCACAAACTGCTTCAGGTGGTTCCAACACCGCTACCACACAACAGCTGCACCAGCATCTCAACTCCATACACATCTTGTTGGCGGTTGTCATATCGCTAATGCTGTTGGCCTTGATATTTGGAGCTTTCAAAGCGTATAAACGCTATCAAAAGAAGTTGATGCTTCGAATATGCTCAGAGCATGCTATACGACGTTCCCTGATGCGGCGTCAACAGGCAGAAGTCAACAAGGTCTAGACCAAGGCCATTCGTGATCTATGAGGTCCAGGAGTCAGCAGTAAGACCCCCCCTTCTCCCCCTTGTGAAGTGAGTTATTAAGTTTTAAAAGTGATAAGTGATTTAAAAGTGAGGTGCCGCACCAGTAACAATCATCGGGTATATATCGGGTATCAATAGATCACTTAATATAGTTTGTAACTATAATAATAATAATAACTCAGACAATATTTCAGACAATACATATTAAATAATATACATTGTCCATAGTTTATCATTATATTAGTTACAGTAATATTATACTTACATACTTATTTTTTTTAGATATATTCTACGTAACCTATACTTATTTGGCAATTATTTTTTATACTATGTCTAAAGTTTGATGGCGGATAAGCTAAAATTAACACTTAATGAGTTAAAAAGCATTAGAAAATATTTAATTAAAGTGGGTTCCCAGAGACGAGCTACTACTAATATTTGCCATAAGAAATTAGCCGAGGCTAAAATTATATACAGTAGCTATGAGGTATATTTAAGGGAGATACAGTTGAAACATTTTGATGCTAGGGAAATAGATTTAATTAAATATTTAAGTGACCAAATAAAAATTTTATTTTCAAGTATAGTAGATATTTGTGAGCCAATAGACTCGGGTTCTTCGACCAGTAGTAGTACATATAAATCTTTAAACATGGAAAAATTTGACCTCAAAACGGCTGTTTCCCTTCTACCAATCATGTCCGGGGATGAGGAAACTACTAAGAAACTTATTGATGCCATTGAGCTATACAGTTCGATGATCAACAGCAACGATGAGCCTACATTAATTAAGTTTATTTTAAAAACTCGATTAACCGAGAGCGCTAAACTGCGGTTGGCACAGGAATACGTATCCTGCGCATCTCTTATCAGTGATATGAAATTGCATCTACTTACTAAAAAGTCTATAGTAATGCCCTGCATACTGAACTAATGTCCTTGAGTCAGAATTCTTTATCAATTGAACAATATGGAGTGCGTATAGTATCTTTATTTGTAGATTTGACGATTGCGCAAGCTGACGGCGATCAAAAAGCCTATAGTATTTTAAAACCAATTAATGAAAAATTATCCATACAACGTTTCGTCTCCGGGTTGCGAAATCGAAATTTGTGTACGATTTTAGCTGCGAGAAATAACAGTTTGCTTAAGGATGTAATCAGAGCTGCGAAGGATGAAGAGCTTATAAGTTTATCTAGCCAGGTCGAGTCTTCAATGTACATCAGCCATAGACGGGGTCGAGGTAGGTATTTTTACCATAACAGACATTTTAATAGGTCTCAGGCCAGAGGCAGTGGAAATCGTTTTGCCGTTACCGCGCCCACGTCACGCCCTGTGACTTATCAACAAGGACGGTACAATCAGCCCTTTGGACAGCGAGCAGGTATGAATCGTTTAAGTCGGGATATATCTAGACATACATCTAATCAAAATGGACATGTTCATTTAATGACCACAGATGAAAGTGACGCACCGGAAGATTCTGAAAACTTATTAACATTTTTTCGAGAATAACTTTTTAATGACATGTAATAGTTGTAATTCATTAGAGTTAAAAGTAGGTGACAATAATTATAATTGGCTTGTAGATACTGGTGCCTCACTGTCGGCTGTGAAATACGAAACGGTACGTGACTGGAACATTCCTGTACACGACCATCACATACCCGTAAAAGGGATCGGTGGTCAGATAGAAACACTAGGTTTTGTTTATATTACACTTACCAAATACGACTTCGAGTTCCAGCATAAATTTTATGTCATGGAAAATTTACCGTGTGTTACCAACGGGATAATCGGACAAGATTTTTTAACGAAGTATAAATGTATTCTTGATTTTGAATTGAACAACATTACAATTAATTATTTTCAAACGAAATTGACATTGCCTTTATGTATAGGATTGAATAATTATTTAACTATTCCCGCACGTTGTGAAAAGATATTTCAAGTGGGCACTACTATGAATAATACGTGTGTAATATTTCCGAATGAGCTATGCAGCGGAGTGTACTTGGCTGGTACTATCTGCGAACCTAGAAACGGAAAAATACCTATACAAATTTTAAACACTCGTGAAGAGGATATATGTCTTAGTTATTTTAGGCCCGAAGTAGATTTAATCAACAATTATACCATAAGTACTTTCGAGCGATGTGATAATTTAAGTGACCGAGTAAAAACTTTGTTGCCACTTTTAAATTTAAAATATTTAAATAGTGAAGAAAAAACTTCCATACTAAATTTATGCGCCAAATACTCGGATGTATTTTGTTTACCAAACGACAAGCTAACGACAACAAATCTTTACCAACAAAAAAATATTTTAAAACCTGACTCTGAACCTGTGTATGTAAAACCATACCGTTTACCTTTTAGTCAAAGAGCCGAGGTAGAAACACAAATAAAAAAAATGTTAGATGATGGCATAATAGAACCCTCCACTAGTGAGTGGTCTAGCCCAGTCTTATTAGTGCCCAAGAAGCCAAATATTGATGGAAATAGGAAATGGAGACTTGTTATCGATTACAGGAAATTAAATAATCAGTTAATAAATGATAAATTACCTAACATTAGCGACATTTTGGATTCACTATCGGGATCAATATATTTCAGTACACTTGACCTTTATCAAAGCTATTATCAGTGTGACCTCGAGCCCGAGAGTAGACCATATACAGCTTTCACCACTCCGCCACCGTCTGGTCAATACCAGATGAAGCGACTTCCTATGGGCCTCAAAATTAGCCCTAGCGCATTTTCTAGACTAATGACAGTAGCTATGTCCGGTCTCAACTATGAAAAATGCTTCGTGTACATGGACGATATCGTCTGTTTTGGGAGAAGCCTTAGTCTGCATAATAAAAACTTAATAGATATATTCTCAAGATTGCGAAAAGTTAACCTCAAATTAAACCCTTCAAAATGTGATTTTTTAAAGAAGGAAATATTATACCTAGGTCATGTGGTCTCATCAAATGGTATTAAACCCGATCCAGAAAAGGTCAAAGTATTACAAAATTATCCAGTTCCAAGTAATGTCGATGAAGTAAAAAGATTAGTCGCATTCTCCAACTATTATCGAAAGTTTATCCCGAAATTTGCAGAGAAAACATTATGTCTAAATAACTTATGTCGTAAAAATGTACCTTTTGAGTGTCAAGGGTCCCAAGACTGTCAAAACTCGTTTTTATCACTAAAAAATTCCTTAATTTCTCCTCCAATACTACAGTACCCCAATTTCGACTACGATAATACATTTATTTTACAGACAGATGCTTCAAATTTTGCCATAGGCTCAGTCTTAAGTAACGGAGATAATAAACCGGTAGCTTATGCCAGTCGTAGCTTAAATAAGGCGGAGCTCTATTATCCAATAATAGAAAAAGAGCTTTTATCAATTGTTTGGTCAATAAAATACTTCCGACCGTATTTATTTGGAAGAAAATGTATCATAAAAACGGACCATAGACCGTTAGTATATTTATTTAACATGTCGAATCCGTCAAGTAGATTAACTAAGTTCCGCCTACAGTTAGAAGAATACGATTTTGTTGTTGAATATGTAAAAGGATGCGATAACGCTGTTGCGGACGCGTTATCACGGATTCGCATCTCGAGTGACGATTTAAAAATATTAAACAACCATGTTATGTCAGTTTTAACGAGAGCGCAAAGAAAAAAACAGTTAGAAGACGAAAGTAAGAGAGTTGGAAGCAGCTCTGTGGAAGATAACATTCCCTCTAGCGATTGGACTGACCACCCAAGAGTTATCGAAATGCTTAAACTACCACAGGACTACACCGAATTATGTTTTTCTAGTGAAAATGAATGGAGTAAGATAAAATTAAATACACATTATGAGACACGCTATTTTGCTTATTGCGAAAACAAACAACTTATAATTATAAAACCTAACTCTTTATCATACTGTGCACGAGCTGCCTGTGTGAGAGACTTAGCGTTATTATGTAATAAAATGAATATAAAGTGTGTTTATGTCATTAAAAATGAATTAAATAAAAATTTTATTAAAGAGTTAACTCAAACAATAAATATTATGACGAAGTGGACCGGTCCACGAATATGTATTGTGAAAAGTGTTAAAAGAATATATGACCAAGATTTAAAAAGAATTATAATAAATGATTACCACTTACTGCCGAGTAGTGGTCACGCCGGTATAAGGCGTATGATTAATAATATCCGTAAAACATTCTTCTGGCCAGGCCTGGAGAAGGATGTTACTAGTTACGTGAATAACTGTGACAAATGTAAAAAAGAAAAATACTTTAAGTACATTAAGCAACCACTGTGCATTACCGATACGGCCCACAGTGCGTTCGACAGAGTTTTCTTAGACTTAGTAGGTCCATTGCCTAAAGATAGCTATAACTATACATACATACTTACATTACAATGCGATTTAAGTAAGTATATCGAAGCTTATCCGCTCGCATCGAAAGATACGGTGTCAGTAGGGGAAGCTTTTGTAAACAATTTCATATTAAGATACGGGATCCCTAGATTTATCGTAACAGATCAGGGCACCGAGTTCACATCTGCAATAATGAAAGAGATTTGTAAGATTTTGAAAATAACTCAATTAAAAAGTACTGCTTATCATCATCAAACTATTGGCTCATTGGAAAATAATCATAAACATTTAAATACTTTTCTACGAATTCAAACAAATAATGAACCACAGTATTGGAGCTCTTGGCTGCCATACTGGTGTTTCTCATACAATACGACTGTCCATACGGAGACAAGATATACTCCATTTGAACTTGTGTTTGGGAAACCCTGCAATCTACCTTCTAACCCATGGATGCACAGACTTATTAAGACTAGGGGCCACTCGGGCAAATTATGAACTGATGGTGGGCCACCAGAAGTATAGGTAATTAAAGACAATGAAAAATTGATAATAATGTATTCAAATTGAAAAAGAATTTATTAATTTGAAGCGTGGCACTGCATAGTGCTTACAATCTTTTTTATATTTGGCTCAAATTTACTTGTAGCAACACGTAAAACTGCTTCCAAACTTTCATTTGCAAGGCGGTTTCGATTTTTTGTTTTATTATTATTTAGGATTGAAAAGGTTTGTTCACATATATAGGTAGAACCAAATAAGCTTGCACATTTCAGAGCGTTTATGCGCAACTCTTTGTACGTATTTTTATCAATGCAGCGGTAAAAGTTCAGCAAGTCTCCTTCGTTGAATTTGTTGCGTAAATCTTGGTCGTTCTGAATGTCGATAATTTCTAACTGCATTAACTCTGGCGCATTTTCAACTGAAATCGTGAAAGGATTGCTAAATATGTCCAACAGAGGTTTCACTGTTTTAAACTCCGAAAATCTGTCTTGAAAAGATTGAATCAAAATATCTAGCTTTTTTACATAACTGAAATTAATAGCAGTTTTTTTGAATTTTTCAGCCATTTTCTTATAATTCGGAAAATGATTGTAATTTCCAGAATTCAATTGCGATCTGAAAAGTGTCAGCTTGCATTGAAAGGATGATACATGTGCGTAGAGCTGGGATATCAGTTGATTTTTGCCTTGAAGCCGTGTGTTCAAGACATTCAAATGATTTGTAATGTCAACTAAAAAAGCCAAATCACACAACCAATCAGGACTTTTAAGTTCCGGGACGTCCCTTTGCTTTTCCGCCAGAAAAATATCAATTTCTTCTATTAAATTTAAAAATCGTTCCAGTGTCAATCCACGACTTAGCCACCTTACTTCTGTATAATACAGTAAATCTCCATGTTCGCATTCAATGTCATCAAGGAATTGTTTGAATTGCCTGTGATTGAGTCCTCGTGATTTTATGAAATTCACAGTCGAAACTACCACTTTCATGACATTTTCAAATTCAATTTTTTTAGAACAGAGGGCTTCTTGGTGTATAATGCAGTGAAACTGCATGAGATCTTCAGCGTTTAAGTTTTTTTCTTGCAAATGCTTTTTCAACAAAGTAACTAGCCCAGAATTGACACCAATCATCGAAGGAGCACCGTCAGTCGAAACTCCCGATAATTTCGATAAGTCCAAATCAGTTTTTGAACACTCGTCCAAAAGTACATTGAGTATATCAACTCCTCTGGTTTGACCTTTCAATGAACACATTCCTAATAACTCTTCGAAGACTTCAAAATCTTGAGTAACACCTCGTATGAATATAAGAAGTTGAGCTGTGGAACTAATATCAGTGGATTCGTCGAGTGCTAATGAAAAAAAATCAATTATCTTAGTTTTTTCATTTAATTGTTCCGCAATATTATCTGACAAAGACATAATTCGTCTTTGGATGGTCATACGATTCAGTTGAATTTTCTCAAACTTTTTTGCTGCTTCTGGACACATTTTCTTAGCGGCAATTTCTATGCATTCTTTTACAAAATCCCCATCATTGAAGGGGCGACTCCGCTTTGCTATCATTCGAGAAATTTCATAACTAACTTCTGTAGCTGTTTCTGTATCTTGAATGGGTTTTGTAAACATAGCTTGTTGACCAATAAGCTCCCGTTTTAAAGACAAAACTTTTTGCTTTCTTAATTCGCCTGTAAACTTCGTAAAAGCAGGATGCTGCGTTTCATAGTGCCTTTTTACATTATATTCCTTTGCAATCGCAACAGAATTCTTGCAAATTAAACAAACGACTTTGTTATGCGACCATACAAAAAAGTATTTCTCAGTCCAAATTTCTTGAAACTGCCGATTTTCATCTTTAACCTTACGTTTTTTACTAGTTCCTGGCATGTCCATGTTGCGTTTTAATCCTGACTAGGATTACCACAGCACCTAAAACCAATTACAGTTCCTAATTAATTACCAAAAATAATTGATAAAATATGTAGATAAAATTAATAACAGTTTTACTTACGATTTCACAACACAATTATACACGGCACTTGACGGGAAATCTACGTTGAATGTGGATCAAAATATATTATAATTATGACACCGGCTAGTCGAGTTAAAATCTACACTAGAACTAACGACACTTTACTCAAATTAAAACCGAACTGTCGGTCGCTGCGGTTAGCGTGGCTTTTATACCACGCGCATAGAGTCGAAAACTGTCTGGAGAAATCTCGAAACCGACTCTGGAAGCTTCGTGTATCTACCTACGCGAGCTATCGGGAATTTGGGACTATTGCTATCTCGCTCGCTCGAACAGTATAATAATAACGCGGCGCGCTTCCTCAAGAAAACGAATTTAACCGAGATCAGCACGAACATTACCGACCGCTGTTACCGACGCATGCACGGCGCACCGATAAGATTGATAGAGCGCGCGCGCGAGATTCAAATTACTTTTCGAACATTTGTTATTGGTTTTATTCTGGAATAGAACTCAATATTTTCGAATGTACGAGAGTATTATTTTTGCTGTCGGCGGGCCACCAGTATTCGACCGGCGGGCCGCATGCGGCCCGCGGGCCGTAGTCTGTGCATCCCTGTCTAACCTAACAGACTCACTTGATCCCTTATACAGCTATTCTAGTTATCCTTTAGAGCTTAAGTATAGAATACAGAAATCGCAGCATGACGCGCGTACTAACTTAGTTAATAGTAAACATGTAAGAAAGAAATATTATGACAAATATATTAACCCTATTGTTTATAGACCCGGAGATCTTATAATGTTTAAAAATGAAAATTGTACTAAATTGGATCGTATGTATTTAGGTCCATATCAGGTCATAGAAGATAAAGAACCAAATGTAATAATTTCATATAAAGGAAAAGAAAAATGTATTCATAAAAATAGGACCAAATTAAATAGTCGATTTAATGTTAATTAATGTAGTACTTACAAAAAAAAAATGTAATCATATCATTTATTTTTTTTAATATTTTTAGGGGGGCATGCCGTGTGGTACAGGCCTTATGTTATGCATACACCATATAATACATGTATATCCTAAATATAATATATTGTATTTACTCTGACTAGAGCAGTAATAAACTATCTTTCAACGAAGCATGTAGTTTTATTAAGTAAACAGATAGAACCAGTACACTATACAGTGTGCGAGAATTGGAATTTCCTCAATGTTATGTATTTCGGGTACTAATGACTTTAGTAGCGTTATTAAACTATCAGCTTTGAATAAAAGGAAAAATAAATTCCATCCATGCAATTGTTTTAAAATTTCGGTAAAAATTGAGGAAATTGGGTATTTTTGTAAAAAATCTTAAAATTAAAAAATCTCGAGAACTACCTAATAACTTTCGGTCATCCTTAGGGTAGGTTAAATTTGTTGTAATTTGGCTGCCCTATCACGTCCAGCCAGGAATACGTCGAGTTTCCAGTAACCGTATATAATTATGTGTAACTTTGCATTTTTGTATTACAAAAATGCTATTATAATAATTGGGTAGGCTCACACAGATAGGCTGTGTATGTAATGTTAATTATTTTTGCCTGTTCAGCTAAGTTAGCAGAATTAAGTACTTAACCTATTATTATAATTGCATTTGCCGAATTATTAAACGCCTAAGCTCTACAGAGATTTAAAAGAGCAAAATCTCGGGAAGCTTTTAAATAACTTGTTAAGGGTTACTACTCGCCGTTGTCCATTAATTATTTATTACATAGGTTTTAAGTAAGTATCTATATATATTTATTTTTTACATATAATTCAATCCAAATTACTATTTCAACGCCCCCCTCTTTATTTCTCATCTATCTTCTATATCCCTAAGTAACCTAGACGGTAATGAGTTAAGGCCGAGATATAGGGCTCTAATACTTTTCTATTATTACAAATTTTCCATATTATGTGTAAAATAAAGGTATTCAAATTAAAATTCAAAATATTTATTCGAAGTAGCACAGTTGGGCTAGGTTCCAAACATAACCTAATACTTCTATTCAATTCTAAATGAACCAGATGTTTCTGGTTGGTGACGATGCTGTCGATCTTCTCGCTAGCGTGCCTGCTCACGCGTATGCTATACCTGCGCTTCGAGCAGATGCCCACGCGCATCACCATCGAGAACCAGTACGAGCTGCTGCAAGACCTGCCCTACCCTTCCATTACCATCTGCAGCCCCAACCAAATCACCATCAGCGCGGTTAAGCATTTCAATAAGACTCTTGTGTAAGTAAAAACAAAAGAAAATCGATTTTTCACTTGTTTTAAATCCGCCTGGCTAGCTACTACCAACACAGCATCAACATCAACTAGTGGCTCGTCCGCAAAACTTCGCGTTTATTCAACAGATTTTTTAGGATCTTCGAAACCTATGACAGGATTCTTTATTTTTCTGCACATTCACAGCTGGAACTCTTCAAAATGAGACCATAACCAATTTTTTATATGCAGCTATCGTCCCATAATCACTGGGACAAAAATCGGCTTACGCTATTAATATCTACTAATATTATAAATGCGAAATTTTGTAAGTATGGATGGATGTTTGTTACTTTTTGACGTAAAAACTACTGAATGGATTTGGATAAATTTCGGCATACAGATAGTTTATAACCTGGATTAACAGATAGGATAGTTTTTATCCCGATATTCTCATGGGAACGGGAACCACGTGGGTGAAACCGCGAGCAGCCGCTAGTATATATGTATATTATGTTACAAAAGTAGCATACTAAGATAGTTATGTAACGATACTGCTGCGGTTATACTTTCTTATTTAATAAATAAAATTTTAGCTGTTGTGTGTTTGGAGAGAAATAATACCAGCTAATGTTGAGAGTAGAATGGAATGAATGATTTATTGACCTTAGCCTAGTATTATACAGTTTTTACAGCTTACAACTAGCGGCGTATCTAACAAGTAGTTTAATAAGTTTACACAATATTAACGCTAGGGCGCTCTGCGATCGGCGTGACGCAGCGGCTTGCGGAGGAGCGCCGCATATAAATATTCGCGGCGGCTGGGCTGTAGGCTCGCCATTTGCGCGGCGGCCGTCAGACGGGACACGTAACATGTGAGCGTGTGAGCGCGCGTCGTATTCATGACTTGCAGTGCAGCTGTGTAGGTAGCTACAAAATATATTGCCTCGATTGCCAAGTGGCTAAGCATTCGGCCCAATAACCTGAAGTCAGGATTCAATTCCTAGGTTTGAGCAAAGCGTGTTTAGATTATCCGATGCAACATAGCCCGGGTTTGTATGATCGATCCATGATCGATCACCAAACCACGTTTGGCTAGCGTTGTGGTTACGCCAAAACCCATTAATTGTAGGGCTGACTTGATTTTAATGCATAAGAGGCCTTTGCCCGGAATTGGGACAGTTTATAGTCGATTTACTTACCTACTTATGTTTCAGTAATGGCAACCACACGCATTCGTCGGATATATTCACGATAATACCCCAACTTCTGGGATTCTACCAACCAATCATTGATTACTTCCCCGAAGAGCTGGAACAGCTGCAGTCCTTGATTAAACTAAATCGGTATACCGTAAGTAAAATTTAATTGTTGTTAACATAACTACAAATGTACATTAATGTACATTAATTACATTAATGTGTATTTCCGGACCAATATGACTTAGGAATCTTCAAGAAACGAGCCTATTCCTTCCTTAAAGGCCGGCAACGCATCTGTGATTCCTCTGGTTTTGCGGGTGTCCATGGGCGGCGGTGATTGCTTTCCATCAGGTGACCCGCCTACTCGTTTGCCTCCTTCTAATATAAAAAAAAAAAAAAACATTTCTATTCACGGAATAGATTACTGTTCTGTATGTCTTTTGACCAACTCGAGATATTTTAATTTGATCACCATGCCTTCATTCGATAAAGTTCCATAACTTCTTCTTTGTCGTTGAGTCCTCATGCCTGAGGGTGTCGTGACCACCAATAGCAGCATCACATACCAGAGCTTCCCAAGAGGTTCTATCCTGGGGCTAGACCGATAGCTGCCGCGTGTTGCATTACAGCGCTACTAGAATAGCATCCGTCCACCGGGCAGGGGTCTTAACTTACCTTAACTTGCAAGAAAATAAAAAACCTTTCCAAAATTAACAAAGCAATCTGAATCCCGTAGCTCACGGAAGTAATTACCCTGTTGCCGCAAAGCTGCGATGATTTCCTGAAGATGTGCGTGTTCGAGACGAAAGTGTACCCGCACTGCAGGGGGCTGTTCCACCCCATACTCACCACGCACGGGCTCTGCTGCACATTCAACAATGTCTACTACATGAGGGATGGGAAACGGTATGTTAACATTGGAAATTGGATGAAATTGGATATATTTTCTGGCGTCGAAAACTGGTATTAAACACTGTTTTTTTTTTTGGAGAGAGATTGCTAATTGCCTCAAACGGCATTTTCAGCTTTACCGGGCTTTTTTGGGGGCGGCGAGAAACTTAAAGGGTTCCTCAAGCCGTGTGAAACGAATCACCTTTGGAGGTTTTCTAGACGGAACGGCATCACGCACTTAAGTGCGTGTCCCCATGCCCTACTAGATTCTCCGAAGGGTTCGGATCGGATCGAGGAACGGTACAACCCGAGGGCGCCTCTAAAGGCTCGGACCTCGGCTCGGGTTGACCGGGCCGTGGTGGAGGAGAGAAGCGCCCAGGTACATGTCTGTACCTGGTATAGAGCGCATGTGAACCGGTTCTTCGTACCCTTGTTCTACGAGTACGGTGACTTGGGCCTAAACTAGTTGCATGTTTAGTGTATTCTGTAAATGTGTAGTGGCATTAGGATCGGGCGGGACACTGTTACCAGTACGATACCTACATTTGCCCAACAAAATCAATCTGAAAGCAGTCCCTCGTCTACGCTGGCCCTTAAAGTGTCCCGCAACTTTCATCGCTTATACCGCGCCTAAAGCTTCTTTGACGTGTTCAGCAACGAGCGCAGACGCAATCCCGTGAAGCATCTGGTGAAGAAGTCGGGCGTGATGTTGTCGCTGTCGGTGATCGCCGACTACGACCCCGCCGACGCGCTGGACGGCACCGTGGTTAACTCAGGCTCTATACGGGTAACGCAACAGGGAATAAATATTTTCGTAGAAAAAATCATATCTATATTGACATGAATAATGTGGTACTTTTAGTTTTTATTTTTGCTTATTAGCAATACATTGTACAGGTACAAGATGGGTAAATAGTGTCTAGAAAGTAGTTTCTTGGGACTTACATACAAAAAAATTGTACTGTGTTGTAAAATACTTGTTGTGCCAACTCAGGAATTTAATCTAATCATTAATTTCTAGGTTAACCATAATTTCTTCAAGAAAAGTTTACTACGATTTAAATCGGGGTTACTTGTTAAACTAACAACAGTTTTTGTTTTGTTTTATTAGACTAGAGCCGACGGCAGCGTCGGCGTTATTTCAGAGACAGGGCTTGCAACCGGTACCGAAAATACAGGTATCATGTCGGTAAATACCTATATTTTCAATTTCGGTTCCTGGATACCGATTCTTCAATGAGCACCGGTATTGTACCTCAAAAACACCGGTACCTCTGCGACATTGCCAATCTGTTTATCACGTGATATGCAGAGCACTGCGGCCGCGCGAAATTAACGTAAACAGGCAAGCTAACGAGACGAGAGAGCAACGCGTGCAGTTAGCCAATCCAAGCGCCACTCATATATGAGACAAATGCAAAAAAATTGTACATTACTAAATGCGTGAACGTCCTATTAGAATAAACGTTCAATACATAACTTCGTTTCATATATTTTTTAAATACGTTTACAAAATTACATTATAACAAAAACTAAAAGAAATAAATAATATTTTTCCGATAAATCAATTAAATAAAAATCAAATCATTAGGATACGTTTAGTTTTCTTCATACAAGTACGCGTGTCCTTCTCGTCCGTGTTGAGCTTTGTGTATGGGGAAAAAATACAGTTGAGTGATTTTATACTGTTAAATATTTTTAGTTATTTATAGAAAACTACATACATTTTAATACTTTAAACAATAAATCAGGCCTCTCTATTAAAAACTGTTTTAAATATAATTTTTATACATTACATATTTGTTATTCAGCTTTGTTTATTGTTATTTAAAATCATAAATAACGTCTGTAGGTGGCGCTAGTTCTGCACGACGGCCATTTGTCTGGAGTTTTGGTTAGACGGTCTACAAAAATTTTACTAAATTGTGCGGGAAAAATACACAAATTAGTTTCATCTTGATAACCATTCCATTAAACTAATTGGTTAGTGTATGTTTAGCTTTCTATATAGTTTATTTCAAGGATACTTCATGATATATTTAGAAAGATATAAACAGTTTGATTCAAAGACATCTCTTAGTATTTTTCACACATTTTAGGTCGTACACACGAGTGTTTTGTTCCTTTTTGTTACGAATTTGTTACATTTCTTTGTGACGTAACAAATATGAAATAACAAATATGAAGTAAAGTCGCACTCACATTGTAATAGTTGACTTGGATTACTAAAGTTAAAATATTATGATCACAGTTAATTTTAAAGTTGATTTTCAAAAAAAATGTTAAGTAAGTCTAGTACTAGACTTGCTGTCATTCTTTATTAAAATAATCAATTAAGATACTGCTTTTTACTCATTAACAAATTTACCTTTCAAATAGAATGCACAACATGAACTATATAGTTCATCTTTGTTATTTTTTTGTAACATCAAGTTATTTTTATCTTTGTTTCCTATTTGTTATATGTACATACATTACAGTATTTGCATTTGTCCCATATTTAACTACTAATAATGCACTAATAAATTTGGTTACCTGCCCCCCGACCGCCTAACCGATCGCTTTGACTACGCGTATAGTTTATGACGTCATCTTGCCACCTCGCACCGCCTATGAAAGCAATATCAAAAGCTAAAGGCTCTGGTACCGGTAATACCTGTATTATGGTGTTTAATACCGGTATACCGGTACAATACCACTTACCGGTACTCATCGGTTAACCTGTATTTTTAATACCGGTATCAAACCTTTACCGGTATTTTATTAAAGCCAAAGGTACCGGTTATTGAAAATACCGGTATTCCAAGCCCTGCTCAGAGGTAGTTAGGGACATCTGCGACTTCATAGCAGCTACATAAGGATCACCAATTCGCTCATTCTCTCCGTGCTATTTTCATCCATAGGGAAGGCCCGCGCCCCACAGCTGTAGGTAGGTAGGTAGTAACATAAAATTTTAGTGTTGACATAAAGTTTCCACCTCCGACGACCTCCTTGGTCGAGTGGTTTGTACACCGGTTTTCATGGTGTCGCCATCTCTGAAGTCCCGGGTTCGATCCCCGGTCGGGTCAATTTAGAAATTATTGTTTTTCTAAATTGTCTCGGGTCTGGGTGTTTTCTATGTATAATAAGTATGTGTCTAAGTATTTTAAGTATGTTTATCCGTTGTCTAGTAACCATTTTAACGAGTTTCATAACGAAGCTTCTCTTGGGCTAGATAATTGGTGTGAGTGTAGGAAAGTTTAGTTTAGTTTAGTCTGTAGCTTGCTATCAATGTTACCTTTGATTCTATAGTGCCCGTGTTCCATTATGCTGCTGTCGCCGTAGGTGTTATTCACGGACTGGTTGGAGTTCCCGGCTGACGACGTGTCGACCCTGGTGGTCACCAACGCGGAGACCTACCACGCGATACACGCCACCTACACCTACTGCTCGGAGGACGTTAAGCAGCTCAATGTTGCCAGGTAAGAAGTACTGCTCAATCCTGGCTCTGTAGCTGTATGTAGCCCCAAGCAGGGCTTGATACCGTTACCAAATTGACACCATAAGCACAGTAAAAGTATCGTTATAATTAGGTAACGTTTTTTCTATAGAAGTATGTAGGTAAGTATGAATCTACAAAATATTAGGTATATTTTTCTAAAATACAGAAAACGTTATCTACTTAGTAAAGTATCGTTACTTACCTTATCTTATCTTAGTGGGGCCTGCTGAGGTTTCCCTCTGACAGTAACACTTCGACCCATCGGGATCTTTTGTCCAACAATCATTACCTACTTTTTTACATTTTGACCGTGATTTTTGAATAAAATGTTAAACTTCGGCGTTTTTGTTCAGAAAAACTGAAACCCTTAAACAATTTGTGGAGAATAGTTATTAGTATAATTCGAAGCGGCCTCGCTTTTTGCAATTTTCCCTTATCTATTTATATAGAGCCAAAATTCCGAAGCTATACTTTTCAATTAAATACGCTGACGGCAATTTTCAAGCTCATGGATTGAACTACTTTACTAAGCAAACGAAATGAAAAGTATATAATAATATCTCTTAAATAGTGGTTAAGTTCGTAGCAGCCGGCCTCGGAATTTCGAAATATGAATGACTCCATTCATATTTCGAAATTCTCATTCAAAGCCATAAAACGTTCAGAATTAGCTGTAAAATCTCCTTATTCCATTAATATTATTAAGTAAAATGTACACCAGAATTAACGTTAGTTTATAAGATTTCAAAATATATACTTTTTTTGAACAATAAAAAAATTATTAAACTTCAAATAAATGTAATTACAACTGCACAAAATGCTGCTTTTGCGATGCGTCGGCCGCTCGTAGTACTGAGAAAGCGCGAGCGCGCGCAGTTTGTGATAGGCCTCAAGCGTTTTAGCCATTCCTCGTAGAGCAAGCTGTTAGCTAATTTACCGGTAAAAATGCCACCCAGGTGTATAACAAGCATAAATGTAGCCTTTATGATATACGTTATCTTCGTATGATAAAGGTAACATCATCTAATTAACGGTTTCAAGGCCCTGGCCCCAAGTGAGCTTTGACCTCTGATACTAGTCGGCGCCACTGATCCCGTTTCTGAACCGCACAGCAGGTTCACATGTAGAAACGGAGCAACAAGAGCACTGATCAAAACTCGATTAAAAAATAACCCCTTCAGCAATACACTCCATTGTCACTCTCACCAACTGCTTCCAGTCGCAAATGTTACTTCGAAGATGAGAAAAAGTTGCGTTTCTTCCGTGAGTACCACAACTCCGACTGCGACCACTTGTGCTTCGTGGAGGCCGTGGAGGAGGCGTGCCACTGCCACGCGTTCCACGTGCCCTACCTGCGGCTGGACAGCATCTGCAACGTCAGCAGTCTGCCCTGCATCATGGATGTTAAAAGTATAATATTCTGTATCCCTTAGGCTTTCAACTAGCAGCAACAGCGCTATGGCCTATTTTTTCTCATTTGAGCAGACAAATGACTCGCTTTACCTAATGTTAAGCAGAAACGGGAGTCTAAATGTGAAGCTAGTCAAAATGAGAAGACAGATAGTGGAGAAGAATTTTGCCTCACTTGCTAACTTGCTAACCTCATCTCCGCATCGACCGCATCGCAGCAGCAGCGGTTAGTGAGTTTAGGTTTCGATTTTAGAAATTGAGTAACTTCGGCAATGCTGAGTTACCGGATCTCAAGTTCTTCCGTACTTCGGAAGGCTAATTAACTATTGGTCCCGGTTGCTGTCGGAATACAAACTCGTTAAAAACCAATACGGATGGCCTGCCCCCCGACCGCCTAACCGATCGCTTTGACTACGCGTATAGTTTATGACGTCATCTTGCCACCTCGCACCGCCTATGAAAGCAACATCAAAAGCTAAAGGCTATAGCTTTCGATATTGCTTTCATAGGCGGCACGAAACGACAAGATGACGTCATAAACCACACACGAAGTCAAAGCGATCGGTTAGGCGGTTGGGCCCCTGATCTCCACTTTATGCTATTATTGTTCATGTGGCAAGAACTGCCTTAGCTCAAAATAATTATGTTGTTGATCCATTTTGTTGTCGCCCAGCAATTCGCACAACAACTTATCAAATAGACTCGCTAGCTGGCTGGTACAGTACTTTACACACGGTTACACACACTTGCGATTTTTAAGACATAGTTTTGCTTAACATTTACGCTGAGCAAAGGCCCTTGAGCTCAGCAGAGGTCAGCTAAAGCTGATGATGATGGTGTTTCCAGTGAACATGCACAAGTGGCTGCCGTCGCAGCGCTGCGACTGTCCGCGCGACTGCGAGTCGCGCCGGTACTCCGTCGAGGTGTCGCCGGGCAACTTCGGCGCGCTGCCCTACGTCTACGGAGACCTCTAGTGAGATATTGACACGTTCAAAATTACCTAAAATACCTACTTAACTATATGTATGCACTTTCATACCTGTTCAATGCTGACGCTAATCACTCCTGGCATTATAGATACACCTCAGTGGTTTTATTCATCATCATCATCATCATCATCATCAGCTCTTTTTATGTCCCCACTGCTGGGGCACGAACCTTCTCTATGGATGGATAGGGAGAACAGGCCATAAACCACCACGCAAGACGCGGGCCCAGTGCGGATTGATGGTTGTTAACAACTGCTAATGCAGCCTGGACCAACGGCTTTACGTGCCTTCCGAAGCACGGAGGAGCTCGAGATGACAAATTTTTGGTCACCCATCCGATGACCGGCCTTTGCGAAAGTTGCTTAGCCTCAGCACTCGCAGACCGGGCGCGTTAACCACAAGCGCCATCGAGCTCCTCCGTGGTTTTATTAATGTTGTTAGATTATGTACCTAACTATTATATTATACTTAAAATTACAATAATACTCAAAAACTACCTTTTTTTTCATTTATGTAAGGTAAATGACCGCCGCCGGGCCCAGAAACAATAGAAATTCAATTGTTTGTCGGTCAACTCAAATGGCGTTTAGGGTGTAAATGTAAAAAAAAAAGGTTAGCATTTTGAAAAAAAAATGGAAAGCTTCACGAGCGGGATTCGAACCCGCATTCTCTGACTATCCAGGTCAATCAAATCCGGTGCTTCCAATTTTCTATCGTTTTTTTTCAACCCGCCGAAATTTCTCTTCTTTACTACTTACAATGTCCTCCCGCCGCGTCTGTCTGTACCTATGTCTGTCTGTCGACTGTCGCGTACACGCGATGGACACAAAAACTACCGAACAGAATTTCATACGGTATTTATTTACCAATGGATGAAGAGAAAGGGAGATCAAGAGGAAGGTTTTTTTTTTTTTGAGAGATTGCTGATTGCCTCAAACGGCATTTTCAGCGTCACCGGGCTTTTTTGGGGGCGGCGAGGTACGTAAAGGGTACCTCAAGCCGTGTTGAAACGAATCACCTTCGGAGGTTTTCTAGAGGGAACGGCATCGCACACTTAAAAGTGCACGTCCCTGTGCCCTACTAGATTCTCCGAAGGGTTCGGATCGGATCGGAAAAGGAAAGTTTGTCTAGTTTGGAATAAGATAGTGTTGATACATTTCGGCGGGCTCGATGTTAATAAGCTTCTTACATAATCTTTAACCCTTTTCGCTAATGAACCTTTCCAAAGGACTTTTCTAAAGTGTAGGTAGAACTAGACATTATTACTGCGAATTGTCGTTCCGTCAGATACTCCGAAGCGTTTGTCTTCCGACTATCGAGAGCAAAAAAAACCAAGGCGCCTTTAAACTTCAGCTCAGTTATAAAAACCGTACCTATCATTGGAAGGAAGCGGGCCAAACTTGGTTTCTGCTGGCATTTATAAAGCTAAAGCCTTTCTCTTTTACTAATAGCCTTTTTATTATTTTTACAGCAATACATTTAAATTTAATAAGAGCTCTTCAATTATGCATTTCTACTTCCCGACGCCCGTTTACGTGAAACAGAAGCAAGAGACAGTTATGTCTCTCATCAGTTTGGCATGTAAGATGTTTTAATAGTATACCTACCTAACTAATTTATTATTTTTCTTTCTACTAGTGTACTATTACTTCTTTAATTTTCCTCTCAGTTGTCCTATACCTCAAAGGTTGTCTGGAAAAGATCGCTTAACCTTTTTACCGCCAACAACTTCTATAGAAGTTCGAGATTTTCGTGCCGTCCACGCCAGCACTTCTATAGAAGTTCTTCTTTGTACCTACTTTATTAAAATACATTTATACGTTGGCGTACAGCGGGACATCGCGTGCAGGATAGTTGGGCGGTGAAAAGGTTAAGGGATAAGACCGCCTTTGCTTACCCCTGCATAAAAATTTTCATTGTCTGTTCTGTGTGTGTGTGTGTGCAATAAGAGTGTTATCTAAAATAGTCACAATGCAAATCAAGCACAGAAGTATAGTATGATAATCGCTTACTTGAAAGTACCTACTGTAATAATTGTAATACACAATCTAAACCTGTACATGAGACAAACTGTCAAAATTCCTCAATAGAACTTTATTCTACTTTTATTTTATTATTTCTACTTTCATCTGAACTTTATGGCTATGATATATGGTTGATCATTTACTGAACAAATTATACAAACATGAATAGTCTGATGGTACAGGCGTCTTTAAACATCGTCATCATTTTATGTCCACTGGGGCACGAGCCTTCCCTATGGATGGATAGGGAGAACGGGCCATAAACCACCACGCGGGCCCAGTGCGGATTAGTGGTTGTTAACGACTGCTAATGCAGCCGGGACCAACGGCTTTACGTGCCTTCCGAAGCACGGAGGAGCTCAAGATGAAACACTTTTGGCCACCCAAGTCTCCCATCGGCCTTTGCAAAAGTTGCTTAACCTCAGCACTCACAGACCGGGCGCGTTGACCACTGCGCCATCGAGCTCCTCGTCTGTACATCAACATCATGTTGCAGCTAACTTGGGCGGCGTGTTCGGACTCTGCATTGGCTGCAGTGCCATCAGCGTGGTGGAATTTCTGTTCTACGTGCAAACAGCCATCCGGAACTATTGCCGTGGGCGGTTCAAGCGCCATCACGGCATAGTCGCACCCACGAAGCAAAGTCGCACCATTGAACTGAGTGATACTTCGAAGTTTTAATTTATAAATTAATTAAGATTTGTCAACATTTTAACACATTATTAGATCATGAGCTTAGAACTAAATGCATTTAAGAATTTTAGGTAAATACCACTTGCGAATCTTGTGATATGTAAAAAGGAAACGCTTAATTTAAAATAAAAAGGAAATATTTATAAAATACAGTGAAAAAATTAAACGCCTACCCGACCCAGCCAAGAATCGAACCTGGATCTTTCGCAATCTGGGCGGCTACACTGACCGCTATGCTACCGGGAAGGCTGACGTAAGCGCTGAATTTTGTCACTGCTTTTTAACCTTTTTACCACCAACAACTTCTATAGAAGTTCGAGATTTTCGTGCCGTCCACGCCAGCACTTCTATAGAAGTTCTTCTTTGTACCTACTTTATTAAAATACATACGTTGGCGTACAGCGGCACAGTGCGCCATCTATCCAACGGTTATTGCAACTGATGGCTATGCAGATTCATCTTTGCAGATGAAATACCACTTTATTTATTTTAGTTTCAGTGCAGCAATTAGCACTTGAAAATATAAACAGGAAAATAAAAAGGAAAAGCAATTACTATGTGGTTGTTGTTTTATTACTTACTAGCGGCCCGTCTCGGCTTCGCACGGGTGGACATTTCTTTTTTATTATAGCCTATGTTACTCAGCGCTAATGTAAGCATTCTAATGGTGAAAGAATTTTTTAAATCGGTCCAGTAGTTTTTGAATTTATTCGTTGCAAACGTACAAAAATACAAAGCTTTCCTCTTTATAATATTAGTATGATTAATCTAAGCAACACAAGTTCCCATAATATGTCAGCTTGTATGTTGTTATACAGTAATACTTAATACAGTAAATTACTGTATGTGGCATATTTAAATAGTTTTTGTGAGGAAATAAAATAAAAAACCCAAATCCAGGTGTATGTAACAATTTTATATTTCTGATTTACATATAATTTTCACTATATTATCTGGCGATAATCTCTCCAATAGGTGTATCAAATATATTGCTTTGCTATTAACTCTCTTGAAAAAATACAAAAGTATTCTACATTTGCGTTACGAAAAAACTTTCTAGAAAAAATTACATCTCTCTTAAATACCTAGATGTTCATATTATGCGTTGAATAATATTTCGTTATACAAGAATTGTAGTCTTTATAAATATGCGTTTGCAATGTACCACGCACTGATGAACTAATATATTGAATGTCGATAAATATGTCATTGTATACTAAATAAATAGTCATCGATCTCGCCGCATCAATCAATAATACTTCGATTTAGAAGGACAGCTACAACTAAACCTATAATAACGACATAAAATCAATATTTGGCTTAGATTTTAATTAAATCTACAATAAAGCACATAAAGTAATAATTTGGTCTAAGTTATGAATATTATAATTAATTGTTAAGTGCCTCTTAATCTAATTATTGCCTTAAAACTAATATAATAATTTTATTCCAGTGGTTTCCATCAGTATTAAGACTTTATAACTCATGCCAAATGAAATTCCTAACTTATAAAAGTACAAATATAAAATTCAACATTCACCACCTACCAATCTCATATCGATGGCGTCTGTTAATCGTTAAAACATTATGGACATTGAAGCGATTCATTTAAGTATTTAAAAATAATAATTACAATATGGTTGGATAACTCCAACATAGCAGAGACACCACCAATATATTGACTACGAAGGCATGAATTAACATTTCCAAAATACTTATAAAATGGACGCGGTTGCGGCGCCTCACTGGACGTATCACAAAGGTCGCTTATCTTACAACGCTACACTACCAGTACTTAACCTTGGAACGGTAAAACGTCACATCAACATTGAGCTAACTTACATTCAATATATTAATTATATACCTTTAAGTAATATTGCTGTTAGTTTACGGTTAACATAATATACCATTATTGTATTCCTGAGAGTAGATAAGACGATGGCACTAGTTTATTATGACAAGATTTCGTCGAGCATCTGGAATTGTACCGGTTTGCCTCGCTGTTGCTCTTGTGATACCTCCATGGTAATTAACAACAATTATCTTGTTAAGTAACTGTACACAAACCAAAAAGGTTTTATTAATAATTTATAAGGACATAGTACATAGTATGAGCGTTCGAGAAATGTTCACAAGAGCAACAGTTTGACTAGCCGAATAGTGCCGAAACGCGTTCACGATAAGACAGAGATCTAGCAACTAACATTAAACGCACCAACAGTCTAGCCTCGCTAGATTAAGCACGAATCGAAATTAAATCCCTGAAATGCTTCCAAATAAAACTCTGTTTTATTTTTACATCACAATCATTATTTCTGCAGCAGTATAAAAATTCTATATAAAAAAATATTCTCATTATAATAAACAGCTCACAAATTGACTCCGTACCTCGGCGACGCTAGGCCGATATATTAATTTATGATCCTACGATATAAATACAAAGCACATAGTGAGCAACGAGTTACCTATACAATAGTTCCTCAATAAATAAAAAAGAAGACACGGCCGATAGGTCGGCCACAAGGCAGACGGAAAGAGAAGAAACGTCAGCACGGGTCGACAGGCGTCGTCAAAATCCACTGAAGAAGAGAAAAGTACTAGAGAATGCGATAATTTCTAGAGATATAAAAAATATACTCTACGCCAACGTAATAACGTCCATTTTCCATTGTCAAGTTCAGACGATTTTGACGCTATCCACGCGTCCAGTACCAAAATACGGGTTCCGTATAAATATATCTCAACACGAACTAGGTTCGCGGGCGCCGCCGCGTCTCACGCCGCGCCCAAGGCACACACTGAAGCGAACTCCACTCGAATATCCCATCAGCTTTACAATCTTCAGCGATGGCATTAAAGCCGTCTGCAAGCGACGACGAATACAAACAGTTTGAGTTTCGTCTATAATAAACTATTTGTTTATTTAGTGACTGTTAGTAAAAAGAAGTATTTTTATATTTTTGTTGTTTTTATTGACTTCGCTTGCAAACTGCCTTAAAACGAACGAGGTGTCAGAGACTTAGGGAATGATAGGGCCGCCATTTTCAATGAGTAAATGTTCTTTTGTCTTACCTGTGTGAAAAAAGGTCCACAGTCGGAGTTTCTTATCGTAAGTATTGGTTTCAGCCCTAATCTTAAAAGTCTCATACACTCACAAGCTAATAATAGCATACACATCATTATGAGAAGATAGGACAGTTGAAATCTTTTTTTGTAGATGTCGTCACTACAATAACGCAATTATCGATATCATCGAACCATCCTACATCTGAACATAACAGTGTGCGCTACCTTACAATGACAAGTCCTACAACGCCTTAACGAACATTTCTAGCGCGGTGTGGGCGTGGGCGTGGGCGTGGGCGTGGGCGTGCCCTCAGAGACTCACCAGGCTGGCGTGGTCGGGCGCGGCGCGCGGGTGCGGGTGCACGGGCGTGAGGCCGGTGCCACCCTCCATGAGGCTGTCGAAGTTGAACGGGATGCCGTTGCTGGGAGTGCTGATCTCTATGTCGGTGCCTGGTACGTTGTTGTTCGTTGTCGCGGTTAGTTGTTTGATTTTGTGCGACTGTCGAGGAGAGAGATATAGATGTTAGATTTGTGGGGACACAATACATTGTCAGTGGCTGAATTGCAAAGGCGTACAGCCACGTACGCCATCGCCAGTCGTTCCCTGCCTGTCGCGCTAAGAGTACACTCGCAACCAAGTCTTTCCCAGACGCGCGCCATATTTAACCTATAAGATCACGTCTAGATATATACTTTACGAGATATTTTTTTAACTTTCCCATACAAACCATGCTCGGCTGCTCGGTCAATAGAGGCTATAGTATTAGTAGTTTATAGTATAGAAAAGTTAAAAAAATATCTCGTTTTTTGACCTATGTCTCTCCAAAACCAATAAAAAATAACGGTGTATAGTGTATGTAAGTGAAACTATGGACTTCTTGGCGGGAAAGTGAAGAGTCATGTCTGCGGTTTTGTTTTATTTTCTAAAATTAAAATTAAAAATGTCGAATATTAATGTGAAATAATGGTGGATTATTAACCGTTAAGTGTTCGTGAGTGTGCATGAGTGTTGGCAAATAAAACAAAACAGTGCAACGTCACTTTTCAAAATCTCTCAAGAATTCCGCGTGAGGACTTAGTTACCGAGATACTCTAGAGGTTGGAGGGTCTATCATTCCTCACTTCTCATTTCTATTATCATTCATCATCATCATACTGGAAGGAAATATTGTTTATTTATGTATTACTTGTAAGAAAAATTACTTTGACACTGGCTTAATGTGCTAATTGCACGAAGCCATCCACTAAAAGAAAAAAAAGTGAAACTATGGTTGTACACACCTGCTGCGGGTTGGGCTGCGCGGGCACGTGCAGGAAGGTGGGGCGGGCGGCGCGGGCGGGCGGCGTGTCCAGCGCCGCGCCCCGCCCGCCCGCCACTATGGGGCTCGCCGCCGATATCATCATCCTGGAGAAGAACAAGAAGTAAGTATGGGTACGCGATACATAACTAAGTATCGGTCACATCTAAATATTTGGCATTCAAAATGGTAATGGTTGTTGATTATGTCTAATGTCAAAACGATTTTTTTTTTATAGAAATTGTATGGGAATGGCAAACTATGGTTACACTATTTTGTTCCGTCAATTGAGTGTATAATTAATAACGTTTTAGATTACAGAAATTCATGCTTAACCCATCGTTGGCCGAGCGCTTGCATGTAAGCGCCAAACAATTAAAATTCTATCGTGTCTGGTATTTACGCCAACGATGGGTTAAGTCAAATACAAAATAGGTTAATGTTTTTGAGAACTGTTACGGGATTTAATTTATACGTTTAATTTTCTGAAATTAATTATGGTTGTCTACATACAAATTCAAAAATTTTCAGAAAGTGGCGAATAAGAAACCTTTTAAATTGAACCTTAATAACTCTGAATAAGATTGAAAACTAACGAAAAGAAGAAATTAAATAATTATGGTACAACGCTACATCTAAATTAAATCAAATAAAGCCCTTCGTCTGACACAGATGAATAAGAAACGTTTTTAAATTGAACCTTATTGACTGTAAATAAGGTTGAAAAACATTGAATAATACAACTTGCTAGGGCAGGTGCTGAGTGTGAATTCAAGTCAACTAATTCGTGAAGTGAAGCATCTTTACTAAGGAATAGTTGGTTTTACATGTTCATCACTAGGTGAAGCAGCTTCGAATAGTGAAAAAATAATAATTACTAGCATATGCAACTTGTTCGAATAGTGAAAAAAATACTAATTACGCTAAAGTATCGTGTTCTGTGTACATGGCGGTTGAGAAGGCCATAACCACGACGCCCAGCATCGAGTCGATTTAGTAATATTTGGTTTCTATATGTTACACTTTTTTTCTAAATCAATGTCCGTATGCGGCAACGCGGTGCGTCAATGCTGACGCAAACGTTTCGTATTCTGATTAACTTTACAATTATCAAGATCATTGTTCATTTATCAAGGCATTATCACTACATCGCTGTCTAATAGGCACTTCAATGACAATTAATACACAGATTACAATTTAACTCCAAAATCGATTAACTCACTTTTTTTCTGACAACGGCGTGGTGAATATGTCGCTGTCCAAGCCCAGGTCTATCGGGTCGACCGTCGGCTCGACCGCTTCCACCTTCACTCTAACTCCATCTTCAGGAAGCTCGGGGTATTCGTAGGAGAAGGGCTTCACGTCGGGCGGGCTTGGCGGCCTCTTGGCTAGCCGGCACGAGCCCAAATGGTGTTGCAACACTGACTGTAGGTGGTCACGATCAGAACTGAGCCGGCGCAGCTCATCTTCAAGCGCCCGTTTCTTCTCCTCAAGCTTGTCCGTTTCGTCTTGCAGCTCGTTGGTGTGGTCTAGCCTGCGCTTGCGGCATCGCGCCGCCGCCATCTTGTTCCGTTCGCGCCGCACTTTCCTCCGCTCTTCCTCCTCTGGGGATATGTCTTGGGGGGCTTTGGTGGGCCGCCGGCCGCCCATGTTCCGGCGTTTGGGCGCGGGCAGGCCAGGGCTGCTGCTGCTGTCGCCGCTGGAGAGCGGGCCCGGCGACACGTGCAGCGCCGTCGTCGGGCCCGATTCGCAGTACCCCACCGGATTCAGGATGCCTGGAAGCGAAATGTTAATAAATCAATGTGGGAAATCTAAGTTAATTAATAACATTGGGCATGTAAAACGCTGCAGGTTTTCAGTAAGTGTATATGATAGATTTTCGTATCTACTGAGACAGGAAAAGATACGGCCCAGAAAATAAGATGTTTGAAATAGAAATAGAAAAAAAAATATTTGGTACAATTAAACATACACATTCAAAACACAGGAATACCACTTTTGCATATACCAAATTGGTTTCCGCTTAGCATATGTCCTGGTTTCCTCCTATTCCACAACGGGAATTTGCTTGGCCACTCAATGGTATGGTATAATAACGTGCTAAGATTTTTGTAGCATTATACATTTTGCAACCAACCTATAAATAGTAATTTGCACCATAATTAAGATTCAAAAACAACTGATTCGAGAGAAACTTTAAACTCATCACAAGTAAATTCAATAGGGCTGACCCACGCGTTAGTGCCTTTATATGGACTCATACAATAAATGTAGCCACTTTCTAACTTAATTGCTTTATTCATTCATTTTCTATATGTTATGCTTCTTATACATAAAGCTGTATTAGTGTATAAATTCCAAAAAGAAAGAGACAAAACACTTTTAAAACTAGAATACGTTAAGACTTTTGAGAAATTGTATAAGTGAGACTGGCTGACCATTAAAACCTATTAAAACACACAAAAACAGAACTTTACAATCACGTATATACGCATCACGCAACTTTACAAATGATCGTGATACAAGACCATATTATCTGGTTCTCATGACAATACCTTATCTATTGATAAGGTGTCCATTTAGAAATCGATATTCCGTAACCGTTGTTAGCATTGACTTATAGTTTTTAGTAACTATTTGAATAGGTCTGCTAGTAAGTTTTATTTGGAAATAGTGTTTTTCATATACTTATGTGAATTATTATTATTATTATCTCTCTATTTATTTTTTTACATATTAATTTACATTTTTAAATATTATCTAAAAAACAAAACAAACATTTAAAAATATAAAAAATAGGGGTCTACCGGCATCGGGACCAGGGTCCAAACTACCGGTGATTAGGGCTCCAGAGACAGGAACCTCCTCACAATGCGTGCCGTATCGAGGAGAACTGCCTTCTGAATCAGGCCCTTGATCCAGCCGCCTAACGAGAGCCTCATGAGATGTTGATCGAGGCTCTTGGCCATCAGGCCGTTGGCCGTAACAACAATCGGCACGATGACAGCCGAGTCCACATTCCACATGTTGACAACCTCATGTGCTAAGTCGAGATATTTGATTTGTTTCTCTTTCTCAGCTTTCACGAGGTTCTCGTCATGGGGAATGGTGATATCGACAATCATCGTGCGGCGCGCTAATCGATCTATCACCACAATGTCTGGCTTATTAGCTACAATAGTCCTGTCGGTGATGATAGATCGATCCCAGTACAACGTGACATGATCATTTTCGAGAACTGGGTCGGGCACATACTTGTAGTACGGTACCTCAGAATCCACAAGTTTGTATTTCAAAGCAAGTTGCTGGTGTATAATCCTGGCCACTTGATTATGCCTGTGCAAGTACTCGCCGTTAGCCAGACGAGAACAGCCAGAAATAATATGTCTGATAGACTCACCCGGACGGTGACATGCCCGACATATGTCAACCGTCCCGTCCTTCATAATAAATTTCCGGTAGTTATTCGTTAGCATAACTTCGTCCATAATTGCACAGACAAAACCTTCAGTTTCCCCGAAAAGGTCACCGAAACGCAGCCAGGATACGGACGCTAAAAAGTCTACATCGGGTCCGTGGAGGGCCCGATAAAAGCGCCCGTGGAGCTCCTTGCCTTGCCATACCTCCCTGCGGTCATTGGCACTAAGTACTACGGGTTTGTGCCAGTTCTCTTTAGCCAAGGACAGCGGGGTGAGTCCCTTGTCCACTGATACCACATCTCGGTGCATACCCACATCGGCTTTTAGGAAATATTCCCTGAGACTGCACACCTCACGGTTGTGGAGGGTCTTAGCATTTAAAAAACCTCGACCCCCGCACTTCCGCGGGATGTACAGCCTCATTACCGACGATCGTGGGTGATGCATCCGATTTGCGGTCAGCAATGTACGGACTCGCCTATCCAGAGCATCCAGTTCTGTCTGAGTCCACTTGAGTACGCCGAAGGAGTACATCAGGACTGGCATGACCCAACCGTTGAAGGCGCGCACATATTATTATTATTATTATTATTATTATGAGAAATAAACGTTCTTAGACCTGAAATAAATTATGTCTTGATTTGTTATTATAATGCCATTGAGCCAATGAGCGTTCTTCAACTATGAGTCCTTCCTGGATGGACCAACGTCTTCTGAAATACGTAGGAACTTGTGTTGTGAATATTGTGATATATTTTTAATTTTATATTTTTTGTGGAATATACACAACAAAAAGAAACATAACTCAACTGAACTTAAAAAAAAAACAAAAAAATAGCAAATTAAAAACTAAATACCTATAAATAAAAGATGTCCTCCAACTGTGGGCTCATGGGAACGGTCCCAAGAATGCTGGCAACATTGCCCCTCTGGATTGCCAAGCTAATACGCTGGCAAAGGTAGCTGCCAGACTTCTTGTAACCGGAGGCCTCAAGCAGGCGAGCACTTGACTCTTTAACAAGCTGCCTTGCCTCCGGCCCGCATGGACCCATTGTTTCCACCGCAAACGGAACAAATAAATAATTACGACCCAGGTTCGCGTATAATTTGGCAAAAGCTGTACAGTTTCTTGCGCCCGTTCTTCTGCACAGCCAAAAACCGTCTTGAACGGGTGGTAGGTTAAATATTTTGAGATGATTCAAAAAAGCTCTTTCTAATAAGTTTACTTGTTACAAAAACACAAATGTTGAAAAAATTTCCACGAGCAGGATTTGGACCTGCACCCTTCTTACTTAAGTTACGTTACGTACGTTCTTCTTCTTTAAGTTTATTTGTATTCCAATGACACTGACCGTAATTGTTGGCGTGCGTGACCGCGGGGGGCACGAACCCTGCGTGGTTGGGCTCGCTGCGGCAGTTGCTGAGCTCGATGTAGGTCTGCTCAAAGCTGCGCAGCTGGGTGGGCGTAATGGTGGCCGTGGTGCGAGTGGGGACCCCCGACTGGAGGCCCTCGAGGTTTGCCAGCTGGAAACAAAAGAGAGAGACAGGTGTTATTTTTTTTCTGATGGGACAATGTAGCGGGAAACGTGAGTGAAGGCTTCACGACTCCGCTTGTAAGGATATAAGATCAAGTATGTGTTGTTAAGGGTACGAGCTACTTTATAGAAAGCGATCACTGAAAATGAGCAGGCTGCGCCGAAATTGAATTAATAAAAAATCCAAAATGGTTTTGTATTCGTATTACGAGATTTACGAGTAATCCAAAGATGTTTTAATGGTATTAAAAAAGTCCCTGCTCCCAGATATTCAGTAAGGTTAAACGTATCAAGCAAGTATAAAGTCGTATGAAACCAGTTATCTACTAGGAACTACTTAAGCGGAGGTAAACTATTTACTATAAGGGTTATACAACCTTATTTTTAGTTTATACGAATACCGAAACACGGGTCAAATATTTTCATGTAAAGAATCATTACAAAAAAAATTAAAATAATATCTTGAAAACTCTCGAAGTTACAAGCTTTTTGTGCTGCCCCGTTGTGTGTTTTTAGTAGAGAATAATTTATTTGAGATTTTGTAAATATTATTTGGTCAAAATGTAACATGGTATAAAATATATTGAAATCGATTCTATTACTGATTCTGAACAAACAGTTTTCAGGTTTCGTATAAACTAAAAATAACATTGTATATACTTGGACCCCCAATGTAACCACAGTGCCATAGAACAATTGAATTTCTATTGTGTCTGGTTTAAGAACAACTTTAAGTCGTTAAGAATCTGTTAATTTCTATGAAATGTCAGAAATAATGCCATGCGTTGCCTATCATTAATGTAAGTAGGTTTTTCATTTATGAGACGTTAATTGCATTAATAATTATAATGGTAAAGCTCTATTTATTCAAGTTATATCGCTAAATAACAAAATAAGCCAGCTCAAATAGTTAAGTCAAATATTATTCCGCAGTAATGCATTGCAACACTGGAATGGTTACATTATAATATTTATTTTGAACTTTTATACGATGTTTGTTTGTTTTTCGTCCGACAGCGATTGCTTCCACATTCCAATCGATATTTATCAGCACAATATTTGCATAACGTAAGTAAAAACAATGATAACATTCAAATAATTATTGTTTTTACGTAGATTTGTAACTTCGTTCGACACTAAATCATACTTATTTTGACTGTCACTCAACATATTATTTCCATAATATATATCAGTCTCTCTGCGATCGCAACACATGAAATAAATAAACTTTATTTATTTATTTATTTCATGTGTAAACAAAAACATACAAAACATATAAATAAACTTTATTTATTTATTTATTTAAAAATGTACAACTACAGAATACAATAATTCCAAATCTTTTCAATAATTGGTAGTGACTATTAAATTACAAAATAATAAATTTAATTTTAATTTTTAATTACGTTTTACATTAAAATTGCATTCTGATAAAAGTTGTAAATGAATATAATATTTTATTTGTTTTAGATAAGATGATCCATTTTGTAAGAAACAATTTAACTCAAGACACATAGTCTTCTACAGTTAATTAAACGCGCGTAAATATGAATAAAAAATTTCATTTTAATGTGAACTAGTGGACGCCCAGTGGTCGAAATTCGACCGTAATTTTATTAAGGCTGCACGGATAGTATCGTAAGCAATGAAAAATCAGAAAGATAGATTGTGAGTTTGGATTGGCATTGAAAGATTTCGGCCGCTCCTCTTCCATTTTTGAAATTTTTGAAAAGAGTACATAATTATGCGTGTGTGTCAAATACATGGTAGTGTGTGTAATGTTTGTTTTATTGATTTAATGTATATTTTATGCATAATAAAAAAATATATTAACATTCTGTACTCCTTCTCTATATAAACTATAAGGGTGCGAAATTTCATACTCCTTCGTCCGCGCAATTTTCGTAAAAAGGGGTACAAAGTTTTTGCTTCACGCATTAATATATAGATTTCGCGTACACTTTGGTATGTTTTGTCTGTTATTTCAAAGCAACCTGCCGCATGCCGAAGCCAGAGTTTAAATTCAGTAATATGGGTAAAGTACTACGTTAAGCCAACAAACATCCAGGCAGTTGAAAGCAAACCTATAAATCAGTCGTACTGAGTCGATCTCAATAATAAACAAAACAACACTCAACATTACGTTACTCATGGTGCCTAATTAGTTTAGTAAAGGATAAAATTAGAAACATAGTCATTGGAGTCATAAATGATATATAGAACCTAAGCACTTCGGGCGGATAAATTAGATTATAAATTTTGAATTTTGACCACTACTAATTGCCATTTCGTTGCAAACATCTTATTCTTCTAGTATGTTATGCATGGACATACCAAAACTCTACATTTCAGAAGAAACTCGAAAAAAGTTCCGTTTGATGAGAAATTGAATCAAGAAGTTGCGAAGGAACGATTAGCAAATAGTAGTGGATAGATACATTGTGGTGCAGTGTGTGAGTGGGTGGTATACCTGGTGGCACCACAGCTCCGTGGCGAGAATGTTGGCGATCTCCAGCGGATCGATGTTCTGCATCTTGGTGGTGCTAACTCAACCACGTTTATAATTAGACGCTTACTCTATTGTGTTGCGCTTTTTGCGAGGCGCAACCTTCGTGCGGTTCGTGTTTGTTAGTCGGTTTATTCGTTAAAATCCGCCCTCGCTATACAGTGTTAACTGTCGATCCGTCAATAATTGCGTGTAAACTGTTATGTGGGGTGGTTCGGGGCGGATCGGCTGGTCGTTCGCGACGTGACGTCGTCGTGCGCGGGAGTGCGGGTCGTTCGTTCGTTGCGCGCGTACGGCGGCCGGCCGCGGCGGATCGCGCGCTACTGCGCCGCCGCGCCCGCCTCTCTCGCCCGAAATCTTCGCCCACGAGCGACTCCGAATCATTTATTAATAGAATACTCCTCTAACTCCGGAAATATTTCGCGTCATTTCGCATCGCACGCTGCGCCCGCTAGTTATCTGAGGTAATGGGCGACAGCGCCTATCGGAAAACAAAGCCTCGCGACGCCGTCTATCTGACAGAGCGACAGCTGTCGGCACCGCATACGTTACAAACGATTCTAAAAGGATACCACGTAGAGGCGAACAAGTAGAAAGAAAGAACATTAAAAAGTAAAGTGTGTTCCAATGGAAACTTTAAATACGTTCCACAGTAATCATAATCAGCTACTTAACGGCGGCGACGAACGGCGTCATTATTTTTGTCTAGAAGCACTTAAGTCGTGTTAATGATGTCGTGAGTGGAAATGGTGGCGGTGGGCGGGAGGCTCGGCGGACCTTGCGGCAAGGTCGCCGCGGCCCGTGGGCGCCGTTGATGCCCCTCTCAATACGACCTTATTTGGTATTGTTTAATAAGTAATACATAGCACAGTATTAAAACCATAACCGGTGTGGAGGAAATTGGGATGAACAACAACAAAACGTGATTATGAAGCGGCAACTATTATGATATGATTGACAGTTCCTTAGTGTTGCTTTAAATGGCTGCCAAGAAAACTGATACTAAAGAATCTTTATTGAATCGAGATGCATTAAACGCCAACAGAAGTGTACCTACACCATGTGAGATGGTGCAAGAGGAAATTGTGGCGAGTTAGTTTTCGTAGAAGTGTAAAATTACGATGATCGAGACAATTCGTCGGGCGCGCGGGGACAAAGGCTGCTCCGGAAGGCCGGTCAATTACCACAATTGCTCAAATGAAATTCGTCTCGATGCGCGCGCGCAGCGGCTTCGTTAATTGGTCACGGTGCTTACCTAGCAATTAGCTGAACTTTATGTGTTTATCTTGCACTCGTTATTAGCGATCATAAGCTTTCGGTTGCATTTTACAGGTTCGAGTCGGACGATGCTGCAGCAGTGATTTAGAGAGTTCATTTACAATAGAAGTACAATATCTAGAACCCAAAACGTGTTGTTGGTATTTATATCTAGAGCATCGGTGCAATGTTTGGTTATGGAATAACTTTATTAATTCCTAATTAAAATACAGTTAATACTTAGGCATTAATTCTAAATAATGTATGTAGAAGATAAGGAAAAGGGTATCATTCTGATGCACTTAAAATAATTAATAATAAATAAAAAGTCAGCCTCGGATATTGTTACGAATGGGATTGATAGTGCAATAAATATTTTCGATTATTTTTTTTATTCATTTTTGCGTAAGACTTGTCATTGTGGAGATCGTTGGGGGAGGCCTTTTTCCTGCAATAATCAATACAATTTGTTCTGATTTCCTGTACAGTAGACTTTTAATTGAAGAGAGTTTTTATTATGTTCAAGTAGGCTGTGTTCACATCAAGAAGTCCCAAGGCTTCTCCTATACCCACTAATAATGAGCACAATCAGTTTTATGAACCAAAAAAATATATACATACTTAAAGAGTTGTTGTAACATCAGAGTAGCTTTATTTAGCAACATGTTCGGTATCGAGAGGTAAGGTAATGCGCCTGCTGGTACAACATCAGCATGAAGGCGCGTGGTAGGACGCCGTGAGATCACCACTATATCTAGTTGTGACATGGCTGTTACCGGCGAGCTGTATGATGGATACACTTTTTGTTGACATTTAGGATTATATCGTGACCTCTTTAGTACGGTAATAGATAGGTATGAATAATATAGCTGTACAAACAAAGTGCTTTTATGTAATTGGTATGGGAAAGCGGGCTCAGTGGTTTTACTGTCTCCAATGATTTTTAACTACTTTTTCCAAGCGAATGGTTTTGGTAAAATCAATAAAAAAGTTGGTTTTAGGAAGCTGTTCATTGGTGTTATTTGTACAGTCAACAGCAAAAGTAGATGTTGTTTACTAGATTTCAAAATTAAGTTTCGATAGTGTAAATCGGTATTTTCTATTTAACTACAGTCAAAGTCTGCAGGTAGACACTCGAAGGTTTTTCGATATGCGTTTAAAAAGTTATGATTTTATATTTTGAAACTTGACCAATCATCAGTTACCTTTGCTGTTGACTGTACTATTAATGTTTTGAAATCAAATGTTGAGTGTTCTTACAAAGAATTATATAAAATAATTATAGAAAATATGTATACATATGTGTATGTTAAATAAATTGCACTGCAGTTTAATTCCTTATTGTTTCATTTAAGATATCTAAGTAAACTCATATTTTGAACACATTTAAAACTTGCTCTTTTCGCGCTTCTTTGCAAAAAGCTTTTAATGAGAAAAAAACAAATTCTATATAAACCTTTTTGGTGTTGACAACATCACTATTTGTAAAACACTATCCAAAAATATTCAATTTAAAGTAAATGATATGATATATACAAACGGTATGATAACTTTTCACCCATACTTATGGGTTTAAAGTTACCTACTTACTTGTAACAAGTCTACTTGTTTTACCTACTTGTCACAAAGTAACAAGTTGGTAGGTACCTATTTCCATGTTGCTGATAATGCTTTTAAAATTATCGCTAATCCAGTTATGTTATTGCTTGTACGGTCGGCCGCGGAAGTAGCTGACCGCTTTAGTAGGTACCATGTCATAATAACTTTGCTAGTATTTGACAAGTGCCTGTTAGGTACATTATTTAGTTCATGAAGCTGTAGATATTTAGTTACTGTGACAAAGTAGGAACTAATGTGTTTAGCGACTTGTCCGTAGCTGACTGTACTGTAGGTAAGCCATATTTTTTTCATCTTTTTCGTACTGTTGCTGTTATTGCAAAAAATAATAAATAACAAAAAAACATATTTTAATAGAGTTTTATAGTTTATTTTTCACTTTTCAGTTATCAAATCCAGTTACATAATTATATAAAAATAAAATAGGTATTAAATTTTTAAAACAAAAAATAACTGTTAATAATATTTTTATACTACTGTATATATTTAAACTGTAGGTAGATGATCTGAGGTATGTAGCTTACATACGAGGATATGTTTAGTAAAATCATTACTATACATATTGCAAAGTTAATAGATATTGAATATTAAATGCTAATAATAAATATTCAATATTATTTGATAGTTCGGTAAAGTTTGTTGTATTCAAAATTGAAGTTTTCCTTATTGTTAATGGTTATATAGAATTATATACGGGACTGCACTAAAATGCGGGTAAGAAGGAACCAAACAGATTTCGCCAATATTTCCTGAAACCGCTTAGTGTCGCAGTTTCCAGTGTCCATCACGTTTATTTTTATCTTCGCGCGGAATATCAGAACGGCTCGCTTTCCGGGAACGATGCTCGATAATAAATATAACAACTGTTGCTTATTCATTATTTAAGTGCAAACTAACTGAACATTAATTGATTAATTTTCAATAATAAATCCATAAGTAGTTAGGAGGAAAAAGAGATAATTTATGAAGAGGAATACTCAACTTAAATGTAAGAAATCTCGGTTCAATGGTGGAGCCACGTTATTTTGGGACGAAGGAAGCATATTGTTTAGGACGACCCAGGTTTTTCTATGTGGGCCAAATCTCAGTGGGATAAACGAAGCATAAATCTAGACAACTGACATCAATCTAGCCCTAGCGTATGTTTGTAGCTCTGGACGGGTTTATATGACCATCATTAAAGTGTTACCCAGCAAATTGGTAGAAATCTTTAGCCCAATACATGGCAGCTTTTTTTTTGGGGAATTATAATTTAAGTGTCTCAAATAATCCACAATGCCAAGAATAGGGTTAAAAAAACACTAACTAAGATCTCAGTCACGCACGAGATCCAGCGTCATGCGACGCGGCAAGCGAATTACTAGTTCATTGCGCATTTTACCAAGGAAGTCGGAGAACGCAACGAGCAGAGAAATCGCGATCCGCCAATGGTCGTGGCATAAGCGATAATGATGTCTTATAGGATACATTTGTCACTTGGGTCTACCGTTAAACTTATAGATGAGCAATGGTCACCGTAGCCGAAAACGGCCAAGGAAGGATGATTATTATTATTATTATTAATGATGTCTACCGAAAACTGTAGTAAAACGTAAATGCGATGTCTGCCGAAAACTCTAGTACATAGAACGTAGCGCCTAGCGTGCGCGTTGGTTGATTGCGCGCGGGCACGTGGCGGGCACGTGGCGGGCGCGTGACGTAGGCGTGGCAGCGCCGGCAGGTGAAAATTTGAACAAATGCCCACCCATACTGCACACTTGGCGTTTCATGTATGGTTCATCACAGGAGCATGACATAAGAAGGGAATCTAAGGAATCAATGACAGGGGCTGAAAATATTAACTCAAGTTTTTTAAGGCGGTTACTATTTGGCCGCTTCCTATGGTCTTTGCCTTTAGTGCACACGGGTTTATGGGCGGCGTAAACTTGGTGCTTCTAAACTTTTACTACCACCAGGTAGGGACCAACCAATTTCTGAATATATATTCTAGGGAACTCTAGGAATTCCAGGTCTTCGTGGTACTTTATTAGATTCATTAGAGCTGGATGACGAGAGTGCAAAAAATCCGAGGGCGTCTATAAATGAGAAGATCAAGTTGATCAGACTTTAGACTTTAATAGAGATAAAGCTATTAAAAAACACAAATGTTGAAAAAAAATCCACGAGCAGGATTTGAACCTGCACCCTTCTAACATACCGGGTCAGGTGCTCTACCAATTGAGCTATCGTGGTTCTACCCGGTATGTCAGAAGAGTGCAGGTTCAAATCCTGCTCGTGGATTTTTTTTCAACATTTGTGTTTTTGTAATTTGTTCACAAAAAAATATGCGTTAAAAATTATATAAACAAAACAAAAACATTTTTATTCAGTCATACAATTCAAGCATGAGTATGAAATTAAACTGCAGATAGTATATTTCAAGTATTAACAAACTGTCACAATCACAATGATTGTGAGCCCCGGGTTTGATCACCAAACCTTTACCCTGAACTGTAAAGGCACTAGGCAACCGGTTTTTTAAGAGTTACATCATTTTAGAAAAGTTGCGTACTCAAGAACACACGTGTCGTTCTTGAGAAAACAACAAAACATAAAAATATTTCCGAGTACAGAAAATTAGAGTGAAGTCCAACAGCACTACCAAGCACGTTTAATAGTTACTGGGAAGCTCAAGAACGCCGTACTACTACTGTGGGAGTAGAGTAAGTTCCACTCCGCGCCTACTGCATACCTCACAGCAGCGGTTGCTCGAAAACTGACCTCAATTCCATGGAAATACGGAACTTATTCACGCCGCTAACGACGCCTGCCATAAAACACCATCAGCCTATAACCCTATCGAGTTTGGAGGCGTCCATCCTCCAAGCAGTTGTGTACGGAGCACATCCTCTCGAATGTGGTCGGTTGTGTGGGAGCTCATTAACGCAGCGCTAATTGCCCGCACTAATAGCGCTCGAGTTGTCGAGTAAGAAAATTCCTTGAACAGATTCTAAATGGAATAAAGATGTGTTTGTGTTGTATGTAACGCTTCACGTTGAAGTACTTTTCGTAGTTTCAAACCAAAGGTATATCAGAGGACATTAATAATCTCTTTCGATTTCACGTTGTTTCACACGCTGAGAGTTCATGTGTTTGATGCCAAGGTTTCGTTTATTACTAAACGTGAGAACCTGAAGAGAATCTTATAATTTATAGGACGTAACTAATTAAGAGTTGTTAATTAAAAAATCTGCTTGACAGTCAAAACAAGAATATGAACATCAAATGGTGTCCACTGGACATAACCCCCAGAGGAAGTTATATTTAGTCAAACGCAGTGCTGGAAATCGCAGTTAATCTGCTCCATGTTTATAGCGTAGAAGTATAAAAGCAACATATGCCATCGATGTACGGCGCCGACTGACTGTCGCGACATTGACCGCAACTGAGCGAATAATAAAATAAATCGACGGCTGGCACCACGCCAGGCGCCCTTCACTCCGCCTTTATTCCACGAACGAGGAGTGCTAATCCGCAACCATTGCCGCGCCGCACACTCCGAGCGAAAGTGAAACTCGGCCCACGCAGCAATGAATTGGGATTCGTTACATTTTGCAGACACACTGCATGTCTGCTGCAACCCGATCGATGCACTGTCGCTTTCGCGCTGCACCCTAATATCACCACCATGGGGAGTCGTAAGTTCGTGGACCTATAATACATGTACGTCTATGTAGAAAATTTCATTGGCATTGAAATGACTGCCGTCGGTACACCGGAGAGGGTCATTAACGCGGCCGATCGAGCGGAGCCAACCTTCGTTTTCACGAAAACTGTACCACCGCGCGGTTCTCGGAAAACCCGTGTGAGTCACGCTCGTTCTCTATCGCAGGTCACTACGAGCGTATATTTACATTCGTCGTCGGCTCAATTCAAAAACTCGATTACGTTGAATGATTCATATACTATGAATCAGCGCGCGACACTGGTAGATTTCACTCATGAATATTTGGCAGTTCATAGGAACTGCTGAAATTCTAATAGCTGCCTTAATGTCAAGCAGTCGTTACAACAAGTGGACATTTGTATTTACTTTACGTAAACAAACAGTATGTAATGTTTGATTGAAGGCCAACAACGAGGAAGCAATGAAAAACAGGAAAAACATAATAAAAAAGTGTGGAAACCTCAAGACTTGTGACAATCTCACATTTTTGTTGGTCCTTGCAATTGTTTTTGTTATCAAATAAAGATTTACGTTATAAAGCGATAAGCCTATCGCGTAAGCCACAAATAAGATGCGAAAAGGCGACGTATGGCGCCGAGCCTCAGTAGGCCGGAAATCGTCCGGAAATGGCGGGCATTCCGCGCGCCCGTCCCGTCGCTCGGTCGCCGCGGCCACACCGCAGACGCGTGCGAAAAAAACAAACGATACGCTTTTTATAAATGGACCAACAGTACACGCTTAAAAACCCAATCCACAGATTTGCCAGGAATACAAATTGACCACGAACCGGGTATGATTTTGTAACGTTCACCTTGCGTTGCGGTTTCGCAGCCAGCCTTGGGGGTGCACGTTTTTCCCCACGTTTATTAAAACTTATGGAAATTAAGTCCACAAATAAGGTCAGTGATAATTTATTTTGTAAATTATAAACGGTTATCTTTACTAAGAAGTGTTTGAAAACTATGTTATTGGTTGGTGGCGATAAGAAGCGCGCAGCTGCGCGTGAATGTGTTAGAACAAAGGGGTACAAGGTACTATCAATGCGTTTAATAGAACTGTACATTATTATCCATCTACGTGCTGTATTTGATTTTGAAATAACAAATCAAGCTAAAGTGCAGTACTTTGTTACCATGTTATTTAAAATCTATTTGCTGTTAAATTTAATAACTTTTTCTGTAAACTTTGTACAAGGTCTGTAGTCAAAAGAATACTGACTTGTTTGTCGTTTATTTGATATACCTATATCAAAAGTCAGTCGAAAATTGACAGCACAGCACAGTCATTAGCAGCATTATGATAAGTTTTCGAGACATTTAAGAGCACTACCCACTTATTTTTAATACCCTGAAGCATATTTCTAACGTAATCGTATACTAATATAAATAAAGAATATTTCGCCTAGTCATCTCATCACTTTTCGACCATCTCTAACATTTTACATATGTTCTTACGTGACTCATAAAGTAAAACACAACTGAGGAATATATATATTAAATTTTGATTACTCATTTTTTGGATTACATAACAGAATCTAGCTTTAGTTATTATTATTTTCATATTATTACATCTGTAAGCATATTTACAAAATACATGTCGTCATATACAGACTAAAGTGAATAGAAAGCTACCTAGTTAGATTCTTATTGTGATAGTTAGGTACGTACATAAGTTTTATTATTAGTAACTAACCCCTTTATTCATAAAAACTATTTAAGCATTATTTAAGTAGTTAAATATTGTTTTGTCAACGTCACACAAAAGTCATTTTGAATTTGAGAAAAAGAGACAAAACAATGATTAGCTAAAAAATGCTTAAATAGTTTTTATGAATAAGGGGGTTAAAGTATAACATGTCTTTCCTTTAATATCACAGAACAGTTAATTAATTATCTATTCCGTGTTTACCCAAATAGTTCGGCCAGGCGTTTGCGAGTTGTTGTAAATGAAACTCTAAAAGTATCACATTAGGGTATATCTATGTAATACTTTTCGGGCCTTTTATAAGCCCCGTCGCAGTATCTGGGTACTACAGCCTCAAAGTGAATTTTAATTGATTATGTTTGTTTTGTTTGTGATTTACTAATATTATATATGTTTCATGTACTTTTGCATGCAACCGTAGCTAGCTGAACCCATGTTCACGGGTACCCAGGTACCCTGTTTATGCTCAAATAAAATAATAAATAAATAATTTCAAGTGAAGTGAACAGACGAAGTTATTTTGGCAACCTTTTTTATACCGGGTTATATAATTATAATGTTCCCGTTGGCAACCGATAAACTTTCGTTTAGGTTTACATTATATTGACACTTTTGAAACTGTTTTCCGACTTGCTACACAATGCATTACATTATCCGTCGGGTCTCTGTTCCCCGACCGTCAATTCTGCGTTTTATTTTCGTTTTATTAGTGCTTAATTGCGTCGCCCACGCCGACAATCGACAAGTAAGAATATTAAAAACATTTTTAACACAGCTCTGGGCACAAAAAACAGCAGTAATTTATGGAGCACAAGAAGTGAGTCAAATTACTTTTAAAATAAGCTCAATTCAACTGTTCCATAAGAAGCATGATTTTTTTTTAAATTGTGCTACTGCTTTTAATAACAGACCCTAAATGAGGTTTGAAAGACTGAAATAGGTAATATGGTAAAACAAATGCGAGTAAACCGTTATAGTGTTTTAAACACATTAGTAGACAAGAGCAACTTGCACGGACAGTGTGAATCACTGCACACAAATAAATAGTACCATAGAGCACGTTTTCAGAACCACAAACTAAGTCCATCGACTTACGGCCTCTTTGTCGGAACTCGGAATGTATTACGCCGCAAAATACATAAGCAAACTAGCAAGCAGACGGACAAAGGCATTGTCTGGTAGCTGCTGTTAGGCGGCACTTATGCTAATTTCTTTTGAGGAACGCCATAACCTTCCTTAGCCGACGATACTTTATTACCTGCAATATCTCACTGAAAGACAAATACGGAGCCAATGAACCGATCACGCTGGTTAACATTATATTTTATGCATATAATTCTTGCGTAAAGTGCACACACATAACACAACACAGCGTCTTTTTATGTCTATTTTAACCTCATCTACGATTTTTTTTATAATACATTGTATTTTCAGGACATTCCCTATCCACAGATCACTAATAGATTACAATGTTATAATTTAAAAAAAATGCCAAATATGGCAATTTGCAATTTTAGTCTCGAAATTTATCGAATTTCAACTTTGTTACAGAGACAGGTGTCCGTCCACAAAGTGTTGTAAGACTCAGGTTTTTAGGTTTTTTCCACAGACAAAAGTGAAAACATAACCTACTTTCTCGGTAACAATAAACCTTAAAGAACACACTTCAGCGACTTATCTAGAGCAACAGTAAAGGCGGGTCGGCAATAAATTGTAGTTGAGGGCCAGCCGTAGCCGTTAGCCTGCGCGGGTGCGCGGGCGCAGTGGAGAGTGTAACATTATCAGCTGGGTGCGGAAGGCCCGCCGCCGCGACCCTGGCACCGCCTAGCACCCGAGATAAAGCCCAAAGAGCCGGCTTTAAACCGTTTGGTTTTTACGCGCTCAAGGAAAAATTGGTTAACGTGAATTCGTGTCTTCATAAAAACCTCATGCTATTTGTTAGCGTATAAAAAGGTTTTATTTAAACGAAGTATTTTTTTAAACATTTAATTTAAAAACGAGAAACGCTTGGCCTTTTTGTCACGATGATGGTAAGCGAGACGATAAGGCCGAAAGTGGTAACATACCTACTATGAACATGGATGTAACGGAACACGACAACGAATTTTAACATTGTTATTATGGCAACAGACAAGCGGTAGCTAGCCAGGCAAAACAAGTCCTACCACTAACCAAACCCTCAAAATCACAAACGGAGCTTAATATGTAGAAGCTATGCGGGCTAGGAATCGACCCAAGACCTTTAGATCTGAGATCGGAGGTCTTACCACTTGAGCACAGAAGCACAGTATTAATATGTAATAAGACTGACAGAAGCGATTAAATTACTATTTATTTAGTACCATCCAAATAAAACAAACGTAGGTAGGTAATATAAGTACCTTAATAAAATTATTTCATACGAAGACAATTTCTATCCATATCTTTTCTTTACATAAATCGCTACGCTTCACAAATTAAAGCAAGAGTAGGCGCAATATTGCATATTATGCAGCTGCACATAACATGATTAACGAACATCTGTATTATGTTATGTTTAAGGTCATAATTATTGCAACGAGCAATTTATTTAATTACAATTGTGATATCATTAACCTTGCATTGCCGATTTCAAAAGTCAAAGGGTTATTTCACAATAGTTGCACAGCTCAATGTTTGTAGACTTAGCAGAACTGCAGACACAGTAGTCAACAGGCTTTTATTTGGCATTAAATAACGTTAACGTAACGAGAATTTGTTTGGCAAAATTTTTACTCCTCTTATTTTTACCAGGAAGCGTTGTCTCGATGTCATTAGAAATCCTGTTTTTGTTAGCGTGATCGAATTGGGAATTAAACTCGCAATAGGCAATCTAGGCACTTAGATTCAAGTGCGATGTCCCAACCAATTAATACACGGCTTATCGTTACCCGATCATTAGTAGTGAACAATAGGAACAGGAATATTAATTCGAAGGAATTCGGTTAATATGCTCGTTAGCCTATGGTTCGGCCCACAATGGCATTTACAAGACACCCGGCCAAGCTTATCAGCGATAGATAATGGCCATCCGAATCGTCTGCCTACACCGGCAACATCGTTATCACATTACTGAGAAATCGTACACAAACACTTGCACTTATCGCGAATACCTATTTCACAAGCGGCGTACTAAAGAATTTCCAACGTGCCTGGAATAAACAGGCCACTACAGATAACTCTGTACAAATATGGGAAAGATATCCATTCTTCCTTGCTAGTATAGCACAACCCTTTAACATGTTTATGTATCAATAATATTGGCAATAAAGATATTGAATTTGAATTAGGACGCATTGTTCATGAGAAAAAACTGGTAGATAAAGTATGTTCCATAAAGCATATACGAGAAGAATGATGGGTCATACCTTGACAATGGAAAACTACAAAAGATTGTAATAAAATTAAAAAGACAAACTATTCAATAATAATAACAATACTACGGCTACTAAGATTAATGAACTTGATTTTATGTAGGTGTATCTTTATGACATGACAATAAGAACAGAACAACTAAACAAATTAGACATTGAAGAAATAATTATTGATTAAAGGTTTAGTACTGTGTTAAAATATTGACATGTCATCATTATAAACTTATCTCGATTTATTGACATTAATTTATAATTTCTTTTTAACAACGTGGAAGTAAGACGTTTTTTAAATACTGAAGTAACAATAATTGTTACGCATTCTCTGAATATCAGATAAGGTTTTTGAAAACGACAGATTTAAGAATATAAGAGTACGTTTAAAATTCTAAGCAATAAATGAGTTTTTACAGCTCATGTAACTTTGTCTACATAGGAGCATTGAGATAACCCTCTTTTACGATTCTCATCAAGCAACGAGGCGCATTTTAACGACACACAATGAATAATAAGCCCGCATAAAGTACAATTATTCACTTTTATACATAAAACTGAAGGGAGAATAATGGTTGAGCCTGTATGCTTCGCATTTTGAACAAACAGCATTGTTAACATTAAATAAAAGTACCTATTTGCAGAACTTCTCGTTTGTATGTTATAAAAACGTTAAATATTTGGTGTGTACTTTTTCAGTATTATATTGTATAAATAAAAGTGGACCTATCTTGCATCCCTGTGGGATCTTATTATTATTTGAAATATAAGCAATATTTGCACGCAGTGGTTATTGTTGTTTGTAAAAAAGATACTCTATTAACAGAAGTTAATTAGAATATACAAAAGTTAGGTTAAAAAGCGGAAATAAGTTCTTTCAAATTAAATAATAATAATAATACCTACTTTTGAAAATTTTGAAATCCGAAAATCCAATTATATATTTATAATTTTTAACGATAATAAAGTGATATTTCAACATTTATATTGTATTTATGAGGAACCGAGATAGAATGGGCCTCCAAAATTTTACGCTAACTCAACAAGTGTATTTGTATTATGATATACAAAATTTAAAGTAGGTATTTTTAGTTATCGTCAAGTACTTTGTACCTTTATATAGAAAACTACGTACCTATATACATGTTGTGTGTAAGGTATATCTACTTCATGTCTATTGTTTACGACGCCGACTATGTCTATCTTATCATCAAGGACATCAATGTCTGAACATTATACTGGCGTTCAAACAATATTTATTGAATTTCATACGGTTAACCTAACCTTAGTTTACTTTGAACTAGAAAATATTAAGATTGTGATTTTTTAAACAATCTTAACGTGACTCTCAAAGATTACCAAAACAGATAAAAATAATTAAAGAATAATAAGAACGCTCACAACATTGGAAAAGTTTTGATTTAAAAACAAATTAGAAGCGCATTATCAGGACGGCGCGGCGCGGCGGAGGTCTCATCCGTTCGGTTAGTGAGACAATTAGAGGTACGTTTACAGCCCACAGCGGGTACAATGGTAATGCAAATAATCTCGATTATGGCAAGGTTGACGTCGGGCGGCGGTGGGTTCGTTCAACTGACCGCGAGCGATGACACGGGGCGAGCGTCGCGGCGCACGCGTCGTCGCCGCCTGCCCACGGCCCCATACACGCACCAACCACCGGATCATCTCCAATGACAGAACCAACAGCATATGACAGAAACTCCGATACCGACGAACGTCGGAACAACAATAACGAACGGAACGAGTTAGTCAATTAATGTAATACAAACATAAAGAGTGCATTACATAAAAATAACTGATGCAACGAGATTCATCATTAACTCAGTATTTTTGTTTAACCTCAATTCAAAAATTGAAGCAGTTAGTATTTATAAATCAAAAATAGGTATACTGGTAAACTTACAAAGTCCTGCAACAGCAAAAATGGCAATCCAAATAGCACCACACTTTACAATGCAACAGAAAACACTGTACAATAACAACTTTTAACAAACTTGTCTAAACTTGAAAAAACTAGCGCCAAACACGCGTGCGCGCAGCATAAACAATCAGCACAGAAGTCGGCGTCGGAAAACCCCCTCAGAAACTACGCTACGCGGCGGCGTAGAGGACGCAGCGTGTCAATATTATTGCATCGGCTGGACAAAGGTTTTTGTTATCTAAACCGGTGTCAGCGAGCGTGTACGGTACGGAGCGAGCGCGCGGCCAGCGGTGGAGCGTGGAGTGAGGCTCGCGCGCCGGCCCCGCCACCGTCTGATAAGCCTGGCGCGACGCCCCCCGGCGACGCCTACGCCCCACTCGGCGCCGCCAGCACCGGTGCATCGTAAACACCACAGGCCGCCCCTCGGCACCCGACACCGCCGACCAGACGGGCCCCCGCGCTGCATGCGCTGCACCTACGCTAAATTTCCCAATTGCACTTTGCCTCGGCGCGGCGCAGCGTGCCGCACAAAATCAACAACTTTCGACTCCTTAAAAAGACGAGGAAACTGCCGCTGTTGCGAAACTATGGCGGCAGCCCAGATACCGGCGAGAACAATGAGGCGCAAACAAACGCAGAACCTTTTTAGTGTCCTCCTAATTGGGCTAGAGTTGCGTCGGTCGAACAGAAATTCAATATGCAACGCGATCGGCTCGCTACATAAACGGAATAATTGAATTAGTGCGAGCATGTTGAGCACGAGTAGCCGCCAGCGCCGGCCACCTATGAAGTGACGTCGGAATTGCACCAGCAATTTTAGACATAGCTACTCTAACTTTGAAGCTCAACCACAAACCGCAAATGGTCGCAGTAAAGGTTCTGAAAAGTGTTAGAACGAATATTATTGCTCGTAAATTCTGAAAGTTTACAACCCGCCCAACCAGTTAACCGAAACAAAAATCAAAGTACTTTATCATTTTCTATTGTTGCGTGGTTGGTCGGTCTTTAGAAGTATTTTTTAGACTATAAATATGAACTTACCACTAATTAGGAAACTCAACTCACAGCATTTGTCGTCGTACAATTACAATGTAATCGCATCTCATAGGCCGCAAATGGGGAAGAATAGACAAAGATAGATTGAGGAAAACGCATTTAACTGTTAGTTTGCGTGAAGAAAATACATAAACTTGTTTACAAGTATCACAAGGACCAAAAATAGTTAAAATATTCCTCAGCCATCAATCAAGGAGGCAATGACATAGTGTTTCACAAAGTTTGATCACCCATGGCTCCCACTGATGGGGTCAACGTTCGACAGCTACGTAGCATGACACCACCATACAGCTTACGAAATAATTATAGGAATTGTGCAAGAAAAAAATTACATCAAATTGTGCAAAAATACTTTTATATTTTGAAAACAAAATGATTTCGGCGATACATTAGCAACGTGACATGTGACCTTTTGCAAATGTACCAGTACACATTACTAACTGCGTAGGTGTAGCTTAAATACAAAATTGTTTTCGAAGAATTGCGGTCGGCAAGCAGTCGTTCGAAACCCATTAATTCATTTGTTTACCGAGTCCATATCAAGGTTCATCTTGATAATTGGTGAAGCAACAGCGGACCAGACAAAAACAAAAAAAAACCTCTGAACCCTGATCAAAATGAGTTAAATTGTGCAAATTGCTTTATAATTTCTGGCCGATGTCATTTCTGAAGCGATAAAATTTATATCTTGTTCAATGTATGATAAAAAAATAACTAACCAAAGTTATAACAAGGAATAAAGAAAGCAGATATTGCACATAAGACAGTAATATACCGAGGAGTACAAGAATTTAGGTGCAATCAAATCAGTATTAAAAGTTGCATGCAAATTGAACAAAATGTCGTAAAGTTAAATTATTGTGCGTCAATATAAATTCTTTATTCTAAAGCCAAGCGAGGTATCAAAAATGATTTAAATAACATTGACGATGGACGCAGTCGGAGCCGTAAACATTTACGAGTGCATTACACTCGCCCGACTGGCATGTCCGCGCAAATTATTCCTTCACTCGAAATTTATATCATCGGAACCAAAAAAATTTCCTAAACGACAAACTTCTTTGTTACTCGCAACAATGTGACATGTAAATAGCGTGAAATCATCGACCGTAAAATGGATATGCATACCAATCAAAATATTTCTACATTACAAAAAGTGAGGTGGTTAGAAGCCAATAAAAAATGAGCTCCCATTTCTTTTGTTACATAAAATCAATGTCATATAACTCATACTGTCAGCCGAGAAATCTGGTGAGGCTTGTAAGGCCCACATAAATTACGAGATTAATCTTTTCAAATAATTTGACCTTTCCATCTGACGAGGGTTCATTAAATAATGGCGTCGGTATTGGAAGTGCAGTTATTGTGCCGTCTATCACGTATTCTGTTGTAGGCGGGGGCGCAGCGCATTCAGCTATCGTGTTATTATTTGAAACAGGAATTCCCAAATAGATGGTAGGCCCGATAAACTCGATACTAAATCGTGTGACGGTCGAGTTACATAATTGCCAATTGTTTAACACGATAAACAACTACAATAAAACCCGCAATAATTTGATACCAAAGTGCACAATTCACTTTCGACAACCATAACAATGTCTTTGTGTTGTAATTTGATGTAGGTATTAAATTATAATATTTGTAACAACTGAGGGAGTCCATTACGAACGTTAAAATCTGGCCGTGCGATATTATGTAAATCGAACATAAATATAGGTCTCGATACCTTATACTTACTAACAATGCTACAATGCACGTGTGCGTTTATAGTGCAACTGTAAGCATGTCATCTTTTAATAAGGCAGTGGAGGCGGAAACGTGGAAAATGTCAGTAATCTGCAGGGCTCTAAGCACGATTCTTGTCCATAATCGGAACAAGGACTTCGCAGCTGTTGTAAATAAATATCAGCTCCGTGCTTATTATCGTGACGTAATTATTATTGCAAACAAAGAATACTAAGCTCGCCAATTTATGCGTAGAATCCTTTGTTTTCCGAACATTGCACGGGATAATGCAACCGCTTTTATGCAAATCAGGAATGTTGTATCTCCAGTTGAGTTTATCAATCCCATAATCAAGTGACCGGGCTAAATAAATAGAGCGTCCGGTGGGATGCCCAGCGGGCCAATCTTATGAGTCATTTCGAACTCGACATCTGACCACCCGCCTGGGATTTAAGTTTTCTTACAACATAAGGAGTTCCCGGAGCTTCGCAAGCGAAAGCAATAGTTGACCGCATTGAGCGTCCCGTTGAAACCGTGCGTCGTAAAAGTTTTTATTTGCGGCTTCTTTGGTAAAAACTGTTCCTTTTTTTATATGAATTTTTTCAACCTCTACACTTTTGTTTGTGTTGAAAATAGTCTTCTAAAATAGTTGTTTCGGAGATCAAACAGTTACTGTCAACAAAAGATTAGGGTTCTTGCAAAAAAATGCCATGCTTTGTACTACTTTCCCAAAGGACCGTCTGAAGGAGTAATTACTTCTTTGTTATAAGTGATTCTTTGAAATGCTAAGAGCCGTTAGAAATACGCACGGTCTCATAAATAACAAAGCAAAAAGTTGACCTCAATCGTAAATGCATTTTCTCTGATACATAATTTGTTGAGCCGTTGAATGTTTTAAGTAAACTATTACTGTGAAGATATGAAGGGTTCAAAAGCTCTTTATTTGAACTGTAATTGTGTCAGCTACCAATTAACAAAAATTAATAAATGGAAAAAAGATAAAAATAAAAAACCAAAAACTTCGTTAAGTATTTGAATTTTTTACATAAATTTTGAGGTTATGTGAAAAAAGTGTAAATACAAAAGTTGTAGATCTTTTTATTACCTACAACTTTGCCATTCAACTTTTTTCCATAGGACTTGTAGTTTTGCCGGAAATGGAGATAAACCGTTTTTTACCCTTAAAAACCCACCCCCTTCCACTTCCCGACCTCAGATCGCCCGTAAATTATTTTCCCTTTCATTTTTGTAATATTCTCTTCTATTATTATTATTTTGGTTTCAAAAATTATCGACCCTGGTCTAATAATGGTAATATGTAAATAAAGAATAAGTTTGAACATAATATGTGAATTGGCAGCTCACCACTTCTCATACAAGGTGACCCAAATAAAAAAGCAAAGTCCGAGTACACTGCGGTTTGTGACAAAGTAGGTACTATAATGTACACGCACAAATTAGTTCCTAGCTTTAAGGTACTACGAAATATCAATATCATTGCTCCAAAATATTTTAAAAAGAACATCATTATTATAACATTTTTGTAGCAGCCCCATTTAAAGCTTAATCTCCTAAGTAGTCATTTCTACTTTCCGCTGGACTTTTGTTATCATGAGAAAGCACAATAAAGACTTGAAAACAAATGTCAGAGGCAAATACAAAACATTTTATGTAATGGGCCAAAATGGATAACCAGCCTTATCTCCCGCTCAGGTAATAAAGAAGTCACTTTGCTCTTTATTGAGTCTTTATTGTTACAACTTGTGCAACTACATAAAAGCTTTGAGGTTTATGGTTTTCGTGCTAGTGGCAAACTGGCAACCCCAGACGAAGTTTAAAAGAGAAAACCTTTTGTCCTCTAAAAGGAATTGCCTAGTAGCACAACAGCTAATAATATTATCTTAGCAATTAGATTTCTAGTTCTTTGTTTTTTTGTCTTTCCACGCAAAAGATAATTTATTATAATGACAAAATTTAAAAAGAGTTTAAGATTTTATTATATACAGTATATTTAAATTTTTATGACTTTATGTTTGGGTCGTCATTTTGTGTGTAATTATTCTGAATTGTTTATAATTGTGTGCACAGCTAAATGTCATCGAACAAGCTACTTTAATACTACCCTTTCACCATGATTTACCGGATGAAATCTTTATTTTTAGAAATCACTTATTTAACCATTTCGTTTGTTTCTTTGTGTAAGACGAACTAAAATATTAATAAAAACTTCAGTTCGCAAATTATCGACGACCACTTAGATGTGATTTCAGTTCTGCAAGTAAATAACGGTGTATGTATAGCACAGTCACCGCGAGTTTCAGTTTCACACGCGCGCGTGCCTTGTTTATGACGTCATCACGCATCGCCACTTCGCCACAGGTGCGCAGGTTACAGTTTTTACCGCCACGGCCGCCTTGGAAGCCATTATGCATTCTTGGAAAACGCAACACATCAAAAATTGAGGAAACACGAATCAGGTGTGTAGCTGTACTTACGCATAAATCACATCACCTAAAGATAAGTTTCACTCAAACACAAGGGTTCTTCTTGGCTGGAAAGTGAAGAGAGATGTTTGCAATTAAATTTAATTTTCTTAAATTTGTGTTCTGAAGAATTAATTGTAGTGGATTATTAACGGTTCGAGAACATGCATTAGTCTTGGCAAATGGAGTCAAACAGTGCTACATCACTTTTAAAATTCTCCCGAAAAGTTCGCGTGAGATATTTCTTATCATTACACTTTTCTATTATTAATCATTATCATCTATTATTAACAAAGAAAATATTTTTCAATATCTCTTTAACTTTGTTGACATCAGTTACATATGCAAACCGTACCTCCTTAATTAAGATACTCAATCACAAAACAAGCATCAGATGGTTCAACAGACTATAAATACCTACTACATAGCACAATACTATTTGTTATATGCAAAAAGATGTGTATCATGAAGTCATCAATGAATGGTATAGCATGTGGCTTTAGCATGGCGATTCATTAAACTCTCTCATTGTCGCATGTAAGTAGGTACAAATTGTTTACTTCCGACTTTATTGGCGGTGACTCACAGTATTCTTAGAATTCTGCATCGAGATTACCTAATCCACCGTGAAGAATATGGCATATAGTCATCAAACTGGTTTATGTGTCGGCTGTTATGAGAAACAGATTTTTAATACGGTCCCAGGATTTGTATTCGGGTCAAGAATGGCAAAGTCACGGTTCAGTCTGGAGTATAGTACAATATCCTTACTAATCGATTCTTCGGCCACTATTAGAGTAAATTGTCCACATCCGGCCGGCGCACATAGTGTGCATTAGTTAGGAGCTATTAGGCGTCGCTCAATCAAACACATCTGTTCAGGTCTCCGAGGTCAATTATTACTTAACAGTGTAAGGTTCCAATGGCGAGAATGTTTCGTTTATTTAATACATCGCGGGTGTTGACTACGTTATATTCAAGTACAATATGTAAGAAATCAAGAATGTTGCAGCGCTGATGTACAAGAATGTGGCGGGTAAAAAAGAAACACAAACAGGTAAAGGCGGTTGCGCTCGCGCTGGTGGCGTGAGGGGAATCCCCGAAGGTGGTGCGTTCTCGGAACCGTTGGAGAAATTTCACAAGCATGCAATGTAGGTCGAGCCAGCCGGAATCGACGACGTTGCGTCGAAAAGGTTGCCCGCTACCACTGCGCAGCGCTACCAAGTCCGGTTGCGCTTGCGCAACTGATAGCCTCGTTTATCAGATCCTAAAAGATCAGTTGTTTCTAGAACACTCGACACAAAACCCTATTTTGCAATGGATTTAAAACAATCCTGTAAGGCTTCACTGTAAAAGTATTTGCGTGCGCTGAGTGAAATTGCATTTTTGACAGCTTGAAAGTTATTCATGGCATTTGAATTATTTGCCTTTTAGGACTACGTATTCGATATTTATAGCATGTAGGTAGTTGTTTAGCTGCGTGGACAAAGCCACATTAGGAAAACCCAAGGATTTCATTCATGCACAACATTCGTAGCGTGATTTTGAAAGTAAACAAGTCTGCGGTTTATATGACGTATTCAGCTTGTTTTTCTGTAGTAAATAGGTAATTACTTAGATATACTGTAAGAAATTTATTTATAACTACCCATAACTTCTGAGACTGCAGCTGCAGTAGTAGGTAGTAGGACCTGTATTTTTCTTGCATCAGATTACATTTAGAGAATAGCTAATATAATAACTATTTATCTTATTTTATAAACGTGACTTAATCTTTTACTTTACATTGCCAGATTTGGGCATAAAATTATTAACATGCAAACATTTAAACAGGCTCGGCCTAGTTTTGATGCTAGTGATCTTGTATTTAGTCCTATAAAAATTGTTATTATTGTTTGAATTCTTAAATACCTACTTATATATTTTCTTGGTCAATAAAGTATTATTATTATTATTATTATTATTTGTAAGTGTGTTTTTTATTTCTCCGCTAGAAGCCGGTTTTCTCAATAATTACGGGTACAAGTATAATATATTATTATTCTCTTTATTAAATATACATCTTAAGAAAAAAGTTTACAATATTTTTTATAAAAACATATTTACAATATAAAATATTATAAAAAAACTTAATCTAGGTTGCCACAGGCAGCGGGGCACCCAAGCTATCGGTGGTTAGGGCTGCAGAGTGAGAAACCTCCTGAAAATACGTGCCGTGTCAAGGAGTGCTGCTTATTAATATTATTATTATTTAGTTCTTTTCCAATCCAGCATAGGTAGGTTTAAGCGTGAAACATTTCTAAAAGTATTACAAAGAATACAAGCAGCGACTCGATTTATTTTATGTTAAGGCATTATGTATGATAGTGGCACAGCTGCCAGAGTTCGTGGAACTATCGCGCGGAGTGGGGTACTGACGTCATACGATGACGTCACCGATCGGGCGATCTATGACGTCACGCGTGTCATTGCCGCGAAGACGCGGATTTACTTCTAGGCGGGGAAATTGATCTACATTCATATCGTGTGTTTATTTACTTATTATAGTAATGTAATGTATTCTATAATAATATCGCACACGTGCACATAATCTTTTTTCTATTAGGCGAATTACTTAGTAATTCGTGACAAAATATTATTTTACGAAAATTTCTAGTGCATATCGCCACCATGTTATCGGTTTGAATTGCGCGATAATAAAGATAAATCAGGCAGTCATTTGATCAAAAACATACACTTAGCGCCATCTGTGTGAATTTTAGTGAAGTTTTACGTAACTTAAAGTGTGCTCTTTACCTCGACAAAATTTTTTAGATGAAATAACTTAGATTAGGAATAAATGTGTAAACCAAACACATACATAACTTATCTCTTGTTGGTTTAAGAGAACAGAAAAAAAACGGAAACATTTATTACATAGCTTAAATAGCACAACTGTAGGTAGAACATGTTTTAGATAAACAACACTAAAATGCAAAGCAAAAAATAAGACACAAGAACAACGACATTCATTATTATCATTATATATTTGTAGTCTAAAAATAACTAAAATATCTACCTAATCCATTGAGAGTGAAACTAAATATTTGACATCCTTGTCACACACTGGTCCTACAATGATTTGAAAGTGACAGGAATTTTATGATGTGGACTTTTCAAGGATATAAGGAAAAACCAGTACCAAACTCAAAAAGTGCCTCTCTTTTATTAAAGCCTCATTATAAATTTCAGCCATAAACATAATTAAATTAAACTGTATGAAAGTCTGCCAGATTCAGAACTTACTAGATAGTTATATTAAACTTAAAGGTGGAACGTTTGGCAAGAGTACTTGAAAACTTCCGAGTTGCCTACACCAACGGGATTACGGGAGTGACATGTTCACATTGTGAACAAACTCCCTTTAAATAATAAATAAAGAAACAGCTAGAACAAATATTTAAAAAAAAATAAAGACGAACGCAATATTGAAAAACATTATGAAATAGAGAAACTAGGTGAAGTTGTAGAAAGTTGTTTAAAGTTCCGGAAAATTGAGGTGTTACAAAAATTTGCTGCTAAAGAATTGACGCGTAATTAAGACACTCAAAACTTACCATTGGTTTGTTGTAATCATCGTTCTGATACTCGAACATGGTAGCGAACATTAGACTGTCGTCTTGCTCGCCGCTGTTGAGGAGGTGGTAGGGCACCAGCTGAGACATGAAGACAAGGTTCCACAACAACCGTCCAAAATAAAGTTCTCACTCAAGAGTTTATATTAATAAAACACAACGCAAGATTTGCAGAACTCGGCGTATTAATTCACTCTTTGATAAGACTATGAGTCATGCATGTGTGAATACTTCATTGGCTAGGAGCGTGCGTACGGCTAGAATGGTTTGTGATATCAGACTGAGTCAGTTAGCGCGCTCGTGGCCGGTTTTGTACGGTGGCAAACAACATCGCGCACGCGCAAAACGCGCTTCCAACATCCAAAAGGTATTATGACACAAAGTATTCCAACAATTCGCCTATCGAGCCAAATTTTTCAGGTTCCTCGAGGCAAGTTAACTTTCGATGATTCAAGGAATAGTTTTTTCATGACACCGGTTCTGTTGCTCATTATTTTGGAGAGTGCCAAGTGAATAGCTAGAAGAAGAATATTTATGATGTTATAAAAGACGGGTGGTGTAAGAAGCGCAATTCAGTGAAATTGCTATAACAAATCGAATAAACTGCGCATTATGAATATTTATTTTACAATAACCTAGCAGGGCGAAAGAACAAAAGTTGACTCAATTAATTCAACGCAGTTACCTTTAAGTGGGTCAACAATTGTGATCTTTAGATTGTACAAAGCATTCTATTAGAATAGGTAGGCAAATAATGCGCTAGACCATTCAGTGTTGTTCAGAGGTGTTCAGTTCTTTCAGATACTATTGCGTCGGATGATGGATAGTTTATAAAACTGAAAATGTGGCTAATGTACCTACCTATATCAAACTGAGTCATTTCTAAGTGTAAAGGACAATGGAGTAGCATCTATAGGCATAAAGAACAACAGTTTACCACAATTTTTTCATCAAAGCTACTTGTGGTTTTGTTTAGGCGAAGTGATATGAGCACATACAATGCTACGCTGCACCGCCGCCCCGCGCGCCGACGCAAGTCATTGGCATACACAATAAACAATGAATATTTAAAAAAAAGTCTAATTTACTCAGATATTTGACACCTACACACACGTTCTTCAATAGTAAACATATTAAAATTACTCGATGGATAATTAATCTGCAGAATAAACTGTATTATTTGCTTAATGTGAGGAAGTACGATATGGTCAATAAGCAGACAATTGATTGGTGAAGCTTCTTAATTACAAGTCAATTAATTGAGAATTGAAGATCGTATGGCTTTTTTTAAAGCTTTTAACAGAATGAAATCTACAATTCATAAAAACAGTAAAGAAAAATAGAAGTACTAATTTTCACTCTATTATCTATCAGTGAGATAAGTGGTTTTTCGTTTAAGACTAGAACGTAACATAAGTTTGGATAGTTTCCAATGTGATGAAAATCTTGATATATGTGTAAATCTTTATACTTACATTATTTGAAATTGTTATTATTTCATTCACAAGGTAAAATTCATATCGAAAATAGAAATAAGGACTGAAAAGGCAGCTATAACCAAGTCGTCTCAATTTTTATCTATAAATCATTTTATGTTAACAGCTTGTCAAATATTTGTAAAAATGTTGTTTCGGGTGGCTAATATCTCGGTAATTTGTCTTCAAACGTGTCTTTAAAATATTTATTTTTCTGCATTATTCTTAGGTCTGATCTCAACGTTTCAACAGTACCTAGTCATAGTTAATATTACTGTTTAAAAGAGAGGTGTTAATGACACACTGTTGACTGACATGACCCACTGTTGAGCGACATGACCCAAATATAAGGTACTTACGACCATGAAGACGAATATGGGGCACGAATGATTAGTAACAAATACAGCAGTCTATATTATGCAGTGTGCAGCCATGTTATTACAATGGTTGAATACATTTGCTTAGTATGAAATTGGGTCATGTCATCATAATTTATGAATCTGTCTCAGCCATTTTGTTAGTGGTATAATTATTAAGGTTGTATTTAAACAGTTTTACTGAATTAGAAGAAATAATAAATTAAATATCACAAATATATTTTAAGCCTCCATACAAAATTGTTGGAGTTGAATATTCTTTAATCAAAATATTGAACTGCGTTTCTTAGGAATGTTTTTCAGTACAACTGAAAAACGGAATTTGTCAGGAAGTAAAAGTTATTTGATTAATTTAGTACCTAGCCGTGTATCATAAAGGTTTCAATATGCCAAGACATTTTCGATCACTTATGTTGCTTCAAGCATTTGGATGAAAACAAAACATAAGATTAACATGGACCCTACACTTTTACTTAATCTGTAATTTCAGCTTCATTTTAATTCAGCAGATCTATGTATGTTTTTTTACGATCTAGCTAAAGGCGTGGTCGTGGAGCCACGCTGTCTGACGCCTCATCAGCGTCTGCTACGATATTATTCATCAATCTGATATCAAGTGACGTCATCTGTAATTACGCACGCAACAGTTTATTGATGGCACAGGAAATAATAACATATCGAAAACTCTGAGAATCGCGTCGACAAGTACCGTGGATCCGTTTTCCTTCTTTTATCAGGCGGTACTAAAAATACACAAAGCTCAACTACATAACATGTTCTCGGTAGGTTTATTTATAGTATATACTTGCAGATAGCTATATGCTGTGACTTCTTAATTAACTCTTATTAACAGACACTGAAAGGTTATGTTTTCTTTAACTTTAAACCTTATAAGGGGTCAACATTCGCATATACATATGGAAAAAGGTAAACGGTTAAATTAAATTGTTATATTGTATGTAGAACGGTATTTAAGTAGGTATAACTGCCCTCAAATAACAAGGGCTGACGGTGTATATTGGCTGGCTTATAAAATAATTGTAGAGCTATTATCATATCATCCCTCTATTCCATTGCTTAGCGCTAAAGGCAGCTAAAGGTAGCGACAGGTAGAGCCTGCTTGTTACTTCTTATAGCTTAAGGTCCATTGCTCAACTTTTATTAAATGGTTTCCGTCGTTTAAATTTTTATTTATTTAATAATGAGGACACGCTTACGCTTGGCTTGGCCTTTCTCTCACTTTATGGCGATAAGGCTTTCAGATAGAAGCGCACTTTCCATAATGTTTTGTGATGTTCTGATGGCAGCAACTATGAATACTGACTATCATTGACAGTTTTAAAAAATACTGTCTCACCCCAAAATTTTTCACTCTCGATATATATTAAATAATTCAATAAATGTAAATTGTAAAGTTGTTCAATACCATCCATAATCCATGGGTCTTTTACGTGACAGAATTCATTGGTGAACTTTTATCGATTGAGTTTGTTGGAATATTGATAGATAACAATCTGAGATCGACAGTACACGCTACACAATACCGTTGTATGTAGTGGAATTCCGTTGAATCATGTGTCGAGCGAGCCGCAAGGGCGGGCGGTTCAAGGGCGGGCGGAGGGTACGCGAGGTTCTGCTAGTTCAGGGGCACTTTCCAAGAACCAGCCCTGTGCGGTCATGACCGTAAATATATGTGTTTTCATTGCTACTCTTGATTATTAACGATGACTTGATGTTTGATTTTCATTGAAGTTGTAGGTTAGGTATACGGCCGTTATTAAACCCCGTTTTGCGATAGAGTTAAATTAACATTTAATTTTAAGAGGTCTCCTACAATGTGCTCTAGGTATACCTATTACATTTCAAATATGTAACTGATTTCGGCTAATGTTTTCGACTACCTATAATACAATTATATTAATTTTTTGCTTGACTTTTACGCGTCCCATACCAGTACACACTTTTTGCAAACTTGTAAGTTTCGTAATGATCTTTTCTGGATTTTTGTGTATAATGGGCGCTACCTCTTGTGACATATGTATGGATGTGTGATCTGGAGGAGTTTCATCATCAGCTATTATGATCTCTTATTATTAGTGGTTAGTACCTACCTGCAACTACAACGGTTTAGCTTTGTTTTCCGTCTGCGTAACAGCTTGAGATAATTCTATTGGGTCACCTAAAGGAGCGACCAAAAGTGGCTTTGCTTTCGCCATCGAACTGTTTGACCATATTTTGGTTGACAGAGCTTAGATTGTCGCTTTAGCCATTTCCTAGTTTATGTAACTTACAATAAATTAAATGTTTATATAATTTTTAACGCAAATTTTGTTGCGAACAAATTACAAAAACACAAATGTTGAAAAAATTTTCACGAGCAGGGTTTGAACTTGCACCCTTCTGACATACCGGGTCAGGTGCTCTTCCAATTGAGCTATCGTGGTTCCATCCCCATTCAATATTAACAACTACCGTCATTAACATCCGAATTGAATGAATGGGCAATGATGGGGAATGATTGAATGGGCGCCTTTGGCTTTCAAAGTAAAAAGTAAAAAGTGTTGAATCATTTCGGCGGGCTGGTTAGAACCACGATAGCTCAATTGGAAGAGCACCTGACCCGGTATGTCAGAAGGGTGCAGGTTCAAACCCTGCTCGTGGAAATTTTTTCAACATTTGTGTTTTTTACAATAAATTGATATTAAAACGGCGGAGGTCCAGTGTGGCGCAATCCTGCTCCGCAAGCAAGATTCTTACTCTTCGATAAAAAGCAGACTTCAATTAACCTTGTATTTTTATATTTTGTAGGTCAAGATTTCAAATCCATTAAAATCTACCTAGCGCACTGGGGGCAAGGAATATTAGGAATAATTCTTACACTAAACTATCATCATCAGCTGATTTTATGTCCCCACTGCTGGGGCACGAGCCTTTCCTATGGCGGGATAGGGAGAACGGACCATAAACCACCACGTAGGAACAGTTCGGATTAGTGGTTGTTAACGACGGCTAATGCAGCCGGAACCAACGGTTGAACGTGCCTTCCGAAGCACGGAGGAGCTCGAGATGATAAGTTTTTGGTCACCCATCCGATCCGATCCGCCTTTGCAAAAGTTGCTTAGCCTTAGCAATCGCAGACCGGGCGTGTTAACCACTGCGCCATCGAGCTCCTCGTACTAAGCTTTAGTGGATATTCTGTTGACAATGATCTATCTTACACACTCAGCGGCACGGAATCTTGGCCAGGCTCTTATCATTCGCTGGCAATAATTTTAAGTGTTTGTAACAAATGTTTCTTTTGGAGGAAGGAAATCTTTATTTCAATAGTAATTCATTATGTTTGAGAGTGATACGGGGTTAGTTTCTTAGTTTTAGTTGAATCGGGACTTTTGAGCAAATCAGTTCAAGTTTTGAATTCGGTATTGTGAAAAGTGTAGCTTTGTGTTAGTTAACTTTTGTGATATTGTTGTGCATCTACGACACAGGCTCGGCCTAGTTTTGATGCTAGTGATCTTTTATTTAGTCCTATAAAAAATTGTTATCATTGTTTTGTCTAATGTATTTTCTTAAGTCAATAAAGTATTATTATTATCATTCTCTTTATTTATTTTCTTTCTTAAAACTAGATTTTTACAATATTTTAATATAAAAACAATAAAACATTATAATTATTATTATATTATTATTATTATACAGTGGGTTTAATTTAAGTTTCATCCGTGATTTAAAGTTAAAAAGATGCCTTTAACACCAGCCCAAGTTGTACAAGCCGTAGCTTTGATCAATCAAGGAATGAGACAACGAGAGGTAGCTATTGCAATTAATGTTTCGCGCTCATCGATGCAATATGCCTTGAAACGATACCAGGAGACAGGCAGCTACTCCCGCAAACCAGGTAGTGGAGGTGTAAGATGCACTTCAGCTCGGGATGATCGGTTCATTATTTTAGAAATTTTATGAAACCGCTTCCTCACTACCGTTGAAATCCGCCAGCGGCTCCAAATCACAAGAGGTGTGAATGTAAGCGAGCGTACGATCAGAAGATGCATGAAGGAGGTAAAAAAGGCACGCAGGCACATCTGGGACATGCTGAAAAGAAGAATTAAAACCTCTCCCAATCCACCGCAAACCCTCAACAAGCTTCGAAATGCAGCGTTGGCTGCTTGGGACACCCTTTCGCAAGTCGATGTACGAAACATCATTCGAAGCATGCCAGATCGCATGCAGGCGGTTATCAGGGCACGAGGAGGGAACACCCGATATTAAAATGGATAAAGGATTTTTAAATTTGCTGATTTCTAAAACAGAACGTTAATTTACGTGAAAGTGAGTGATTTAGAATAAAAAATATTTTCTCAACAAAAACTTTATTAGAGACAATAAGAAAACCCTGAAAACAATAAAAAAACACACTGAACCTAATAATATTAATTTTTTGTGACAAAAAAATCATGAATGTGAATTATATGAAAAAATTAAGATAGCCAAGTTTCCGTGCCGGTGAGTGTATTTTATTCGGGTCCGGTCACCTAGGTCCAAAAATTAGAAATTCACATACTGGACGTTAAGGGAATTGGTTCCCTAAACGTCCAGTATGTCTATTTCATCCAATTTCGAAGATGAATTGGTTTGTATCTATATCTATATCTATATTATTATTATAAATATTATAAAGCTGAAGAGTTTGTTTGTTTGTTTGAACGCGCTAATCTCAGGAACTACTGGTTCGAATTGAAAAATTATTTTTGTGTTGGATAGTCCATTTATTGAGGAAGGCTATATAACATCACGCTGCGACCAATAGGAGCGAAGCATCAGTGAAAAATGTTGCAAAAACGGGAACAAGAGCCTAAAAAATTAAAAATGCTGCCGAAAGTCACTATTCCACGCGAAGTCACGAGCACAGCTAGTAAATAATATTTACATATCATTCGGTCATAGTAAATTTTAGAATTACGAAAAATTTATAGGTTTAAAATTTTCTATCTATTTTTGGTAACTTATTGAGACCAGCATTAGGAAACAAAAATGTATAATTAGTTACTAAAGTTTCACCGAGTCTTCCTACGCAACGCTAACTATAGTACTGTTTTCTGGACTTACTGTTTACAATACGGCAACCACAGGAAATATTACAAATACAGCTGAAGGCTACTTTACATATATTAAGAGAAATGTATAATTCTGTCGTAGGCGTAGGACTCGTATCACACGGCTCTTGGCCGAGCGTGCGCAAGCGCTGATAGACTTGCTAATTAATTAAATCTGGTTAATATACTTATAACTGATCACCTCCTTGGATTTAGTATCAGCGCTAGCCACCACCACGACGAGGTCATCCCGAGCCGAGGTTCGTAGCCTTTAACGGCACCTCGGGTTTTTATGCTCTCTACTCTGATCCAAACGCCTCTAAGAATCGAAGTAAGGGGGCAATAGCGTGATTCCATCTCCTCTAAAACCCTCTGAGTATATTCGATCACCACAGTTTGAGATTCCTTTAGTAGTATTACTTATTCTGTGCCTTTGTTTCTCCTCGAACCCCTCAGAGAATCTGATAGGGCACGGGGACACGCACTAGTGTGTGATGCCGTTCCCTCTCGAAAACCTCCGAACTTCAAAATTGATTCGTTTCACACGGCTTGAGGAACCCTTTAAGTTTCTCGCCGCCCACAAAATAGCCCGGTGAAGTTGAAAATGACGTTTTTTTATATATATTTTTTATTTTTCTTAAAGATAGCTCGGCAAATGACTCCATCCCACCTGATGTGGAAATGGAGTCCAGACGCGAAGATAACTGGTGCAGCGTGAAAACAAACGTAGCATCAGTTAGCCTCAATCTACCGGCCCACAAGGTGCTTCTCCACGCCTCTTTTGAAGGACCCCATATCATAGGAAGGAGGGAAAACGTGTGCTGGTAGACTTTTCCATCTTTTGGAGGTGCGACAAAGAAACGAGTCACCAAATTTATTTGTGCGTGATGGGATATTTAAGACAGTGAAGCGGTGACTTCGAAGAGCAGTACGTGTACTCCTATGAAAGAAGAAAGAAGGTGGGATGAGGTCAAAGAGCTCTTCAGAGCACTTCAGAGCAGAGACCCAGATGTGGGAGCAATACTCCACGCAAGACCGTACCTGTGTCTTGTACAAAAGGCACAATTGGTCTGGCGTAAAGAATCGCCGCACTTTCGTGAACCGAGTTTTCGTGAGGCTGTTTTGATCATGGCTTCGATGTACTCTCATCGCAACAAATCGTCATACTGAGCATGTTGATACTGCTCTGCAAGCTTAAAGCCCTGAAGAGCTGAAAGGTGAAGGAATGGTGACTTTTTTGCCGTGAACGCACATACCTGTGTTTTCTTGGCATTGAACTCAGTCAGATTATGGGAGCCCCAATTAGATATGAGGTCCAATACCCGATTGAGCTCAATGACAAGATTCACTCGATTCACTTCGGTTTCGACCCGCCCTGCCGCTGGGTGACCGTTATGTCCCCCATGCACCGTGTTATCATCTGCATAGCAATAAATATTTCCAAGTTGAAGCATATCATTGATATGCAGAAGGAACAGCGTGGGGGACAGAACGGAGCCTTAAGGGACACCAGCGTTCACTGACAAGAGTCGCGAAGCACATCCTTTAGATAGAACACAAATTCTGCTCTCATGTAGGGAGCCAGCGACCCAGTTGCAGAACTGAGCAGGCAGACCCGTATGCCGGGAGCTTGAAGAGTAGAACTTTGTGCCAGACCCGATCAAAAGCCTTAGCTATGTCAAGGCTAACAGCCACCGACTCACCACGCTTGTCAATAGCCTCACCCCATAGATGTACAACGTACGTTAGAAGATCACCCGTGGACCGTTTCGGTTGAAACCTGTATGTGCGACCGTTTGAGGTAATCAGCAATCTATCTCAAAAAAAAAGCCCACTAAAGTCCGGTGACGCTTTATGGACGATTGGTGTTCAAAAGCAATGTCTAGGTATCCAATCAAAAAAACTAGCGCTATCGACATTTAACCTACGTCCTTGCTTTATGTAAACAACACATCGGCGCCAGCGGCCAGCGGTGAACTGGGAACATGCATGATGTTTAATTTAACATAATTAAGCTATATAAGAAGTAGGTAGGTAGGTATACGATCGTTACTAGGAAACATGTAACGACGGATTTTCCGTAATCTAGCGGCCCACGTTCACAGAAAATTTTGGGGAAGCTATTTGTAGTACCTAACGGGAAAATTAGATGAATTTGTAATTTTTGTTGATAATAAGATTTTAAAACTAATTATCCAATGGTACAAAGCTTTCGTTTCATTCCAAACTCTTTATTGTTAGGTATTATTATTTATTAGTTCACCTCATTATGGCAGAGAGTTAAGATAATAATTGTAACGGCGCCAATTAAGTGCTAAGCGTTCTACACTAATACAAGTCAACTGTTTTATTAGGTTGAGGCGTGTACGGTTTAGCTTTGCCGCACACAGCCAACGCTGACAGCCACAAACAAAAAAAGTACCAAAAAAGTAAGTAAGTAACAAAAAAAGTAGTAGTAAAATACCGGTATCCCGGAAATATGTTAATCCCGGGATCCCGGTATGAATAAACGTTTGTTTTATTGAAATATATAGTTGCTTGGAAGAACAACGGGTGCTGATTAATTAATACCTATGGTGTTTAAAACTTTGCAGAAATCTCGGTATGCTAGAATACCAGGATCCCGGGATTCCAGTTCCAAAAGTCCTAGTGGCGATCAGCGCGCCTGGGAGTATAGTGGGCGAGATCAAAATATATTATAATGTATGAAAACTGGGTGCCTAGTCTGAGTTTTGTTTACTATCCGTATTAATTCGATTACGTTTACGAAAACGAAAATTAGTATGGGATTGAAGCAGCGCCTCCTGGCGGCATACGAGAAGCGTTAAGATTTTGCCATACAAATTCTCGTTTTCGTTAACGTGATCAAATTTCGAATGAAACTTGCACTGAAGACCACAGCTCGGTGGTGGCGGGGGGCGTTTCGTGGCTGTCGCGTTTGGTTCGTGTGCGGCGAGGCTAAGGCGACGCGACGCGTGGGCCTTCCACGGTTTTCCTAGAAGCGGTGACGTCAGCATGCGGTCGGTCACCAACCAGCAGCGTTTTCCTGCTGTGAACTGCCGACCTGATCCATCCAATACTTAATTCAATGGACAACACCTAATTAAAATCTTGAATGTGCTCACTATATGAAAACTATGAAACTGGTTACTGGTTACCGGAAGCAGCAGTGTTTCATCAGAATTATATTTTAGAAAAAACAAGGTTTTAAAGAGCGTTCGACAATAAGCAATGCTCTTCAAGAAAAGGCACAGATGCACATTATACCTTAGTGTCAAGTCAAAATCCTAATCTTTTATTGCGATTCCGTATATTTAGGAAGAGTTCAATGAACCTCGAAAACGTTGACTAAAGATAAATCTGGTTCACTTTACTGTCTCATATAAGATCTTAATTAATAATGACAGAAAGAATCAGCATCACATAAGAGGCCTATTACATCTCAACTGTGATTTTTGCGTAAAATGCCCATTTTCGCATTTTGTAGTAATTTTCCAGTTGTATTTATCGTTTTTATCGAAATAGGATAATAAATTCATGCTTAGTATTTTAAATTTCCATTCTGCGAGCGAAAGCTGAGTTCGGACGGCCGGCGCAACGCATTTTGTAGTAATTTTGCAGTTGTATTTATCGTTTTTATCGAAATAGGATAATAAATTAATTATAAAATATTTATTCCTCATGAAGTAATAATTATTCTGGTATAAATTTTGCTCAATAATATTATCGTAGATAGGAGAAATTCACAGCGATCTTAAAGCGATTTTCGAAGTTTTTTGGTTTAGAATAAGATTTTTTTTCTATGTTAAATCAATGATATCTAAAAATTCCGAGGCCGCTACGAACTATTCGACTATATAAGAGATAACATTCTATTTTTTTTTTTTTTTATTTGTTTAGAACAGTAGTTAAATCTAGGAGCTCAAAAAAGTGCCTTCGCGCATTTTATGAAAATCTTTCTCTGCTATTTTGGGTTTCATTAAAAAGTTAAGCAAAATTTACAAAAAGCGAGGCCGCTAAGAACTATGCCAATAGCTATTCTACACTATTCAATAAGTCAAAATTGTTAATGTGTTTTCGTTTCTGAGATCGAGAACGCCAAAAATGGCAATTTTACGCAAAAATTACAGTCAAAATGTTATAGGGCCCTTAAAAAGGTTTACTGTCAAGTTACATTTACACTAACATAACAAATAGGTAGGTACCACCTACTTAGGCTATACCATTTGCAAACAGGCATGTTTAAAAATCTCGAGAGGCGAGCTGCGTTGCTTTGCTCATGTTGCTACGTATAATTACGCAATTCTATTAAGACTGTTAGAACAGTAGTTAGGAAATCCCACAATTCAAGCTACAACTTATAACATAAATTATTATTGTAATAAACGTGCACACGTGTTTCCTTGAACAAAAACATGATAACACGAGGGCTTCATAACAATCACCATAGCAAAACACGCCGCCGCCATCCCAAATGTACTTGTAAGTTATAATAAGGTATTACTAGGTTTATAATAAATAACACATAAAATTAATAGTTGCATAGCACAGGTATTAAAGTTTTGCGTGGTGGTATATACCCGATCGCCATGTGCTGTTTCCATCCACAGGGAAGGCTCTTGCATAAGAAGTCGATCGAAACATGAAAATGAGTTAAGAATTGTTTTCTAAAGTTACAGCAAACACATTTGACGGCTCTACTCGTGTATGACGTATCGAACCCTTACGCTCATCTGATCTAAGCGGGGGGTTTGTGTGCCAAGGTTTTTCTCGCCTAGTACACATCAACCAATCCCAAACTGTCAATTTTCTTGAATAAATATTCAACCATCTCTCGGCGTTTCTTTGTACTACGTCAGCGACACTCTCGTTCATCCACCAACTATCGGAGACTTTTAATTCGAGTCACTAAAATGACAATTGCTTGACATAAGTTTCCATATAAATAATGTCAAACTGACATTACAACGATAGATTTAGCTAGTTATTATTCTGAGGATATAAGTGTCATTTTATGACTGGAATTAAAAATACCTAATTAGACTTTATGTGTGTGCGTCAAAAATAAAATTGTGCACGATTGTACCTAAAATCAAATGTATGGGAGAAGCACAGTTTAGCAAGTGGTAGAAGTTTACATAAGATTTTAATGGAAATTAGCAAATAAGAATTCTTTTTTATTTTTATCGTGAGATTCACAATTTCACACACAATTCTTTCATGTACCTATTTATTTGTTTAAAACTTGTACGTTTCTCTGGAATCGCCATCGCAAGAAACGTCAAGTTAGCAGCCCACTTCGAGACCGTAATATCTCGGCTTGTATTGAAGTACTATTATTGGAATTTTGCGTACCTACCTATACGATTCACTAATGCACAGTTTTTTGACATTTAAATCATATTGATACGAACTGTATTTCGTATAAGTAAGTAAACAGCCTATAATTGTCCCACTGCTGGGCAAAAGCCTCCATCATTGAAATCAAGTTATCGCTACAATTGATGAATAATGGCTTAATCACCACGCTTGGCAAATGCGGGTTGGTGATCGAACACAAACTCTGGCTATAATCGAAAAATCCGAAATACGTTTTGCCCGACCTGGGAATTGAACCCGGGACCTTCGGGTATCGGACCGAGCGCTCTGCCACTCGGCCACCGAAGCCTTTATTTCTTAAAATTATAAGTTGATTAAATCTAAGAATAGACTTATGTAGAATGTGTGATATAATGGATTAAAACTTGTAATATGACTAATGTCTTATTTAATCAGAACCTTATCAATGGTATCAGCAACATAAAACTTATCAAAACGTTTTTTATGAAAATTCCAAGTAAACAGATACCTAAACTACATTGTACATTTATTTCAAGAGTAAGGAAGTAGATTGTTAAAAAAAATTGTTTCATACATACTGAGTTTGTTATTTATTAATGAGTGGGGCACACAATTTTTTGATTCAAATTACATAGTACATTAGAGCTTACATTTAACCAAGAAATAGACCACTGCTCGCATTTGTACTATTCAAAATGTAAGAATTATATCGAGATGTTCAGACAGAGGTATATATTTATATATCTTTATACCTATACATACATTTCTCTATATTTTATATATAATACAGGAGTTTAACTGTACTTATTATCAGGCTATACTATATGTGGTTTACAGTATATCCCAATTGCAAGTAGAAGATAGTTTTACAGTGAACATTTATTGACAACTAATCCGCACTCGGCTTGCGTGGTGCATACAGCCCTGGAAAGGAACTGGGGACACAAAGAGAGATTATGTGAAGATTTATAATACTTTCTAGTATGCTCTGAAGTTAAATTTGATTAGTAGTAGGCTGAACTGAAACTATCATAGTTATAGAATTATCTTAGTCTAAGTTATCAATTACTTTTTTCTGTTGCACTTAACTTTAAAAGCATGTTATTAAAACATAAACTTGGGACAGTTGTTAAGTATGTCCTCTTTTGTGTATGACAATAAATAATATGAGGTCATAAGGATAAGAGTAAGGAAGTTTTATGTTTATAAATTAGGTATGAATTAGTATAATAAACCGGGTTACCAGGTGCCATATAGAAACAACAAACAGGAAGGATGTTACTTGTTCATATTTGGCCCCTTCCTTTCCTCTATCTTTGCATAACAAACATCCAACAAACTATCCTTAATCTATCGCCATGCAGTAAACCCACCAGAAAATCTCAACATACCTAACACTCAAAAGTGAATAACAGCAGTATGTTTTTAATTATTTGGATAATTATAATTATTAGCAACTGTATTTTTTTTTAAATTTGGATATGTTCTACATAAATGAGAATTAAATCAAAATGTATATTGTTTTTTAAATTTTATGCGAACACTACACAAAATGTATGTTTGATTTATTCCATAATGATGTTGATAAAAAGTTGTCATTTTATGTTATACCAGTTTAAAACAAATACTTTTTATTTTGTTATAGCTCAAGAGTTTCTTTAAATTACATATTGCAATGTTAGTAAGATTGCAAAGTATATAAATATGTATAAAGTATCATATAGATAAAGTGTGAGCAAGTTTGGATGTATTAAATCCGTTGCCATTCCATTGGTTCCATTCATATGAGATATAATAGTTCTAATCTAAACACCTTCATCATTTACCTTTGGAATATTAAATCCTGATGAATATAACAGCTTCCTCATACAAATTAAGGGAATTACATAGGTACAGAATTAGTTTTAATAGGTATTTGAAAATATATTTTAGTCTATGCTCCCCTTAATTTAAAAAGTTAATAACAACAAACAATGAAGTATTATAAACTCTACACAAAGGTTATTTCAAATAAGATGAGAAGCAAAATATTGAGAATTATTGCTAGCTTAGGTTTGTGATGAGTTTCTAAAATAGCTAAACAACAACTATTTTGCTATCCATAAGACTGTTACCACTTAATTCTAGCTCGTAAACAACCCCTCTGGCCAATAGATGATAGTTAGTAGAACAACACTTACCGCGAATAAAGGTCTGGGAGTTGGCAGTGAAGATGTGAAGTCATTGGTGGAAGATCCTTGAGACGACTGGCTGTCGCAGGAATAGTCTGAGTGGTTCGAGTGACTATCACTTACTTCCAGCTTCATAGTCAACTTCTGATAGCACAAAACCACTAAAAACAAACCAGGATGTACCACACACAGTAAATTTACGCAATTCAGTCTAGCAGCCTTAACAAAAATAAATGATCGCGATTAGACTGGCTGGTTCTGTCCGATACAATTCCGATTAACTATTTTAGGATTGAATAGCGCAATAGCGTTTCATCTGACAGTTCACAGATGACAGTAAAAAAAAAGAAATCAAAAGTTTTAAAACTTAAAAGAGAACACAACAATGATGATAGTGATGAGTCATAATTTGAAATTGCACAGCACACAGCACAGGCGATGCGATGACGTCGTCGCTCGTCTCCTTGGGGATGCCCTTCTCAAAAGAATTTCTGATTAAACGCCACAAAAAGGCATAACAGCCAGTTGACAAAATAGACTTTACGGCGATTGTACCACAGCCTAAAAAAAATTGGATGGTGATATCACCTAATAAAAATAGAATATGACGTGATATCCAACCAATAAGAAAGCCTTATTGTTATGACGTCACAGTGTTGTTAGCTTCAAAAGATAAAATCTTCGATGATTATTTTGGTTAGTCTATAAACGTTATACATTGCGCGTTTTAAAAACAGATGGTTGTAAAATGTACTCGGAAATGATTGCATGTATTAGAACATTACTGAATTATACATAACGTCCTAACAAGCGAAGAAATTATAAGAAAATTAAGCCACAAAATACTCTCTCCTTATTTTGTGTGTATTTATAGAGTTTGCCTTAGAAAAATGTTTGATAAGCTCATAAATCTAATACCTTAGATACAATACAGATTCGAGTTAAAGGGGGCTTGTACAATATATAAATTATTGGCTGTATTTGTTTTGTTTTTGTAATAGATCATAAGTTATTTTCTTTGTGAAAAATATAAATATATTTTTATTCGTCATAATTATGTTAATACAGATTAAAGAAAGTACCTGGTAGTGATATTTTATTTATCCCTAATTAAAATAAATGTTGGGAGGAAGAGTTTTCAATAGCTGATGGTGATGATAAAATAAATAACTTTGATTACAAGATCATTTTGTTTAAAACTAAACTAAAATTAGCTAAACTAAAAAAACTAAAATTAAATTAATTATTTAAAAACTAAACTAAACTAAACTAAATATGTAACTAAATTCCAATACAATTTACTATGTTTATTTATATGTATATGTTTTGAGATCTTTTTTTCTTTTATAAATAAAAAGAGATCTATTTAAAAAAAATATTGTTTTATTCATCACATCAGTGATAGGTGGACTGATAATAATAACGCGGATTAAAACTCATACAAGTACAGATGTCTGCACACCAACCTATTCAAAACTGTCAGATTTCTTCAATACATTTTCAACCATAATACTTAGTATTAAAGTTCAAGGTCTATTTAGGAAATTTGACAGTTTGTGGTAGGTTGATGTGCATGCGTGTGTACCATGGAAGTTCAGTATACATTCGTTTCGTAAAAAAGTCGATATTGCTGAGTTTACTATGAGTTGTAATTTTATGGTTTCTATTACTCATTTTACTAAATAAAGTAAGGAACGAGTCATCCAATAACCCTTATATATTTTTACTGCAATAGCTTAATTTACTTAGTTGTTCAAAGCCAACAACAAACAACGTCAACAAATATGTCACTGTCACATTAGAGTCTGTCAGTAGGCTTGATGGATTTCATCCGGAGCCGTAAAACAATACAAAAAAAAAGGCTGTCAGTTGTTAGTTTAGGGATGCACTGTGCCATCTCAGTTTCGATATACGAATTCATATCTATATTGTTATATATAAATGAAAAATTGATAATTTGTCTCAGAAATTATTTTTAATTGTTTCGAAGAAGTTATTAACTAACTACTTAAAGTCACTCAATCCAAAAATATCTCATTACAAGTCTAATTTAGCATCCATAAGATAGTATCTTTAAATGGATTATTATTTTTTAATAGTTGGACTACTACCCACTACTTACCCGGCAAGCTAGAAGTAATATCTCGCAAAATTATAAAAATATGTTCAATATTAATAATTGATCATTAGCCTTTTAGGTGGCCCCTTTTATTTGTGACTTAAATGCCCCATCCATCATCATCATTTAGTTTTCATACTGAAGTTTGGATATCAGTAATCAAAACTTCCTGCGATCCCACGTAGCATATTTTAACTGAGTTCATATTATAAATGATGACATACGGGACTGATACGTGGTCGCTCACTATAGGTCTCATAAAAAGGCTTAAGGTAACTCAAAGAGCAATGGAGAGGGCTGTGCTCGGGGTTTCTCTGCGTGATCGAATCAGAAATGAGGAGATCCGCAGAAGAACAAAGGTAATTGATGGCCGCTGGGGCGGGATGGTCCTGGAGTGGCAACCGCGTACAGGAAAGCGCAGTGTGGGCAGGCCTCCAACAAGGTGGACCGATGATCTGGTGAAGGTCGCGGGAAGCCGCTGGATGCGAGCAGCACAAAACCGGTCGTTGTGGAGATCCTTGGGGAGGCCTTTGTCCAGCAGTGGACGTCTTTTGACTGAGATGATGATGATGATGATATAAGCGCACCAAAAATATTTTTTTCTACTACCGATTTGTTTTTCTAATCATCATTATCATCTTCACATCACAAACTGTCAAATTTCCTCAATAGAATTTATGTATATGGCTTGGTTGAACATTAATCGAAGAAATTTGACAGTTTTGGATAGGTTGATGTGCAGGCGTCTGTATTTTTGCACTCATATTAATATTACTAACATTGCATTAGTAACATCAGTAACAAGTATTATATTTTCGGTCTGTGATGGATGAAGTTAAGCAATTTTCGCAAAGGTCGTTCAAAAAATGCATTATAATATTTTGATCGTTATTATTAGAAATCAATTATGCAATGTGATTATTATGATGTAAAATTTTATGAAGAAAACTTCCACTAATCAGTCTTTAAAAAAACGGTGAAATTAGAGCACCCATTTTAACTATAATATGCATTGCTAATTTATTAATTATTTAGATTATTTATAACAGTGTATTGGTGGACCATTGCAATAAATTCATTCCATTTTGACCAGATGTTTTTATGTTATTTATAATAAAATAGCTTCGATGTAACAAGACTTTTAATAATATCGATATTTTCGTTATGTCGATTTATTGTGCTGCATGCCTAGTTAGTTGGAATGTTTTTGTGATACATGTGTTCGAATATTTATTTCGAAACTTACACTTGTAATTTGTAAACTTGGTGAGTAGATAGACTAGACATATCAAAAAACTTTCTTACTGAATGCCGCCGATCTTTTAAATTGTTAGTCTCTTTAGATAAATAGATAGTACTATTTATTTGTACATTTCAGCTCGGCATCATGTCTGGGAAGAAATGTAAGCATTGTGGGTCCTCGGAGATCGAGGTGGACCCGGCTAGAGGCGACGCAGTGTGCACCAACTGCGGCACAGTGCTTGAAGACAACATAATAGTTGCTGAGGTGGAGTTCCAAGAGACAGCTCACGGTGGTGCTTCAGCGATAGGACAGTTCGTTTCAGCTGACTCCAAAGGTGGAGCGAGGGGTTTCGGGCGAGGTAAGGGTTGGTCTGTAGTAAAGAGACAGTGTAAATTCTAAAGGAATATTTTTTTTATGAAAAACAAAACAGGCATAGGTACTCTTGTTACAGCTGTTTTTTGATAATATAATATTCTGAATGGGGGAGCAGTTAAATTGTTTGAATGGTCCGTAATCCGAGTTGTAAAATTAAGTACAAATAAAATATTGTAGAAGTATAATTTTATGTACATTCTGCTCCAATTCTTTTGTTATAGCCCACAAGCTTCAGTAGGTAGGTACTTCAATATGGAACAGTTGAACAAACACATTATTCCAACAACTTTTTTTGGCTTTTCATATTAGCCCCTATATGCATAGTCTAGAGGAGGCCTATGCTTATGAGGCAAGTTGTCACTTCAGCTAACTGTGTTTATATTTCTGTATAGATTAATTTAGATGTGTAAACTGCATAGGTAATTTATAGCCTTTACAAACAGTATCTTTCAGTATAGGTTCTCCCTAAAGCCCCACACTTATCAAAATTATCTTGATAACTCTATAACTTATCCCTGTTCCTGTATTCATAATTAAGTATGTTGTTTTCTAAAGTCTTTATAAACAAAACACATTGAAATAAAACTCTTTACAATTTCACATTAATACAGATTACTCATGTTTATTATCTGATCCGATCCAAACCCCTCAAAGAATCTAGTAGGGCACGGGGACATGCACTAGTGCATGATGCCGTTCTTTCTAGAAAACCTCCGAAGGTGATTCGTTTCACACAGCTTGAGGAACCCTTCAAGTTTCTCGCCACCCCCAAAAAAACCAGGTGATGCTGAATATGAAGTACGAGGCAATCTGCAAACTCCAAAAAAATTTTTATTATTTAAAGGAGACTTGAGTTTCCTTGGGTTATCATTTAATGGTCAGCCATAAAGAGGTTTTGGTCAGCTCCAAAATGTATTTAGTCAGCAAATTTAGTGAATTGAGCAGCTTTTTGTGGTCAGCAAAAAGCTAAAGTTGATTAGCAAAAAATGTGATATTGGTTAGCTTTAAAATTAATGTCACAGCAAATTAAATATATTTACAGCAACATTAAATACAGAGCAACAAATTGTGACCTGTATTTTATTAAATATTGGCAAGCTATAAAATGTATTTTGATTTGTCAACTAATTTTATTTTAGGGGGTTGCATTTCTTCGAAACTCATATCAATTTATAGGGAGCGAGGGGAAGAACCCTTCCCTCCCCCTCCGAGGCGCTCAAACTTGTAGTTTTTTTATGAGGTTATGTGTCGTAACAATTGAGGTTTTTTGAGCATTACACACCAGAATCTTATGCCGCTCCCTTCTTCCATGACTGCACTCCCCCTTCCGTGACTGGACCTCGCCATGCTACGCTTCGCTTGGGAAAAAAAAAATTAACTGAACCTAACCAACAGTAAGGATTTCTTATGCTGACTGATTGTATAATTCTGATGACCAAATAATAATTTTATGTTACAACTATTTATTTTGAAAACACATAAATGTTAGTGCTGAAAGCTCTATTTATTTTCTGACCATTCTTGATTTACTTGCTGACCAAGTGTTGCTGCTGGTTTCTTTTTATGGCCGACAAAAACATAATCAGCTGACAAAATATTTTTTAGCTGATTTTTTTTGCTGACCAAATATTTAAAATAAATACCATATAATTACTTTCCGTTTCCTTGTACCTTAGATTGTCTTGCAAAGGGTATAAAATAATATTCAAATGAGAAGAAAGATCTAATAAATTATAAAGAGTTTCATTTCTATTAGTAGGTAGTTAAGTTTCAGACCAAAGTTTGTCAGTTTTTAATAGCGGCAGTTGTGCTGTGCGAGACACTCCCAGGCAAATGTTTGTATTGGCGCTGTCTACGCAAAACACAAAACACCTGGGGAAAAGCTGGGTTCAGTGCAAGTTTTATATGCACCATTCAATCACGTTAATGAAATAAGTTTTTTTAACAACATTTTTCTATGTAATGATGTAATTTTCAGCATTCAATGCTGGTATTGGTCAAGAGTCGAGAGAAATAACTTTGAGGAAGGCAAGAGACGGCATCACTGCCCTATGCCAGCAGCTACGTTTGAACCAGCAATGTATAGATATAGCCTGCAACTTCTTCAAGATGGCACTGACTCGCCACTTGACTATTGGCAGACCAGCAAGTCATACACAGGCTGCTTGTGTGTATATAACCTGTAGGACAGAAGGCACTTCTCGTATCCTTTTCATATAATGTATTCAGGTAAGTAGTTTATTGTGATAAAAGTATAACAGATTATTTTTAAACTCAAGTCTTGAAAAATATTTTTAAAATATTCATAATTTTAAAAATAAGTTCGCATTTGCTTTAATACCTACATTGGTTAATGTATTTATAGTCAATCTCTGACTTGTAAAAATATTCAAGTATAACTCACAATAACAAATTATAATAACATTGATTAAGAAATCCACTTCTATAATAATTATGTATACATATCAATCAAAATCAAAATATAATGTAGGTAACTCAATAGTTCATGATTATGACAGAGTCATTCAAAACGTAGATCTATAATAATCTCTTCCTTTTTAAAGTCGGTTAAAAATCACTCGCTATTTATATATTTTTATAGAAATATGACAGAAGATAGGCATGACTGACTTGACTGTATATATGTATGTATATTTATTCAACAATTGCCTTTACAAATTATATCAGACCTTTTGATAGATATAAGCGATGCTCTTCAAATTTGCTGTTATCAACTGGGCCGCGCATACTTCAAGCTGTCGCGAGCACTCTGTATAAATATACCACCAACAGGTAAGTGCCATTTAAAAATAGACATTGTTTTATTTTTGCTCTAAGTATTCTGTGTGAATATGTATAGGCATGTATATCAGGCACTTATTTCCTATTAGCCCAAGAACTTTCCGATATTTTTGTAAAAAACTCAATAATGGCCAAATTTTTGTAAACGGCCATTAAATATAATTATAAGAGACTATATTTTAGAATCCAACAAAATCTCGCATTGGAAGGTATCGAAAAAAAGTTATACCCCGAAAATGGTGCAATTTTACAGCAAATATGCTATCACCGGTTTTATCGTGAAAAAGTGTTTATGTTCACCTTATCTAAGCACCAAAGTTGAAATCCATAAAGATATACAACGGGAAACTAATACTTTAGGAAGAAGTCAGTTGTTTCACTAACTGCACAAGCGTGCATTACCCCAGCGGAATGTTGTCGAATTTCTTGGATTCTTGATATAGAATAATTAGTGCTCCATCTCGTGTAATTGTGCGTGAAATCTTAAATTTGTGCGTCCAGTAGTTTTTGAGATATTCGCGAAAAACAGATGCCGCTGGGGTAACGTTACCCCAGCGGCACATTTTTTTTCCTGTGGACTTATCAAAAAAAAAAGTACCCAGGAAGATAGATCTTGGGGCGCTGTAAATGTGCGTGTTAGTCTTGTGCGTCTTATAATTTCGAAGTTATTCAAAATACCGCTAGGGTAATGTTTGGGTGGTTGCTGTATCTCGCGAACGGTGAGGCGCACAAATATGATTTTTTTTACACACAATGTAATAAATTTGTGCGTAATTTGAGCAAAAGCAGAAATCGAAAAAATGCACCGTTCTGAAGATATATTTATTTTGAAGAAAAAGGATAATCGGTCCTAGCTCCTTAAATACTAACCTTAGAGACTAATTTCTGATGGTGATTCGTACTTTATAATACCCTACAACGTCTATTAAAATCTTAAAAGCTTACTGCAAGTCGTTAATGAGTTATGGCACTTTAAATGTCACTGGCCCGTGAGGTATTTTGGTCGTTGCTTACATGAGTTTGGTATGGACCAGCAAATCGCTTATTAAGCAAATGATTAGTGCCTTCATTCAACTAGCCATTTGAAATTTTTCAGCCTAATGCACTTATTATTTAAAGATTTATAGTAAAAATGGTAAATGAAGCGAAATACAGTGATAAACCGACCAAGTTAAGATGAATATCAAAAAGCGGCCGCGCCATACATGACACTAACCTTCTAAAATTGATGACTTTATTTGTACAGACGTTTACACAATTCGTAAAGTAAAGATATATTATTTAACATTTTATGATATTTAAATGTAATCTTATCTATTTTAAATTAAAGTCCGTATGTGCGTAAATTATCGTTTCTAATTGTTTTTTATAATGTAAAAATGTCATATAAATTTATGTTTTTATATAAGTAATAATATTAACTGTAGGATATTTAGGTGCAAACTTTAAGTCCACAAAATGAGAGGTCATGCTTGTAAAAACAATCGGGCAAGTCAGCACTCGCGCCCCCATGCTCCTACTGAGTGACTTGCACTGAATTTAAGTTCAGGCGGGTCATAAAGTTTTGCTTATTGTATTAATACTTATCGTGACAAAGATACCTCTGAACACAGTCACCATAAACAGCACATTTGCTACAGTAACCAAGCAAGCACCAAGGTGACGTTGCAGCACTATATTATAAACGAATCTTATAATATAATATATCTTTTCAAAATGTAGGTACCTACATCAACTTTTTCGTAAGTATAATAATAAGCCATTGGCTGGTACGGGCCTCAAGCTTGTTGCCCGAGATTATTCTCTGCATTGAAAACCCATATATAAATAATTAAAGCGAACTGAAATGAATCATTTGACGCCATCGTCAAAATTAAACCTTAATCTATATGAAATAATAAAAAACCTATAGTTTGTCAAGGTTGTGCTTACCGCGCCTACGGGGTACAGGTGTTGGCGGGGACGAGGTAAAACGGTCTCGGAAGGGACGCGGGCGGTGTAGTGGGAGGGCAAGCGAGCGCACCGCGTGCGGCGGACTGCGTGCTACTTCGTCCCCGCCAACCCCTGTACCCCGTGGGCGCGGTAAGCACGATCTTGACAAACTAAACTATAGTCTACTCATCGATTCTGTTTCACTGACACACACGCATACTGTACCTACTCACTGTCGCTTCGCGCTGGCAACGTTGGATAAGCAAAAAGGAAAAGAGCACGCATACACGTGGCAAATTTTTATCTACTTTCTTATCGTGCTTCCTTATATGGCAACACTACCCAACACTGCACAACCACAGTATGAATAAGTATACAGTTACAGTATTTTAACTGGGCTGTGTCTTTGGATTGACTACCTAAGGCTGCTCGGCTCGGTACGTAAACACGCAGTAGAGCTGCCTGTCTTGGGCATAAGTCAGTATAACGCATGCCATAGGGAGTCATCCGGTAGGCGCAGCGATTATCTCGCGAATATTTCAAAATTCTTTCACCAGAAAAGAATTTCATGAGAAACATAGGCTACATTTTATTTCGTTAAATTATAAAAAAAAACTTATTTGTCACATTAAATGTTATAATCAAGGATACTTTAAGTAGAAAATATCAAATCCTTATCGAAATAACATTGCTCATCGTCATGGAAATAACAAAAATGCATCGGTGTTTTATTTCTCAAGAATAGTCTATAGCTTGTGTCTGCACCTGTACCGATCATAATGCCATAAATTTTAGAAGGTTAGCGTCATGTATGGCGCGGCCGCTTTTTGATATTCATCTTAACTTGGTCGGTTTATCACTGTATTTCGCTTCATTTACCATTTTTACTATAAATCTTTAAATAATAAGTGCATTGGGCTGAAAAATTTCAAATGGCTAGTTGAATTAAGGCACTAATTATTTGCTTAATAAGTGATTTGCTGGTCCATACCAAACTCATGTAAGCGACGACCAAAATACCTCACGGGCCAGTGACATTTAAAGTGCCATAACTCATTAACGACTTGCAGTAAGCTTTTAAGATTTTAATAGACGTTGTAGGGTATTATAAGGTACGAATCACCATCAGAAATTAGTCTCTAAGGTTAGTATTTAAGGAGCTAGGACCGATTATCCTTTTTCTTCAAAATAAATATATCTTCAGAACGGTGCATTTTTTTCGATTTCTGCTTTTGCTCAAATTACGCACAAATTTATTACATTGTGTGTAAAAAAAATCATATTTGTGCGCCTCACCGGTCGCGAGATACAGCAACCACTCGAACGTTACCTCAGCGATTTTTTGAATAACTTTGGAATTATAAGACGCACAAATTCAAGACTAACACGCACATTTACAGTGCCCCAAGATCTATCTTCCTAGGTACTTTTTTTTTTGATAAGTCCACAGGAAAAAAAAATGGGGTAACGTTACCCCAGCGGCATCTGTTTTTCGCGAATATCTCAAAAACTACTGGACGCACAAATTTAAGATTTCGAGCACAATTACACGAGATGGAGCACTAATTATTCTATATCAAGAATCCAAGAAATTCGATAACATTCCGCTGGGGTAACGCACGCCTGCACAATGTACTCTACGAAAATAATAATAGCAGATTTTTTATTATCATTTTATAATTTAAATTAGATTTAGTACATTACGTGTTAATGGAAGCAAATGAAACAAAAGTAATTAAAAACTGATCTGATAGCATTTTTAACATAGGTGTAATGCCACTTTCGAGTTTACGTAGAGTTTTTTTAAGTTTATTTGTTTTTCATTTATATTTATAGGAGGATTATTAAATTTTACGAAAGATAACTAATAAAGGTATTCAAATGTAAAGTAAATAATATTTATACCATTTTTGCCCATTTTTTATAGATTTTATAAAGCTTTGTATTTGTTTTTTTTAATGTCGCTGTCACAAATATTGGTGGATTACTAATGAATTATGTAATAAACTAGATAATCAATTTTTTTTATGTTAAGAAAATACAGATATAGAATTATTGTTGAGTCTCCATATAGCGAATTAGTTTGGCTTACAGGCTATAGCTGACATGATGAAGACTGTCCTTATTCGAAAACAAACAGGGCTAACAGTTTGCGTTATGTGGCTGAAGGCGCTTAAGGTAATCATAAGGGTAAATTCACACCGCGAAGTGGCATCAGTCGGCAGTTTTACTGTCAAACAGTTTTAAGCTTTATCTCTATTAGATAACGCATAGTGTCGCTTGAAAGCAGTCGTCTGCCATCGCTGTGATGGGCCGCCTACCGACTCGCGCGTCCAAACCAACTCTTTCAAGCAATACTATGCGTTACAAGATAAAATTTCACTTCTATCAACCAGCGTCGGGAAGTTCGAGTGGAAATTGAACCCACGGCCTATATTAGTCAACTGCTGGACATAGGTCTTTCCAAGTGCACGCCACCGAGCACGATCCGCGGCTGCTCTCATCCAGCTATTGTCAGCCATCTTGCTAAGATCGTCGCTCCACCTATTGTATGTAGCGACTTAAAATCTGATTTTTACAATGAAAACAGTAATCCATGAGATTTATCTGATTAACCTGGATGTAACCAATGGTCCTAACAATATATGCTGTGAACATAAATAGTAGTAGTAATTAATTAGCCTATCTGTATACTGACCCACTCCTGTGCAACGACCTTCATTGGAGATCAAGTTATCACTACTTGAAGGGTATTGGCTTCATCACCCTTGTCATAAGCGAGTTGGTGTTCGCAAACCAGTGCTATGCAATGAGGAATCCCAAACACTGTCCGACCTGGGAATTGAACCCAGGAGCCCGGATATCAGGCCGAGAGCTTTGCCACTGGGCGTTAGAAAAATAAAAGTAAGAATAGTAGAAGAAACAGATACCAAATCAGGTAAGTATTTGAATTACATTCGATTTTTCGATCAGGCAAAAACGACTAAAAGTAATCATTTTGATCTAACATTGTATGGTATAAATATCTAGAATAATATGTAGTATGTGCAGCAATGCCCTAAGGCAGCAACGGTAGTAAGTAATGCGTTCTACAGAATAGAGCAAGTTTGTGTCTCAATAACATACAACCTTATTTTTAATTTATACGAAAATCGAAACACGGGTCAAATATTTTCATTTAAAGAATCAGTATAAAAAATATTAAAATAATATCTTGAAAACTCACGAAGTTACAAGCTTTTTGTGCTGTCCCGTTGTGTTTTTTAGTAGGGTTTTATTTGAGTTTTTGTAAATATTATTTGGTCAAAATGTAACATTGTATAAAAATATATATTATTACTGATTCCGAACAAACAGTTTTCAGGTTTCGTATAAACTAACAATAACATTGTATAAAAATATAACCTTAAAAAAATTTTGCATTTGTTTGAGAAGTTAATAATATATGTATCTGCAGCTAGTCTCAAATAAAAGTAGTTGGTTATTTAAGAAAACACATTACATGTTAGAAATCTAATATGGTTGTCTTGCGTGTAGTAATCTGATAGGTACTATTAGCCTTAATTACTTTCCAGGAACCTGTCTTTCATGCCTTGTCGTTTTAAAACAAGCTAAATATTTGGCCATTAGGAATTAAACCGTGGTTGTCCGATCGATATTTACTTTAGCTGGTTGTAAAATGAAACATTGTAGATAGGCTTTATTGCAATAATTTGTATTATGGATTCTGTCTACACCTAAAAATTTATAGAGAGCTTTACAACATCCATATCACATTCTTAAGGTACTTTCCTTAATATCCTAGACTTCAACAATATAGGTACAAGACAACTTTAAATTTCAACAAAACATATTCGATACATGGGGAATGGCAAAGTAATACTAATAAATATTGGATTCTCCAGGTTACAAAGTTTGTGGGTACTTTTGGCCTTTGGTTCATACAGAATAGCGGTTAAAAGGCCTCCTTCTCCCCAAATGTCAGTCCTCATTCGTGTTTGGATTGCCCATTGGGATTGTCGTGTTTATTGTTGGGCCGTAATAAATGAGCTCCGGTATTTGACCTCCTTGTACTCCAGTACCATTGGTACTCTCAGATGAACAATGGAATTGAAAAGTCACTGTACCCATGTACACTTCACTCAAACCTTCCTGTCCAAAGTAACTTAACTCACTGCCATCCAGTATGGCAGAGGCGGTATAAAAGCATTCTGGTTCAATTTGTATCGGATTCTCAAAGTACACATGGAATGTGTTGCTTGATCCATCAGAGAAGAATTTTGTATTGTTCTCAGCCAACACTCTGCCCAAACGTTTTAATTCTATCTTAACGTTATAATCTGCAGCCCCATTGGAGGAACCGTACAATCCAAATCCAACAACGAATATCCTCTTGTCCACACAAAATTGTATGGAATCACACCTGCCGCGGTACCGCCATTGGTTACTCCTGTAGGCGCACGACTGGAATCTGTGGCAGATCTGAAATCAATTTATACAAGTTGTAGAAAGAATAACTAATAATATTAATAAATAACTTTATTCGTTTATATTTATCTTTTACTAGCTACCTGTGCTTTCAGTCCTGCTCTTGCCTTGATAGGATATGCCAGTAGTGGCTTAGTGGCCGCAGTGAAATGTAGAAATATATCAATTGTCTCTTGTGGTGTCAAAATGCCGAGTTGTGCTGCACTGTTAGCAAACTCTTCCAGTGACATTGTCGGGAACCTGATGAGATATATGGCACCTCCGAGCATTGCTCTTTTATTTGGTGGAGAAGGTTCTATCTCCCGCCTCACACACTCTCCGTGTGCCCAGGCTAAAGCTGCTTCAAAGAGATTAATCTCTTTGCAATTTAGCGTCTCTCTTGCTAATACTGACTCCAGCGTCGACACATCAATGTCTACAAACCCCTCTGACGTAAGAGCCATCTCAGCCTATAATAAAATGAAAAATAATATTAAGGGTGAATTGAAACTGCAATACAGTTTGTAAAGTTAGTTTATTCAGATCTATTTACAAAATTAAATGTAATGTCTTACAGTAATGTTATGAATAGAATTTATAAACACCAAAAAACAAGGTTGAATAACTAGCATGCACTTTCTAAACTGTATTGCAGATAATCTAGATATTATGTTTACCATGTGACTAGATTTGTTTTATATCATAAATATTACTTGCATTTCAGCAATAAAAAAATTACAATTTGCCATAGTATGCCATAATGTTAAGATTTACATAGGACAATATATTGGAATGTTAGAGAGCTGAATGTTTGTACAATCATTAGAAGAAACAAGCCTTTATTTTAAATAAATTAACTTAAATCACAACCATAACAAAAACGTATTTACAGTTAATCATAATGTCTTATTAATATGGCAGGGAATTCATTTTTAACTATCCTTATCGATTATTCTCGAAAAATGAGTAATAACCAACTAACATATAGCTTCTGAAAATTATACAGTATTTATTTGTTAGTGGTAAAAAGGTTTTCTGCACTATCCTTACTTTCCAAGCTGGTTAGATTCTGACTTGAGTTTCCCGATAGTTCCATGAGAAGGCTACTGTATGAAGAGTATGGTTCTAAGCGAAGTGTAGTTAAGTTTTCTGTCGACTGACATACCTGTGCATCTATCACTTCCCAGCACCTCTGCATCAGTTCTGGCTCCTCAAATAGCCGTGATTGGCTCAGGAGAAGACAGGCATTTTTGGCTGTGAGACTGGTCTCCAAATAGCTGACACAAGCTCTTGCCAAGTATGGTACTATATACTTCTTTGCAACATACAATGTTGATAATACTGTATCTGCTTCTAATTGTATTTCATCACAGTAAAGATACCTGAAATAAAAATTATGAGTTAAAATTAATAAACTTCTCTTCATCATCTCATCATCTATTGCGATCAGGCGTGCAAAATCCATTCACACATTAAAAGAGCTTGTGAAAAAATTCTACCTTTCCGATTAACCCTGTCCTGCTGCAATACTGCCATATCCGCTACTATCCTACCTGAGACTACTATTATGTATAAGTAGGTTTATTTTTATATTTATTATGGTATTTATATACATATTTATTATTATCATCATTATGATTATAGATTTATCATCATTATTATTATTTTGCTTCATTTATAAAATAGACATTATTCTAGTATGTTTTAATAGTTTCACCTCTGATCTTACAGTTTATTAGCTCTCTCCATCCGACTGGTTGTCTGGAAGAAATTGCTTAAAAGCGATAAGACCGCCAAATTGTAACTTTGTAATTTTTAATTTTTTTTTCTGTTCATGATTATGTTTTATAGTGTTGCAATAAAAGTATTATCTATCTATCTATCTATCTATCTTCATTATCATTATCAAAAGACATCTACTGCTGGACAAAGGCCTTCCCCAAAGATCTCCAAAACAACTAGTTTTTTTTATCAACTCACATTTGTTTGTAAATTACTAATTGACTATCTATCCAAAAAAAAAAATATTATTTTCATTTGATTGTTTTGTAAATTCGTGATTTATAGTTGAATGTACACCACAGTATAAATTTAATTTAATAATTACTTTAATAAAGTGAGGAATGCTGACGGCTCCACATCAGGAACCTCAATTTCTTGCTTGCACTCTGCTAATCCTCCATAAAACATGGCGTAAAAAACAGAGCTTGCAGTAGCTAATACATATTTGTGCGCAGGAATTACTTGAGTGTGACCTGAAATATAAGAGAAAATTATCATTTTAGTATATACTAATTGTCATCATAATAATTTTAATATAGTTGTTGTCAAACGAAAACCTGCTATGTGTAAAAACAGTAGTTATGAGATAGTCAAAGAAAACCTGATGAAGGTAATTTTAGTAAACCATTGCCAAATTAAAGATAGCTACAATACAAACGGTGTGTTTAAGTCCATAGCAGTTGTTGTATATAAAATATTGGTCCCAAACTACTTACCTACTTAAAATTATCAAAATGTATAAATCTCAAAAGTGCTACATAGCAGATTTTGGTTTGAAACAACATTATCTTTTTATTTAGTTTTTATTGAATAAACAAAATTTGTAGATATACCTATTTATGCAAATAATATCCATTTAATACATTATTGGCAAGTTTTGATTTAAGAAAACTGGATTAACTGGTTAACTTGACTCACTTAGTGGTATGTGGAACACAAGAGGCCAATATTTTTTGGTTAATGTTTAACCGCTCATATGCAGCGAGAACTGATCAGTGCCCTAAACAATTACTATTCTATTGTGTCTGTATTCACACCAGACAATAGATTAATAAATAATGAAGTTTTATTCTTACCTGAACTACCAACAATAAAAGTCACGTCTGACATGAGTTGGTTGTTAAACATAGCTGCATTGCGTTCCCGCACAGTGGGCTTTGTGGCCTGCCAGTTCGGGTCCAGGGTGGCTATGCCTGGCGGAGGCGCAGGCGTTGCCGTGGGTGAAGGCGTAGAATTCGTCGAACCACACGGCGACGGGGGCCCACTGTAGCACTGAGACACCTGAGTCCCCGTTTCCCGCTGCGATATCGTATGAGGCGGAGACAAAGACAATCCCCCTCCATTATTGATGTTTTCCGCTGCAATCAATGATACACACGACTGACATACACAATACAAACATATAATCTATACACGATTACCCGAACCACATTATTTATGTCACCTATCTAAATATAACGAGGGTTATGTATGACATAAAACAGCACGGATTAAACCCGAAACGTTTAACATTTCATATTACCGTTTACACGTCGCAATGTAACAGGTTTAAAATTATTTAGTTAATCAATATTTAGTCTGCTCACCATTCATCCAGGCATTCGTTTGTGCAACAGACATACTACTTTCTCTGCTGTCTGAAAGCCTTTTCGGTGGTTTGTACACTATTCTCGAACACAGATTCGACATTCTGACCGACAGGCTTCGAGAATTTAAAATTTTTATTTAAACATTTGGGCCGCGATCATCTACTCAGCAATCTCACACTCACACCACTTTGACGCCAGCCATCTTGTTCGGCGCGGGGAACGGAGTACGGGGGGGGGGGGAGAAATGTCAATGACGTACGTTCGGAAACACAATAATAATTTAATGATTGTGGAATTTTATTATATTTTAAACTACATACGCCAATTAGGTACTTTTCGACTTAAATTGAATTTTATAAGCGTCAGGCGCGGCCCACGTCTCGGTTTAAAATGCTTAGTTACCTTTTGCTTCGTCAAGCAGGTAACGGCCTGGTTTCAATAATACCTTATTTCCGCTTGTAGACTTATTCCAATGTGGAATCTATTCATGAATTAATTGTGGATTATGATAATTTAATGATAAATCATATATAGTACTTCTGCCGATTACATAATTAATATAAGTGCGGTATTGTCAACCTATAGTGCATTTGCACAACAGTGTCTAGTGAATAGACCACCGCACCGGTCTCGGAACCAGAGGATCTCGTCTGTGCCGGAGGTCTCAGTTCGATTCCCAGCCTGGGTGTAAATATTAGGTCCTTACCTATAAAATTGGCGTTTTGTATGATGATTTTTTATAAAATTTTATTTTAGATACTAACGTTTTTTTAATTTTCTTAGCATCTATTTATTTTAACACTATAAAAATTGTAGAGTAGTGTGTTTGTTTCACTAGTTAAATATAGCAGACATTAAAAGGAAAAAAAATCAAGACCCTTCAAAGCTTCAAAGTTAGTCAATTTGAAAAAAAAAATTGGCGATACAGACACAAAGTTAATAATCATTGTTATTATTACTGAAGCCTAAGTAACATAGTCCTAATTAAAGGTGTATAATAATATTAACAACCGGTATTGACTTTTAGAAGTAATATACATACACCTATTATTAAGTGAGAAAAAAACGTCTATTTCATAGGTAAGGACCTATTAATATTGAACTCGGTTTAGTTGTTAGTTAGACTTGTTTTAATATCTACCACCTTCTTTTTAAGCCTGATGCAGTTGAAAATTTCCAAACTCATTCTTGGAAATTTCTTTGGGATCCTTTGAAATCATAATCACGATATTAATTCACTATAATTTATTCATCTTCCAAACTTATACTTACATCATAGGTATCAAACAACTGTACTGTACTGTAAACAACTGTAGGTACCTACCTATTACAACTCAAAACCTTCATTATAAAAATATTATCTCTCTAACCAAAATGATACCTTATTCTACAATAATAAAGTAATCATATTTTTCTTTTTGACAAGACCATGTAAATCATTTGAATCCATTCCTTACTAACTTTACCTTTAAATATCTAAGATCGTACAACAGCCAGCAACAAACCATAGATGAAATTATATATTAAAGCCATATCGATGATTATAGCAAATCCCCTCTGAATTTTATCTTTATAACAATCAAAGAAACAACTCTTATAAAATTCTATATTACTATAACAGACGATTACAACAACTAACAACGATTATAACAACGCTATTAAGACCACTCCGACAGTTAAGAGATAACAGTTAAGGATTTCGGGTAAAGTGCGTTTCCAGCCTTCGGCCTCATCGTCATTTACCGTCATTTGAGATGAAACATAATCACCTCTCCGTTCAGAAATATTAAAAAAAAACATAGATAATGAATTACCTTGAGCTAAGGATCGGAGATGTTGCCTTTGCCCCCTCTGTGGCTCTTGGCAGTTGAGCTCGGCGAATCGACCGTCTTCGTCGATCAAGCTCTCGAAAAAGTCTACGCTGCTGTTCATCGATGACCGGATTTGCAAGTGACACGCATACCAAACGAAACTGTTGGCAAACGCAGAGATTTAAAACATTATTATGATAAAACAAAAAACAAGTTTAAGCATGGTTTTTGAACGAATTCTTGTGGAAACTCAATGCAAGGCGATTGCGACTTTATTTTACCAATTGCCTATAAGTATAAAACAATTAAAGCTTCAAATTGTCCCACAGCTGACCTCCATCATTGAAATCCCCATGCGGGGTTTTGTAGAACACATACCCGAGCATCCGAGCTATTCAATGAAAAATACGAAACACATTTTGGCCAATCCGGGAAGTTTAACTCTGGAGCTCCGAAAACGCGAGCGTGAGCGCGTTTCCAGGCGGCCAACGATGCGATGTGTGCAGTAGTTAACGTTAACTGCGATTGCTGATGTTGCGGTCATCGGATGGGTGACCAAAACTGTATCATCTTGAACTCCTCCGTGCTTCGGAAGGCGTGTAAAGCCATAGGTCCCGGCTGCATTAGCAGTCGTTAACAACCACCAATCCGCACAGGGCCCGCGTGGTGGTTTATAGTCCGCTTATCCTATTCATCCATAAGAAAGTCTCGTGTTCCACCAGTGGGGACATAAATAAGCTGGTGATAGCGATAATGGTGAATTAGTGCTTAAAACTCGCGCTCACAATTGTACGATTTAGTTAGATAGTGACATATATATCGCTTCATTGGATTGTTTTTATGTAACAACGTGTAGGAAATATTGTGGGAACAATTTACGTTCATGGTGGTGGCTTACAACACAGCAATTAAAATCGAAACGAGTTTATTCTTTTTCATTATTATTTTACTACAATACAGTAGTGCAGTGTTTGTACGTGCACATCTGATATTCTTATGCATAGGAGAAAATATAGGTAACCATTTTATACCCTGGTACTATTAATTATTCTGTGGTATTACCACAGAATAACTAATAGTACCATATTACTAAGCTTTTGTAAAGAATGGTTTTCTTTAGAAAAGTTTAGTCATATTTTATACGGTTATTATTAAATAGAATTACAAATCGGAGTGACTTCAATGATAGTAAAGTAAATAGCCTATATCTGTCCCACAGCTGGGCAAAGAACGCCATCATTGAAATCAAGTCATCTCTACAAGAGGGATGTTGACAACAACTTAATTAATTTCAGAAAATTAAGCGTATAAATGAATCATGTAACCGTTCTTTAAAACATAAACCAATTTTTTAATTTACCTAAGCATGAATTTCTGTAACCTAAAAACACTCAATTGACGGAATACTCGACGACGGACTCGACTTGACGGCTCCATCATCTGATCGACTCCAGACCTTCATTAAATGGTAGTGCTTTAAAATACTTAATGAAAACATTAACAAACACACTACTTAGTCGCCACTACGATTTTCGAAGGTTCCCCTCGATTTCTCCGGGATGCCATCATCAGATCCTGGTTTCCTTATCATGGTACCACCCTTGGGATATCTCCTTTCCAACAAAACAAGAATCATCAAAATCGGTTCATAAACGACGAAGTTATCCGCGAACATACATAAAATAATATATACTATATACGAGTCGCATTGAGAAACCTCTTCCTTTTTTTTTGAAGTCGGTTAAAAATAGTGACGCCATAGTTTGCCACAGTTTCCATTACCATAAAATTCCTATTGAATAAAATCATTTTGACAGTGGCTAACATTTGTTTGACATTGAATAGGGCTCCTTTGCCTTACAGAATAAGAGTAGATAGTGTTGATTAATTTCGGCGATTTGGATTGAGCCACGATAGTGGTAGTGGTAGTGGTCATGGGGTGCGGGTTCGAATTAGGGTTGCCAACCATACTTTAAAATAACGTATTCTACGTTATTTTCCATCCCAACACTTTATTCTTTTGAATAAAAATAAAGTATGGAAAATACTTTATTTTATTTTATTTAGAGGTGCGAGCAATATTCCACGCAAGATCGCACCTGTGTCTTGTACAAAAGGCACAACTGATCCGGCGTGAAGAATCGCCGCACCCTGTTCAGGACAACGAGTTTACGTGACGCTGTTTTTATCACGGTTTCAATATAGTCCCTTTGGTTCAGATCGCAGCGAATCTCCATACCAAGCATGTTTATACTGCTCTGCAGGCTGCGAGTTTGTGAACTATTAAGCTTGAAAGTGCAATTATCGGCAGTGCAGAGGTCACTAATGCTCTCGAGCCCCTGCAATTGCGTAGAGATATAGCGTCACTCAGCGTCTTCTACCGCTTATACCACGGCGAGTGCTCTGAAGAGCTTTTTGACCTCATCCCACCTTCTCCCTTTCTCCATAGGAGTACGCGTGCTGCTCTCCGGAGTCACCGCTGTACTGTCTCGAACATTCCATCGCGCACAAAGAAATTTGGTGACTCGTTTTTCTGTCGCACTTCCAAAAGATGGAATAGTCTACCAGCGCACGTTTTCCCTCCTTCCTATGACATGGGGTCCTTCAAACGAGGCGTGAAGAGGCACCTTGTGGGCCGGCAGGGAGAGGGTGACTGATGCTGCGTTGTTTTCTCGCTGCACCAGTTGTCCTTACGTCTGGACTCCATTTCCACTTAACATCAGGTGGAGTGGAGTCATTTGCCGAGCTATGTATAAAAAAAAAAAAAACGGATGCCTCAATCAAAAAACTGTTTCCACAACCCCGCAATATTTTTGAAATTGCTATCCAACGACACCCCACACTATGAGGTAGACAAGAAAAAAAATAATAAATCCCCACTTCACGTGTAGGGGAGGTAACCTAAAAAAAATATTTTTCAAAATTTTACTTCACCACTTTGTCGGCGTGATTAATATGTGTATCCATGCCGATTTACAGCTTTCTAGTACTAAGGGTCTATGAGCTAGGCTGGGGTCGGACAGACACAAACGGACACGGCGAAACTATAAGTTTCTTGTTGACTATGAAACCCTAAAAATAATGTAAAAATAAAGTTGTGAATTATAAACAAAATAAGAATTAAAATTAGCCATGTCATCTTGACGTTATGTAATATCCTTGTAGGTGTACATTGTTTCATAAGAATGAGAGATATAATACTATCAACACAAACATTAATGAATCAACCTTGGCTTGTTATGATGTAAGAAACGTGCACTTGAAAAATTATATAGATAAACTTATTGCGATAGGTCGCAGTTTCGATTTCCGACGGAAGCAGTCGTCGTTTACAATACAAGTGTTATGTTATTATAACAATATAAATGAATTATTTTATGCTATTTTTAATCACTTTTTATCGCTCTGAATTTATTGCACCTACCATGTCATTATTGCACCACCCTCTAGTTGACTGGTAGAGAATGCCTTAGTCATAAGTCCGCAACGTAATTTAATGTTGCAGAAGTTTTAAAAAAATTATTAAAATAGACACAGTCAAATATTATGTTTACGCCTACAGTATGCTAAACGGAGCTAAAGAGATTGAACCTCGTTAACTTCGAGTGCTTTTATGGGCACCGCTGATAAATGTTTCCAAGTCATCGAAATATACTGAACTGAGTATTTCCCTGAGGAGCTCGATGGCGCAGTGGTTAACGCGCCCGGACTGCGAGTGCTGAGGTTAAGCAACTTTCGCAAAGGCGTATGATGAGTATTTCCCGACGGCATCGGCAAGGCGAAGGTGATTCAGATTTGACTAATCATCACATGTAACATCTTGGTGACCTCGGTACTGTTATTCTTATGATGTTCAAGTTAGTGTAGTGGTTAGCGATCCTAATTGCGAAACCCATGGTCACGGATTCGAATTCTACAAAATCAATGTTTGTGTTGATAATTTAAGAGCTTGTACTGGCTGCCGAAATATTATAATGATTTTTGAACGTAATGGGTAGATTAAAATTTACAAAAAAAATCAACCTACCTCAGGAAACTCTAGTGGGAATCGAACCCACGACCTTTGGATAAAAAAAAAGTAATGGGTAGACTTTTAACCTAAACTTCATGACTGAACAAAATGGAGCGTTTAATATCACCGAATTTGACTACTAAATACATAACATACATACATATACATACATACATACATACATACATACATACATACATACATACATACATACATACATACATACATACATACATACATACATACATACATACATACATACATACATACATACATACTCTCACGTCCTTTTCCCAAAAAGGGGTTCGATTTTTTTCAGCATCGAAGTCACCAGTTTTGAGTAAACTCGCCATTATACAGTGACTCGACGACGCGACGTCACATTTAGCATAAAGACACGAAGGGTTCCAAGGTGGAACAGATAACATAATCAGTGATGGGTCGACTAGCCGATCGCCTGATATGCGAGTGTCTTGGAACCTTGTCCCTTTGTCTGCTCTTACGACATGCACGGAAAGTTCAGCAGCTGATGCATTCTTTTCACGTCCCAGACTAGCATGAAACACTACTTTGATACTATTGATTTCCCGAAACTTTCTAATTCTTCGATTGAAAGTGTTTATGTAGATATTTCAATTCTACAATACCGAAGACGTTAAAATTACGAAACAAACACCGGCACCTACCTACCGTTATTAAATTACCTAGGTGGTATTAACAGCCCGATGTTATGTCCCGTCGTGAAGTTAAGGTAAATAAAGTTTATCTATTTCGATGACTGGTTATGATTTGGACAGCCACCACAAAAGATATAATACAGAAGCCACTATCAATATTGGCAGAAGTCACCTATCTACTTGGGCAGGGATTTAGGGGAGAGGCCTTTGTGGGCCCGCCATACCCTACACATTCACATGATACACTAAACATGCAACTCTTAAAACAAGGGTACGAAGACCCGGTTCATACGCGCTCTATACCAGGTACAAATATGTACAAGGGCGTTTTTAGAGAGATCCGAGCCCTTCAAAGAATCTAGTAGGGAAAAGGAACACGATTGCGTATTGCCATTCCGTTTCGAAACTCTCTGATGGTGTTTCGACCACAACCGCTTGAGGAGCCCTTTTTTAAGAATACTAGCTGACCCGGCGGACTTCGTACCGCTTTGACAGTTTCTATGACAACAAAACAAACAACGTATTTCTATTTATTTATCATTATGCATTTTTTTCTAGTAATAAATATAGCCTATGTTACTCAGTGCTAATGTAGCATTATAATGGTGAAAGAATTTTTTAAATCAGTCCAGTAGTTTTTGAGTTTATTCGTTACAAACAAAAATACAAAGCTTTCCTCTTTATAATATTAGTATAAAAGAATAAGAAAAACAAACATTTATTAACCTGCACAAAAACCAATACAAACAGGTGAAAAAAATAAAATAAAAAAAATCTAAAATCTAAATGAAAAAACAAGAGAACATTATAAAACAACTATTATAACACAGCGAACAAAAACCAGTTTCACACAAAACAAAAAGCGCTGGTTTTCAGACAGCTCCCTAAACGTGAGGTGGCGACTGGCGACCGTCGTCGTGTAATACTCGTATAATAAAATAAATGTTATATTTATAACAATACTAACAAATTCTTTAAAATAAATATAAATAATGCAAAATAAGCTTTTAAGTTTCTCGCCACCCACCAAAATATTCCGACGCTGTCAGTAAGGGCCGTCTTCTGCCCCCCAGTAAGGCCGGCAAACTCTCTCAAAACTACAGTAAGGCCGGCAAATTCTATCAAAAAAAAAACTACAATGTGAAATTCAATAGCTGAGTAAAACATATTAAACCTTTCTTGTACGTCGTCAATCCATTCATCGATAGTTTTTATCATATTGGTGAGATTTGTTGACAGCCACTTAGATATTTGTTTCTGCATATCCACGTTAATTTATTGGACAGTTAACTCAAATATTCACAGTCATGTTAACAGATTGTTTATAAATAATTTTTTTTGTCACACACTTCTTTGTCACACTACGCACTTTGACGAGGTGTATGTAACTAATAAGAATTTTAAATCTTGTAAGACAATGATATACTCGGACAATGATTTTGAAACTCGGTAGAAACATCTATTGTCAACTAATTTGATTCATTGACAGTGTTTTATGTGGCACACTTTGTGCAAGAGGTTTTAAACTTTTAATCTTTGATTAGTAAATAGCCTATGACTGTCCCACTGCTGGGCAAAGGCCTCCATCATTGAAATCAAGCTATTGGTGCAATTGATGGGTATTGGCTTAATCACCACGCTTGCTAAATGCTTGTTGGTGATCGATCACAAACCCGGGCTATGCACCTTCGGGTCTCAGACTGAGCGCTTGCCACCGAGGCGTATCGAGACTATCGTAACTTCGATTAGGTATCCTTATATATAAATTTAAAAAAATATTTTTTGTAATTTGCAATATGTATACTTGACATTTAATAATAAAATGTTCATATTCATTAACTAATTTGGCGGTCGGCAACCTTTTAGCAGGTGGCCTTTACCTGCATATTGAAGAAATGGTAAACAATGCGGACCGCATTTGTTATGATTTAATTTTCTTTTTTGCGTTTAAAAAAAATGTTTTTAAACAAATTAAAAAACTGAAAAATAAGATCACCTCTGATCTTATCTTCTAAGCTAAGTGCTGGGTGCTACCAAAATGGAATGATGACTGTAAATTATGCATTAAGATGTTCCGTAAACTTTTCCACTTTTATAAATAAATCTTTGCTTTGCTTATTCAAATCAAAAGTTATCTGGCAGTTTTTAATTTGCTTAATCGTCGTTTTATGGGCTCAGATTAATCCCCATCGATTTGCAAGCATCTTAGAACCCTCGTCCCTTAGTCGGCTCTAGCGACATGCACGGGAGAAGTAAGCCAGCTGATACATTTTGATTATCAATTTATCAACAAGAGGCGCTGCTTCAATGCCACACAAATTCTTGAGCATAGACTCATTTCAATTATAGCCAAGTGGGAATATAACTAACACAGCCTCACCTTCACCATGAATTATTGCTGTTTACTAATTTTAGTTATTATTTATTTTAACAAGAGATCAAGAGACGGGGTGTGTGTGGTATTGGGATAGAAGCAGAGAGAGTCTCTGCTTCTATCCCACTACCACACCTCACCACAGACAAAGAGATATAGAGATGAGAGTGAGATGATGCGAAGAGTGTCAAAAGAATAGCTTAGTAAACATTATTTTCTGTCAACCTTATAGCATACTTACAAATTATATTTGATAAGATTTTATATGCGAAAACAGTTAAATTAGTCATCTTTTAAAATTATCAGATGTCGACCTTATGCCTGCAGCGTTAGAAAATGGGGATATTTCTGAAGAAGACGAATATATCGATGACGAAATGACATAGATTATTAAGTATCTGTTGGTTTTGGTAAAAAGGAAAAGAATGGGACTCCTGGGGTCGGCCTATCTGAAACCGGAGGACCTTAGGCTATTCGCTCTCAAAGACGTTGCCAAACTTATGGCATCTATCTTTAAAGAGGAAGGGGAGTGAAAGGATGGGGTTGCACAAAAGATCCCGATGGGTCGGAAGTGTTTCTGGGAGGGGGATACCTCAGCAGGCCCCTAAGATAAGATAAGATAAGATAAGATAAATAATGTAAAAAATACATTTGTATTATAGTTATTATTTTAATTGTAAAGTGGTTTGACTTCTTAACATTTTAATATTATGATTCGCATAAGTACCTTTTTTTCATACAGATTTTCATTAGGCACTGCGAGTAGGGAGACACAGAAGTTTATGCGAACTCTTCCATGACTTCAAAGATTTTACATGATCCTATTGAGATTCTTAAAATAAGAGACTTACATGACTGACTAGGATATATTGCGTATCTGCAACCTACGGGGAAATTATTATCATGGTTATATTTATGTATAAATCAGATGTGCACTTTTAAGTGCACTTCACTATTGTTGATGTAATTTAAATTTAGTATGTTTTTGTTTTTGAAAGCAGAATAAATGCAGTTGAGATGAGAGCGTTAAAAAGTATGATAGGAGTTAAACTGAGTGACAGGATAAGAAATAGTGAGATAAGGAAACGTTGTGGTCTGAAAGAAGATGTAGTGACAAAAATTGAGAAAAGTATGCTGAGATGGTTTGGACATGTCGAGAGAAGGAATGAAGAACGATTGACGAAAAAAGTGTATAAGGGGAGTGTGAATGGAAGTGTTGGAAGGGGTAGGCCTAGGCGGACGTTTCGAGACCAAATCGGGGACGTCTTGGAAAAAGGCCAGGTCAAGAGTACCCTAAACCGAAGAGCATGTATGAAGGAAATATTGAAAGTGGACGAAGCAAAACAAGTATGTATGGATCGTAGCAAGTGGAAAAAAGTGGTCTCTGCCTACCCCTACGGGAAAGAGGCGTGATTATATGTTTGTATGTATGTATGTTTTTGAAAAAAGACAAAGTTATGAAAAATTTCACATCATGCACTACCAATAATGTTATCGTGGCTCAATCCAACTCGCCGAAATTAATCAACACTACTACTCTTACTCTGTAAGCCAAAGGAGCCCTAATTCAATGTCGACAACTACGTCTCGTCATCAACATCCGATCTTAATATTTTTACAAATATTTTATGTTTTTCTATTGTAATGCTCGGTGATCAATTGTTTAATCTTAATATTTTTCTGTACATCCATTTGAATTGCAATCCAGATTTATTCATTGTTTTGTAATCCTACTAATATTATAAACGCGAAAGTTTGTAAGTATGGATGTTTGTTACACTTTCACGTAAAAACTACTGAATGGATTTAGATAAAATTCGGCATACATATAGTTTATAACCGGGAATAACACATAGGATACTTTTTACCCCGATATTCCCACAGGAACGGGAACCACGCGGGTGAAACCGCGAGTGGCAACTAGTGTATCATATATTTGATTGTAATTTTTATTGTATTCATTTAGTCAAATGTTTTTGAAAATACAGTTGTATTTATATTGTAGTGACTCAAATATTTAAGCTTGTCTGACGACCCACGGATCAGAAAAGGAGTACCTACCTATTTCGTAAAAAATATCGCAAATCGCAATTAGAAATCATGATACTAATTCTTCCTTGAACTCGTAGAGTACTTCTGGAATAAATGAATGCAAATTGCTTTGTTGTATTCCAAGTTTCCGAATGTAGTGTGTATAAAGTAGCTAGTTCCTTAGTAATTGAGGATTTCAGGTGAAGCGCCTTTACGCCTTCTGTCTTATCGTCATTTGACATTATGCATATTATGTGAGTTTTGTTTTTACATACATCCATACACACTCACAGAGCATCAAAATCAACAATTTTGAGTAGATTAACTGTTAGTGACCTGGACGCCACATTTAGCATAATGAAAGTTGGGCTCCGAAGTGGAATAGATGAGATGACATTGTGTGTTCCGTCCTGGCCCGCCATGGCGCCAAAAAAGGTAATGGTTTTGTGTGCAGGCTGTACAGGTGTGTACTTTCATGTACCCGAGAGAAAAAACATAGTACCTCAGTAATTCACCAGATATACCACATGTTTTGTGGCCGGTACTCAACGTATGTGACCCAGCCCGGCCACGCTCATATCTAATAAACTAGGTAACTTTATGTTATTATTTAGGTATGTGATGATTGTACGCATCATGTTCTTCCGACAACATGCCTTTTTTTTTCAAAAAAAAGGTATTTGATAGACTTTATTTAAGGATCAAACTTTGTGTCATTGTTCAATTGCATACCCTATAACTATCTAAGGTACGTACGCACATACCTTTATAAATAATCAAATGGCATATAAGTGTAGTAAAGTTTCATATTTTTCTTATTCATACAAAAATAATTCGACATTTAAGTAATTATTTTTATTAAGTGTCCCACATGGTCTCAAATTATATTTTATTATACCTACAAATCTTTGTTTTTATTGTCCTTGGGGGTACTACAAACCTGCATCAACTATTAGAGGTTTTTGCTCTAACATTCAGGTCAGGCGTTTTATGACACCAAGTTTGATCCATAAATAAAGTCTATCAAATACCTTTTTTTTTTTAAAGTGGCATGTTGTCGGAAGTACATGATGCGTACAAATATCACATACCTAAATAATAACATAAAGTTACCTAGTTTATTAGATATGAGCGTGGCCGGGCTGGGTCACATACGTTGGGTCCCGGCCACAAAAAATGTGGTATATCTGGTGAATTACTGAGATACTATGTTTTTTCTCTCGGGTACATGAAAGTACACACTTGTACAGCCTGCACACAAAACCATTACCTTTTTTGGCGCCGTGGCCGTGCCAGGACGGAACACACGATGACATTAGCAATAGGTTACTGCTGCTCGCCTGATAAGCGAGCATCTTGGTTGGAACCCTTGTCTCTTAGGCGGTTCTTCTTTTTCCGATATCTTAGGGCCGAAACACATAAACACGATACGACGTCGCACTGCAAAAATAAGCGTTGCGCCAGGCTAGTATAAACCTTATTGCCTGTCAAATACTAGACAGACGCCGCATCGTGGTACGACGCGACAACGTCGTGTCGTGTTTATGTGTTTCGGCCCTCCTGATGGTAATGGTGGTAGCACACTTCACCCGGGATCCTAATCCTAGGCACTGATGGCTATCTTATCTCTAGCTGCCACAACAATGCTACAAATATTGATGTTATGGCAACATTTCTAGTTAAGGTGATGGTAGCTAACCTGGCGGGAAAACAAGCTCTACCACCAGCCAAACCGAGTACACAAACATGTACCCCCCACTGGGAATCGAACCCGGGACCTCTGAGCCTGAGAACCACTGGATCTTAACCACTAGACCACAGAGGCGGTTAACATGTTCTAACGACATGTACGGGGCTCATAAGTCATAAAATAGGCTCATAAGTTAGGTAATTGTATCAGTTACATTATTTTCACGTGCCAGACCAACATGGGAAATTTTAACACTCCTCGAGGCGCTGCTTCCTTGTCATACAAATTCTAGAGATGGGTCGTACTGGGTAAATTTGATACCAGGTGCACCTGTTCCTAGTATTGTCTAATACCGGATCCAGATACCTATTCTACTTAGTCCACCTAGTATTAGTAGTTTCACGTAGTTACTGAAGGCTTAGCCAAAGTAACATTAAGAAAACTATAGCGAAGTTCGAAAAGAGTAAAATGTATGGGATTGACATAAGCCGCGCTAAATCACGTGGTCAATCTTATGTCAATCCCATACATTTTATTCTTTTCGAACTTTGCTATCGTTTTCTTAATGTTACTTTGGCTACCGCCATCCACTGGTTAGACTTAGAACGTTAGACGTCGACTAGTGGCTAGTGTAGTGCTGACTTAATCCATGTAGTACCACCTATGGGCAGAGGCGGGACTTAGGGCCGAAACACAAACACGATACGACGTCACACCGCAAAAATAAGCGGTGCGCCAGGTTAGTATAAACCTTACTGCCTGTCAAATACTAGACAGGCGCCCATCGTGGTACGACGCGACGTCGTATCGTGTTTATGTGTGGGAGCCCTTACTGCTTAAAGTTAAAAAGTCAAATTCTCGATTTTGTTAACGTAATGGAATGGCAAATGAAATTGATGGGATTGGTGAGATGAAGGCAAGTACTTGCCGTACGTGCTTGCCTTTAATAGTAAAAAATAAGGAATAAAATTGAATAATTATCTCTTTTTTTTTGCATTTGTCACTGTCAGTGTGTCAGACATACGGATTATATATATTTTGAAATGCAATACGAATGTGTGCCATCCAAGGCTTTTGTGTTAGAATTCAAAAGTTCTATTCTTATTTGTCACTTTGTATTCAACAGATGTCCTCCATCTTCAATGAACTCTCTTGATCTCTTCTTCGCGTATGTCTTGTCGAGTGTCACGGTGTTATGTGGCTTACAATAGGTACACTGGTTTCTCTATTAGTACAGTCGTCAGCTTAAATGGTTGGATTGCAAGGAAACCTTCAGTTTTGTACCTTTAAAATTACATATTCTTTTTATTGAAAACGTTATCTTTCTTCTTCTTTTCTTTTTATTGAAAACGTTGTATATGGATAATTCTGAATTTTTATTATTTTGTATAGGTTTTAATTTAGATTTACTTAAATGATTGATTACATAACACAAGTAGAAATATTCGAAGTTTTCTATCTTTTAAGATAAACATTTGATTAAGAAAAAAACTTTGCAGAGCTCACGTTGCTTGATATCAGAAATATGAATTGGCTAGCTGTCTTTCATTTTAATCTTATAATTTGTAAAATAAAAAATAAAATATAAAAATATATATTTTGCAATATAACCTTAATCCTCGTTAAATATGTTGTACATCGTCCATCATGAAAGCACCTTTTCATCATCATCATCATCATCATTTCAGCGAAATGACGTCCACTGCTGGACAATAGCCAAGGATCTCCACAACGACCGGTTTTGTGCTCTTATTTTTGCCTCTGACTGTATTCGTCTTGTTCGAGGGAAAGCGTCTAATCTCATTGTCAGGCTGATAGAAACGATTTTCATGTGTACTTAAACTATGTTTGAATACCTATACTGTTAGCTATTTAGGTATACACTGATGGAGTGGACAACTTTCCTTTTAGTTGACATATTATTTCGATTGGAGAGAAATAATATTTAGATTTTGACTTTTCAAGAAAATGAAAGAGTGACTAGATGACTTGGACGCACAACTGACCGACTGACGACCGACCGAATATGAGGTGGCTCGGGAAACAGGTGGAAAGACTTGGGGAGGTCTTTGCCCAGTAATGGGACAGCAAAAATCAAGGGAAATAAATGTTTGCTACTGTATTTGGGTTTAAAAGGGTATATATGTATAAAAAGTTTCATATTGTTCTCGGTTTTGTTGGTGATAGGGCTTGTGTTAAGTCTGTTGTCATAACAAACAATGTTATTAGCATTGTCGTGTGTTCTGAAAATATATTTTTTTTATCTAACTTTTCTTCTCAAACAGTAATTAAACTTGAACACTTTCACATTAACTCGATAGAGTACAAAGAATTACTGATCCAATTCGAATTTGAATTGCGATTTAAGTTGAGTTACGAGTATTTTTGGAGAAATGAAATGAAAACAAATGAAAAATATTTTTTTTTTTTCTTTTATTTGATGGCTTCGTGCGATTAGCACATTTAGCCAGTGTCAAAGTAATTTTTCGTACAAGTAATACATAAATAAACAATATTTCCATAAATGATGATGAATGATAATAGAAATGAGAAGTGAGAATGATATACCCCCCAACCCCTCGAGTATCTTAGTAAAGATGTGGGGCTTTACTAAGTCCTCACGCGAAATTCTTGAGAGAATTTGAAAAGTGCCGTTGCACTATTTTGTTTCATTTGCCAACACTCATGCACACTCACGAACACTTAACGGTTAATAATCCACCATTATTTCACATTAATGTTCGAATTAACACAAATTTTAGAAAATAAAACAAAATTGCAGACATTACTCTTCACTTTCCCGCCAAGAAGTGATGAAAAATATTTATTCGGAGCATCTATGACAACTTGGCTTATTGGCATTTTAAATTTATAATTATGCAACCGAAATGGTCACCACCACAGAACAATCAAAATTGTATTGTTCTGTGGTCACACTCAGCTTATGCCATGACATTGACGTGCCAAGGTGCTGATATTCTGTGGAACAAGTGGAGGGAGTTTGCTTATTGCCTCAGGCAGCATTTTAGCGTCACTGGACTTTTTTGGGGGCGGCGAGAAATTTACAGGGACTCTCAAGCCGTGTGAAACGAAACCCCCTCAGAGTTTTGTAGAGGGAAGTGCACTAGTGCGTCTCCGATCCCTACTAGATTCCCCGAGGGGATCGGATCGGATAAGGATTTTAATGGATATGGACTTTAAGGCGCTGACAATCATGAAGCAGTGCTCACTGTCAATCTGCATACAAGGAAAAGGGATGCAAATAATGCGTGATCTACTGAAAGCCAAGTCAAGAATAGGAGTTCGAAAAACACTATATATTTAAAATCTAGATGTTTTATTGAAAAAATAAACAGAAGTGTTTCACTAATAAGTATTTCGAATAAGTTTAAGTACTTGATTTCATTGTATGGTCGTACTTTAGTACCTAAGTGAAAAAGTCATGGAAGTAGATACTGTCAAGCAAAAGACGTCCACTGCTCTGGACAAAGGCCTTCCCAAAGGTGACTTTAGATTTTCTTATTAAGACAATTTCATAATAAATTGTGCATTTTAGAAATAATAACATTGTTGCAAATATAGTTTTTGAATATTTTACGTTGACATTTCATAGTTGTCAGCGCTTTAAAGTAGGAAGTGTCTTTGAACAACTTCCTAATTAGCTACACTACAGATCGAAGCAGTTTTTGCCAATGGCCTTATCAATAACCAAACAAACAAGCAACGCAATGCGGTGCGTTAACCGGTCCGAATGCCAGCCGGCTATTAATAGATCAACCTTTATAACTACCACGTCAAATAACGCAATGATAGTAATATTAAATCTGTTACCAACATTATAGTAATTGTGTCGTTACTTAACATTGCTGATTGAAACGCGATAGTAATTAAGTAATTAGTAACGATGATGTGGAAGCACGTCATGGGAGTAGGTTTGTAAAGAATGACTTTCTCAGTGACAATACATGCAATTTACATATATATATTTTTTTAGTTAATTAATTATCTTAATTAATGGCTTCGCGTTTAGCATTTAGCCAATTTCAAGTGTTTTTTCTATTATTAGTAGTAAGGGTACAATTGTACGGTAGATAGAAATTAAAATGGAGTCTCACAACACGTGTTATTACGGAAAGAACTCTGGTGAAACTCTTTTTTTTTAGTTTCACACCGGATTTGTTTTTGGCACAACGCATAACGCATATAGGCTCGTGCCCCAACAGTGGGGACATAAAATGAACTGATGATGATGATGATAACGCATTTTAAAGATTTGGAGTCGTTTTCATTATGAAGATAATTATTATATAGACGTGATAACAGTACCTAGGGTACCTACATTGACATTTAAAAAGTTGTAATATTGAGAAAAATATATGCTGCTTTATGTTATGTACAATAGCAAAATTTGCATTTAACTTTGTTGTTGACAGAAGAAAGACACTAGACATTGACCTAGGGGACCTTTTTTTATTTTTTTTTATTAGATAGGCGCTTGCATTTGACTACTAAGTATCCCACCTTATCTTAAGTGATGAATATGATGTAGCCTACGATGAAATATGCTTGCCTAGAATGTACCCTATATGTGAAGCAAAAACTTTGAACCCCTTTATACAAAAACTGCGCTGACGGAGGAGTATGAAATTTCGCACATTTATAGTTTTTATAGAGAAGGAGTGCATCAAGCTAATGTTTTTTTTAAATTTGCATAAAAAATACATTAAATTAAATAAACTTTGTTTCAAAAATTTGTCAAAAATTTCAAAATGGAAGAGGAGCGGCCGAAATCTGTCAATGCCAATCCAAGCTCACATTCTATCTTTTTTAATTTTTCATTGCTTAGGATACAATCCGTGCAGCCTTAATAAAATATTGTTTATTATACAGCTTTTTATAAAAATTACGGTCGAATTTCGACCACTGGGCGAACACTAGTTATATTTAATAGGAAACACAGACTGAGGGGGCCCTAGGTCTAAGATGCACGTTACTCACTAACTTAGCACCATTGCTTAGTGCGAACAAAAAAGGAAGTTTTATGTTAACGAAAACGAGTTGTATGCCAATTTGTATGCCAAAATTGTTACTCACATAAGTTATCAATAAAGTGCTCGTGAGAGTTTTATCAACCATTCCTTCAAGTTAACGAAAACGGCAACTTGTATTACAAAATTTTAACTTTGCTCCTGTGCGTTGGCAAATAAACAACGCCTTCATATTGACGCCGCTTAGTGGATTACTTATGATTATTTTTTGTTTTCATTTTATGTTCTTTTTTTATTTTATGGGTAAGCATTCGATTTTATTCAGTGCCTTGATCTCACCTGTGTGAGTGATGATAAGGCCAATGATAGAAGCGCACTTGACCCGGGAATCGGGATCCTCAACTAGTGAGGCACTGGATCTTATCTCTAGCTGCCGGAACAACAATGCTACAAACATTGATGTTGTTCTATTTTTAACGTAGCATATGGTAGTATATAGCTTATGCTGTGTATGCTATTTATAAATTACTCTATATACTCGTAGTCTTACTATATATTGTTGAATTCTAATGGCTGTGTATTGACTGTAATCCATCTGTGTACCTATTTTAAATAAATAAATAAATAAAACTTACATAGTTTATCTCCAGCCCTAGATACACACAACCGTTAATACGAGAAAAAGTGCACAGGGTGCCTTGCCTATTGTGAGTTTCATTTGACACTCGATCACATTAACGAAAACGAAAATTAGTATGGCATTGAAGCAGCACCTCCTGGCGGCATACGAGAAGAGTTAACCTTTTAGGTTCTAGATCAAATACGATCGCGGGTGAACTTCCGTCAAACTCCAAGCGATCGAATTCGATCGCGTTTTCGACATTAGAACTTAAATATCGTCTATTTAGAGCCTACTTTTGTAGGAAGAAGTTTAGCCATAAACAAACTAAGATAGGAGAGTTTGAGTTATTGAGACAAAACATGAAAATAAGCCGTGATTAGTACGTCAAACTCATATGGTCGAAATGACATTGATTGACGTTCGCCATTGTTGAATTTGAAATATCACATAATATTTAAAAATGATTTGAACCACAACTTAAATTATGAAAAATTAAGTTTGTAATTGATTGTTTATTTTATTTCTTTGATTTATTTTACCTGTACAAAAACTTAACCCCAGTGTCCATACAAACTTGAAACATCTCCTTTTCGTTTTTTTGTTAACGTACCTTACTAACGAATGAATACGGATAGTAAACAAATCTCACACGAGGCACTAAACTAAAGTTACGGTGTCTGAAATGTTACCGTGAAGAACAGTATAAGCTGTAGCATGTGAAAAGCATATTCAAAATATTTCAATGGATTCCCGCCCGATCCTCTAAATGCCATCTACACATTTACAGAATACACTAAACATGCACACTAGTTTAGGTCCAAGACACCGTACTCGTAGAACCGGTTCACACGCGCTCTTACCAGGTACAGACATGTACCTGGGCGCTTCTCTCCTCCTCCACGGCCTGGTCTACCCGAGCCGAGGTCCGAGCCTTTAGAGGCGCCCTCGGGTGGTTCCGCTCCCCGATCCGATCCGAACCCTTCGGAGAATCTAGTAGGGCACGGGGACGCGCACTTTTAAGTGTGCGATACCGTTCCCTCTAGAAAACCTCTGAAGGTGATTCGTTTTAACACGGCTTGAGGTACCTACCCTTTACGTACCTCGCCGCACCCAAAAAAGCCCGGTGACGCTGAAAATGCCGGATGAGGCAATCAGCAATCTCTCTCAAAAAAAAATCAATGGATTAAGCAGTAAAGAAGAATTTACATAACTCTTATTCAGCTACTTGCTTTACTCAATATAATTATACCATCAAAAGCTGTACATAACAAGCATTCCTCGAGGAGCTCGATGGCGCAGTGGTTAACGCGCCCGGTCTGCGAGTGCTGAGGTTAAGCAACTTTCGCAAAGGCCGGTCATCGGATGGGTGACCAAAAGTTTATCATCTCGAGCTCCGTGCTTCGGAAGGCACGTAAAGCCGTTGATCCCGGCCTCCCGGCTGCATTAGCAGTCGGTAACAAACCCCAATCCACACTGGGCCCGCGTGGTGGTGTATGGCCCGTACTCCCTATCCATCCATAGGAAATCTCGTCGTGCCCCAGCAGTGGGGACATAAAAAAAATGAGTTAATGATGATGATGATGATGATGATGATGATGATGATGATGATGATGATGATGATGATGATGATGAAGTATTCCTCTACACTTCTAGTTCTGTAATGTAATAAAATAAGGCTTCAATTTTAAAAGGGATTTACCAGAATATATATCGTAATTCGCACAACCCGTACACTGCTAGCAAGTAATCAAAAAGTATCAAAAATTTTTTTTAGTTACAGCATGGATTTCAGTTACTTAAAGTTACTTTACAAATAATATTAGGAAGACTCTTTTTAAGTATTAAATATGTACCTGTTTCAGGAGAATCTGCTCTTGTATATGTAAGCGATTGGCAATCTCAATCTTTATAATTACATTAATAGTATTAGTTGTTATTAAAATTAAAAGACGATAGAGATAAACGAAATTTACTGCGCAACTGCATTTGGGTAACTATATTTTTTATAGACTATCTTTCACTCAATGATTTGAAGACAACGAGATTTGAGATAAAGAACAGCCTTGATTACTTACATCTTGCTTTATCAAAATCAGATTTTACAAAAATTTTGATAATATTCGTTTTTCTCATAATTATTATTGTTAGAATCCCATAAATAAACCGAAGTCATTCACAGCTTTTACTTATCATCCTCAAAAACTTTATGAAACGATCAGCCAGTCTGACATAAGACAAAAAGCTAGAATATACCAAGCGCTTTATGAATATTGTTTGATAAAAAAATATTTATATTAATCATCAAAAAAAAAAAATTTAAAGAGTTATCTGTCACATATCCTGTGATTTGTTTATGTAGGTATCTATTTTGTAATTCATTTATGGGTGAATCAACTTTTCGTTGTAACAAATGACCAAATTTTTTGAAAAAAAAAAGATCATTATTTCTACATTTCTTTAGATTAGTTGTAAACTAGCACTAATAAACTTTAAAATTTTAGGTATGTCCGCGAATTTCAATTTAATTTATAGCAGTTTAAGGGCTAAATACTGATCGTTGGTCCTATAGGGCGTCCCCTGGACGATTGATATTTATTTATTAAAACAACGACAAATTAGTAATCAAATCACTGTAATATCAAAAAAAGTACAGAAACGCTATTTCAATAATTTCAATTAAATTAAATGCCAAGTATTTTTTCAGAAATTGGTACATATTGTGTCTCATGAGTCACCAATGGAAAAAAACAAGTGATATTCGTTATAATTATTGTCCAAAACAATTAAATAAACAAAAAAACATTGGGCTAGTTCTTCCATTGATTTATAAGCAATCATATAAAATAAAATAGGAATAACACCGAAATTTTTCAACATAATAGTACTAACAATCATATAATTATTGGGGACAACTTGGTTTGCTAGGAGACAATTTTGATGACTCAAAGGACACGAACTTATGTTAATCAACTTAATGAATGGTTTTTATTTCTGGATGTTTGTAATGAATATCTGTGTAAATTGGATGAAGATGCGCCCATATGGCTGCAGGTTGATGAATTGTTGAGGCTGATATTGTGCAATAAAATTCTACTTTATGCCCACAATTAGATTCTTTATCAGAGATATAGGTTACCACCGTATGCAGAGAAACTTGTTTCCTGGATCCGCCGAAATGATGCGCTTGGATTTTTTCGGAAAGCTTGCAATTATAGTTTTCACTAAAATCGGCTACAACTATTACCTCGTTTTCTTGGATACCATTCACGGCTAGTCTGAAGTTTTTAAACTGTGTTATCGTATTGTAGATGTGTTTTTTTATTATATTTAGTTCTCTGTGAAAATTTACCATCAAGTCTTTAATCTGTCCTTCTTTAACTTCTTTGACAATTTTTACAGCTTTCGTTATTTTGCCATCCTTTTCATATATCTCTTCTCGCCTGCCCCAGTCAGAATTTATAATTTCATTACCCTTTGTTGTATCGTGCCGTACATCATATCTCCCACATTTCTGGCAATTTCCATACATACACGCTTAATTCTTAGTAACACAAACTGTAGAAGAAATGAGCACGTTTAAATCTTCAGTGTTTATTACATGCTTTCTTTTAAGCACCTGTGCTTTGTAAACGGTATTAACATGCAACTTGCATAGACGCATTTCGTGGCCATCTATTGAAGGCTTAACAACGAAGAAATGTTTGTTTTAAGTAAAATAATAATATGAACACCTTGTTTCAGGTTTCTCTTGTTTGAATATTTTGTACAAATTATTCATACTATCTAACAGGAACCTTTCCTGACTTTTTATTTTACCCTTAGTTTTAGTCTCTTTCTTGCCTGCTGTAGCTCTTGATATGTCATTTCTAACGAAAAAATCAGTTTAAATAAAATTTGATGAATTTATATCTAACTGAATATTTTAGTTTACTGCCTTGTTGTCTAATTTATTGTTAAGGTCATAACAATCACATTATTTTCTTAATTTAAATGTAAAAAAATATTGAATTACACGGGGACAAGAAAAAACAACAAAAAGTTGATTCACCCTATATTATAGTTAGTTATGAGAATATCTTAATTATTCGAAAATATTTATTATTACTTTTAAATATTTATTTGATGCCTTGTTTCTTTCGCCACTGAGTAGGGTGGTCCGGAAGAAATCTTTTATAGAGATAAGCTTTAAATATGTTTTATTTGGGTGAATCAACTTTTTGTTGTTTTTTCTTGTCCCCATGTGATTCAATATCTTTTTACATTTAAATTAAGAAAATAATGTGATTGTTATGACCTTAACAATAAATTAGACAACAAGGCAGTAAACTAAAATTTTCAGTTAGATATAAATTCATCAATTAACCAATTTTTTATTGGTGACCCACGGGACAATTTTGAGCACCCATACAAATATGAACTGTCCCCCGAGCAAACGGTTTCAAATTTTGCGGTGCAGTTTAAAATATTAACATGACCATGTTAGATATTACGCCGTTTGTGTATTACTTTCAAATTTTGTTGTAAAATATTTTAAAGTTAATTGTATTTTTCACAATTGTCTTCTAATTCTGTGTCCCTGATAGAGCAATTATATTGAAGTCTACTGGCTCACCATACAAAATGTACAGCAAAGTCGAAGCCAGATAGAACTAACCCTAAAAAAACGATCTGTGATCGCGTGATCCACTCCGCCAATCCAGTGACCGCATATTCGATCGGTCATTTTGTTTGCGGCTCGAAGTGAGGCAAATTGTGTTTATTGCTGGTCTGCTGGGTAACTACGAAAAGTCGTAAGCAATTTGAACTTTTAGTGTATTTAGGAGCATAATATTACTGCAATGCAGACTAATTTGCTTTAACAGTATTTATTTTAAAGATATTTACAATAATTAGATATAAAAAAATATTTTTACCATTAAATGTCTAACGGGTCACTAGTCCGCTGGGTCACTTATGTGGTGACCCATGAGACATTTTGCGATGACCCATGAGAATCGGATAATTTCGGATAAGGTTTTTTGTACATTTACACTATTTTGTTAGATGCTTAATATTTTTAATTTTATAATAATGTTCAAAATGAATTTTTACTTTAATTTTAGTTAATGAATTAATTTGAAATGCATTTAATTTAATTTTTTGTGATTTAATTTATTATTGTTATTGATGTTTCTATTTAAACTGATTTTTTCGTTAGAGATGACATATCAAGAGCAGTTTGTTTACAGTTTACAGTTTGTGTTACTAAGAATTAAGCGTGTATGTATGGAAATTGCCAGAAATGTGGGAGATATGATGTACGGCACGATACAACAAAGGGTAATGAAATTATAAATTCTGACTGGGGCAGGCGAGAAGAGATATATGAAAAGGATGGCAAAATAACGAAAGCTGTAAAAATGTCAAAGAAGTTAAAGAAGGACAGATTAAAGACTTGATGGTAAATTTTTACAGAGAACTAAATATATTAAAAAAACACATCTACAATACGATAACACAGTTTAAAAACTTCAGACTAGCCGTGAATGGTATCCAAGAAAACGAGGTAATAGTTGTAGCCGATTTTAGTGAAAACTATAATTGCAAGTTTTCCGAAAAAATCCAAGCGCATCATTTTGGCGGATCCAGGAAACAAGTTTCTCTGCATACGGTGGTAACCTATATCTCTGATAAAGAATCTAATTGTGGGCATAAAGTAGAATGTTATTGCACAATATCAGCCTCAACAATTCATCAACCTGCAGCCATATGGGCGCATCTTCATCCAATTTACACAGATATTCATTACAAACATCCAGAAATAAAAACCATTCATTAAGTTGATTAACATAAGTTCGTGTCCTTTGAGTCATCAAAATTGTCTCCTAGCAAACCAAGTTGTCCCCAATAATTATATGATTGTTAGTACTATTATGTTGAAAAATTTCGGTGTTATTCCTATTTTATTTTATATGATTGCTTATAAATCAATGGAAGAACTAGCCCAATGTTTTTTTGTTTATTTAATTGTTTTGGACAATAATTATAACGAATATCACTTGTTTTTTTCCATTGGTGACTCATGCATGAGACACAATATGTACCAATTTCTGAAAAAATACTTGGCATTTAATTTAATTGAAATTATTGAAATAGCGTTTCTGTACTTTTTTTGATATTACAGTGATTTGATTACTAATTTGTCGTTGTTTTAATAAATAAATATCAATCGTCCAGGGGACGCCCTATAGGACCAACGATCAGTATTTAGCCCTTAAACTGCTATAAATTAAATTGAAATTCGCGGACATACCTAAAATTTTAAAGTTTATTAGTGCTAGTTTACAACTAATCTAAAGAAATGTAGAAATAATGATCTTTTTTTTTTCAAAAAATTTGGTCACTTGTTACAACGAAAAGTTGATTCACCCATTTAATATAACGAGCATCTGTAAAGAATAATCGTATTTGATTAATTTACTTTTATAATGCAAATAAATAGCTTTCAATTATTTGGGAATATTGCTAGATTTCATAATGTTTGCCTAATATATTATTGTGTTTAAATTTTAATAAATTATGTCACTATCATAACTTTTGATATACCATTTATATTACAAAATCTATTGAAATGTTTCAGAATTACTAGTGGTCGGCCAGTGGTTGGAATTCGACCGTAATTTATTTTTATTAAGGCTGCACGGATTGTATCCTAAGCAATGAAAAATTAAAAAAAGATAGAATGTGTGTTTAGATTGGACAAATTCCGGCCGCTCCTCTTCCATTTTTGAAATTTTTGAAAAGAGTTTATAATATGCGTGTGTGTCAAATACATGGTAGTGTGTGTAAAGTTTGTTTTATTGATTTAATGTATTTTTATGCTTATTTAAAAAAAATATTTACATACTTCTCTTTACGTACTTCTCCTCTATATAAACTAAAAGTGTGCAAAATTTCATACTCCTCCGTCCGCGCAATTTTCGTAAAAAGGGGTACAAAGTTTTTGCTTCACGTATTAATATATAGATAACTCGTTTTGACGCTACGCTACCTAACCAATAAATAAATGCAACGCATTATAAATTTAAAAAAATATACTATTCAAATCTTGTTGCTCTAAAAGGTTTTCCCAAAAAACTATTCTACAATAACCGCCCATGAGTTTCCCGTAACCTTTGACAAATTCAAAACAACAACAAAGATTGAAAGATTGTAAAAACAGTCCAAAGTCAAGAATAATAAAACATTAATTATTAAGAAACTAACCGATACGCAAAGAAAATGATATCAGCTTTGGTGAAGATCCAACGTAGCAATATCTTCCCCAGGATCACCGGCAATTTAGTGGGAGCCTGCGCAACCCTACCCTTCATTTCATTCCGTCAGAAAAGCCGTGCCCCATTCGCATATCTGCTACTTTTATCACAGTTCTAAGAGATCACTTCACACGCACGATTTAGGTATTTAAAAAAAAAATCTAAACAATTGCGTTTATTATTTATGCGAATTCGGTGCGCGCGCGCAAATGCGCTCGTATGACTGCGCGCGATCTCGCACTCGCACTCGCACCGGGCGGCATGGCACTGCCTGAGGGGCGACTCTTGCGCAAGGTCGCCGTGCCGCGCCGGTGCGGTGGTGCACACTGCGAAAGTGGATGATGTCACACACACACAAAACGTATGCAACACGCTTTACAATCTGTTTTAGGCAACTCTTTATCTAATGCATTATCGATGTTTTTATTGCGCCCATACCTATTGTGACATTTTTGAAGATGACCGTGAAAACACGTCGCGCTTTATCGTGTTAGCTGGACTATGCCATAATGATCTTGGGTGTATTGAGTAGGTAAACAAGGTCCACCTGACGCTGCTGGTTGGCTGTCACTGTAGCAATGACATTGACGCTTGCAGCAACATGGGTATAACTTACCCGTTGACGACATAGGGCCTTAGTTATGCCTCTTTGTGACTAGTAATTTAGCTGGATCTCATAACTTTTAAGGGGGAACAAAGCAATGCTAGACGCCCCTTACGTTCCAACGTGTTCTGACTAATAAGAAAAGATTATAAAACCACTGGGCCTCAATCCGATCCGATTCGAAGCCTTCGGAGAATCTAGTTGGGCACGAGGACCAGCACTTTTAAGTGTGTGATGCCGTTCCCACTAGAAAACCTCCGAAGGTGATTCGTTTCACACGGCTTGAGGTACCCTTTACGTACCTCGCCGCCCCCAAAAAAGCCCGGTGACGCTGAAAATGCAGTTGGAGGCAATCAGCAATCCTCCAAAAAAAAAAACGGCCTCAATACTGATATGACAATTATTTTGAAGCCAATATAAAATGTCACGTTCGTAGGCATTTTCGAAAGTAGCAGATTCAAGGCCGAGGAGCAGGAGGAGATTATTTCTACATTTAATTTATTTATTATTTATATTTATCATAAAAACATAAATGGGTTAACATTTTTGAGATACACGTCCCAATATTTTGGGGGTGCTACCGAAAGAGATATTTCAGCGCAAAGGCATGATGCGACATGATTTCGAGTAAACAGATTTCTTCTATATGGTTTAAGTAACTATTTATATTAAATTGGAAGCATTGATAACAAAATGCGGTAAAGAATCCAGCTTTAATTTTTTTTAGTAAATATAAAAAAAAGATTTGGTCAGGTACCTAAACCTAACAAATTCAGGTTTAGGTACCTGACCAAATCTTTTTTTTATATTTACTAAAAAAAATTATTAAAATTAGGTATGCACCTATATTACTAAAATAACTTCAAAACACATGTCACTTGGTTTTGAACCGGTTTTGTTGTGCTTATTTTTACGGTACCCACTTTGGAGCTGTTTATTAGGTGTTTTACAATTCGAAATGTTACCAACAATATATAACCGGTTCTTCCGCATATATTCCGTCATTAATCTAGATACTTAAAGATTCCAAATATGTATATTGAAACTATTGAGGTATGGCAATGGCAAAGTTGGCAAATTTTACCAAAATGAAACAATCTTTAAGATTGAGTTAATGAAAGTTTTTAGGTATCATTATGCTTTAAATTGTACTTTTGAAGCGATCTAGAGTTACACTTAACTTTATAAAGTTTAAGTACTGTTTTTTTATTATTTTAAATTTACGTTTTTGAATTACTACGATACCTTTTTGAATTATTACTTACGATAAATATCAAAATTGTAACTTAAATCTAGAACCAACGATACAATTTGAACCATGATGTTCATTTTAAAAAGCAGTTAAAAGTCTTAAGGCCATTGACTTGGGCTGATTTTTCAATCATCGGATAAAACTTATCCTTTTTATAAAGTATTACGCAATCAAGCTAAAATGTCACCTGTTTAAAAAGAAAAGTCATGGTAAGATAATACATTTTTAAAATGGTTACCTATCTAATACTTTGTCAAACGAATAAGTTTCATCCGTCAATTGAAAAATCGGCCTTCAGTAAAGTTTCTTCCTAAAGTAATAATGAAATATATTTTTTATTAGAACGCTTTAGAACTAAATCATATCACCATGAATTTTTTTCTAAAGAAAGCTTTTTTTTGCGTCTTTTGCCTCTCTATAGTGCTAAGTGCTTCTTGTGATGCTGTTTAATGTCTTGATCAACCGTAGCTGCCCAACTCAAACACCCCCATTCCTCAAAGCTATGCAGCACATGGTAGACTTGTCCTGTTTCTTTGCTCGTTAAGCTCTCTTGTCGACCATGTCAATGTTACTCTAACTCTAAACAAAAAGGATGTACAAAACTGTCAAATTTCTACAATCGATTTTGAACTTTATTGTTTGGTTATAAGGATCAATATTCATTGGATAAATTTGACAGATTTGGGTAGGTTGATCTGCCGCCGACTGTACAGTACAGCACAGTAAAGTTTAAAAACAGATTTAAGATTAGGAAGTCTTACTCGAATCCGCATTCTGGCCGCATCGCCTTGGTGTAGGCATTAGACGATAATTAGCATGCATGTCATGCACTGTCACCGTAATCGGACTATATCTATGCACGGGTGGTTCCAAACAGTGCAAGTGTTTTCCAACTACACTTGCAGCAGGCACTGTGTTAGAGGAACGGTTCTGTTTTCTGCGTCATTTCATTATTTTGCTAGGGAGTTGAGGACATAATTTAGCAAATGAAAATTGCTTCCTACTCGACAACTCCTTCTATGGAAATTTTCGACTTTAGCATAAAATTGTGGTTGTTAGATAATAATCTTTAAAAATTTTAGCTTCATTTTGAATACACATTAATATGTACCTTTTTACTGCAAGTGATATGTGAATGGTTAAACAGCCTTATTTTGCGTCATTAGTTCCTTTTGATGCGATCCTACTCTACCTTCATAAAATTTTAAGTTATTTTGAATATATATATAACGTGTAGCATCATTAATTCGAGCACAATGCCTTAGCGTGTTGGGCCACCAGGAAAATGGTCCATAAAACGAATTCTCATTGCCAGCCGATCACGAAGCGTGCGAAAAGGTCGAATAGAAGATGCATCGACAATTACTAATGAACTCTTTGAATTCTTCCGAAACTGGGACTTAATTTACTTTTATTCAGAATTTTAATTGGCCCCAAATGTCCTGACTCAATAGAACCGGTCTGGTTTAAGTAATTTTCAACCGGTTTAAGAGATCTTAGGCACTAGGATATGTTACAATGCGGTCTATTTCGTGGGTATTATAGTTTTTTGCTATCTGCGGTAAGCACCACCACAAATTTCGTAAGATGTGAAGCAGGAACATTTTGTATTTTTGTTTTATTATTTGATTAAACGTTACCCAATCATTGATAAATCATTAGTTGTTTTCTAGACCAATAATATCAACAATATGTAAATTAAAATTTTAGCACTATTCTTAGCAATTATGTTTCCAAGTTGACCGTCTCAAACGTATTAGGATTTTAATATTTCTGTTGATTATTTTAAGTGCTTGTTTAATATAAGTTAGCGTGATGAAACATCATCATTGTTAAGAATTTGCACCTTAAACATTTGAAAGATCATTTACAAATACATACTTTAAAATATTTAAACAATCTCATAAGATGAAACATTTATCTGATTGACGCCTTGCCGCAATACTTATTTTTAGAATGGTATTTTTAGTTTCGTTCTGAAAATAGCAAAATGTTACATCGGTTGTTTATATTATAACAGCCATTGTTATTCCAAGCATAGGTAGTGGCAAATGATATACTACTGGCTACTTTTCATCGTCATTTATCATTAATCACAACTATGCAAAATAGTTTCGGTAATCTTCCATTGTAAATGTCTGGTAAATAAAAAAAATCAGTTTTTTTTTATAAACAGACAATTCGTATAAATAGTTTTGAATAAATTATCCAGGTCCATCGCCAAAAATTGTGAATACAAAAACCAGTTTGCCGCTGACGACCGTTTGCTGATTAATTTTGATATTAACATAAACCTACGTTCGATTCCAACTTCGCTGCTTATGGACTTAAGGTCACCAACGCGTAAGGTCCTTAACACCGACAGAAGCGGACAGGAAGTCCTGTTGTATATCACGAATTTTTAGTAAACAAATATCGTCACTTGCAGGTTTGATTGGTTTATATAACTGACATTTAGGTGATGGCAAGGCAAGATCCATGCAAGACCTGCAAGTGACGACATACTGATTTGTTTTCAACGTATGGCTCTGCTGATTTTCAACAGCTGACGCTGAGTACTTACCCAATTCTTATTCTCTGTGACTCTTATTCTTTGTAGATCGGATATATCTGAATCATGATCTGGTTCTGAATGTAAATGGTAACACTACTCCACTTAGCTTGATGCTATAGTACTACTCGATAGAAATAATTGGGGTTTTGGAAAACGATAGCTGTTTCGATGCTGTCATCGAAATAGCAATAATCGCCGAAGTTCTATATCTCTATCCTATGATAGAAATATAGAACTACGGTGATTATTGCATAAGGCGGTCCCAAATCATCGGACGGCATGTGCGAGAAAGTACAGGAGTTTTTTATTGGGTATCCCTCCATCCATGCACCTATGCGTCTCCTCGGGTGCAGTGTTACTGTGACTAATGCATCTCTTCACCAGTATAAAAAAAGGTTTGAATTAGAACTCGTGAGTGGACTGGTTAGTATTATGATAAATAGTTTTATCCCGAAACTCTATGGAATAGACGAAGCGAAAACCTGTCTGGACGAAATCGCATTACTACTCTAGAATAACTGTACCGGCAACGGTTTATATGACGTAATCAATTTACCCGCAAGGTATTTGTTCTTCCGCTAGTCTATTGGTTACGTTTAGGAACGTTTGTTCACGTAAAAATGCTAACACTTTCACATATTCATTACCATTCATAAATGATTAAAGTTTTGTAGGTACTTTTATGTTCCTTACAATGTTTTGAAACAAAATGCATCTTTATTTGGTTTCCAATTTCAAGCAGCTGTTTTTCCAAGTGTTCAATTAGTTTATATAGGTTACTTGTGAAGCAAATAATAAAACAATTGAAGAGTGCAATCACATCGGAAACTTTTCAATAAAGAAGCCAAGGTTAGCTCAAAGGTCACCGGGACACATTTTGGTGCACATGTGCGTTGAATTGCGTAACAAGCAGCTTGTGACATGGATAAAGAGAATATTGAGCTAAGGTAATTGTTGCAAGTGGTCGGACGTGTAAGTGTAACCTGTAGCTAGGGTTGCCAATTATTTTTCAGGAAATTAAAGTAAATCTATCACTAACTAGTATAAAAAAAAGGATTTGAAGAAAAAATAAAGTATTTTCCAAATTTATAAAACATATTTCTTTGTACTTACTCTCTTAGCACTATCTATTTTTTTTTTGTTTTATAGCGCGTTCAGAAATTAGCGTTGGTTTTCGTTTCACTTCACCTAAGTCTGAGTCAGAGTGAGATCATTCAGTAGTTCAGAAGTTAAGTCAACAGGAATCCATTCAAACGCACGCATTAGTCGGAAATAAAGTATTTTCCATTCTTTATTTTTATTAAAAATAATAAAGTATGGGGATGGAAAATAACGTAAGGTACGTTATTTTAAACTATGGTTGGCAACCCTACCTGTAGCACAAAATAAGAAGACTGCAGAAGGCAAGCGCCATACAAACGCTCTCGAGCGGCGCTCACGCAGACAACCACTCACGGTCACAGAATCTCGCGAGCTCGCAACAGTTGCGTTTGGACTGTTCCGAAATACGTATCCGTGCAAAGAGTATGTTTTTTTTTTTTGAGAGAGATTGCTGTTTGCCTCAGGCGGCGTTTTCAGGGCTTGTTTGGGGGCGGCGAGAAACTAAAAGAGCTCCTCAAGCCGTGTGAATCGAATCAGCTTCCAGGTTTTCTAGAGGGAACGGCATCAATTAAGTGCGTGTCCCCGTGCTCTACTAGATTCTCCAAAGGGTTCGGATCGGATCGGGGAGCGGTACAACCCGAGGGCGCCTCTAAAGGCTCGGACCTCGGCTCGGGTTTCGGATCGTGGTGGAGAAGAGAAGCGCCCAAGATACATGTCTGTACCTGGTATAGAGCGCGTGTGAACCGGTTCTTCGTACCCTTGTTCTACGAGTAAGGTGTCTTGGGCCTAAACTAGTGTGCATGTTTAGTGTATTGTGTAAATGTGTAGTGGCATTTAGAGGATCGGGCGGGGGGGCATTCGCAACTGTTATGGGATCGTCGGGGTCATCTAGGACGTATTTAGGACGTCTGATGTATACCGTCTTGTTGGTGGAAGGCTTCCAACATGATAGTTGGCGGCCGCCACAACAAGTGGGTTCGGACTGTTCCAAAATACGTGTCCGTGCAAAGAGTACTTATGTGTGATTTGCACAAGCGCGGTATGTATTAGCTTATCTACCTTCTGGATACTGCTTATTTTGTGCCTGTAGCCAGCTTTCATTTGTCACAACAGCTGGCTCTTAGACAGTTCAGTGCAGGTTTTTCTTTTTACCAATTAATCACATTACAGTACACGTGCTGCTCTCCGGATTCATCGCTTCACTGTCACACATATCCCATCGCGCACAAAGAAATTTGGTGACTCGTTTCTTTGTCGCACCTCCAAAAGATGGAATAGTCTACCAGCACACGTTTTCCCTCCTTCCTATAATATGGGGTCCTTCAAACGAGGCGTGAAGAAGCACCTTGTGGGCCGGCAGAGTGAGGTTGACTGATGCTGCGTTGTTTTCACGCTGCACCAGTTGTCTTCGTGTCTGGACTCCATTTCTACTTAACATCAGGTGGTATGGAGTCATTTGCCGTGCTAGGTATAAAAAATATTAAAAAAAATTAAGATGACACCTCGATTTGTAAACATTCGAAAAGGCTGATCCTTACTTACGCTGCTGGCATAAGGTCGATAATACGTAGCGCCTGCGACAATATAGACTGCAAATTAACAGTTGACCTAAAAATATTTTTAAAGGAAATATTGGTTTTAGTTATCAAAATATGCAGCTACTAAATTACGAATATTAATGTTTATTTTTACTCTTATTTGAAATGACGTTTACATGACGGGAACAAAACACGGAATAACTATTCGGAGCTTATTCTCTGTTTTCTTGTAAGGGAGTTAAACTATTCGACGAAAGTTTGTGCATTTTTTCAGTGTGTCGCCTTCATTGAAGCAGCGCCTTTTGGTGACATACAAGGAGAGTTAAAATTTAGCTGTGATCGTAGCACTCTGGTAACAAGGCTATAGACTTTTTAAATACTTATATTCCAAGTAAGATATTATAATTAATAATATACATGCTTAATACTACTATTTTTCTTACATGCTAAATAAACCAAGGAACAGAATGACTAGACGTTTTATATGGTAACTATGAATATAATTTGGCAGGGTCAAGTCTGTATTTAGGAATGGAGGAAGTAGCCGGAATATAATTACTAATGATTTGAAAATGTGTTTGTTTGTTTGTCCTTCCTTTACGTCTAGCGGCGGGCGCACGCAACGGACAAGATTTTTTGCACAGATTGTCCCTCTCACAACTAACTACAATTAAGGCGACGCATTGGAAACTTACGTGGCGGGGAACTTGATTTTTCCCAACAATTACAAAACATATGAAAGTGATATTTGATGACATGATTTTTCATTTAATTGACTTCATTTTGCTAGTTGCAGAAACACGATTTGTTAACTTTTCTAACAGAGAAAAAAATATCAAAGTAACCTCTTTTAAAACATAGATTTGCATTTTACAGGCAAACCAGACCGATTCTAGCATCTAAATTTTCTTAGTAGATTAGTCTTAACACACACTTCAATATCTAGTTCATTTTTTTAAACTTATTTGTAGTTTTAAATGGAAAGAAAAAAAAAACAGTTTTTCTTATAGTAAGTACCTACAAACGCTCCGTATTAGATTAATTGATTAGCGATGCGTCGCCTTAAGTATTTTTTGTTAACAGACGTTTTCCAGCTGATAGTTTTTAAACTATCACTGTAACCCTATTTTAGTAAACTTCCGATAGAGATTTAGAGACATATTGCACCAGACCGAATTTACCTAATTAGCCTGAGAGCCAAACTAATTCGCTATATGGAGACTCAACAATAATTCTATATCTGTATTTTCTTAACATAAAAAAATTGATTATCTAGTTTATTACATAATTCATTAGTAATCCACCAATATTTGTGACAGCGACATTAAAAAAAACAAATACAAAGCTTTATAAAATCTATAAAAAATGGGCAAAAATGGTATAAATATTATTTACTTTAGATTTGAATACCTTTATTAGTTATCTTTCGTAAAATTTAATAATCCTCCTATAAATATAAATGAAAAACAAATAAACTTAAAAAAACTCTACGTAAACTCGAAAGTGGCATTACACCTATGTTAAAAATGCTATCAGATCAGTTTTGAATTACTTTTGTTTCATTTGCTTCCAATAACACGTAATGTACTAAATCCAATTTAAATTATATAATGATAATAAAAAATCAGCTATTATTATTTTCTTAGAGTACATTGTGCAGGCGTGCGTTACCCCAGCGGAATGTTGTCGAATTTCTTGGATTCTTGATATAGAATAATTAGTGCTCCATCTCGTGTAATTGTGCGCGAAATCTTAAATTTGTGCGTCTAGTAGTTTTTGAGATATTCGCGAAAAACAGATGCCACTGGGGTAACGTTACCCCAGCGGCACATTTTTTTTCCTGTGGACTTATCAAAAAAGGAAGATAGATCTTGGGGCGCTGTAAATGTGCGTGTTAGTCTTGAATTTGTGCGTCTTATAATTCCGAAGTTATTCAAAAAACCGCTGGGGTAACGTTTGAGTGGTTGTTGTATCTCGCGAACGGTGAGGCGCACAAATATGATTTTTTTACACACAATGTAATGAATTTGTGCGTAATTTGAGCAAAAGCAGAAATTGAAAAAAATGCACCGTTCTGAAGATATATTTATTTTGAAGAAAAAGGATAATCGGTCCTAGCTCCCTAAACACTAACCTTAGAGACTAATTTCTGATGGTGATTCGTACCTTATAATACCCTACAACATCTATTAAAATCTTAAAAGCTTACTGCAAGTCGTTAATGAGTTATGGCACTTTAAATGTCACTGGCCCGTGAGGTATTTTGGTCGTCGCAAATTTTTATCTACTTTCTTATCATGCTTCCTTATATGGCAACACTACCCAACACTGCACAACCACAGTATAAATAAGTACCTATACAGTTACAGTATTTTAACTGGGCCGTGTCTTTGGATTGACTACCTACGGCTGCTCGGCTCGGTACGTAAACACACAGTAGAGCTGCCTGTCTTGGGCATAAGTCAGTATAACGCATGCCATGGGGAGTCATCCGGTAGGCGCAGCGATTATCTCGCGAATATTTCAAAATTCGTTCACCAGAAAAGAATTTCATGAGAAACATAGGCTACATTTTATTTCTTTAATAATAAAAAAAACTTATTTGTCACATTAAATGTTATAATCAAGGATACTTTAAGTAGAAAATATCAAATCCTTATCGAAATAACATTGCTCATCGTCAGGGAAATAACAAAAATGCATCGGTGTTTTATTTCTCAAGAATAGTCTATCGCTTGTGTCTGCACCTGTACCGATCATAATGCCATAAATTTTAGAAGGTTAGCGTCATGTATGGCGCGGCCGCTTTTTGATATTCATCTTAACTTGGTAGGTTTATCACTGTATTTCGCTTCATTTACCATTTTTACTATAAATCTTTAAATAATAAGTGCATTGGGCTGAAAATTTTCAAATGGCTAGTTGAATGAAGGCACTAATTATTTGCTTAATAAGTGATTTGTTGGTCCATACCAAACTCATGTAAGCGACGACCAAAATACCTCACGAGCCAGTGACATTTAAAGTGCCATAACTCATTAACAACTTGCAGTAAGCTTTTAAGATTTTAATAGATGTTGTAGGGTATTATAAGGTACGAATCACCATCAGAAATTAGTCTCTAAGGTTAGTGTTTAGGGACCTAGGACCGATTATCCTTTTTCTTCAAAATAAATATATCTTCAGAACGGTGCATTTTTTTCAATTTTTGCTTTTGCTCAAATTACGCACAAATTCATTACATTGTGTGTAAAAAAAAATCATATTTGTGCGCCTCACCGTTCGCGAGATACAGCAACCACCCAAACGTTACCCCAGCGGTTTTTTGAATAACTTCGGAATTATAAGACGCACAAAAGTATCCCTCCGGATCACGTGCTTTCTGGTCACTCGCCAAAGCTGCTGAAAACAACTTCTGTCGGTCCAGCCTCCCTCCACTGCGTTCATCTGAGACTAATTTGGCCCATAGTGCCAAAGAGAAAGCCGACCTTTTGGGAAGGCTCTTCGCCTCAAACTCGACCTTGGATGACAAGGGAACTATGCCACCAAACATCCTAAGGCATAAAAGTTCTATGCCAGAGATTCGCTTTACACAAAAGGCAATTAAACGAGAACTCTTTGCCCTTGTCATCCGGAAGTCGAGTGGGCCTGACGGTGTACCTGCAGTGGTGCTGAAAATGTGCGCTCCCGAGTTGGCACCAGTAATAGCACGCCTATGTCGATTTTCTTACCAAGTCCATAGTGTTCCGTCTTCGTGGAAGTTAGCGCTTGTGCACCCGATTCCTAAGAAAGGAGATCGTTCAGACCCTTCGAACTACAGGCCCATAGCAATCACATCCCTCCTCTCAAAGGTCATGGAGCGCATCATCAACCAGCAGCTCCTAGGTTATCTCGAGGATCACTAGTTGATTTCCGACCGCCAATACGGCTTCCGTCACGGGCGGTCGACGGGTGATCTTCTGGTATATCTCACACACCGTCGGGCAGAGGCCATAGAGAGTCGAGGTGAAGCTCTAGCGGCTAGCTTAGACATTGCTAAGGCGTTCGATAGGGTCTGGCACAGAGCGCTTCTCGCGAAGTTACCAGCGTACGGAATACCCGAGGGACTCTGTAAATGGGTCGCTAGCTTCCTTTGTAGGCGCAGCATTAAGGTCGTTGTCGACGGTTGCCGCTCTAATGTCATGCCCATAAATGCTGGCGTTCCCCAGGGCTCGGTTTTGTCTCCCACGCTGTTTCTGCTGCATATCAATGATATGGTTAACATTGAGAATATGCACTGCTATGCAGATGACAGTACGGGAGACGCCCTGTACATCGAAAAACCCAATGTGCCTCGGACTTTCACTCAGGAAAATCGACAAAAACTTGTGTCCAAAGTTGAGAACTCCCTGGAACGGGTCTCAGGATGGGGTGGAAAGAATCTGGTCCAGTTCAACCATTCAAAGACACAAGTTTGCGTGTTCACCGCAAAAAAGGATCCATTCGTCGTAGCACCACAGTTCCAGAGCACTCCACTTAACATGTCAAGCAGTATTGGGATCCTTGGTGTTGACATATCCAGTGATGTACAATTCCGCAAGTATCTAGAGGACAAGGCGAAGATAGCATCACAGAAATTAGGAGTTCTTAAGAAAGCGAGACGGTACTTCACGTCTAACCAGCTTTTACAGTTGTACAAAGGCCAAGTTAGACCTCACATGGAGTACTGTTCTCACCTTTGGTCCGGGGCTCCTAAATGCCAGCTTGACCCTCTAGAATCTTTGCAGAGACGTGCCACTCGACTGGTCAACGATCCCAAGCTCACAGAACGGTTGGAACCCTTAGCCCTGAGACGTGATATCGGCTCGTTGTGTGTGTTCTACCGCCTGTATAATGGAGAATGCTCTGAGGAACTTTTTAATTTGGTGCCCACTTCCTCCTTCTGCTATCGCACCGCTCGCCATCGGAACAGGGCACACGCACACTTCTTGAAGCCGTTGTTCGCTCGAACGGTTCGCTTCCAGAGGAACTTCATTCCACGTACCATCAAACTGTGGAATGAGCTGCCATCCGAGGTTTTCCCATTAAGCTACGACATGGGCTCTTTTAAAAGGGGTGTAAAGAGGTTTTTTTCAGGTCGGCAACACAAAAGCAACATCTCTGATGTTGCTGATGTCCATGGGCGGCGGTGACCGCTCACCATCAGGCGGCCCGCCTGCCCGTTTGCAGACAGTTAATATAAAAAAAAAATTCAAGACTAACACGCACATTTACAGCGCCCCAAGATCTATCTTCCTGGGTACTTTTTTTTTTTATAAGTCCACAGGAAAAAAAATGTGCCGCTGGGGTAACGTTACCTCAGCGGCATCTGTTTTTCGCGCACAATTACACGAGATGGAGCACTAATTATTCTATATCAAGAATCCAAGAAATTCGACAACATTCCGCTGGGGTAACGCACGCTTGTGCAGTTAGTGAAACAACCGACTTCTTCCTAAAGTATTAGTTTCCCGTTGTATATCTTTATGGATTTCAACTTTGGTGCTTAGATAAGGTGAACATAAACACTTTTTCACGATAAAACCGGTGATAGCATATTTGCTGTAAAATTGCACCATTTTCGGGGTATAACTTTTTTTCGATACCTTCCAATGCGAGATTTTGTTGGATTCTAAAATATAGTCTCTTATAATTATATTTAATGGCCGTTTACAAAAATTTGGCCTGTTATTGAGTTTTTTACAAAAATATCGGAAAGTTCTTGGGCTATAATCACGGGAAGTGTCGGGTAGAACTAGTAAGCTATAAAGGTTTGATCTTGATTTTTGGAGTCCTGAAAAAACAAACAATTAAGAATGTTATAAAATGTGTTAACAATAAACTGGATAGTAAATTGATAATATATGCGAGTCTTATATTGTAACCTGATATAAATACATAAACTATAATAAATTATCATTTATTACATTACTGTCTACGTAGACTGTCTACGTAGTGTAGGACGACGCCCTCAGTCAAACTAGGTGGAGCTACGATCCTCGCAAGGTGGCTGGCAAGAGCTGGATGAGGAGAATAGCCGCGGATCGTGCTCGGTGGCGTGCACTTGGATAGGCCTATGTTCAGCAGTGGACTAGTACTAGCAGTGGCTGATGATGATGATGATAATGACTGTCTTTGTTAATTTAGAAAATTGGCATTTGAAACGTCTCCAACAACGACTCTTCTTTAAGTAACATCTTCCGCCGACTTTTAATTTCGTCTAACGTATAAACTACCGTCATGTCATGTATATTCACGAGCCGTCGTCGGTATAAAACCTTGGAGCTGCCTCCGAACGCCGCTTGCTGGCGACGTACTGCCATAAAATATAGAGACTGCAGAAGGAAGCTTCATACATTGCGCAACAGCTCGCAGCAGCATAAGAATAAAAAACAACTACTTACAACGGAAACTCCCGCTCCGGGCGCGCTCAAGGTCGCGATATGAGAGTACCTGTTGCAACAGTATGCCAGTAGGGCTGTCACGGCCGCGGAGTCACTTAACGCACGTTTGCCTGTTTGTGCGTTTCGTACTATTTTGGAAACCAATTACAATGGGGCCAAGTTATTGTGGTGTGTTTGGTTGTACAAACACTTCTAAAACGATGCCACACTTAAGTTTTTTTAGTTTGCCCAAAGATTGTATGTAGGTATTGTATGTATGTATTTTATTTTATATTTGTAGGTAAGAAAGTAATACTTACTTAAATGGCTTCATTTGGTATGGTACTTACTATAACTTATTATTAATAAGTATCTATGTAGGTAGGTACGTAACATAATAATTTATAATCTCATCATCACTACATAGTATAAAACAAAGTCGCTTCCCGCTGTCTCTATGATGTATGCATGCTTAGAACTTTAAAACTACGCAACGGATTTTGATGCGGTTTTTTTAATAGATAGAGTGATTCAAGAGGAAGGTTTATATGTATAAATACATGCATAATATAGTAGAGAAACACTGATAATTTTAGAGGTTTCACATTTTTTGCGCTTACATTGCAAACGCTGGCTGAACCCTACGAGATAGATCAAAATAATGTACTACAGTATTGTACATCTTAAAAAGGTCTACAAAAAAGTCCACGATGATATATGTCTATCTCTTAGGGATAACCCACAATAATCATTTTTTATCCTTTACTTTTTACGAGAAATAATGACTTATTTACGCGATTTGAAGCATTAATCCTTATCCAATTAAGTACCTTAAATACATTGTACATTTAATATAGATCAATATGGCCCTTTACAGCATGTAATTTAAATGAAAAGTTTCGAAGATATTACAGATTTAAAATGCAGGGACATAGCGGTTGCGTGTATCTGAATAGCACCCGTGCGAAGCCGGGGCGGGTCGCTAGTATTTTATAAATATTTTATAAAACTAGAATAAAATAATGATTTCAAAGTAAAGCAAAACTAATATTTTAGCAATATTATTTTTAGACGTAAGCAATATTCAACAGTACCCTGGTAACGCGCCTGGACGACAGAGGGGCGTAACGACGGACGTGAACGGGGAAGTAGGTATACAAATGGCGGCGTTTGGGACTCGGTCAAAGAAGATTCCGTTTTAATTGTTATTTATTCTTATAGCAGCAGTCTTAGTATTAGTATTAGTTCAAGCACAATACTTACTCATGTGGTTCAAGCGCAGAGGTTGTGGAATTCCGTGTCCGTGAAAGGTCTTTGTGTGCTTTGCTCGAGCGCGTCATGTCATGTACGAAGCTTAGCTTCTGCAGTGTCCTTATTTGGTGGTACTGTATTCTGCAGTCCGCTACAACATGCAGGAAGCGGAATAGACAACAGCTCGCGCTAAGGTGAAGGTTGAACCACCGCTCGAAATGTTTGAGCTCGATTCGCGAGTGGTGTTGTTATCGAACTGGATTTAAATGAGCTAATTACACCTATATACAGGGTGAGCAATCCGGGTAGTCGTAGTCCGAAACTACTTATAAGTGCGGGAAGTTTGTTATAGGAAACTATGTCGTCTATTGTAATAGTAAAAATGCATTTGCAAAAATGTTTAAATTATAATACGAGGAACCGAAAACTGGTAAATCGATTTATACAATCGCAGTTGGGATAGTTTGGGTTATACTTTAAAAAGTTAAAACTTAAAAGATAATATTTATCTTAGTATGTATGTGTCTACATTAAGAAAATATACGATTAAAACAATTTGCAAAATTACTTATGATCATTTATAAATAATACTGATGATAGCTTTTGAAATAATTTCAATGCAGTTTTGCTTGGATTTAAAATCGGTAACAGGGTTTCTTAGTACTAATTTCCCTTTCTTTACAGACTTCCCCTTTAAGAGCGTTTACGCCGCACACTAGCGCCACTACTGAAAAAAAACACATATCTAGTAATTAGAGATAGAAAATCAAATTATGCTCAACAAACTATTTGAATGAAGTAATTTAGCATTTTTACGTCACCTAATGAACACCTCACATGTTATGGTTTAGTTAAATAAGACGTTACGGCCACTTTTAACTATAACGCCATATTTAACTAAACCATAACATGTCAGGTGTTCATTAAGTGACGTAAAAATGCTAAATTACTTCATTCAGATAGTTTGTTGAGCATAATTTGATTTTCTGTCTCTAATTACTAGATATGTTTTTTTTTCATTGGCGGCGCTAGTGTGCGGCGTAAACACTCTTAATTCTGTCCGACACATTTGGTTTGCTCAGCCTGTATAAGAACTTTCTTTTCTTTGATAATTTTAAATGTCATGAAAACAGTGTTTTATGTTGTTTTTTTTATTTTATTCCATAACGCTGTAGTGCTTGGCCTTTCTCTTACCCGATGTTACTGTGCCGATGTTAAGTGACGATAAGGCCAAGGTGGAAGCTCACTTCACCGGAACCCTCAACTACTAAATAACTGGCTAGATCTTTTAATATCTCGAACGATTTGTTTGTTTTGTTGTCATAGAAACTGTCGAAGCGGTGCGAAGTAGGTACGCCGGGACAGCTAGTATTTGTATAAATATTTAAAAAAAATCAAAATTCAAAACTCAAAATCATTTATTCAGTTTAGGCTACAAATAGCTCTTATGAACGTCATTTATGCCATCGGTTCGTAAGTCTATCTACTCTGGGCGGGAGATCTTGTACTGAGAAGAACCGGCAAGAAACTCAGCAAGTGTCCAGCTCTTTTCTACCTTACAGCGTCATAAATATTGGAAAATGCCCATATATTATAAAAGGACACTTTCCATCACAAATAAAAACACAAAATATAAAGGACAGTCACAACATGTAAAAAAACACAAAAAAAGAAAAAAATAAATAAATAAAATATTTAAGTTTGCAAAAACATCATTTACCAATATAATTTTTTACAATGTCATACAGTACTAGTAAAAGTCAAAAACCTGTCTTAGAAAAAAAACAAAGTTAAACTATAGTTAATAATAATAAAAATAAGTACGCTAGAGCAGACCAGCCTCCACAGGCGGCACCCGTTCACGAGTATGACATATCAATCAATAAAAAGATATATCTATGGTCTAGATGACAAATGTGCTAAAATTACAAAATTTTCATAATGTAACATTTTAACTCTCTAATGGTGGCACTTCACATGGCTATTTGTATTCGCGTATTTGCCATATTTGGCAAATAATTGCCATGTGTTGTAGGGCACATTAACTTTAACTCTACCGTTCGCACTTATCGAAATGCCATAATTCCGTATCTTTCTGTCTAAACTGTATTTGTACATTCATAGCAAGTGATGTCAATTTGAAGCCAAAAAAAGTAATGGCAGTTATTTATCATTAGTTTAAACTACAAGAAATGTTAAATAGATTTAAGTATGACATCAAGGCTCGTGTTTACCATGATTGACAGCTAAAACTTTTATTACTTTTGACATTTTGTAACCTTCGATTCTTATAATCTTTTCAAGTGCCGGTACGGTAGATAGTAAAAAATGATAGAAATTGCTAGAACTAATGATCTGAAGCAATTGTTATTGTAGCGCAAAAGCTGTGGGGTCATCATCTGTTCTGTTTTACAAGTTAGAAACCGTCATTTTCATATTTATACAAAAAATAAGTACTCTAATTAATTATAACCGATTTTGTGACTGTTATTGTTCTGATTGTTTTGGACAGATATTCTGAAGAATGAATGATATTCTATAACTTCTGTATTAGAACAGCATACTGTACCACCTTAGGTGAAAAGAAAAAAAGCAAAAGACTGATTCTCATGTTGTTTATTAGTTGCAAGAAAGATCACTAGTCTTCTAATTGTCATGTAATGTAACTATAACATCTTCCAAACATTATGCCGGTAAGTATACGTATAAAATCCTCATGCCGTGCGAAGCTCATATACCATAAAATAGTCATGGTGTGTGAACAACATCCTATTGTCCGTTTTCCTATCGGACATGAACAATAATAATACGGAATAGCTTGTCTTCCACGAATCCACGGGTCAGCTGCAATGTAGACATAATACGTTTTTGACGCAATATGCCTGGATTGTATACGGCCTCGTAATACTAGGAGATCTCGTCCAGCCATCTCCCGAACTTCTTCCAATGGGATATCTCCGGCGAGTTCTATGGTGAATGCACCATCCGCTCCGTCGTCCGACCCATATCGGTTGCTTCTCGTCGGCCGCGTACCTACTATTGTAACGCCAGCGCCATTCTTATCAACTTAGAGAGGTCGCTTGACGCTTCACAATGACAATTGCTTCGGATCATTAGTTCTAACAATATCTATCATTATTTTATGTTTTCCAGCACTTTCAGGATTCAATAAGTATATCAAAATGATGAATCTTCGAACTTGTATAACCTCAACTTTTGTGCAATATTAACTATTACTGCAAATGGCTAGTTCTAACAATACGTACCATTTTTTTTTGTTGGCCGGCACTTTCAGAAGAGGCCCAAAAAAAAATAAAAAATAATAAGTATTTATTTCAGAATAATTTCATAGATTGTTAGTAATTACAATAGACCTTATACACTAATGTTAATTACATGAAAAAAATAAAAATGCACATTGAAATGAGCTTGGCGCACTGGATACGACCACCCACCGTTAGAGGACGGTGTGTAGTCGCACCCAATGTTTCAGCATCGGTGAGTCAAGTCACATTTTTTAATTATGTCCTTTAAACGGGGATTAACGCTAACTAATTAGTACCCGACGTGACAGTCTCAGTCAGCCCGTGACCACGGACACAAGACGCACTCGAGTTTGGAGGACCTCTGGACGTCAAGAACGCTTGAGATTTTATCAGGAAAAAAACACAAATGCTGAAAAAATTTCCACGAGCAGGGTTTGAACCTGCACCCTTCTGACATACCGGGTCAGGTGCTCTTCCAATTGAGCTATCGTGGTTCTAACCAGCCCGCCGAAATTATTCAACACTATTTACTTTTTACTTTGAAAGCCAAAGGCGCCCATTCAATGTTAACAACTACCGTCATTAACATCCGATCATAATATTTTTACAAATACTAAAGATCAGTTAAGAAGTAGGCAAGCTATTTATAAATGTTTATATAATTTTTAACGCAAATTTTGTTGCGAACAAATTACAAAAACACAAATGCTGAAAAAATTTCCACGAGCAGGGTTTGAACCTGCACCCTTCTGACATACCGGGTCAGGTGCTCTTCCAATTGTAATTTAAAATTAATAGTAATTTAATAGTAATAGTAATATAGTAGTAATAGTTAAATTAATAGTAATTTGTAAGTAATTTGTAATTTGTTCGCAACAAAATTTGCGTTAAAAATTATATAAACATTTTATCAGGAAGTTCATCCATATAAAGGGGGAACAATCATGGTTTTGGGCCGGTATTTGGATCAGTGGAAGAACCGATCTCATTAAGATCAGGAGCAACCTCAATACTCAAATCTACGCAGAGAGGATTTCAAGTGCGTGTGTGTTTCAGAAAATGGTATGCATTTTCTCTATTAATATTTTTATTTCACAAAAAAAATATTTATTTATTGAAAAAATACAGCAAAAAATTCAATAGCCTGGCCCGCCATAGATTTTGTTAGTAAATATTGTCACGCGAATGAAAAAGTTTGCCCATCCCTGTACTAGACCATCGATATTTGGAAATACGTTTTAGGACTTCGTAAAAAATCTATTAGCTTGTTAGAGAGTAAACAAATGTATTTAAGTTTGACTCATCAATAATAATATGTTTTGATCAATTAATAATATTTTTTATTGCATTGAATGACGTAAAGACTTAAAACGTTGGGAGGGCTAATTTATTTTTAAGCTTGTTTATACAATATAGCAGGTTTATTTTGGGAAAAAGGTGTTTATGATTTTGGACAAATTTACATATTTTAAGAATATAGAGTAAGGTCAGGGGTAATATTTTATTTATTTTTTAATTATTCATTCGTACAACTAACAAAGTAAACACAAATACCAGCAATAATTAGGTAGAACATATAAATAAATCTAAGTGTGTCTCAATTAAAGGCCACGGCTTGCGTGCATGCAGTCGATTTTTATTTTTAACCGACTTCAAAAAAGGAGGAGGTTACTCAATTCGACTCGTATATATGTTTTTTGTTTTTGTCACTAGAATTCGGTCCTATATACAATGCAGTATTGTTTTTGTACCATATATCCTGAGAGGAACAAATCTAAGCATATATCTTTGGCTACTTAGCTACTCGCAAAACTATATACCTTTGACTAGCTAAAGGTTGCACCAAAACTGCGGTTAATGTTACTGTTAAAGATAGCTTTAACATTGACGATCCTCAGTAATAGAGACATCGAGCACAATGCGTTGCACCATACAATACTTTGCTAACGTTAAAATTACATTTTGTTAACAAGTTAGCCACATTGTGGATGTTAGTGTCGTCGTCCGAAGAACTGCTTTCCCAATTATATCTCGCAGCATCGCCATTGTTAAATATTTTAACAGCAATCATTATACATTTGGCTATAAATAAAAAATAAGTATTTAAAAAAATGTCGGTTAAGTTATTTATCACTGTTTTCACAATTTCGCAATTACAAAGTAAAACTTATTTGAGATCCGATACCATACAGGACCCTGAAATTGTGTAAATGATAAAAACCTATACCAGTAAAGGATTTTTGTACCAGTCTTAAATCAACATTTATAATTAAAAAATAAAGGAGTTATTTGGTTGCTTTATGTTAAGTGCAAAATATGGTTTAAGATGTTAGTGCATATGGCCCCAAATCGCCTGTCAGAAGATAAATGGAAAATTCCATTTATCATGAGTCATTTATAATAGGCATCCATTTAAAATAGGCATACAAAAACAACAAATGCAAAAGAGGTTTTTATTGAATAATAAAATATTTGCAATAACTTCGCAGGCTGAGGATATTGAACTTAAAACTGCAGAAAGCCTTGACTTATTGATATTGTGACAAAACCACTTTTTAATATTCAGTAGGTCTATCTAGGAAGAGGAAGTGATATTACCTACTAGGTAAGCGCGTATGACATTTCTGCACTTAAAGAACCGTTGTTCCATTCCAAGCTTTTGTCTTAAAAGCCTTTATGTGTTTGGGTATCTTGAACAAATTTCAAAGTTCAATATTTATATGAAAAAAGCCAATTCTAATTACTCTTTCTATGTTTAAGGAAAATACGGAGTTCTAACGAGTTTTTATAAAACGCCAAGTATAAAGAAGGTGTGAAACCTTTTACTAATTAGTTTGCGTTAAGGCGGCGCATCGCTAAAAACTAATTCTAATACGAAGTGTTTGCGCCCCGTACCATAAGAAAAACTGTTTTTTTTCTTTCCAATTAAAACTATAAATAAGTTTAAAAAAATGAACTAGATATTGAAGTGTGTGTTAAGACTAATCTACTAAGAAAATTTAGCTGCTTAATTCGGTCTGGTTTGCCTGTAAAATGCAAATCTATGTTTTAAAGACCTCTTTTAAAACAGATTTGCATTGCATGAAAGAAAAAAAAACAGAGTAAAAAAGTATCAAAGTAACCTTATTTTGATATTTTTTTCTCTGTTATAAAAGTTAACAAATCGTAAATGTTTATATAATTTTTAACGCAAATTTTGTTTTTTTTTTAACAAATCGTGTTTCTGCAACTAGTAAAATGAAGTCAATTAAATGAAAAATCATGTCATCAAATATCACTTTCATATGTTTTGTTTTTGTTGGGAAAAATCAAGATCCCCGCCACGTAAATTTCCAATGCGTCGCCTTAATCCGTGTTTAAATGACTTTGACTATGGAACGCGAAAGTTTATTTATTTATTTATTTATTTATTTATTTATTTCAAATACAAATTACAACTATCATTACAGGACTTATTCCTAATGCAATAGTGTAAGTAATATTAAACATAGCTACTATTTTATTTTATACATTATTATTACAATTAATTACATAGCATTAACAAAAAAAGAAGAAGAAGTTAGAAATGCTGCCGCGGAATACTCTTATCATATAATATGCGAGAGCCAGACCCCGTCTTGTTTCCAGTTTGTCGTATCCAACCATACCCAAAACAAATAGAGTTGGATACAACAACGGATAGAAAGGGTAAACTCCATATCGTCTCCAGTACAGGTACCTCACAAATTTATTTTGTATCCGCTCCAACATTAGACTGTACTTTGTCTCATGTGGTGCCCACACGACGGCTGTACACTCGAGTCTATTCCGAACAAGGGCATCGTAAAGCGCCGAAACTGTTTTTAAATTCGTGAAACCCTGAGCCTGACGCAACACGAAACCTAAAGTTCTGTAGGCTCCCCTACAGATATCCACAATATGTGCCCTGAATGTTAATTCGGTGTTCATTTTAACTCCAAGATCTCTGACCACGTCTGCACGTTTCAAAATTTCGCCATCGACTTCATAATCAAAGTGAAGTGGTGTACGTGATCTACTGAAACTCATTAATAAGCATTTATCAATATTAAATAGAAGCTTGTTTCTATGACTCCACTCGACTACTCTGCCAATATCGCGCACACAGTCACTTCTGTCTTTAACCGCCAAGAGCAACTTTAGGTCGTCGGCAAACAACAAGCAATGAGCACTCTGCACCACCTTCGGCAGGTCGTTTATAAAAATGAGAAACTGCAATGGACCAAGATTCGATCCTTGACTTACTCCTGTTCTTGTCAAGTAAGGTTCAGATCTGCATCCGCCATATTCCACATACTGTTTCCTGTCCCTCATGTAGCTTGCGAAAAAAGTTAATAATTTTTTATTGCATCCGACAGCCGCTAACTTCGACAGTAGTATATCTTTATCGACCATATCGAATGTTTGAAAGTGTATATAACTAAAACGCAATTAAAAAAAGTTTTACGAAGAAAAGTCTGTAATCGCATAACGTTTTTTTTTTGTCAAATACCTCACTAGATTTCATATAGTAAGTATAGATATAGATAGTGATTTTTCTTGTGCATAGAATGTTTATTAGTTATATTAAAATTAATGGTTTAAAAATATTGAACCTAAAAGTTTTTATGGGATAACGAAAAATGTATGTGTAGAGCATATTAACCCATTGGTTACTAGTGATGCAAGAAACTCAGTTTTTTAATGTCTTTTAAAAGTACTACTCCATTTACACAACTCAAGTCTAAAAAGAAGACTAGATTTTCCAGTCTTTAGAAATAAGACTCAGTCATTATTAGTAATATTACACTAAACTCGAACTGTTTTTAGCGCCTGAGTCGTGCTCGGTGTTTTTTTTCCATTTATTTGGGTAAACAAACAATGACAATACATAATGGATATTATGTTATTCCCTGTGTGGTGCCGGGGATAAAGAATTGCACCACCCCATCTCTTCCTGTGGGTGTCGTAAAAGCCGACTAAGGGACCATTCCAGAGGATGGGCAGCAGCATCTCTCTGATGTTACCCTCAACCTACTGCGATCGCCAACCCGCCTGCCAAGCGTGGCGATTACGGCAAATACCCCTCATATCCTTGGGGGAGGCCTTTGTCCAGCAGTGGACGTCTTTGGCTGAGATGATGATGATGATTATGTTATTATGTTGAATGACAAATGAATTGGTAGAATAGAACACCGATTATGCTAGGTTGACAATATAGTGCTACGTTACAAAATATATACCTATTATACTAAATTAACAGTTGACAATGTGCTACGTATTCAATGCATGCTCAAGCTCTTAGATCAAAAGGCGATGGATTTATGGTAGGGTTTGGTGTGAGGGATTGCTGACGTTAAGCAACTTTCGCAAATTCGATGAGTGGCCAAAAATGTAACATCTCGAGCTCCTCAGTGCTTCGGAAGGCAGGTAAAGCCGTTGGTCCCGGCTGCATAAGCAGTCTTTAATAACCACCAACCTGCACTGGGCCCGCTTGGTGGTTTATGGCCCGTTCTCTCTTACCATCCATAAGGAAGGCTCGTGCCCCAGCAGTGGGGACATAAAATGAGCTGGTGATGATAATGTGTTACCTTGCATTGCATAAACATTGTATATATTGTGAATTACGGTCAAGTGTTTCAATATACCTAATAGCATTCGAATCGATTCAGATTTAGTAATTGCAATCTAGAAGATACGCTCGACCGGTCGATTTGCGTGCTATATCGAAATTGAGGTTGTGGTTTTGGTAAATATTCAGCTTTTACATGGTAATATTTTTACTCATTCTATCATTAGCTGTATAATGACATCTTATACAGACAATAAGTTTATATGAAGCGGAGGGGAGCTCCATATTAAAAAAAAGATAACCGATGTGTGGTGATCGGGTCTCCTTGCCCGGGCAGCTCTATGGCACACGACGTTGCCTGAGTCGAAAAAGGAACGCGTCGCAAGAAACCGATAGAACAAAACAGATGAAGAGGATTCGGTGTCAGCCAGCCGAGACGCGTAGGGCTAAATAATGTAATACCGCCTTTTTATTATAGGTAGAGCTCTTAAAGCTCTACATTTGGGAGAGGCGCCGGGCAAGAAAAAACGCCGGGTGTAAAGTGCATAGCACTGTGAAAAGAATAACGTGCGTGAAGTGCCGTCAAGGGTAGGTACGAGTGTGAAGAACGGAGGAACCGTATAGCTAGAGCCAGTAGCGGAAAGTTCCATGTAGCTTAGGTTTTGCCGTGAAAAAAGAAAGGCGTTTCAAGATTCGACGAGTTTTGGTGTGCAAGAAAAGGGCGTTCAAGATTCGACGGGTTTGGCGATATCCTGCATGATATGTTCTTGCGTTGAAATATACGTAGAAGACTAACGAAGCTGAATACAGGCGATATATATCTGTTTAATATTTTGCTCGCCCACGGTGTCGTACGTATAGAGTATTTCTCCGGAGACGATGGTGCTTCCGTTGGAGATTTTGCACGCGATTCTAAATGCGTCATAGCCATCAAAAAGTGGCACGAAAAGGACCCACCGATCGTTCTCGCCGCCTACCTGAAGGGTGATAGTAATGCTCCTCTATCCCCCAGTACTACGCGGCACGCCACAACGAAGCAGCTACAGCCGTCCTGATGGACGATAACAAAGAGGCGCATAGATGTTTCTCCACGGGACCGCGGAGATACGCACCGCGTCCCGAACGCAGTCTCCACTGCTTCATTTATATGAGGGAATAAACGTAAACGGTCAGACGTTCCCTAACCTATTATAATGTAATCTAGTGTAATGTAGTGTATAAACTTAGAAGGCGATGGCTTAGAATTTGTTGTTTATAAAAATGTCATTAACATTGAATTGTCATTTTATTAAATAACAAAGGTATTTTCTAAGGAAGGTCATATGAGAGTGTTTTATGAGAGCAAAGAGTATTTATTGCATTTCCTTTGTGACTCGTGAAAAAATAATACGTCCTTAGATGAATGAAAAGTCTCGCTGCGGTCGAGCGCAGAGACCTATCATTTATCTAAGAATAAGTACGTCGTTGCAAATGTCAATATGACTATGTTTATTCATTCATTGTTAATTCTATTTTCTATTGTAATTATGTGTGAAACCCTTTTGTGTGTAATAGTTTTTATCATTGTTGTAAAATGATGTAATCTTAGGTGAATGATAGGTCTCGCTGCAGCACCATATTCGCAACTTACCAGATTCGCAACTAACCAGAAGTAGAATTAAAAACAAAATACATTAAAAAATCTGTATTTTCAAGTAACAACAGAAACGAATGAATGACAAAAAATTTAAGAACAATAATAGTAAACAATAGTAGTAACAATAATAGTATAATAGTAGAAAATGAAAAATGAAAAAATATTTATTTACACTTCAGATTTTATGAATTTATTGTATCGGTTTAATTGTAAACACATATACCCTTTGATACTAAACATACATTTTGTCTATGTAAAACGATAGTATTTTCAATTAAGTATATACTTAATTGATTGTCGTTCATATGAAGGTGGCTCGTGCCCCAGCAGTGGGGACACAAAATGTGCTGATGATGATGATATGAACGTAATCGTGACTGCACTTTAGGCTTTTTTGGTCGACTCACCCATGAGCCGTAAGTAATACATATAATCACGACTATTATCCCCGAAGGGTTATTCAGAGACTAGGGAATGTGGACCGCAAAAGTAGTCCTCTGCCATAGTCCATTTTTCACATGTGCTCAGCGTGACAGGTGGTGAACCCATCGCCGCTCCATGGCATTGGATGTATGTGCAGTCCCCAGCAAACATTTATGGTTTAAATTACGTGTTTTTATTTTACACCTATTGAAAGTTCTTATTTTAATGTGACCAAATTTAGTTACGTCAAATCTACCTGGAATCCACATCGAATCCAAATAAATGGGAAAAATTGGCACGTGCCGGTTACCTTGAATCGACGTCGAATTTTACTATTACTTCTATTTATATCAATTAATAATTACTGGGGACCCTAGGGCTAAAGTCGTATGCAATGAAAATTTCACTGTATTTAACTTAGTTGTCGTAAATCAATTTCAATTTCAATAAAATTAATTTCAAATACATGTCAATGTCATAATAATATTATTTGTCATTAAATTAACTGAACAAACTGCCAGCTATTTAATTACAATTAATGTTATCCGTCCTTCATTATCTGTAAAAGATGCAATATTCATGCAATAATGCAATATTATTTATAGATAAACACTTAAGCTACGGACAGATATGCTCATTACTAGCACGAAAGCATGCCATTAATGAGCAATTGCTACTTAGTGGCATGTGTGTCGTGACATTTCTAGTAATGAGCATGCTTAAAAATCAACTCTTTTGATTTTCAAGCATGCTACGCAGAGCGCGTCTGAAAAGGTTTGCTTATGAGCATGCTAGTCAGTATAGATCTTAGAGCAAGGTATAGATAGATTCGATCTCGATCCGCGACAGGTGTAGATAAATTAAGTGAGGATGACGCGTTGAGGAGAAGAAAAAACATTACTTTTCATGACACATTATCGAAGTTACGAATGTCTTTGGAGAACAGGTTCATCTCTGTATAAAAATAATATTCCACGGAATAACACATAAATGAGGCTTTATTAAAGGACATGAATGATACAAATTTAACAATAAAAATGATTAAAACAAAAATAAAAAATCTAAGATCTATGTATCATGCCGAAGTAAAGAAAATCAACAGTTCGAAGCGTTCCGGAGCTGGTGCGAAAGATGTTTATAAACCAACCATGTCATGGTTTACCGAAATGGCATCGTTTATAGGAGACACGGGCGATTATCGTGACACTGTCGAATCCGAATTGGTGAGTATTTCTAAATGTTGATCATATGATCTTGCCATGCCACTGCCTCCGTTGTTTCGAAAAGTTGTGCATAAGCGTTCCTTATTGCCACTGCTCGTCGAGAGGCGTGAATACTTTTAGTTGCTGGTAATCTTTCCGAGGCTACGCGTAATTGATCTCTCCATGCTCCTCGTATAACAGCATGTTGTATATCTTCATATTCAACACATCCTTGGGTAATATACATATCGGGTTTTTCGGCCAGCTAACTTTGTTGTGTGCAGACGTGTCGCAGTTGCTCGCGTATAATTAAATATTTTATTTTTTAAATAATTCTGGAGCCCCGGGCTTCGCCCCTGTGGTACTGAGGCATCCGCCACGCGGCATCTGAAAACTCAACCAATCTCAAGAAATATTGAAAAAAGTTGCCGCTCACTTGGATTTGATCTGCGGACCTTAAGCGTGAGTGGCGCGCCCCTAAACCACTCGGCTACGGCGACTTGAAACGGCGCGGTCGAATTTACAGTACACTATCGTAACGTACTGCGCTCACGCTCTCGCCGCCGCGCGCCATCTGCGCTCGTTCGTGAGTCATTACCGCTACCACTGTACGCAGCGACTAACGAGCGATATTTGATACTCAGCAACGCCGTGGTACGAGACAGAAAGTGGGCTGGTGCGACTTAATTGGCCGATCGACTTTTTATTAAATTAAGTATAAATAGATTAAGTTAGGGTAAGTAAAGTAACTTGGACTACTGTTTATTTTTATTTTATTTTTTATTTCCTTGTGTGCACAAATCTTGTGCGATTTGTATTAGATTTAACCTTTAAATTTTCTTGTTTTTATTTTAAATTTAAATCGTGTTAGGTACTGACATCGACGACATAAATTAAATTTTAACTTAAGTTTTTAAGACCGGTGCGACTTTTATCAGTTCAAAATTTTTTATCCTTGTTATTGATATTGTGTTTTTAGTCGGCCAGATTACCGTCTATGACGGTGAGTTTAGATATAAGTATAATTAGCCAGACATAGCGAAGCTAGTGACTATAGATTGTGCTTTTTGGCCAATCTATTTAGACTAAGTCGACTCGTAAGTATAGAGTTGACAAATTTGTTTTTGTTTCTTTTCTTTTAATTTATTTCTTCGTTGTGTATATTGACCGGACTGCTAATGTACTGACCGTTGACGGTAGAAAGTTTTAAGGAGCTTTTTCTTAAAATACCCGTTTTTTTTTAATTTTTTATTTTTTTTTTATTAGGAAATTGTAATTTTTTATTTAATATAGTGTTCCCTTGATATTTTGCCCTATTTTTAAGAATCATCCTTTGACCAAATCATTGACCGTTGACGGCAGAAAGTCCCCTTTTTAGAATATTTTAAATTGATATTTTTTACCAGTACACCGGTAAACCATACCTGACAAATAAAAAACACAGGCGTACTTTACATACGCCTCACACTTACCCCTTATAAAACCTATACAAACATTTTATACAACATACACGACGCACTCCAACATGTACCGTACGCCAAACACGGATTCAAGCAGGAGGACTAGCGCCAAGGGGAATATCACCGGGTCACCGTCGACATCTCCGCTGGAGGACAGAGCATCCACGCCCAAGGCCGGCAATAAGAAGGCAACCATAACCCTCAATACCACCTTTGAGGCTGACCGAAACACATCTGTAGTCAGGAGATTAAGTGGAAAGTTCGAAGGGAAACCTACAACCGCCATGCCCTTAAAACCACCAACACAACCAGCAAAATCCTACGCTGCTAACGCCGGCCAATCACTATCACAAGGCGCGAGACCAAAGCCGATGCCTAGTAAGACAAGAGCACAACCCTCCGACATGCAAACCAAGACCGCAGAAGACATAATAGCAGACTCCATTAGCAAGCCAACGTTACAAGGACTGCTTGACGTTGTGTCCTTCGCGACCACCAGAATGGGGGACACGAGAAATATAAAGTTGGAGATAAAACATGACATCTGCGAATGCCTAAAGTATATCACGCAAACCATTACGAAGCTAAAGGCAGCAGACGTCCCGACCGCTCGAATAACACCAACGGAGCCCGCTATAAAAATCGCCGCCAGCACAAAAGACGCCGAGTCCGAAACCAGCCGTGTTCATGACAAGCTCGATATAATTTTGAGCGAGCTAAAGCTGTTGAGGGACGAAGGTGCGTCGACCGCCGTAAGAACCGAGTTCCCCGTAAAAGAGGCAGAAAAAAGACCAACACTGCACTCGATAATAGTGACGTCTACGAACGAACAAGATACCGGGGACGCGGTCATCGAGCAGATCAGGGAGGCAGTGGACGCCAAAGAGGGCTGGATCGCGGTGACAAAGATCAGGAAAGCAAAGGGAAGCAAGGTTATAATCAGTTGCGACACTCGCGAGGAAAGAGAAAAGGTGAGGAAACGCATCGACGCGGCAGGCAGAGGTCTTAAAGCAGAAAATACACAGAACAAGAACCCCCTCATCATAGCTAGAAACATCTTAAAAGCCAGAACCGATGACGAAATACTAGAAGCTATGATGAAGCAAAACAAGGAAGTGTTCCAGGGTCTAAAGGAAGAAGACAAAAAGGTCATCATAAAATACAAAAAGAAAGCCAGAAACCCCCATACACAGCATGTGATAATGACAGTCTCACCTACCATCTGGATGAGGCTCACGAGGATCGGATACATGCACGTGGACCTCCAGCGCATCCAAGTTGAAGACCAATCCCCTCTGGTGCAGTGTTCCCAATGCTTGGGGTATGGCCACAGCAGGGCCTTCTGCAGAGAGAAGGAGACCTGGTGCAGCCACTGTGGAAAAGCAGGCCATATTGTTATGGACTGCCCCACATGGTCTGACGTCGGGGCCCCTCCTTCCTGCAGGAACTGCTGTAAGTCACAGATGGCTCAAAGGGACCATAATGCATTTAGTGGAGAGTGCCCTATAAGAAAGAAGTGGGACCGGTTGGCCAGATCAGCGGTAGCTTACTGCTAAGGGCACCTCAACAGCAACCACTACCTACCGCGTGCTACAGGCGAACCTACAGCGAAGTAGGCTAGCAACAGAGGAAGTGCTCATAGAGGCGCACAAAAGAAAGACGGCAATTGCACTACTTCAGGAACCCTATGTGGGGACAGGCCACCAAATGAAGACAAAGTCTGGAGTGCGCCTCTACCAATGCGACGGACAAGACAGAGTCAAGGCGGTCATCGCCATTTTTGACAGCAACTTGACCGTGACCCAACATCCAGAACTGACCACCAACAACATCGCGGTGGTGGAAATAATCACAAGAACCGGCACCGTCGCATTGGCTAGCTTCTATTTTGAGCCAAACCAGCCTATTGACCCCTACCTAGAGCAACTAAAGAAAATGGAGAAAATGACCACTAAAAACATTTTAGTAGGAGGGGATAGCAACGCAAAAAGTACGTGGTGGGGCAGCACCGTAATGGACCATAGAGGGGATGACATGGCTGGAGCACTGCATGAAATGGGTTTACACGTGCTAAACAGCGGTAATGTACCTACTTTTGATACCATCAGAGGAGGCAGGCGCTTCACAAGCTACATAGATGTGACGGCGTGTTCGGAAGACCTTCTTAGCCACGTAGAAAACTGGCACGTGGACGAGGGGCTGACCAGCTCGGATCACAATGGTATAGAGTTCACGATCACCACACAGAAAACAAAGGGCATCAGGATGGAGAGAACCACTCGCACTTTCAACACCAAAAAAGCCAATTGGCGCAAATTCAAAGAAACATTAGGCCAACTACAAATTACAAATAAATTAGAATTACATACAATAGAATCAATAAGAAGCAAAATAGAAATAGAAAAAATAGCAGATACATATAATAGAACAGTAGCAGAAGCGAGTGGTCTCTCGATCCCTAGAAAAAAGGTAAAAAATCAGATAGTCGTGCCGTGGTGGTCGGAAGAGCTCGCCGAATTGAAGAGAAAGGTCGCCACTAAGAAGCGGAGGATCCGAAACGCCGCACCACATCGCAGAGAGAACGTGGTTGAAGCATACCTCACAGAAAAGAAAGAGTACGAAACCGCTGTCTCCAACGCCCAGACGACCTCGTGGAAGAACTTTTGCACTAAACAAGACCGTGAAAGCGTATGGGACGGTATATACCGGGTGATGACCCGCACTTCAACCAGACCCGAAGATCAACTGCTCGTCTACAACGGCATAAACCAGACTGCCAAAGAATCTGCGGAATTACTGGCAAGAACATTCTACCCGGAGGACCTAGAAGAAACTGACGAAGAGAGTCACAAAATGGCAAGAACTAAAGCAGAGAGCGCAAATGACGGGTCAGACACTGATGTTTCTGACCCCCCTTTCACGATAACAGAGCTTAAGTCCGCCATTGACTCCTTCAACCCGAAGAAGGCTCCGGGTAGTGATGGTTTAACCGCCGACATCTGCCGCGCTGCCGTCAGTGCAGACCCTGAACTGTATCTTAAGATCATAAACAAATGTTTGGAACATGGCTCTTTTCCGGAGGTATGGAAGCGGGCCACAGTTGTTATCTTAAGGAAGCCAGGGAAGGATAACTACCATCAGCCAAAATCATATAGACCAATTGGCCTCCTCCCTGTGCTTGGTAAGATATTTAAAAAGTTGCTGGTTGGGAGGCTAAAGCACCATTTGCTGCCGCGAATGAGCTCCCACCAATATGGCTTTATGCCACAAAGAAGTACCGAAGACTCTCTCTATGTCCTCATGAATACCATCAGAGCAAACCTGAAAAGAAAAAAGATCATTACGCTCATATCGTTAGACATAGAGGGAGCCTTTGATAGCGCATGGTGGCCTGCCATCAGGAACCGACTGGCCGAAGAAGGATGCCCAATTAATATAAGAAGAGTTTTCGGCGACTATATGTGCAAGAGGAGTGTAGAGGTGCGCTACGCTGGTGAGAAGGTTGAGAGAAAGACCACCAAAGGATGCGTCCAAGGGTCCATCGCCGGCCCCATTCTATGGAACCTGCTGCTGGACCCTCTGCTAAAAGAATTGGAGAAAAGAGAGGTCATAGCCCAAGCCTTTGCAGATGACGTCATCCTAGTCTTCATAGGAGAGACCGGGAGGGAAATTCAGGAGGCGGCGAACCCGATTCTGGCGCGCGTTGAGGGGTGGGGCATAGAAAATAAGCTTAAATTTGCTGCGCACAAGACAAACAGCCTTACAATCACAAACAAGCTTAAATTCGATGCCCCTCGCCTCAGCATGAGCGGAATTGCGATCGAGGGCCGCACCGAGATCAAACTCCTGGGACTCACGATAGACCGTAAGCTCACATTCAACCAGCATGTGGCGAACATATGCAAGAAAGCGGCAGGTATATACAACCACTTGTCACGGGCCGCGAAGGTGCATTGGGGATTGAACCCGGAGGTGGCTAGATCCATTTACATGGCTGCCGTAGAACCCGTTGTAACCTACTCGGCTGCGGCCTGGTCCTCAGCCGCGGACAAGATTACGACGCGTAAGCAGCTGGGATATAAAATATACATAATACTAAATATACATATCGGAGGTTTTTCGAGGCTAATTGTGTAAAGATCTCAATTTTAGAAAGTAGCTCATCAAATTTCTGCGGAAGCATGCGCAAATGATTTTTATATCTATCAACATCTTCGTCTCGCATCTCTGACTACAATCGATTACTTGCTCCTAGTGTTTCTCTTCTATTTATCCAGTTACGAACCCAAATTTTCCTTTTTTTTTTGTTCTTTTGTTTTTAAACTAAATATTTTTAAACAATTGCGTTGCAAGCAATATGATTATTTTGTTAAGTTCTGTACGGATAGCACTGACACTATTATATCCCCTCCGGTCCATTACACCTTAATCTCAAAATGCCTGATATCGTTATGACACAATCTCACAATGACTGAAACCAATAAAACTAAATTTCAAAATGGCTTTGTCCCGTAAAGCATGCTCAAAGCAGACACACGTGCTCTTTTAAACCAGGCTCTCGGCTAAAATGGATGCTTCGCGAGAAAATACAAATCAAAACAGTGATTCCTTACACTTACACAGATATAATGCGTCCGGTCCATTACACCGTTTAATGCTCTAAGATTACACCTTAATCTCAAAATGCCTAGATAAACAATACAGCTGAAATTCAAATTTAGAAGTATGCTCAAAACTAGCCTGCTTATTGCTGGCAAATGTGAACAGCTGCGGAGCATGCTACTTTTAAGCATGCTTATGAGTATGCTTTTACCTTTACACATTTCCGTTACGCATTTCCTATTTATTGTACAAAATCCGGTTAGTTGCGAATCTGGTAAATTAAGAATCTGGTAAACTGCACCTGAGCGATAAAGATTACTGTTTGCACTGATGATTTAATTTATGTGATTTGTTTATTGTGGATAAAAGGATGGAATAGGTTTTTTGGAGAGAAGGTTTTTCCGTTCCTAGCCCACACCACGAGTCTATTTCAAATACCTTCCCCAGGTATTCCTGCTTCATTGACGTGGTGTTGGCTAGCAGACAAGTGCTGCATCCTTATTCTTCCTTCTCTAAAGGCAGGCGCTTTCTCAGCTGTTATTGTTGCAGGTCACGACGTCTGCCGAAGGGGCGGCGTAGCTCATGTGGTGATCGGGTCTCCTTGCTCGGGCAGCTCTATGGCACACGACGTGGCCTGAGTCGAAAAAGGAACGCGTCGCAAGAAATCGATAGAACAATACAAATGAAGAGGATTTCGTGTCAGCCAGCCGAGACGCGTAGGGCTAAATATTGTAATACGATCTCTGAGAAAATATAAGTTATTATTTATTACCGCCTTTTTATTATAGGTATATCTTATAGAGGTTATCTTAAAGCTCTACAGATTAAGGCTTTTTTTTTGAGAGAGATTGTGATTGCCTCAAACGGCATTTTCAGCTTCACCGGGCTTGTTTGGGTGCGGGGAGAAACTTAAGGGTTCCTCAAGCCGTGTGAAACGAATCACCTTCGGAGATTTTCTAGATGGAACGGCATCACGCACTAGTGCATATCCCCGTGCCCTACTAGATTCTCCGAAGGATTCGGATCGGATCGGAATTCCAAAGGTCCACGACTCTTGTAGCAACTTAACCATAAAATAAGGAGACTGCAGAAGACTGCTTAGTACATACAGCACTCAAGCAACGCATACAGACCGATAGACCCCTGGACACGGATCTCGGAGCAGCCGGAACAGCTCGAAACAGTCGCTGCTGTTGCGAGGTTCCGTGTTCGTGAGACGTTGTCTTTGTCTATAAGTGCGTTGTTAGACCGCGTTTGTATGGAGCTAACGTTCTGGGTCAAATTATTTCGTATGTGCGTTGCTAGAGCGCGTGTTTGTATGATGCCGGCGCCACACCGGAGCCGCCATGCCGGAGTTGGGTCCAAGCTTGGCTGCGAATTAAAATGGCTAATTATTGTACCAAGGCATGCGGCTACACATTCGGTCTAATACTTTTTGGCAAACTTACTAGCCAAGGGTATTGGATGGTGGAAGTGTTGGAACGCGGCTTTTCACGTCACTTTCTTTTTGCGTGCACCAGCAGCAGTTACGTTGGATGAAAACGTATTTGCTCATTCGAACAGTCGGCATTCGGAGAGTCCATGTTGTACGTCCAATTCGCACTCGTGCTAGCGCGTACTGATGCAACCCTTTGCTCGACTAATGTCCGAATTTGGTCCAACGTGAATCTTGTCCAACACGAATTTTGTCCAACATGAATTTTGTCCAACGTGTACAAAAAACCGACACATCACGGGTCGACATTGGCTATAGGACGCAATGTTACGTTTATATCCAACAAGACCAAGACCAAGACCGATCCACACATAGGTTTATTGGATCCAAGCTTCAACTTGGGGCCAATATACCCAATGTGTGGCGCCGGCATGAAACTTACCTTTTGGGTCACCTTTTTGTCTTATAACGGATTTTTGAAGACGTCATTGATGCCGTTCAATAGACGCAAACAAAAAGATATTTATGTTTTGAAAGTAACGATTAATGTAACGTTTGACTCATTTATCATGAAGAATTATGTTTTAATAACAAGTTAAAAAACATAACCCTCCTTCTGACGCAGTCGGGAAATAGTGTGTTGTTTGTCTTAAAGTTAAGTTGATTGTCCGCACAATATACCTACATACGCTATGGTTGTATTTTTATAGTTAGCACGGCAAATGCCTTTATTTTACCTGATATTATGTGGAAATGGAGTCCAGACGCGAAAACAACTGGTGCAGCGTGAAAGCATCGTAGCAAAAGTTAAACTCAATCTACCGGCCCACAAGGTGCTTCTTCACGCCTCGTTTAAATGACCCCATATCATAGGAAGGAGGGAAGGGCAAGGACGTACCCAGGGGGAGTCCAAGGAGTCCGGACCCCCCCCCCCCCGAAAGTGTTACACCTACAAAATAAAATTAATCCCTAAATACAGCTATTCCGATATGGTTGGTTGGTTGGTTGTTTTCTTCGGCCCCTGTTATGGGGCCGGTTCGGGCGTCGAGGTCTGGCCTCTTTACCCGGGTCGTCGTCTCGGTCGACATCGGTCGAACAGGGTCTCCTTGGGGGCACGGCAGGGGTACAGATGCTCTTTTCTGTTTCTTATTTTTCTTTTTTGTGGCAGTTTTTTTTGGTTTGTTTTTGTTTTTTTTTTTGTTTTTTTTTCCCACACTACCATGCCGCGAGCCTTAGTGTGGCTCCTTGGTAGCGCGCTATTCCGATATGCGGGATGGGCGGGTGGCGGGGCGTCTTGACGGCTATCGCACCTCCCGACCAAGACTTAAATTTAATGCTATAACATTGTCTCATTTTACAAGCTTTAATTTAGTTTCACCTGTCCCGATGTTTGTAATCAAATCTTGCAAGTTAAATTTGATTCACTTCCCGGTTACCAATTGAGCTGAAATTTTGCATGCATGTGTAAATCGGATGACAATGCAAAATTATTATGACATGGAGCTGATCTGATTATGGAACTGGAAGGTGGCCATAAGAGCTCGGTAGTAAAACGACACAACCACATCGAGTTTGGACTCGTTTGATCCGTCTTGACGATTACTTTTGTGCTAGATGGTAACCAGGATAGGAAGATGGCCATAGGAACTCGGTAATTAAACGACACAACCCCATCGAGTTTGGGCTCGTCTGATTCGTCTTGACGAGTCTTAAGTTCGTTCGTTCGTTTCGTTTGATAAGAATGTGGATTCTGTCTTTGATTAGATGGATGACCTAATGCTAAGATGAGCACGTGCCGATGGCTGAATGGTATGAGGGTGTATAAACATGTCATATCGCTAACGTTGCTCCTCACGGTACCAGGGCGAACCCTGTTGTGCTGAAGCCCTTATCCCCCTACAAAAATACTAAAAAGGTAAAAATAAAATTAAAACAAAAAATCTTTTTAAAAACAACCTTTTATTAACTTAATAATTAAAAAAGAACTAAAAAGTTAAAAATAATTTAAACCTGATAATAAGAGAAAAAGATTGCGTTTTTATCACAGACCCATTTTTTTTATAAATAAAAGCATGTTACATTGTGTTTGCAAAAGAAAAATAATGTATGTGTAATATGCGAATGTTCTTTAATGTTCCATCAAAATGTAACACGCTTTATTTATAAAAAAATTGGGTCTGTGATAAAAACGCAAATTTAATTTTAAATTATTATTAACTTTTTAGTTCCTTTTGTTTTTAACATCTATTATATGAATAATATGTGAAAATTGATTTGCTATTTAAATTCGAGAAACTTTTACGTCTCATTTAGGCACTTTAATCCTATACCTATACCTATACCCCCGACAAAAAATCCTGGGTACGTGTTTGGGGAAGGGGACTATTCAATCTTTTCAATTCAAATTTCTTTCTTTGTATTTTAATCTGTCATAATGCTGTGCAAAGACAGGTACACTCCTACTCTCTTTTGGGCGAAGTGCCTTTCTACTACTTCCCTCATAGCGTTATTTTTTATATTCTATTTCAGATCCTTGCCTGTACATCTTGCGGTTCGCATCACAGCTGCAATTCGAAGACAGACAGCACGAGGTCAGCATGACGGCGCTCAGACTAGTACAGAGGATGAAGAGGGACTCCATACACTCTGGCCGAAGACCTTCTGGCATCTGTGGCGCTGGTGAGTGTTGAACTCTCTGATGCATGCCTGCTAGTATTAACGAGGAGTCATGGTAACCTGGTCAGGTCATATTAAAATAATAATGTATCGGTAACTATATTCTAATATCATTGTATAATAATTAATTTAATTTCGACTTGTCTCCGTGTGATAAATGCTATTAATGTATGTCGTTTTTATCACAATAAATAAATAAAATAAGTAAACTTTACGACTAAAATACTAAGAAAGTTATGGAAAGTATTGACTCTGCCCAGAGAAGTTTTAGTCACCTGCGGAGTGGTCGATGTTGAACTGTCTCATGAAGAAGCTCTGGTATAAAACTAGCAGTCACGGTGACCTAGCCAGCTCCTTTACGAGTCCAGAACAGCGTTTAGGCTGGTGTTGAGTTTTTCCCAAACTTTTATTGGTATTATTTTGATAGCGTAACTTAATATACCTACTTAATATAGTGCGTTCTCGAACAAATTGTATAGTTTCATCGTAACAAATTCTATGATAAATATCAGCTTATTGCTTGCGAAACGAATCTTAATTTCTAAACAATTTTGTAATATTTTGTGCGTTAGGGCCATCGTCGGTCGCGCCTCAGGCCTATGTGGGTAAGTGGATTAAGAACCACATAATGAATGAGATATACGAAAGTGCCAAGGTTGCAATGTGAATGCGAGAAATCGTGGTTCCCCATAGCCGAGTTCGTCTACTGAGTGTTGGTGAGTGCGATTTTTATTCACCAAACTAAACCGCCTCTCTATGGTCTGGTAAACACTTACGAAGCCATGGCAAAAAATGTATGGACGATTCAAAAGCACTTTTCGTAAGTTTATTTGAATAAAAATTTTTGACTTTGACTTTAAAAGTTATTCGTGTTGATTGTATCATAAAAAAAACAGGATTTTGAACCTTAATTTTATTTTCCATTTTTACTATTTATTGTATTTGACTGTAAATAGTAGGTAATGTCAGGTAGTAATGCATACATTATTCACATACTACAAGCTACATGTTAAGTAAAATATTCGACCGATTGCGATCTTGACTGTTGGCGAATTTGACCGTTTGCGATTAGAAAATAATGCGAATATGACCATTCGCGATATGGACCAATTGCTATTTCGACGGTTCGATATATGGACCAATCGCTATTTTGACCGAAAGCGATTTTGACTGTTTTTCAGTCACATGACCGATTGCGAATTTGACCATACGTGACGGAATGGGCATTAGTGTCATATCATAGATAGTTCATAGATAGATTAGAGATAGTTCTAAATGATGATTAATAAATGATAAAAAATGATCATAATGATATTCGTAAGAGCTATTTGTAGCCAAATAAATAGGTATATGATTTATTTGCAACTACTTAAATAAATGATTTTGACTTTTTTGAACTTTAGTGGTTGGTTAAGACCATTGAACTGAGACACAGAGGTCCCGGGTTCGTTTCCCAGTGGGTGGTAAGTACAGGTTTGTGTACTCGTAGGGTTTGTTTGTCCGCCTGGCTAGCTACCACCATCTTATCTAAATATGTCGCCATAACATCAATGTTTGTATCATTGTTGTTTGTGCTCCGGCAGCTAAAGATAAAATAGTCGGTGCCTCAGTAGTTGAGGATTCAGGGTGAAGTGCGCTTCTACCATTGGCCTTAACATCAGGTGAGATGAAGGCCAAAGTGCTTACACGTAAAGGCCGAAACACATAAACACGATACAACGACGTCGCACCGCAAAAATAAGCGTTGCGCTAAGCTAGAATAAACCTTATTGCCTGTAAAATATTAGACAGACGCCGCATCGTGGTACGAGGGCCGAAACGCATAAACACGATACGACGTCGCACCGCAAAAATAAGCGTTGCGCCAGGCTAGTTAAAGTATAAACCTTCATCATCATCAAAAAAAAAACAGGATTTTGAACAAAAAACCTTATTGCCTGTCAAATACAAGACAGACGCCGCATCGTGCTACGACGCGACGTCCGTCGTGTCGTTTTTTTGTTTTTTTTTGAGAGAGATTGCTGATTGCCTCAAACGGCATTTTCAGCGTCACCGGGCTTTTTTGGGGGCGGCGAGGTACGTAAAGGGTACCTCAAGCCGTGTGAAACGAATCACCTTCGGAGGTTTTCTAGAGGGAACGGCATCACACACTTAAAAGTGCGTGTCCCCGTGCCCTACTAGATTCTCCGAAGGGTTCGGATCGGATCGGACGTCGTGTCGTGGTTATGTGTTTCGGCCCTAAGATACCTATAAAAAAACCTAGAGTTTGAGGATTTAATTGTAAAATTTATACTCGCACTCGCATGCTTTCGGTTGTCGTCATGATTGCTGTTCACTCACCAAACGATCCTTCCTTCCTCCTTCCTTTCAGCATAGTGATGTCCACTGCTGGACGTATGCCTCTCGAATTTTTCTTCATACTGTGCGGTCTGTGGCCTTTCTTATCCAGGTCGGGCATGCTGACATTTTAATATCATCAGACCATCTAGCCGGTGGTTTGCCAACAGTTCTTCTTCCTGTTCGGGGTCTCCACGCCAGAACTCTCTCGCTCCATCTACCGTCGTCCTGCGAGAAAAGTGCCCATTGCCATTTTAGTTGCGCTACCCGTTTTCCGACGCCTGTAACCTTGGTGCGTTGGCATATGGTGGTATTGCATATTCTGTCTCGCAGGGATACTCCTAGCATAGATCGCTCCATGGCCCTTTGTGTTACCTTCAGCTTTTACCATGCCGACAGTTAAAGTCCATGTTTCGCAAGCATAAGTCAGAACCGGAAGAACACATTGGTCATATACTTTTGTCTTCAGTGTGTCTTTTGTCTTCACCAAACGATGCGAGATTGTAACTCAGGGTGGCTAGTGTGATGTTCTTCCGCCATCCAATCACGTTAACGAAACCGAGAATTTGTAAAGCAAACTTTTGCAATGGAGCTACAATGCCTTACAATTTTCTTGTTTACGTCAACGTGGTGGAATGCAGAATGTGACTCTTACTAGGCACTCAAAAGGGACTGATATACAACTAGCAAAAGCGTAATGGATCTGAATTGATTAGAAGGACTTATTTATGGTAATATTTTATTAACTGTAAATATTTTGAGCATAACTTAAACAACATATATACTTTAACTATTTTTATGAAAAAACCTTAAATTTTTATACGCTAGTTTTCAAGTAAAACGCCAAAAGACATTTCGATTAGAAAGTAAAATTAAGCATTTTCGGTAGTGTTGAGGACGCCGAGTTTAATTAGTTAAGACACAGTAGCATAAGGGAATTTGATTATTTTGTTAATATTTTGTTTGTAAACTTAATGTAGGAATAAGTACATGTAAAGCGATAAGTATGATTTGTTAAAGTTAGGTTTGATCTTGTCAAAACACGTCTAAACATGAATTAGCCAATCACGTTAAAGTACACTTATTTGTTTGTCTAGTTAGTATGGGATTTTGTAACGGTCGCAAAATCAACTGTGTCAACGCGTCGCTAGTTGCCATACGTCCAAAACGGACATAAGTAGCGCAGTTTTGTATGAAAATCATGTTCAACGTTCAGTATTCAATTGCAACTTGGGAAATAAAAAAGATACTAAATACATCGAAGAGGAGTTTTTAATTCAACAAAAATACAGTCCACCACATTATGGTCCATCGAGAAGCCGGATTTCAAGAAATATTTTGAAGAAAGAAAATATTCAAAAGAAAATATTCAAGCCTTCGTCGTCTACGGTACTGAATATTTTATCAACGTTTGGAGCTGCTATCAAGACGTCTAGCTACAATCTTCGTTGCCATTAGCCGATCGCAATGTTTGTCACAAGAAGTCAAGGTGATATAGCGGAGCTGGAAGAGCAAAGGCGTCAAGAGATGCAACGCGTTGAAATTGAGCGAATACGGCGACTCACTGAAAGCACCTACTTCACCTGCGTCGAGACATGTAGACCAGGGGCAAAGCAAGGCGAATCCAAGGGGCACCATGGTTCATAAGGCTGGTCCCAGTATGGAAGAAAAGGAACGGCGTCGCGTCCCGTCACCGACGCGTTCTGTGCGCTCGCATCGATCTACGGCGAGCGCTACTACGAGAATGCGACTGGCGGAATTAGAAGCCGCTGAGAAGCTAGCGTCTATAAGAAGAAAGGAATTGGAACTGGAAGCCGATTCAATAAAGAAGAGGTTTGCCGCCGAAGTGTCGGCCATTCAAGAGGATGACGATAGCGTCCACGATGAACCGGTTCGACGCGTCTCAAAGGAGGAAGAGCGTCAGCGAGTTGATGAATGGCTACAAGTGCAAAGCAACCAAAAAGAAGATGTTCGACAACTACGCTTCGAAACGCCTAGAGAAACAACGTCACATACCCCATCACGAACAAGGAGCGGAATCGATCGACTGGCAGAAACTTTAGAGAAGATGGTGCGACCTAGAACACGAAATATGGACCTACCTATTTTCTCCGGGGCTATCAACGAGTGGCTACCATTCAAAGCGGCGATGCAAGATAGCACAAGAATGTACAACATATCCGACGCTGAGAACGTACAACGGTTGAGAAGCTGCCTTAAGGGAGAAGCTAGAGACGTCGTGTCAGCACTGCTACATACGGCCACCAATCTGAACGTCATTATGAGAACATTAGAACAATGCTTCGGACGACCTGAAGTTATCATCGATCGAGCCATGGAAGAGTTAAGGAAGACGCCGAAACCATCATCATCAGCCACTGACCTCAATCAGTTCGCCGTGCGGTTACAAAACACCATCTGCGTATTGAAGACAATCGATCGTCGGGGGTACCTCTACAATCCTCTACTGGCAAGAGAGGTGCTGGATAAGCTGAGCCCGCACATCCGATCACGTTGGTGTGACTACGCTTACGAAAATGAAGGGACGGCGGAACCAGAGATCGTGATGCTTTCGCGATTCTTAATGCAAGAGGCGGACCGAGCGTTACGATACACATACGCTCCTCCATCAACGAATGCAACGAACACAAAAAGAGAAGTTCGACCTGCTGCAGCAATTGCGATGCCAAGGAAGAAGGCTAACAACGTGTACAACGTGGAAGAAGTGCAAGATTCGTGCCTGAGCTGCGGTCAAGCGCACATACTACATCAATGCCCGAAGTATAAAGAAATGACGACTGAACAGCGATGGGACTTTTTGAAAGAAAAGCAAGTATGTTTCAAGTGCGCTCATCACAAGCACCGGCGGAGCAGCTGTCGCGCCAAGCCATGCGGCGTGAGACAATGCAAACGTCCACACCATTCGTCGCTTCATTATGAAAAAGAAGAGAAGCCCGCAACCGCAACACAAGAACAAGCAACAACGAGCAACGAGGCCGTGTTGTCGGTAGCTACCACCAAAGCTGCCGGACCACGTGCCGTTCTTCTGAAGATGTGCCCTGTTGTCATCGGTGGACCACGGGGGGAGGTGAACACTTTCGCGCTGCTGGATGAAGGGGCTACAATCACTCTAATCGACGAGGATCTGGCCAAACAAGTCGGTGCGGAAGGACCTGCACATCCGCTACACCTCCACGGCGTCAATATGAGGCAAATACAGAACAACAGCAAGCTCGTCACCGTGCAAGTTCGCGGCAAGCAGGAAGATCACGCATTCCAATTGAAAGCGAGAACAATGAAGAATTTAAAGTTGCATCAACAATCAATTCCAGAAGAATTATTGCAACATAAGCACCTTCAAGATCTGAAGCAAGAAGAAATATGTTACGAGAGAGCGAGTCCAGGCCTTTTGGGGGGAACCGATCACTGGGAAAGTATTGTCTCCAGGGAACTGAGAATCGGTGGCCCCAACGAACCGGCTGCCTCAAAGACGCAACTCGGCTGGGTGGTGCACGGAACCGTACCACGCAACATGATTATGAAGAATGAGAACGTGCTTCATCTCTACGAGCCCGATCGGCACAGCGATACAAGAGAGCGGCACGAAAAACAGCTTCATGACCTAGTGGAGTTTCACTTCAAGATAGAAGCGCTGGGCGTCGCACGGGAACCACGAATCAGTGAGGCCGACCAGCGCGCAATGAAGATAGTACAGAACACAATTAAGAAAATTGATGACGGCTACGAAGTTGGCTTACCATGGCGACAAGACGAGGTCACCACGCCACCAAGCTACCACGCGGCACTACGAAGATTACAGAACATTGAGAAGAAGATGGACGCCTCGCCAGCATTCGCTGTCGAATACACTGCCCACATAGAAAATCTTCTTAAGAAGGGGTACGCGAAGCCATGCGACGGATCGGAGATGAACAGCGCCCACTGCTGGTTTCTACCACACTTCGCTGTACACAACCCTAACAAGCCAGGCAAACAACGGCTAGTGTTCGACGCGGCGGCACGATGTAACGGCGTGAGCCTCAATGACCTGCTGCTGGAAGGCCCTGATCTGCTGCTATCGCTGCCCGGAATACTATTTCGCTTCCGGGAGAAAGCCATCGCCGTCACAGCAGATATTCAAGAAATGTTCCTACGGGTCAAGATACGTGTTGAAGATCAACCGGCCCAACAATTCTTATGGCGAGGGGGAGATCGCACAAGTCCACCTCGACAGTACAAGATGACCAGTATGATATTCGGCGCAGCAAGCTCTCCATTTATGGCGCACTTCGTTCGCAACCACAACGCAGAGCTACACGCCGAAGAGTATCCACGGGCAGAAGCAATAACGAAAAATCACTGGACGATTTCGTTGCCAGCTATGAAACAAAGCAAGAAGCTCGGGCTGCAATAAATGAAACAAGGAAGGTTCATGCAGCGGCGGGATTCACTTTGAGACAATGGAGCGCAAGTGACAGAAGCATTGCGCGACGTGCCCACGGAGCTATACGCCACCTCACCTATGCGACTGGGGGGAGATCAGCAAGAAAGTAAGATCCTCGGTCTGATTTGGAACGCTGAAAAAGACGAACTGGGATTCAACACTTCAATGAACAGAGTTCCAGTGGAAGTTCGAAGTCGGCAGCGTGCACCAACGAAGAGAGAAGCTCTCAGCGCGGTCATGTCTATATACGATCCGCTGGGCCTACTGAGTCACTTCACCATCAGAGCGAAGATAATTTTGCAAAGTCTATGGCGACTGAAGACATCGTGGGACGAACCTATACCGGCAGAAGCACAAGAGCTATTCACGGCGTGGTTATCGAAGCTCGAAGAAATTGCAAGCCTGCGAATTCCAAGATGCTACTCGCCGGGAACCTACGAACAAATGGAGCTACACGTACTATGCGACGCGAGCGAACAAGCCTACGCAACCGTGGCTTATTGGAGAATCATCTACAGCAACGGCGACGTTAGTCGTGCTAGTGGCCGCCAAAGCTAAAGTGGCGCCACAACGCACACAAACAATACCACGGTTGGAGCTACAAGCAGCAATCATTGGAGCGCGACTTGCTGATCAAATCAAGAAGGAACACAGAAGTACAATAACAAGAACCGTGTACTGGACTGACTCCACTACAGTAGTTCATTGGGTGCGCAACGACGCTCGACGCTACACACCATTCGTGGCGCATCGACTCGGCGAACTGGCGGAACTCACCCATAAAGAAGAATGGCGATGGCTACCAACAACAGAAAACGTAGCGGACGACGCCACGAGAATGACCAGCGATCGTATAAGTACGAGCGATCGATGGTTTCAGGGACCTCGCTTCCTATATCAACGTGAAGACGAATGGCCCCTCGAACGCATAGACGACAACCAAGATGAAGAGCAAGAAGTTCTACACACAACAGAAGTGGAACCAAGACGGGATAACTGGATACCGGACCCGACTCGCTTCTCTAAATATGAAACGTTAGTACGAGCAACTGCGCGAGTGTTGGCATTTATTGACATACGTCGACACAGGGCCACCGGATTGGAATACCGGCATATAGAACGAGCGGAACAAGAGCTCATCAAGCAAGCACAAGAAGATAGCTTCCCTAATGAGATGAAGAAGATGAAGACTGCTCAACCAAACACTAGAGGAAGTCGTCTCTTTCAGCTCGACCCAGTGTTAGAAGATGGCATCTTAAGAGTACGCGGCCGCATTCAAGCTGCTACCGCGCCCGACAACATGAAGAGGCCAATCATTATGGACGGACGGAACCGCATCACAAGACTGATCGTTCTGAAAGAACACTGCTGCGCGGGTCACGCAAACAGAGAACGCGTAACTAACGACCTGCGACAACGCTACTGGATAATACATTTGAGACCCACAGTACGCGCTATAGAAAAGGAATGCGCACTCTGTCGGGTACGAAAAGCAAGACCGAGAGCACCGGCCACTGGAGATTTGCCGCGCGCCCGCCTTGACCCTTTCCATCGCCCGTTCACTAACTGCGGGGTGGATTACTTTGGGCCAATGATGGTGAAGATCGGACGCCGGCGAGAGAAAAGATGGGGCGCACTGTTTACGTGCCTCACGTCACGCGCCGTGCACATCGAGCTCGTCTCATCACTCACCACAGACTCTGCAGTGATGGCACTACGACGGATGGCGGCAAGAAGAGGATGGCCAAAGCTTATGTACTCCGACAACGCTACGAACTTTCGCGGAGCCGATCAAGAGCTACGAGCAGCATACACCGAGTGGGCACCCATATTGAAAGAAGAGGGGTACCTACATCGTATGGAGTGGCGTTACATAGCGCCCGGAGCGCCAAATCAAGGCGGCGCCTGGGAGAGGTTGGTGCGATCAGTAAAAGTCGCACTCACCGCTACGCTGCGAGAAAAGGCACCCGCCGAAGAGGTTCTGAGAACGCTATTGACCGAAGCAGAGTTCTCTATCAACGCCCGACCGCTGACCCACGTCAGTGTGAGTGCCCACGATCCAGAGGCGCTCACCCCCAACCATTTTCTGTTGGGATCATCAAATGGACTGCCTACGACGGGACCCTGTGACGAAGCGGACCGAAGACTATGGAGAGCCAGCCAAGCGTTAGCCGACCACTTTTGGCGACGCTGGCTACGCGAGTATCTGCCTTCACTGATACCGCGAGGCGAGCCACGAGACAACGGACGGCGACCCATACAAGTTGGAGACGTCGTAATAGTGGCCGATAACACGCTACCACGAAACGTATGGCATATGGGCATCGTGGAAGGCACCTACCCAGGACCAGACGGCGGCATCCGGATAGCAGATGTGAAGACAAAGACAGGAGTCTTCAAGAGGCCAGTCAGCAAACTCGTCGTGCTCCCGGTAGAAGAGGCTTCGCGAGCTGCGCCGGGGGGAGGATGTTGAGGACGCCGAGTTTAATTAGTTAAGACACAGTAGCATAAGGGAATTTGATTATTTTGTTATTATTTTGTTTGTAAACTTAATGTAGGAATAAGTACCTGTAAAGCGATAAGTATGATTTGTTAAAGTTAGGTTTGATCTTGTCAAAACACGTCTAAACATGAATTAGCCAATCACGTTAAAGTACACTTATTTGTTTGTCTAGTTAGTATGGGATTTTGTAACGGTCGCAAAATCAACTGTGTCAACGCGTCGCTAGTTGCCATACGTCCAAAACGGACATAAGTAGCGCAGTTTTGTATGAAAATCATGTTCAACGTTCAGTATTCAATTGCAACTTGGGAAATAAAGAAGATACTAAATACATCGAAGAGGAGTTTTTAATTCAACAAAAATACAGTCCACCACAGGTAGTTTCAATTCAAAGGAACCGAAACAAAGAGGCCGCAATGCCTTCACCGCTTACACGTGCCCGTAGTTTCATTCAAAGAAGCTGACAAAGAGGCCGCTCTTAAAAATATTACAATTTTTGTGTCAGAAAAAATATGAAAAAACCCGCCTGAATTTTTTTTCAAATTTTAGGGCCTTATTTCTCTGATATAATTAGATGTTTTATCAAAATATTTGCAGTTGATAAAATGTGACCTTATATATCTTTAAAAAAGGTTATGTAAAATTAACATCCTATAGCCATCGAAAGCTTTATAGAATCTATGATGTGTCTCCATCATCAATGATGAGTCACTGGCCCGATTTTGATGAAACTCATCATCAGGTTTTTGTGTAATTTTGTTCTTTAGCCTTAACGAACACGCTACGTCATGTTAAAGCCCCGATGTAGCTGTAAATGCCGTCTGAGGCAATCAAAAACTCTCCAAAAAAAAAGCTGCGTCCTGTATGCTTTTGGTTTAGCGTTTTACATAAATTCACTGAATTTCAAGCAGCTTCATTTTAAATCCACATTATTGACTGCATCTAATTTAATATACAAAACACCTATTTGTCTGATCCCCAGCATTGCTCATAGCCGGTCGCCTGCACAACTTCTCACGTACCCCTGGCGACGTGGTTCGCATAGTCAAAGTCCACGAGTCTACTATCCGCAAGCGCCTCATAGAGTTCGGGGAGACGCCTTCGAGCGCGCTGACCCTCGACGAGTTCATGACCGTCGACTTGGAGGAGGAACAGGATCCCCCAGCCTTTAGAGCTGCGAGGAAGAGGGACAAAGAACGATTGCAAAAGGTCAGTTGATAATAGTATAGGTAGGTATCTTGTTATAAGCCTAAACGAAAAGCGTCTCAGTAGCCGAACGGATAGATGCTAAGGTTGGTTGCGAGAAATCGTGCTTCTATCACCATAGCTCCGTTAGTACTGACGTGAAGCATATTAGCTTTCTACGTGAGTTTAAAACCTTCGTTTCTGTTGCCAAATAGATGCTATAAGGTTAGTTGCGAGAAATCGTATTTCTATCACCATAGCTTCATTAGTATTGACGTGAAGTATTAGCTTTCTACGAGGGTTTAAAACCTTCGAGCGCGCTGACCCTCGACGAGTTTATGACGGTTGACCTGGAAGAGGAGTAGGATCCCCCAGCCTTTAGGGCCGCGAGGGAGATTCAACATCATCATATATTAAAAATATGATGGTGTTGAATCATAATAGTAACGAGAAGTGAGAAATGATTTACCCCTCAACCCTTTGAGTATCTCATTAAAGGTGTGGGGCTGGGGGTTTAAAGACCTCACACAGATTTCTTGAGAGAATTTGAAATGTGACGACTGACGTTGCACTATTTTGTTTTATTTACCAACCCTCGTGTACGCTCACGAACACTTAACGGTTAATAATCCACCATTATTTCACATTAATATTTTACATAACACAATTTTTTGGAAATAAAACAAAACCGCAGATATCAGACTTCACTTTCCTGCTGGAAAGTCAAAGTACAACAACAATAATTAATTCCAGAAAAATAAACATAAAAATTAAATCACGTACTTAACAGTTTTTTAAAACAGTAACCAAATATTTCTTTTTTGCATTTACAGTGCTACATGTACTTATGTAATGATGTGAAATAAAGATAAAAGATCTAGTGACTTCTATTGATGGAAGTAAAAATCAATTTAGATACAAATAGATTATTTGTGGATTTTTTCGGTGACTAAAAACGTCGACGTCGACATTGATTGTAAACATCGTTGTATCAGTCACAGTGATCACATATTGTTTTCGGTGGAAGTGTTAATTAATTAAAGTGTATTCAATTTAACAATTTGCATTTCAGTTAATGGAAGAGGAGGACGGCGAGAAAGAGCTCACCGACCTACAGAAAGAGATAGACGCTCAGTTAGAAAGGGACAATTCGAGACGAAAGAAAATGGGGCTGGCAGCGAACCCGAAAGCCGGCCAGTCGAGTAAAGGTATACAGTGACATACAAATCTAGCTGGTGGCAGGCCTGTCTCACTCCACACTTTGGGTATAACGCTACAGGTACATCGGCGGGCATGTTCAAACGAGTTGACAGGATTTAATAGCTACGCGATAGAAAGAGACGGTTCGTCTCTGTCGCAACCAAGGAGAGGCCCACCCACTAAAACCCCTTAAGAGCGTTTACGCCGCACACTAGCGCCGCCAATGAAAATAAAAACATATCTAGTAATTAGAGATAGAAAATCAAATTATGCCCAACAAACTATCTGAATGAAGTAATTTAGCATTTTTACGTCACCTAATGAACACCTGACATGTTATGGTTTAGTTAAATATGGCGTTATAGTTAAAAGTGGCCGTATCGTCTTATTAAACTAAACCATAACATGTGAGGTGTTCATTAGGTGAAGTAAAAATGCTAAAATACTTCATTCAAATAGTTTGTTGAGCATAATTTGATTTTCTATCTCTAATTACTAGATATGTTTTTTTTTTCATTAGTGGCGCTAGTGTGCGGCGTAAACGCTCTTAACCATTATGTCAGTCAGGCTGTATGCTCGTAGTGTGAGGTTTGTTTACTAGCCGTATTCATTCAATTACGATTACGAAATCGAAAATTTTGTATGGCAAAATTGTAACTCTTCTCGTATGTAGCCAGGAGGCGCTGCTTCAATGCCATACTAATTTTCGTTATCGTCAACGTAATCGAACGTCAAATGAAACTCACAAGCACCCAGAACTGTAAAGACTGGTACATCAAGCTACCCAAAACTGACACGTTTCTTCAATAAATGTTCAACCATATGCCATATATATAAAGTTAAAAGTCTATTGAGGAAAGGCAGTTTGTCGTAGTCTGATATGTGCAGCCAAAGGAGATGTTTCAAGTTTGTATGGACACTGGGTTAAGTTTTTGTACAGGTTAAATTATACATACCGTGCTGACCATCAAGACACGTACCAAAAAGTTTGCCCGAAAAGAACTGCCCGTATGTGGAATCCCGCATACGTGTTTCCCTCCTCTTTCTCTCCCGGGTTAATTAAGCGGGGCGTGAAAAAGCATTTATGCAGGCCGCCATAGTGTCAGCGTTCCGCATAGCGTGGTAGCGCTGTGATGAACGCTTTCACTTCTTGGGCTTCACTGGCTGCTTTTCATCAGGCAGGGTGAAGCCATTTTGGCGTGCCACAATAAAAAAAAATACAAAGAAATAAAATAAATAAGCAATTACAAACGTTAATTTTTCATAATTTAGCTTTATTTTGTGGTTCAAAGCATTTTAAAATATTATGTGACATTTCAAATTTAACAATGGCGAACGTCAATCAATGTCATTTTGATCATATTAGTTTGACGTTCTAATCACGGCTAGCGGGAACCTAAAAGGTTAATCTTTATTTCTGTTTTTGAACGTGTTTTGTTTTGAATATGGTCTAAATTCGTCACAACAACATTTATGAACCAAATAATTACTAGAGAAATAATTTTATTTCTATTTTTCTGAGAATCCTTGTATTTTTCCTATTTTTTGAGATACTGTACATAGACTCGGCCCAAATTGAAACATCTCCTTTTGATAAACCAAATATTATTATTTTTCTCCTCACGCCAAAGCCAAGACCTTTGCCTCACCTAATGTTAAGTGATGATTAGGACGAAGATGGAAATGCACTTTACCCGGAAACCTCAAGCACTAACGCCCATATTTATAAACGAGTAAAAGCTCATACTAAAGCAAAGTAATTGCTTAAAAGTAAAATTGTATATTCCTAAGAAAACAGATAAAGCAATAGTCAATATCTTTACTCAATCAATCTAGTTAGGTTTCTCAAAGAATTCATGGCTTGTGACAAGCTAGAATTGAGGTTATATTCCGTGTGACAGTTTGTGTTATGTTTAAAATAATATAAAATTGTTGAACTTTTATTTAATTGAATAAGAAAATTCCTATTCTAATTTAAACGTTACTTGTATATAAAATGAAATTAGATCTTAGTGACATTTCTAAGAACAAAGTAGGTAATTGCTAAGTAATGGCTTGTATATAAATACGGGTGTAAGGAACTGCCTATCTCATCTCTAATTGTTGGAACACAACAATTCTTCTACCATTTTGATGCAATGGCAAATAGTATAATTAAATATATTTAATTTTATCTCCCTTTTGTGTTGCTAATATAATAAATTAATTTGTATTATTACTTTACTTGTTAGAAGACCTTAACGGCACTACGGAGGAGGTGGAGGCGTCCAGGTTCGCCGCTGAAGACACGTTGACGCTGATCGGCGAGATTGCCGGCGACGCGGACAGCGGCAAGGTCGACAAGCTCAAGTTCGAGAAAGGATTGGGTGAGAACTATATTCTTACCCCTGTACTAATGAATTCATTATCATCACCACATCATACATACATACATACTCCATATATATAACCCTTAAGTCACACTGCTTGGGCCCGAGCTTTCTTTATGGATGGCAACACTACATAGAGAATGGGCTATTAGGGACTTCTTGGCGGGAAAGCGAAGAGTCATGTCTGCGGTTTTGCTTTATTTTCTAAAATTTGTGCTAAGTCGAATATTAATTTGAAATAATGGTGGATTATTAACCGTTAAGTGTTCGTGAGTGTGCATGAGTGTTAACAAATGAAGCAAAACAGTGCAACGGCACTTTTCAAATTCTCTCAAGAAGTTTCGTGAGGACTTAGTAAAGCCCCACATCTTTACTGAGATACTCGAGGAGTTGGGGGTATATAATATTAAATGGTTTTTACCTTCTTTTAATTACCAACTTAAGGAACAGATTTGTTTTTTTTTAAATACTCCAATTAAAATTATCTTCCCTAATGCAGGTCCAGAGCTAGCGGTGATAGGTTTCGGCCAGCCAGACGACAAGAGCGACACGTTCCTAAAGCCGGAGCCCAAACATCAGTTCGGCAAAGACCTCCACAACTCTGAGGATCTGCTACTTAGCGAGAAGGACGAGGAGTACATCAGCTCACTCATCATGACCGACGAGGAGACGAGGCACAAGACCCTGTTGTGGAACAAAATCAACGCAGGCTTCCTTAGGGAGCAGAAAAGTGAGGTTTTTGACATTGTAGCACTTTTTACTAGGACGTTAGGACCTCCACAACTCTGAGGGTCTGTACTTAGCTAGAAGGAAAAGGAGTACATCAGCTCACTCATCATGACCGACGAGGAGACGAGGCACACGACCCTGCTGTGGAACAAAATCAATGCGGGCTTCCTAAAAGAGCAGAGAAGTGGTTTTTGACATTTTAGCAATTATTATTAAGACTTAACAGACCTTTGTTTAACACTAGTAGAGAACATGTACCTAATAACCACAGAATACAAGTAGCTCTTAAGCGCGATTCAAAGTATAGGTAGCGCACTGTCTGTTTATAAAGGAGAATTCAGTATATCAGTAACTGTCAAGTATATAAAACCGTGAAGAAATGTTTAACGTTATTGTATTTAAAAAACAATAACGTTCGTTTTTAAACAACAAAAAATTTAATGAGTTTTTTAAATAAAGGCTGTCTGTAAAGGATTGCTTGTATCTTTAAGATAGCCTTTGCCTAAAACCAGCTTTGAGATTATGAGTGACTGTGTTTTTCGTCTGTGTGTGAGCATAAAGTTTCTATCTTTAAACCTAGTAAAAGAAGAGTTACGCGCCAAAGAGCGGGAAGAGGGTAAAAAGAAGAAAGTGCGCGGCGCCTACAAGAAGAAAGTGGCGATGAACGCGGCCACCGCCGGCGAGGCGGTCGGCAAGATGCTGGCCGAGAAGAAGATCAGCTCCAAGATCAACTACAGCATCCTGCGCAGCCTGGACGAGCCCGGGGCGCCGGCCACGCCCGCCCCCGTCAAGGAACAGGAACTGGAGTAAGTTGCAGTACATCACCAGATGATTTTATGTCCTCACTGCTGGGGCACGGACTATTACCGCCTAAGGCCTATTATTCTATGTCTAAAATATAAAAATAAAAAAACGAACGAGTCTTACAGTAGTCGCGATGTGTAACATTTGACATCTCAGCTTAGTTATTACTAAGCAGCAATTTAGCAATTTTAAAATTATATTTAGAATGAAATGGGTCAGGTATTAAGTACATCATTTTATAACTAAGTATAAAATAAATAACGATAAAGTCTATTACACACGAAAGGGTTTTGAAATCAATATTACAATAGAATATAGAATGAACAATGACGTATATTTTTTTACAAATCATAAAGAGAATGCAGTAAATACTCTTTCCTCTCACTTCCCCTATAGAAGACATTTGACATATCAAAATGACCTTTGATAGTCAAATGACACAATATGTCACATATAATAATAATATGCCATGTTCATAATATCGATTACCTACTGAATTTACAAAATGGCGCGCGCTTCCCCGACTTTCTGCTTCACACTTCCGTCCCATTTCACGAAATCACTCCTACAAATTGCAAGAAAGCGAGAGTAAAGATGTTACGCAAATGCAAATGCATTTCTGAAAGATCACTCAAAGTTTATTATCATCATTATCGCCAGCTTATTTTATATCCCCCACTGCTGGGGCACGAGCCTTCCCTATGGATGGATAGGGAGAACGGGCCGTAAACTACCACGCGGGCCCAGTGCGGTGCAGTGATTGTTAACGACTGCTAATGCAGCCGGGACCAACGGCTTTACGTGCCTTCCAAAGCACGGAGTTACAGTACATTCATATTCATTTAAGGCGCTGACAGCTGTGAAATGCATTTCACTTACGCATGGTTTATATAAAAAGTATACAAGATGCAACTCTAAGAAAATATGTATATGTTATGCAAAAATGTTTGTCAATAGTCAATAAGGTCGAATTCGCAGTGTTCGCTATGTGATCACTGCCTGGCTAAGAGTTAACCAATCAACAGCTAGTTATTTTATAATATTAAAATGTTAATTCTAAAGAATATATATCTTTCCATTTATAGATCGAAAGTATTGACACCGGCAGCATCGATACCAGCATCGCCAGTGCCGCGCAAACGCAAGAAGAAGGAACCCACCACTAAAACCTCTGCCCCCAATACCCCCACCCGCAATACCCTCGTCCTTACTACCCGCACTCCCACTACCCCCGCGGCAACGACCCCCGCGCCAACGACCCCCGCGCCCGCAGCGATGCCAGCGCCCTCTACACCCGCGCCCGAACCGCCTACTCCACTTACAGGTATGTATATTACCATTAACCAACTTGCTATCTTAGCGTCGGACACAATATTATTCTTATAGAGAGATATTTTAAAAAGTACTTAGAACAAACATTACCACCAACCAAACTAATCACAATAATGTAGACCTGCTATAATCGAAACCGGAATCTATACAGGTTGTTTGTTCCGAGTATGACAGTTAACATACAAATTATGAATATGCGTAAAAAGCACAATTTCAATTGGATTGAGATTCTTATTGAGATTGTTTGTCACAAAGTAAATTTGCACAGTGACAACCCTAGGTCAAGCTAATACATTGTTCTTGGTCGTCAACCTTATGGTCAAAAAAAAAATTTAAAACATTTCAGTTTGAGAAAATTTTGTAAGCAAAAGTAAATTTACTTAAATCTGATTTTGCATATTATTACAGTTCTTTTTAGTTATACGCCCATGCATGGCGATGTTTCGGGATTATACACATATTATCACACGTCCTGTAGATCTGGATATGATGACGATCCTTCATACTACGAAACTTACATGGCCTAAGGTAATGCAATATTGAAATGGAATAATGTGAATAATAAAATAATACGATTAGTTATAAAATAATAATGACGGTTCTTCATTAGTAACCAGCCCCCCGACTGCCTAACCGATCGCTTTGACTACGCGTGTAGTTTATGACGTCATCTTGCCACCTCGCACCGCCTATGAAAGCAATATGAAAAGCTAAAAGCTATAGCTTTCGATATAGCTTTCATAGGCGGCACGAAACGACAAGATGACGTCATAAACCACACACGAAGTCAAAGCGATCAGTTAGGCGGTCGGGGCCCAGTTCTGTAGTTCAAAATTCGATATCCGTTATTTAGTTTAGTTAGGCAACAAATTAGCTCTTATGAATGTCACTATGCCATCGGTTCGCAAGTCTACACAGGGCGGGATGTTAATGATTGCTGTAATTTGGCGAAATAAATAACTAATTAACCACTGTCCAATATCCAGATGCCGGCGATGACTATGAAGATGACGTGGAAGCGGAAGCGGAACCAGTCGACGTTGGGACAGAGCTGTCCCTGGCCGCCATGCTGCGCGGCAACCACGACGACTACGACGACTACGACGAATACTAACGGCTGTTGTATCACGTAGTCACAGGCGGTAGCCATCTTGGAAATAATTATGATGACTACTAGCGGTGACTATCGGTGTATCAGATGAATACTAAAAACAGTTATACCACGTAGGCACAGGCGGTAATCATCATAGTCATAATTATGGTGACTACTAACAACCGTTGTTTCAAGTAGTTACAATGGGTAATCATCACAGACAACTATTATGACTACTAGCGGTGACTATAGTGACTATTTTCTATAGTTGTATTATAAAGTCACAGTTTGTAATCATCATAGACATAATTATGATGACTACTCTACTCACAGTGACTACGCTGACTCAGACCTGATCTCAGTGATGGTAAGGCCGAAGGTGGAAGCGCACATCACCCGGAATTATAGACTACTGAGGCACTGGATATCTTATCTCTAGCTGCCGGAACACAACATTGCTATTAACCTTTTTACCGCCAACAACTTCTATAGAAGTTCGAGATTTTCGTCCCGTCCACGCCAGCACTTCTATAGAAGTTCTTCTTTGTACCTACTTTATTAAAATACATTTATACGTTGGCGTACAGCGGGACATCGCGTGCAGGATAGTTGGGCGGTGAAAAGGTTAACATTTATATTATGGCGACATATTTAGATAAGATGGTTGTAACTAGCTAATAGCAGGGACGGCGAACCTTTACGTATCAACGTGCCATTTTTCTAAAGAAATGTTCATTGAGGTTACAGACGTGCCATCAAATAGTTTTGACTTTGTGATTATCGAACTTTTTTTTTTCGTAATGCATAATAAATTTTGTGATCAGTGACGTGCCCAAAATATTGTGTTGCGTCGTTGCGTGCCATCGGTTCGCCGTCCCTGAGCTAGGCGGACAAACAAGCCCTACTAACCAAACCGAGTACACAAACATGTACCCCCCGAACTGTTTAACCTTTTTACCGCCAACAACTTCAATAGAAGTTCGAGATTTTCGTGCCGCCCACGCCAGCACTTCTATAGAAGTTCTTCTTTGTACCTACTTTATTAAAATACATTTATACGTTGGCGTACAGCGGGACATCGCGTGCAGGATAGTTGGGCGGTGAAAAGGTTAAAGGTTTTAAAGACTGTTTTAAGGCCCCTTTTTTTGATTTTGATTTAAATGCTACCTCTGGTAACGTCTATACCATAGACTATAGGCTACGGTGGTCGCTTTCTATCAGGTGGATCATCATATGATTATTTGCTCTTATGGTCTTATAAAAGTAACCCGCTGGCGTCTTTAGGGTCAAAATGACCCGCCAAGACTGAGTTTGCTTATAAGGCCGGCAACGCATCTGCGATTCCTCTGGTTTTGCTTTTGGTTGGTTTTGGTTTCCATGGGCGGCGGTGATTGCTTCCCATCAGGTGACCCGCCTGCTCGTTTGCCTCCTTCTAATGTTTAAAAAAAAACGAGAATTAAATATGATATTCCCGTTCCTGCATAAAATGGACTCTCTAGTAAATGTTTTCTTTTATCCTTTGGTTACTTATTTTAAGCAATTCTAAAGTACATTCCAGGTTAACACTTACGTTTTAGTAAATAGCCTATATACTGTCCCACTGCTGGGCAAAGGCCTCCATCATTGAAATCAAGTCATTGCTACAATTGATGGGTAATGGCTCAATCACCACGCTTGCCAAATGCGGGTTGGTGATCACAAACCCGGGCTTTGTATCGAAACATCCGAAACACACTTTGCCCGACCTGGGAATTGATCCCAGGACCTTCAGGTGTTACACCGAGCGCTTTGCTAGTTGCCCACCGAGGCGTTCTTATCGTTTAATGTGATTTAAAGAAAAACAGCAATAATATACACCGTGTAACAAAAGGGTGTGGTCATAATTAAAAGATCTAAAGTGTTTTCCATCCAGAACTTGTATTTATTTATTTATTTATTTGATAGGTACAAAAACAGATAACAAACTGTAACATTCAATTGGTCATACATTTACATTTTGAGTTCTTATTGTACACGGCATTAAAATAAAAAATAATGTCCGTTATCAACATACAGCATTAACCTTTGTCGCATGTTTAGCGCCATCTGGCACCGTCAAAGGGAAATAAATCTATTATGTTGCAAGCAAACTAGACAATGTATCACGAGTAGCGAGTAGTTCCTATATTTCCCGCAAACAGCGACAGCCCGCCAACATATAAGGGCCTGCGCGCCCGCCACTCGCCCTCTTTTTCCCCTATTTCTCACGACTGCAAGGTTGAGCACAATAAATCTATTTTGCTAGTTACAGGTGGTTTCACTCGTCCATTGCTCCTTACACCTTTTTACTGCCAACAACTTCGCCGTCCACGCCAGCACTTCTATAGAAGTTCTTCTTTGTACCTACTTTATTAAAATACATTTATACGTTGGCGTACAGCGGGACATCGCGTGCAGGATAGTTGGGCGGTGAAAAGGTTAAATACAGTGTTTTAGTTAATAGTATGTGTTGTTATTAAAACATAATTAATTACTTTAATTTGTCATGCAGTGGCTAATAAAATATTTATATTTGTGAAGTGATGCGCGTCAGGCGCGCATAAGCTAGCAGTGGTGATCATAAATGTTAGTACACAGAGGTAACTAAACTAGGGCTGAGACTTGTTTATTTTGATGTGACGTCACAATAGAAATATTAAATTAAAAATTGCAATAACACATTAAAGTTAATAATCATGACTGGTAACTCTGCATACAAGATCTAAATCGGATACGCTTTGGATCTTTTCATTTTGACCACACTTTTCTGTTACACGTTATACAGATTGTATTATCTTATCTTATCTATGTTGTAGACATAGATATAACAATCAATTTAATGTAGTATCTACATAAGGTTTCACGTCTCTTAAGTTTATCTCTACTTTGGTGATGTGTTATCTATACACGTAAACTATGACTTTACAAATGATTTGCAATTTAACTTTTGTGTCATAGTTCTATCAAACCATCGTTTGAGGCCTTTGAAAATGACCCATCCCTGTACCAATCATGACCTACGTTGCTTAGTTTTTGCGATCTTTGCACAGAATCCACCTATATGGTGGCGCCACCTATAAGAACGAACTATCTAAATATAAAGTTATCGTTAAGACCCTGTGTATCTCGTTATGCGCATAAAATTGCAAATATGTTTGATGTTCTTGTTCTAACATTTTATTCTAATAAATACTGGTTGTAAATAAAGTTTCAAACTTTTTCGATTTTAATAATAATATAATAAATTATACCGTTAATTTTAATTTAGTTTTCTTTAAACAGGTGATAGTACTTATGGATAGGAACAACTTTTTGTATTAGCTATACTGTTTAATTTTAAAGATTTCAGAGTTGGGTCAGTACAAAAAATTGTTCCTATTCATGAGATGATGGTTTTTTTTGGGATGAGCTATATATTGCTGTTTTTTATTATTATGGCTTTCAACTATACCAATTGAGTTTCACCGACAAGAAGGACCTGGCTGCTGTAACACGAATTTACTTTTTTACAGTAGCTAGGGCAGAATTCAATTGTAAAATTGGTGTCTGTTGCATTAAAAAGATTATTGATTTTCATATCATTTCATTTTTATTTTGATGAGTACTATCACCTGCTCATGGGAATACAACCACTTTAAATTCACAGTGTTTATTTAAAACTTTTTCGATAGAAGATAATGCTGCAATGTTTTACCACTAGAGGCGCTGCTACCACAATTACGTAAATATCTTTTTAAATGAAGTTTAATTTGTTTCAGTGCTTTTATGTTTACGTAATGTACTGGTAGCTCCATCTATGCAACGTTCTACGTTTATATTTTATTATCTATTCAGTTAGGAACACAAGTTCAATCATCTCAAGGTCAAGGTTTACTTTACAAAACAAAGTTTCTTCGTAATGTTTTTTTTAATTTTCCTCGATGAAGTTATTATGTTCGCTTACCAATGAGAGTGATGATGGATGCTTGTGAATTTGTCCAGTGATTATCCAAATTGGTTAATAGTGTTGATAAAAGTATTGTTAGTGTTTTTCCAAGGTATTCGAATATTAGGTACCAATATAATATTTTTAGGTACTAGAAATTAACTTTATTTGACTACTTCATATAACTATTTGGTAACTACTATTGGCTGACTAGCCAATATGATTTTCTTTTACTTTGAAATTGATCTCTTTAATATTTTTTTTATGTTTATAGTTTGACCTAGTTTTAGTCTCATCTTTAGAATGAAATACTTGTAAGTAATTTATTATTTTAGTTTTAAAATATAACCATTCGAATAGCTGGTAATAAAAACACAAATGTTGAAAAAAATTTTACGAGCATGATTTGAACCTGCACCCTTCTGATCGGATGTTAATGACGGTAGTTGTTGACATTGAATGGGCGCCTTTGGCTTTCAAAGTAAAAAGTAAATAGTGTTGAATAATTCCGGCGGGCTGGTTGGAACCACGATAGCTCAATTGGGAGAGCACCTGACCCGGTATGTCAGAAGGGTGCAGGTTCAAATCCTGCTCGTGGAAATTTTTTCAACATTTGTGTTTTTGTAATTTGTTCGCAACATTTGCGTTAAAAATTATATAAACAAAACAAAAACATTTTAGCTGGTAATAAAGCTAAGCGTTTATAACTTTTTGTATTGTTTTTATGGTCACTAAAATATTTGCTGCTTTACCACAAAACGATGGCTAAAATTAGACAATGCTTAAAACTGATGCTGTCATTTTTTGGCTAATACTTTTAGACAGAGATACAATATTTTAAAAACGTATTTAGCCATTGTTAAACTTTAAACACTGTTCTGTAGTGAGAGGGTTAATGTTTATTGTTAGTTTTCTTTACTCTTGTACGAAGTTAATCTAATAACGATATGTATAAGATCAAAACAGTGACATTTTATTTTGAAATTGTGAATCTAACTTGCATTTAGATGGAGAGATGGCGCTACGCTCTGACGTAATTTTAAGCGGAATTGGCATCTATGTTAAATATTTTGTTGTTTCATTCACTAAATATATTTTTTAATGATGATTATTAATGCGCTGTAAACACATTTATAACAGTTAATAAATAACAGTCCTGTTATTTATCCACCCACCAATAAAACTGCTTAATATGCTTGTGTAAGTGTAAAAGCACACTATGCCGGAGGTACGCGACTGAAGTTCGGCATGATTACGCCTGCAATGCTATTTGAATTACTGACGACACATAGTACCAAAATTACGTTGCGTTATAGCGTACAACCGAAAACGCCGAACTACGGTCGCGTAATTTCGGCATAGTATGTTCCTACACTTAGGCATGGTTTCACCTAAGTAGTCTTACGAAGCTATGGTAATTGAACTACGACTTCGCGCATTCAACCCCAGCATCTATCCGTTCGGCTACCGACGCTTCTTGCGGTATTGTGATATATTATCTCATTTTTAGGTCGTTCATAAATTTTATTTTTTATTTTTAAGTGCTTATTGCTGAACTAAAGCTGAATTAAATAATTATAAAATATATTGGGGGAAAAAATCTTAGCTGGGTCGGGTAGGCATTTAATTTTTTAACTTTATTTTATAATTATTTCGTTCATAAATGTTATTTTAATGTAGATACCTTACTTTAGAAATAATATATAACTTAGGTATTGTAATATATGAAAAACATAGTCTGGTAAGGTTGTTAATAAACTGAGCAGATTACATTTTCTTTTTGTATCCCCTTCATCAATAGTAATTCTGCTCGTACTATTCGTATATTGTCATAGACTCATTGTGATAATAATATGTTTGTATACAGGTTCATAGATTTTTATACATACCTCTCTATTTGAAAGTACACATTGCTGTATCATTGCTGTTATGTCCATACAAAACAAACATATAATGATGTACAGACGCCTACACATAAGACTATCCAATACCAACACAGCACTTCAATAAATTTCAACCGTATGCACATAGTCATAAAGTTAAAAGTCGATTGAGAAAATTTGACAGTTTGTGGTAGTTATGTGCAGGCGTGTGTGCCCCAAACAATAAAAACATGTACAAATAAAATGAGTGTTTATGATACATGTGTTTTTATTTGTACAAGCTAAGTACATTTTATTTTATTTTTTTGCATTTACAGTTGTTTATTTAAAACTGGAAATATAAATTAAAAAGACGATTTTTCTCAACTGAGACTCCAGCTCAAGCAACGCTGGCTTATAGTGTTAGCCGTATAGTTGAAAAAATCAACAAAGAGCTAAGCTTTTATTCTACATTCGGTGAATAGAAAAAACTGGTGAAGCGCCATAAATCAATTTTAATTGGAAATGAACTTAAAGCCTAAAGTTTAAAATTCATTTTCCATTAATTGATTTATGGCGCTTTAGCACTTTCCCTTTCCACCGACGAATTATTTTACCTAACGTTTTCAGGGTGTTAGTCGGTGCCCAATAAAAATAAATATAATAAGACGGTAGTTAAGTTATTTACAAAGATTTCATGATACGACCAATATGACGACATGATAATTTTTAGTTCCAAGTTATGTATATTAAAATGCAGACATAACATGCCAAGTACAGTTCTTATTCCGTACGTTATAGAGTTCAATTTGTGAAGAAAATGTTCTTGTTCTGATCTTCACTGATCTAGCTATAATTGAATGAGTAAGTGTTTTCACAACATTTTGCAATATTTTGTAACAGTTCGTTATTAATTGAAGTAAAAAAATGGATTAATACATTTATATCTCCAAAAAGATTAAATTCACTTGCTAAACCGTTTAAAGAGAACGGTAAAGTTAAAAGTAGGTACTTAGATAAAAAAACTTTTTATAACTCGTTGGTAAAAAGTAGAAAAAGCTCAGCTATCAACTAATTACAAATTAATTGCACAACATTAGACAAAGGGTGATGTTAATCATTGTAATTGACTATCATCTGCAATTTGACCAATTTGATAACATTATATATATAAATAACTAACGGCCACTCGCGGTTTCACCCGCGAGGTTCCCGTTCCCGTGGGAATTTCTGGATAAAAAGTATCCTATGTGTTAATCCAGGTTAGTTATAAACTATCTGTATGCGGAATTCCATCCAAATCCATCCATCCGTTGCAGCGTGAAGAAGTAACAAATACCTATACGAACATACATACACACAAACTTTCGCATTTATAATATTAGTAGGATAGCAACGTGTGTCGTTGCTTTACTATATACATTTTGATTTCGGTACATACCCTTTAATATTTTTCAAACCAATTAACCGATTCTAATGAAACTTTCTTAAGTTAAATAAAATACAGAGATATTTAGGGAATTAGGTAGTAGGTACACAACATTTTTTTTTTCAAATGTATTTATGCAATTGGTACTGTCCATAATGGAATTTAAATCTCATGGTGTGATATTCTCATTACACTCATTACTTACTTGTTATTAAAGGGGATCCTGATGAACTAATGAGTTCACGAGGATCCCCTGGGGGATCAGGCTAGGGGATCCTGGTGGACGAAACGCATAAATTCAGTTAGTACGGAAAGCTAAAATGTATTCAAAATTTCTCAAAATGTTATTACAATTCCGATAGTATTATTACCTCTAATTATTCAATTCATTTTTAGGGTTCCGTACTTCAAAAGGAAAAACCGGAACCCTTATAGGATCACTTTGTTGTCCGTCTGTCCGTCTGTCAAGACCGTTTATCTCGGGAACGCGTGGAGGTATCGAGTTGAAATTAAAACCATATACTCAGGTCTGCGGTCCCATGAAGCTGTGAAAAATTTCTAAGTTAACGAACAAAAATATACGGCTGTTTATGTCGCAAAAAACGTATATTTCGACACTCTCAAGGGAATCGAAATTCATAGGGTACTTGCCGTTGACCTAGAACTATGAAGTTTGGCAAGTAATATACTTATACTACAAGTACAGGGAAAATTTTAAAACTGTACATATTTAATTAAATCACAAAAAAACAGGGTCTTTATGCAGGGAACGGGGGTCCAAATTTTGAAGTAAGTTAACCGTGTCATGTGGGGTATCGTATGAAAGGGCATCATTTGCACAAGCTTAAACAGATTTTTAATTATTTTTATGATGTATAATAGTTTTCGATTTATGACGAAGAATGAAAAAAGAAATACCTTTACCCTCTTTTATATTATTTTGTATAGGTACTAGAGATGCGCTGAATATTCGGTAATTATTCGGTATGTTCGGCGTATTTTTCCATGTTCGTATTCGGCCGAATATTCGGTTCAATTGCCGAATAATTACCGAATATAAAAGTTGTACAATTTTAAGACCTACCATAGTTTATTCATTCATTATTATCAATGAATCGATAAAAAAATCTTTCTTTTTTATTTTTAAGTGCTAATTGCTGCACTGAAGCTAAATGAAATATTTATAAAATACAGTAAAAAAATTTAATGCCTGCCCGACCCAGCCAGGAATCGAACCTTGGTCTTCCGCAATCTGGGCTGCTGCACTGACCATTATGCTACTGGGAAGGCTGACATAACGTAAGCACTGAATTTTTTCATTGCTTTCAACAATAACTATTAGTGCGCAATAACTACTAGCGTGGCGTGCGTGAAATTGCAGCTAACAGCTGCGGCGGGCGGCGAGTGATTCCTGACCTGACACGGTGCGGCGAGTGCGAACCTGTACAAACGTGTTTGGCTAGGCAAAGCGCGCTTAAATGAACCGAATTATTCGGCCGAATATTCGGTTCGTTTTATTGTAAACCGTAACATTCGGCCGAATATTCGTATTCCGCCAAACCAATATTCGGCCCATCTCTAATAGGTACCTAATAATAACTTTGGTGTATGTAGTTAGGGTTGCCACCTGTACTCTAAAATAGAGTATTGTCCTCTTTTTCATGTAGGCGTACTTTATAATCTAGGACACCAATAAAGTACGCTAAAATACTCTATTTAGGTACGTAAAACTGATTGTTACTGGACTGTTACTAGTTATGAGTAGGTACTTATAAGACTAAATAAACTAATATCCACAGCCACAAAATATTTGTTAAATGTCGCAAAGAGCAACAAAAAATACGTTTTTAAGGACAAATAAATAAGTACTCTTTTTTATGCTATGTACTTAACTACCTACTTTATTTTTGTTCTAACAAAATAAAAAAATAACTTTATTCGTCCTGAAAAAAGGTTGCAACCCTATATGTAGTACCTAACAGTTTGCACTGGTATGCGTACCTACTTAGTCCTTTTTTTATTTTTTGTAATTAATCACAATCCTAAATAGGTACGTACCTACTTATAATAATTGTATAATGTAATTGTAGGTTCTGGAAACTGAATTTCGGAAAAAGTTCGAGACTCGATTCCTGAACTAGGTAGGTATATAATATATGTTCCCATAGTACGGAACCCTCGGTGGGCGAATCCGACTCGAAATTCTCCGTCTCTGATTATAAATTGTAAAAAGATAAGGCCGAAAGTTATAGTATTCCGAATTTACGTCAATTACAGGTAAGCTCGGTAAACGTAGTGTAGGACGCCCTCCGGCCAGGTGGGCTGATGACCTGCGAAAGACTGTAGGCAGATGCTGGATGCGTCGAGCTGAGGACAGGGCGCTACGGCGCTCATTAGGGGAGGCCTATGTCCAGCAGTGGACTAAGATAGGCCGATGATGATGATGATGAAGATAGGACTGTTTGTTGTTAACTTTGTTGTTTTTTTTTTTTTGTTTTTTCGCAACTTGGCAATCTGTTTCTTAAACAATAGGCCATTATTTTGGTTGAGATTGTTATTGTGGTAGTTAGGACTTAGGAGGCGGACTTTAATATTTAAGAATAGAAGGTAGGTAGGTACTCAATACTCATACCATAAGCCATACATATAGTGTTGCCAGGTCCTGTGTGTAAATTTTCGGGATGGAAGGTAAAAATAATCGAGTTTTGGGATTTCAAATCGGGACAGCTACAATGGCAAAAAAAAAACAGGTTCTTATGAATCGTCATGATTGGATGAAAACAATGAAACTAAAACTAGATAAACTTCTACATAATATTCTTAGAATAATAACGCCATATTCATATTAAGTATAACAACATGAATTCTCTTTCTCGCCGCGGAAGAGAATTCATTTTTGCTGTAAAAATCATCGAAACTACTACAGGACAACACTAAGGAGATTAGTGATAAATCGGGACATTTGGCGTCGCGATCAAGGGTAAATCGGGACCTGTCACCAGACCCCTGAAAATCGGGACGTCCCGCGCAAATCGGGACGTCCAGCGCAAATCGGGACACCTGGTAACGCTACATACATACGTAATAATCGAAAACAGAATTAGTTAGGTACCAAACAAGTCTAGACTTGCATGGTGAGTCTTGCTAAAAAGTTAGGGTTGATTCACACAAGTTCCTTTGGTAAGCAGCGGCAAAATAGCAGCCGTTATTTTATCGCTTGTAAAATAATTGAAAATAAATATATAATATCATGATGATGATGATGAAATATATAATAATTTACCCATCAGGAAACGAAATCAACGTATAATATCAAATAAAGTATATAAACTCATGAAAATGACATATTATTTGTCTTAAAGTTCTTTAAACTGAATAAATAGAGGCTAAATAGTAATCGCTATTAAATACTACTAATAAGTAGTAAATTCATTAAAAATAAACTTAAAAATGCTGTCAAAATTACTTTCCTATGACTTTTATTACTGTTGAAGTTAATTTCAGCTTTAAATGAATGTCTGCCTATTAGGGCCAAAAGTTAGCCAAAATTTGCCGCCGAGTCCGGCTTCTGAATCTAGGATCATTACCCACTTTGCTGGCCCAATGCAGCCGGATGGTTACACAACAATAGCACAAATAAGGTTGCCAGATCGGAACTTACCGAGTTCGGGACAATTCCATGTCAGGCCGTGGCTATGAATATTTAAAAATAAAAAATATATATATAAATATAAATTACAGAATGTTTAATTTTATATTTGTATTTATTTGGAAAATTCATGTTATTTTTCATATGTATACGTTTATTATATAAATTGAGAACAGTTGTTATTTTTTATTATTATTTATTTTTTTCGGAATCCGGGACAATAGATCGAATTACTGGACACGGGACAATACGTAAAATTCCGGGACAATCCCGGAAATCCCGGACATCTGGCAACCTTAAGCACATAGGAAGAAGATGGGACCCCTTATTAGTTAATACCAAACCAATTCCACCAACTCTCACACAAATACGATTAGGTAGTGGCGCCATAGTTCGACAATCGACAGGAACCAGTGATAGACAGTTTTGTCCTTCGATCGTTAAAAATAGGAGTCGACAACAGATTTTAGTCTTTAGCAATTGAATAAGGCTTCCTTGCTGTCAACCGTAACGCGCCTGGTCTGCGAGTGCTGAGGTTAAACAACTTTCGCAAAGGCCGGTCACCGGATGGGTGACCAAAAATTTATCATCTCGAGCTCCTTTGCGTTCGGAAGGCACGCAAAGCTGTTGGCCCCGGCTGCATTAGCAGTCGTTAACAACCACCAATCCGCACTGGGTGCGCGTGGTGGTTTATGGCCCGTTCTCTATCCATCCGTAGGGAAGGCTCGTGCCCCAGCAGTGGGGACATAAAATGAGCTGATGATGATGACTCTTCGAACACTGGCCATAAGGTGTCGAACATTATATTGTCACGACCATATTGATTATAAACGGTCTGCTAGCAGATACAAAGTCGAATTTCTTTGCAATCGTCGTGATTATATCGATGTAGTCAATTTGTATAAAATAATAAATAATAAGATAGACTGTACACCTTTGCTTAATCAGATACATTTCAGAGTGCCCCGGAAACGTGAAAGGTCTTGTGTTAAGAAATTTCTTTTCTCCATTAAGAAATCTAACAAACGTTACGTTGTCAATAGTTTTATCCGGCGATCATGTGAGACTTATAATAGCAAATTTTTGGATGTGGACATGTTTCAAAATTCATTAGAAAAATTTAAAGAAAACCTTAAAGCCTTGTTGTAACCATGTTAATGCAATATTATTATATATATATATATATATATATATATATATATATATATATATATATATATATTTTTTAGCCTTATGTGTTAGTCATAAATAAGTTAATTAAGGAAACTAAAGGTCTAGACACGTGGTAGAATCATGTAATACAATATTGTATATTGACTGTTTGTTTCTGAAATAAATAAATAAATAAATAAATAAATTACCACCATTACCTTAGGGTAATTATTCGTCACTATAATCATTGCTTAAAGGTTAGCCTTTAAGCAATGATAGGTGACGATTCATCATCATCATTTAAGCCCGGGCTCGACCACGAAATGAGCGAGGTCATTAATCAGCCCTCTTATCTCGCAAAGATAATTTTCATAGTTGAGGCTCAACAAGAGGCTAGCGGAGAGCCTCAACTATGAAAATTGTCGTTGCGAGTTAAGAGGGCTCATTAATGACCTCGCTCATTTCGCGGTCGAGCCCGGACTTTAGAGCTTTTTGATCTAACCCCGCCCTCTCCTTTCCTCTCCCGGACTACACGTGCTGCCCCCCGACCGCCTAACCGATCGCTTTGACTATACGTATAGTTTATGACGTTATCTTGCCACCTCGCACCGCCTATATCAAAAGCTAAACGCTATAGCTATCGATATTGCTTTCATAGGCGGCATGAAACGACAAGATGACGTCATAAACCACACACGAAGTCAAAGCGATCGGTTAGGCGGTCGGGCCCCTCCCTGGTCTTAGGAACCACCATCATACTGTACAAACTGTAATTTTTAAAACTTTTAAAACTGATTGTACTCGTACTAAAAAAATTGGCAAGTCGTTCCTCTGTAAGATTATTCGGCTTTGGAATTCTTTGCCGGCGCATGTGTTTCCCAGTTCCTATAGTCCCGGGTCTTCTAAGCGGGGCGTGAAACGGCACTTATGCAGGCCGTCATGAATGGGTGCGCTTGTTACGCGTGCTTGTTCCACGGTGGGAAGCGCTCTCATTATTTTGGACTGCATCGGCTGTTTACCATCAGGCAGAATGTAGTCACTGTGACGTGCCAATATAAAAAAAAGTGCCATCTCCATAGGTACTGAAGATTGAAGTTCAGTACACGATACTTCCTGCGGTCTCATGTAGCTTAATTCATCATCTTTCAGTAGCTGTAGTTCTGACACCTGCACATCACACTGTCCAACTTTGTCACATTTCCTGAATAAATATTCAACCATATGACCTAGTCGTCGTCAACCCGTCTATTGGGGACATTTGGCAGTTTGTGGTACCTAATCCGATGTGCAGGGTGCCAAGTGCGAGTTTCATTCGCCATTCGTTCACTTTAACGAAAACGAGAATTTGTATGGCAAAACGTTAATTCTTGTCGTATGCCGCCAGGAGGCGCTGCTCCAATGCCATACTAATTTTCGTTGTCGTAAACGTAATCGAATGAATACAGATAGTAATCAAAACTCACACTAGCCACCCAGTGCAGGCGTGTGTACCTACGTGTACCTTACACTTTTTGTATAGTTGGCATGGCAAACGACTCCACTTCACCTGACTACCTCAGATTTTAAGTGTGCAAGTTGACGACACAAATAATAGGTAAAATCAAGAGGTGCCATCTTGCACACCTGTGCGAGTTTATAGTGTGCGAGTTGACGAATAACTCGATGTTAAGTGGGAATGCAGTTTAGACGTAAAGATAACCGGTGCAGCGTGAAAACAAAGCAGCATCAGTCACCCTCTCCCTGTCTGCCAGCAAGGTTTACGATCACGCCTCGTTTGAAAAACCCCATGTCATAGGAAGGAGTAGTGTTGCCAGATGTCCCGCTTTTGGCGGGACTTCACGTTTTTTGGCCCTCTCAGGACGCGTCCCGCCAGACGCCCAAAATCCCGCTTTTTCATTATAGTATTGATAGTAGCCAATTCAGCACGTTTAGTAAGTAGCTTTGTATTTTTGTATGTTTGTAACGAATAAACTCAAAAATTATTGGCCCGTTTTAAAAAATTCTTTCACCATTATAATGCTACATTAGCGCTGAGTAACACCCGTGCAAAGCCGGGACGGACTGCTAGTAAAGTATATTATACTTACGATTTTTTTTTCTGTCCCGATTTTTTCGTCCCAGTCCCGCTTTTTTTACGTTGAGGTCCCGATATTTAGAAAATCGGATCTGGCAACACTAAGAAGGAGGGAAACATTGCTAAGGGGTGAGGTCACCTAAAACTTAGGGACGATGTGGTGAACAAGGCGTTAGAATTTTGCTTTGTGTATGGCACTTTAGAAAGCGCAACAATGTTTACTTAAAACCAATATCAGACAAAATGCACTCTCCGTCTTGTGAGTAGAGTTCCAATTCCTCATTCTAATGCGCATTATCTGTCTAATCGGATTCGAGCAAGCTGTGAGTGGTAGTGATGTTCAGCATATAGGTATAACTACATGTAGATAAACAATTTATTGCTATAAATTAATAAGGGTAAAAGGCAACACAATCACAACTATATTAACTAGTTAGGTATATAAATATTTTAGTGCTTATACATTATACATTTTTCATCAATCCCTAATGTAGGTACCATGTTTTTTTATTAACATAATTGTTATTGTACTTTACATCACATCATATATACCTACATTACATCATAACATCAAAATAAAATAGGATATAAAAGCAGGCAAAAAAAATGAATATTTTGAGTATCTACTTACCTACCTACTTCATCTAAACAATAAAAAGTATTTATTGTAACCTAATTGAGGTTATACTCGTATAAGATGTTCTTTTAATGTAGTACTTAAATAATAAAACAGTAGGAACATCTAACAACCAATCAGAATTTGCCAGAATAGCGTTCGGGTTGGTAGTAGTAAGTACTAGGATAACATTAAAACCAAGTATTGTACTACACTGGTACTAATAGTAGTACTGGAAAATGGAAAAACGTAACATGAAAAAGTACATTATATTATCATCCAAAACTTTCCTTTTTTATGTATAACAAACACACGATACACCCTAACCGAGAATCGAACTCTGATGTCTGCGAAGTCCTTGACCATGACAAATGTAACGTATTGCAACCACCGACGTAAGACTTATGAAATTCCATTCAAGTTCACTGACGCCACGATTGACTCATAATCCGTAAGTACTAAAACAAGATGATAGACTGCAAGTTTCAACAACAACACTATTACGTTTATAATACTCGTTTATTCGTAGCTATTAAATTTTCAATGTTAAAAATAAGTTACTGAGGGTTGTTATCCTCACCATTGATCTCGACATTTAACGTAACATGAAATACGCTATGAAATGAAATAAATAATAATATATTTGACTAATTTGATATAAACCGTTCGAGAATTTTCGATGACAAAAATAAGTTACCACTGTTACCAGTGACTTTGATTAAGAGAAAAAGGAGAATTGATATCATAGCGAGCATGAGGTTGACTGGTTCAAAAATCACCCCCCACAAACTTAATGATAACTTTTAGGTCTGTGGTTATCTATATCTATCTATCCATCTCTGCACCAACATTTTATAAGTTGGTCGACTGTTACTCGTAAACTTGTAAAGCCTTTTAGCTGTAATAGTTTTTTTTTTAACTTCGTCATATACTATAAAATACAACTACCGTGAATTTTTTCACGTACCTATCCAAAAACAACCATTTGGCTGGCAGGGGGGGACACTTGACTCTAACAAAATTTTGCACATGGAAGCTTAATAGTTCACAAACGGATGCCTACCAATCAAAAAACTGTTTCCACAAAATCGCAATATTTTTGAAATTGCTATCCAACGACACCCCACACTATGGGGTAGACAAGAAAAGAAAATTACATCCCCACTTCACGTGGAGGGGAGGTACCTAACCTAAAAAAAAATATTTTTCGAAATTTTACATCACCACTTTGTCGGCGTGATTAATATGTAAATATATCCATGCCAAATTACAGCTTTCTAGTACTAAGAATCTATGAGCTAGGCTGGGATCGGTCAGACATACGGACATGGCGAAACTATAAGGGTTTCTTGTTGACTACGAAACCCCTAAAAACTACTGGACCGATTTAAAAAAATCTTTCACCATTACAATGCTACATTAGCGCTGAATATCATCATCATCTCAGCCAAAAGACGTCCACTACTGGACAAAGACCAAAGAATTCCACAACGACCGGTTTTGTGCTGCTTGCTGAGTGACATAGGTATAATAGGCTAAGTATATTAAAAAAGAAATGTCTACCCGTGCGAAGCCGGGACGGGCCGCTAGTCTTTTAATAAACGCTGATTACTCGTAATCCGTGACGTAGGTAAGTATACAAATGCATGTGAATGACACACAGAGAGAGTGGGAAAATTCGGTGCTTCGGCCCCCGGGGTCGTGACGTGACGTGACCTGAGTAATATCCATGTAGAAGCACAGGCACAACACTATTCGCGCTGACTTGTCGCTACATGAATCGGCCACTGACGATGCGTATGCCCCTGTATGCCGGCCGCGACAAGCACAAACAAAACCATCTACCTATAAGTATAAAAACGAAACCCAACTCGATATTCGCTGAGTGACGGTCGCGATACACGTATTATTTATTCTAGTCATTTATTTAAATCAATTACGTGATAAATAAATTATAAAAAGAAATAGGTTTAATTAAATTATTTATCAAATCTGTTTTAATATATTAAAAGTAAATTATAAAATGGGGTTCAAGTGTGCTATTCAACAATACAAATCAAGAAGATGCACGAACAGACGAAATAATAATATTGCAAAACTTAAGACTGACAATAGAAACGTAAGAAATATCTATAGGAATTTTTTTTTTGTTAATGTCGGGGTGTTGATGGCGGCTACGAGATTGTCGAGAACGCGGTAAGTGTTATCTTATCTATGTACTTACCTATATTATTACATTTCAAATTAAAACTTTTGATTCATCATCATTATCACAAAAGCCTATTAACGTCACACAGCTGGCCTTAGGCTATCCTATAAGTACCTACATGAGTTACCTGAGTAACAGATGGTGGGATCGGGCCAGAAACCACAACACTGGAAGGATTTGATAATTTATTGATTTATTGATTTGATAGTCCTACCCGATTTCAAAATGAGGACTTGTAATCTTTAGCCATTTAATCTTTGAAATAATCAACTAAATTTTCAAATGTTTATTTGCATTGACAATGCTTTATTTGTATCAAAACGAAATACCTACCTAATCGGTAACTAAGAAAACCCTTTTTGCTATGCAGGCGAATCAGGCGATAGATGTCGCTATAGGTGTGTGTAAACAACTGATTACAATCATTATCTGCCTAAGTTAATAAATTAATACTAATTCAGTCTAAAGTCTATTTCCGTAGGGGTGGTTATTGCTATAGCTTGGGCAGATCATGTACATAATCTGGGGGCACGGTAGTGTCCCCCGCCAAGTCGAGCAAAAAAGCGGCACGGCCGTACCATCCTTTTCTCGAAACAGTTCAGGCCATTTTCGACCCCCTATTGGATTGTGGATAAAACTAGAAGCTTGAATTTTCAGTAACCAAGCAGGCATTGTTTCAACAAGGTATATTTAAAATTTCATTCAATTTAAACCGGTAGTTTAAGAATTTATAACTAGTCAAAGTTTCTAATTTTGTCTCTTACTCACTGACTGATTGACTGACTGACTGACCGATCATTAAAACTCTAAAGCACTTCTAGCAGGCATAGAAGCTTCAAATTTAGAATACAATTACTGTTTAGTGTATAAATCAAGGAAAAACTAAAATACTTTGCAATTTCGGTTCAGTTTTCTAGATACACCAACTGCATAAATAATGTTTTGTAATCCCATATAAATGTATAGGATTAAAAAGTTACATTTGCAGCTAATGAATCAGTGTAGGTAACAGGTGTAGATAGGTATCTAGATGGTACCAGAAAGGAAAAAGGTAGGTAGGTACCCAGGACTATCTACAAAAAGAAATGAGATGCCATCAAAAATAAACATGTGAAAAAATACCAAGTCTCGCAACTCAGTTCTTCTACCGTAAAAAGTTGTGAGATCCATGTAATACCAAGTCGGTTAATTTAAACCGCACTAAACAATCTAATTTAATATAATCTATGTATTACTTGAGATACATTGTGTTTTTATGCGACGATGGCCAAGTCAATCTAATATTATTTAAAACATATTTTTTTTAAATATTAATATGGTCACTAAAAGATGTTGTTAGGTTAGCTAAAAGAGCGTTTACGCCGCTCACTAGCGCCGCCAATGAAAAAAAAAACATATCTAGTAATTAGAGATAGAAAACCAAATTACGCTCAACAAACTATTTGAATGAAGTAATTTAGCATTTTTACGTCATCTAATGAACATCTGACATGTTATGGTTTAGTTAAATACGGCGTTATAGTTAAAAGTGGCCGTAACGTCTTATTTAGCATAATTTGATTTTCTATCTCTAATTACTAGATATGTTTTTTTTTTCATTGGCGGCGCTAGTGTGCGGCTTAAACGCTCAAGACAGAATAAATTAACCGACTTGGTATTACTTGGATCTCAGAACTGTTTACGGTAGAAGAACAGGGTGCCTAGCTAGTGTGAGTTTCGTTTACTATCCGTATTCATTCAATTACGTTTACGAAAACGAAAATTAGTATGGCATTGAAGCAGCGCCTCCTGGCGACATACGAGAGGAGTTAACATTTTGCCATACAAATTCTCGTTTTATGAAACTCACACTAGGCACCTTGAGCTGCGACTGCGAAGTGCAAGACTTGATCTTTTTTTTCAAGTTTGTTTTTGATGGCTATAATGTAAGTTTGAAGCTTTCGTCGTCGAATAAAGAAATAGGTACCTAGAAGCTATAGTTTTTTTGACGCCCAGTTTGGACTAGAGCAGCCATACTCAAAAGTTCAAAAGCGTTCCGCCACCAAAAAAGATTGAGAACCGCTGGTCTAGCTAGAGCATTATGAATGGAAACCTACTGAGGTTCATATCCCAAAAAGTGCATTTTTTATGTGTGTGATGGATGAATTATATTTTTGTCATACAGTCATACCCTATTATCCTATATCACCAGATACTTGGACGCCCAAGGTAACCACAGTGCCATAGAAGAACAATTGAAGTTCTGTATCTGGTTTAAGAATAACTGAGTGGCTAATTAGGTATATAAATTAAACACGGCTACGAGACCACGAGTAAGTATAATAAGTTAGATAACGTCAACTTGCATTTTTAACAATAGAGTATTATTCTAAGAATAGAGTGTAATTTTAACACGTCAAATAACTTTAATAATAATAATAATTATTAGCTCAGAAAATATTTAAATGAAAAATAATTTTAAGACATTCTTTTTGAAAAAAGACAGTGTTGAAAAAAAAATTCCACGAGCGGGATTCGATCCCGCACCCCATAAAATGGTCAGGTGCGCTGCCAACTATGCTATTCTTCGTTAATTGATCGAAGTAGGTACCTACCTAGGTAAAATGCATTTTAAATTTCGCGCTTCGGCGCAGAGATATTTTTGTATGTTGGCGATCATGTTCGTTTTTTACGTTGGCATCCTTGCGTCAATAGTGATGTAGCTGAAAGCTTATCGCTATCGATTGAACAATAGGCATAATGAATCGAGTAAAAAAATCGATTCTGTTTATGCATTCATCATCCATCATCATCAGTTCATTTTATGTCCCCACTGCTGGGGCACGAGCCTTCCCTACGGATGGATAGGGAGAACGGGCCATAAACCACCACGCGGACCCAGTGCGGATTGGCGGTTGTGTTTATGCATTAAAATCGTGCAATTTTGTTTTGTACTTAAATCACAGTAATTAACAATAATAGACTTAACAATCATAAGTATATAAAATTTCTGAAACATCGATGCATAATAATTGTATTTGTATTAAGAACATTTATAAGTTTATGGACGATTATGTATAGCATTTTAAATCTGCTCCAGCCTTCGGTGTGGTGGACGTGGATACAACATGTGAATGTTTGTTAAGTTAGTATTTGAAAAAAAAACCTTCTTACTTTTACTGCAAACGTTTACAAGACTGTTTTGGCAATCAATCACAAAATGAAAAATTACATAACAGGTTATAAAGCTCATAACAAGACTAATGTCCCAAATCGTGCACGCACAAAAGCATCAATCAACACGTAAAAATTGGATTACAATATTTAAGTAATATCAGTCTTATTAGTCTGTATATCTTCAAGTAACAACCAACATGCAACCAACCGGTAGCGCCTCAGTGAGATTAGAAGTTAGAAGGCGCTAGCTAAGGCATTAGGTACCACAACGATTTGATGGAATAATGTTTGTTTATTTTACACTAATGAAAAACTAATAAGCATTTACTCTTTTTTATATTTTTATCGAATTTAATTAATTTGATTATTACACTGTAGGCAGTCTATGAGTGACCATAAAACATAATATGGTACGGCATACCATTGATATGTTTTACACCTTACTATAGCAGGGAGTAAAAAATATCAATAGCACAGCAGTATTAATAGCTTTTTTTTGGTAAATCAATGATTTAAAATCCTTATTTCTAGTAAAATAATGTGTCATTTACCTCTTAATGGCATACAGCTACACTATACTGACTGCATTTTTAGTAGCGCCATCTACGTTAAGCTTTCAAGTTCAGTTTCTATTATCTCACCCAGACGCCATTCGATATTGAAAAGTTCGACTCGATAATCGATATTAAGTTCCACAAACAAGAACGTTGGCATCACTATTCCTCAACTGAAAGAAAACATCTTTAGTTTATAGTTTGTGTTTTTGTGTCTGCCTAACGTTAAATTTTAGTGCGTTGTATTTACACGATTTTGTGTCTGTTGTTGAAAGTGAAATAAAGTGAATAATTTGGATATTCAAATTATCCTTTACATGTTCCATATAGTGAAGTGCGAAATCGAGATTGGTGGAATAATGAAGCGCAGTGATTTTATCGCTCTATAGCGAGAATGTGTGGTTGTAATAAATCGAATTGAAGGTGTTTTAATAAAATTCATGGTGTTTCAAGTAATACTAGTGTCGTTTGTAAAGAATAGTTCGAATCATAGGGTCCACAAACGAGCAGACGGATTCTATCATGGTCGTAAAACAGTAAGTTTGCCCATTGTATTATTAGGGTGTATATTTTTTTACATTAATATTTCATGAATTGTGGCTTCTGACGGTTTTACCGTAACAGAAACTGCTTAATATCAGTATTGCTCGATGTACCGTCGTATAAAAACATTGGATATAGTCGCAGTTACGAAAAGCTATTTAAGTACGTACAATTCATGTTTGTTTACATTTGACAAGAACAATGAAGATAGCTTTACGAATTGTTATGGTGCATTCAATGTTTTTATTAAAAAATTAGGATTATTAGGTATTCAGAATATGAATGATCAATTAATTACACTAGTATTTTAACGATTAGGATGAAAACTAATCCTTTGTGTTAAAATCATTATGTTTAGATATCATCTTCCTAACTCTTACTAGTAAAGAGAGTTTAGTAAATAGTGTATATGGGAAATTGGTAATTTTTAACGCAAACATTAAATAATAGGTACCTAGTGCCTTACCACAATGCCACACTTGTACAATGTGATAACAAAAAAGATCATCGGATTGTATACATTTTGAAAGCCTTTATTATTTTGTTACAGTTGCTAAACATAGTACAGAATGTTTAATATTGTTATATCTGTTGTATATCCTGTTGTGTTGACAGTTGGTAATAATTATTGATAATATAACCTACAATTTTGTCTGAGTAAAAACTAGTTGAATACACCAATATGTTTCTAAAATAATTTAAACACAGCAATTACTAATGACATTAACTAACCTCTTGTATTTTCTATTACAACTTATAGGTATCTATTTTCTGCCATTTATAAAACAACAAAATCTAGAACTAGTGTATTAAAAAGGCCTGTGTAGGTAGTTACCTGTTGTTCATTTCATGAGTGACGTGTTAAATGCATTTCTGAAGAAATCATTAAAGTTGATATAACTATAATAATAAATAATAAATAATAAATAAATTTTCCTACACTCACACCAATTATCTAGCCCAAGAGAAGCTTTGTTATGAAACTCGTTATATGGTTACTAGACAACGGATAAACATACTTAAAATACTTAAATACATACTTATTATACATAGAAAACACCCAGACCCAAGACAATTTAGAAAAACAATAATTTCTAAATTGACCCGACCCGGGATCGAACCCGGGACCTCAGAGATGGCGACACCATGAAAACCGGTGTACAAACCACTCGACCAAGGAGGTCGTCAAATAATATGTTGCATTACTGACTGGCCTATCTCATTTTTAGTAGTTTGTCAGAACAAATGTTTTTTTCAGTTGACAGTCTTATAAACTATCACTGAAATCAATTGAACCAAAATATCTAAACAAAGTACATATTATATAATTATATTTTAAAAGTCCGCTACAATAAGTTACAGTGATAGTTTAAAACCTCTGCTGACAAACACAACTACCAAAATGAGGTAGGACAGTTAGTTATGCAAGGGACAAAGATTGCAAATACCTAATGAGATTTTACTACAATTTATCAACATCATCATCATCTCAGCTATAAGATGTCCACTGCTAGACAAAAGCCTCCCCTAAGGATCTCCACAACAACCGGTGTTTGTTGCTCGCATACAGTGGCTTCCCGCACCCTTAATAATAAAATTGACTGATTTTACTACAATTAAATGTACTTAATTAATTCCAGGAGAATTATACTCCCACCTTCCGCCTAATTGTTATTTAACAACAGTTGAGATCTTTTGTTGAGAGAGGCTTTTCATCTTCAAATAATCTCTACTATCCTAAGTTAAAAGGCCTGAAAAGAACTTGATTGAATAGAATAGAATAGATTTTTTTTATTAACATACACACTTAACAATTAATTGATTGCTTAACAGATATTCTGATTTGCTTTATTTTTACTTCATAAAGTTTTATCCTGTCTACCAAATGGAATGATTATTAAAAGCATTAGCTATGTAGGTATTTGCTGGTAATTAAAACATGTATTTTTAACAATTTCTAAGGTCAGGGCACATATTAAGTTATATTTACTAGTAATAATACCTTCAATGATGATATAGGTCAAACCCTAATGCAGTTAGCATGACTGCTGGCAACTAAGCCCACTGTTTAGCTTTATGTTGGCAGCTAAGTTGCCATTTAAAATTGCACCCTATACCAGGGAAATAAGATTGCATTCATTTTACTGCTCACATTTACCTAGACCTATGGTTGACTAGTAGGGAATGCTTTGGGGTTTTTTATTTTATTACAGTTGTCACCAGTTATTTTGAATGAACTTCACACAATTTAAAATTAAACTTAGCAATAAATTGCCCTGTTGATTGGTAGCTATAATTAGTAAGAAGGTTCTAGCCATAATATCTAGGCTCTGTGTACAATACAACCAATGGGCTACCTGGAGATGTTATTTGTTAGCAGATCATACCAACAGTTCTTGCCTTGTAAACAGAGCCATTATTCTTAAAACATTGATTCATGTTTTAATTGCAGCTAAAACGAATTTATTTGTTGTTAGTTTATTTTATATAGAACATTAAGAAAATTACAGTTTACCTTCTGCCATGTCATGAATGCTTCATTCAAATACATTGTAGATATAGATTATGAAGCAAAAGTACATAATATTGCCCGATTTTTCAATCTTCAGATAAGTTTTATCCAACCATTAACATTAACATTATGACATATATTTTTAAAGAGAATCTGTCATTATGTCATATTCAATGAATAAACTTTAACTGATGATTGAAAAATCAGCCCTAAATATAATGAATACCCCCTATCTCTTTTTTTATTATTTATTATAACCTTTTTTTGTGATCAATCAATTTGAATGTAGTCTATGGTAGACTGACTTTAATGATAACTGATTCCCTGGCCACCTATTTCTCCACAGATTTGCTTGCTTTAGTTTGACAAGCTTTTTTATTGTTTTAACTAGTTTTGGCTGCTTGTGATTAGAGCTTTAACTTTTAATAAATAATATTATAAATAAATTATAATTCTTAAAAAAGCAAAATTTTTATTTATAAAAGTAACAAATTAGAAACATTTACTTAACAATAATAAATTTAGATGATTCCAAATTATTGTAGTAAGGACTGGTGTCGCTGGTGTTAGATTAGATGTGAATACTAAAAAACTGATTGACATCTCACTATATCACCAAATATCTGCTTGGAAAAAGTTGTTAATACCTAATTCTGTTCCGATAATGGGATTTGGGTTTTTACACAGCCAAAGCTATGCAAGTCCAAGTTCATAGAATATGACTCTTTGTCATTATACTTGAATGTGTCTTCACATTCATGTGTTTCTGACTATTCAGGTGGCTTTGATCTATTACATGCTGACTATAGTAAGACTCTGCTATGCTATATTTTTAACCGACTTCGAAAAAGGAGGTTTCTCAATTCGACCATAGGTTTTTTTTTTAAACCCGTAATAATGTTTAAGATAGGTATGAACTTCATATACCATTAAAATATATTCATACTATGAAGTAGACTCGCATGTAGCTGTTTTTCGAGTTACAAATTGTTTTTTTAGTTTACTTTCATATTTTAATGTATTTAATGGTTTAATGGCAGAATCGTAAATGTAATTGTCACCAACTTTAGATTTCTTTACAACACACCGCTGAGTGTTGTAAAGCGCAAAAGGCTTTTGTGTATTCTACATTAAGAGGACGTCAATCATATTCTTTAGCGTCATACGAGAACGTGTGGGTTTGCTAACGGCAGCCACTCGTCGCCAACGGCAGCGCTTTTTTCGTTCCAAAGTTTTATTTTTAGCTCAACCTTTATGCTGTGCAAGTGCTGGTGGCGCTTACATAGTCCCCTTTTAACCCTCGCTCATTAAAGTTTCATCACGGCAGGTCTACGATAACATTCACTTGTCATGTGTTGTATGAAATGTGTTGTGTTAGACCTTATTTATTATGATTTTGTCCATTGGTTATTGTAACACCACATTATAAATAAAATTACTACGGTATATTATTTCTCTTCTTACAGGGATGTTAAATAATAAGCAGATTCTACATAACTACTTCTATTTATTACTTTTATCAAGATTTACATAGAAACTATTCGCAAAACATGCGCATAAACTTCTTTTTTTTATAAGTGACAGTTCCGTTCAATATGGCCGACCTAAGGCTTATTTCAATCGATCGACGATCGACGATCGATTAATACTTATCGATTTTAGTTTTCAATCATGTATTTGTAATTTTGCACTTATATTAATAAAAGATTATTTGAGCAGTATTTTTCGAATCGCCAACAGTCGGCTATCCTGCGACAGGAATGTCCCTATTCCTGTACTTTCGGCCGTCCTTATACTGGGTATGTCTCTATACCTCAAATCATAACGTGAGTACAAATTCATAACTGCTATCATAATCATACTAATAATTGCATCCGGTATCCATCCATTTATCTTTTTTTTTTGTTATATTCTATTAATTGTTTTTATTTTACGATAATTTACAATAATCCTAATAAACTTTCCAGTATTAAATTCATTATTTATCATATTAATTAATTCTAGCATTACATTACATTATAAATCACAGATCTTGATAATTTTTAGGCATAAACCGCAGTTCTTAAAAATTATAATTCTAGCATTAATCAGTATTCGTAATCAATTTAGGTAATCACAATATAAATCACAGTTTTTAATCACTTTTCAGCATAAATCAAAGTTCTTAATTATTATAAATCTAGCATTAATCAGAATACATATTCATTCTTAATCAATTTAATTACAATATAAATCACAGTTCTTAGTCACTTATTAGCATAAACCAAAGTTCTTAATTATTATAATTCTAGCATTAATCAGAATTCTTAATAAATTTAATTACAATATAAATCACAGTTCTTAGTCACTTATTAGCATAAACCAAAGTCCATTATTAGTATAATTCTAGCATTAATCAGAATTCGTAATCAATTTAATTACAATATAAATCAACAGCTTTTAATCACTTTTTAGCATAAGCCGCAGTTCTGAATTATTTTAATTACTAGTCATAGTTCTTAATAAATTTAATTACAGTATTAATCGTTCTTAATTAGTTTTCCAGCATTAATCTCAGTTCTTAGACAATTTAATTACAGTATTAATCGCTCCTAATCAATTTTTTCGTTAACTCAATTAAATTATAGTTTTAATCGTTTATAAACAATTTTTCAGCATTAATCATCATCGTTTAAAGCTATTACAATAATTATGACAATATTCAATCATTGTATTAATTTAGGTTACCATAATAAGTTCACTATTTGTATACATGACGGAAAGGCACCATCGTAATAGCCAATGTTTAATTGTTAGAGCCATCACTTCAAACTGCTGTTTGCCCCTATGAAGGCACAGTCTGCTAGTGGATTCACCATCGGGATACGGTCTGCTGATAGACTTGTTATAAAGCTGCCGTTTGCCACCATCGGGACACGGTCTGCTGATAGATTTGTTATAAAGCTGCCGTTTGCCACAATCGGGACACGGTCTGCTGACTGATAGATTTGTGATTATGCTGCCGTTTGCCACCATCGGGACACGGTCTGCTGATAGACTTGTTATAAAGCTGCCGTTTGCCACCATCGGGACACGGTCTGCTGATAGATTTGTTATAAAGCTGCCGTTTGCCACCATCGGGACACGGTCTGCTGATCAACTTTGTTACAAAACTTCGGTTTGCCACCATCGGGACTAGGTCTGTTGAAAAATATTTTATTAAGCTGCCGTTTGCCACCATCGGGACACAGCTTGCCGTCATATCCAAAACTGCTATAAATCACCGTCACATCACTAACAGTTGTATATTGATAACGGGAACTGTTTCGCCACCTTCAGGCCATCGTTAAACTATTCAGTGCTTTCATCAACCCCGGTCCTTAATCATGCATTTCTAAGCTGTAACGTAAGGAATATTACGGATAGAGAGACAGGTACATGTATGCAAAAATTTGTGGTGAATTCATGCCGCTTTAGTTTGGTCAGTAGTTAGTCAGCCTCATTAAAATCCTCGCTGCTACTACGAATACCATCTTTACTTGCGAATATGGTTTGATATTTCTTTTGGGGATGGCTTTCGATATTTGTGACCTGTCTTGATCAAGAACAGCAGTAATAAGGTCTGCGAAATTAAATGATGTATACATTTTTAGTGCTTTTGCCGTTTTCTGGATTATTATCAGGTCTCATGACTAAGTCATCTTCTTTAAAATAAATACTTCGTACGAGCTCGTGCTTTGTCCAACATACCTTTCATCTTTCTTTTGGGTTTCACCTATATAATTGTTATTTTACAGACTTTCTTCCTAAATTTCCTCGCGATTGAGTTCCTCTAGTTCTAGAACTGCCTTTAAAAGATTTTACTGCTGTTTATCTGTTCTTTTCCCAGACCAGACTCCACTGGAGTTTTTGAACAAACAAGTCTCAATCTCATTTCCATCAAGGCCGTGGCTCATTGCAGGAAATGAGTTCAAGATCGTACGATTACAGCACTCAATTTGCCCGTTTTCTTCCTACTAATCTCCTCAGGAGCATTTAATATAAGAGATTAAATACTTTTTGAAGAAGCGTGTCATTTTAGGGAACGTTTTCTCCAACGCGAAATAACCCACTTCGTCGAGATTCCTTTGGCATATGTGCCATCGTGCTTCGTGTACAACATCGTACAACTCACTTTGGCTTTTGACCGACTTTTATGTAAAGCTATCATTACATAAGACAAAATTACTCGTGAAGTCTTTGAGGTAATTTTCACTGGTGCTCAGTATTAATCTGCTTAAACTGTGAATCAGTCATCTGGAATGTGTGCAACCAATGATATGAAGAAATTCTAGTTCTTCTTGCTCTTCCATCGGCATTGGGTTACGGCTTAAGGGTTTTTTCATGTTGCATGCTATGTTCGGGTTTATATTCAATCGAAAAACCACCACCTCGCAACTTCTGGCAAAATATCGCTTTTATTAAGAGTCACTCGCAACAATCAATAATTAAATTCTAAAGAAGAAAGACACGTGATTATTTTGAAGCAAGAAGCAAGTAGGACCGCCATTATTTGCACTTCGTATGAGTGTCAGAAAATAAGCTACTAAGCGTAATGGAAAATCGTTGTCGCTTTTTTGTAGTAATATGATATAATCAGGGTATAATGCCAGTATGGGCCTACATTATGAAATTGAACTTGATATCTTGAAAAGCATTCTCCTGTTTAGGATCCCAACCCAACGCCATGTTGAATCGAAGCGAAATGATGTGAAGCTTGCTAGACCTACGAATTGGCGAACCTGATTTACGCTTTTTGGTGTCGGAAATTCAGTCACTGTCTCTATTCTTCTCGTATCCGGTCTATGTTCAGTTTCGGAAATTTCTTAGCCTTAATAATATAATCTCTAATTGAATTGATTCTCTCTCTAATTGAAAGAAGAAACATTTAAGTATTTGAATTCATTGAAAGATTTGCTTTAGTAAGTTAGTTGAGGATTTCACCTATTTCTGGTAAGACTTCATAAGTACTGCCTGTACTTAGCAGATCTTCTGGGTAAGTAACAGTGATTAATAATTGGCCTCTGGCAACTACAGTTTTCTTTTTGAGCGCTCTGTTGTCAACACTCAGCCTTTTCCTTTGTTTTTTTTTTTAAACGAAACAATGGGGTTAGGGTAAGCAGAACGACGTTCCCTAATAATGTTATTTGACAGCAGCTTTCCAATTATTTCTCTTACAATATCACGAGATAGGTTTGGATAGGTGGGCTAGAGTTTGGTTTTGAGGTAGGTTTATGGGATTAATTGATAAGTTGACCAAAATAATTTTCTTAGGAAATTCATATGCCTCTTGTAAAATACAAAATTTAAATGAAGACTATCTCTATTTCTAATTCACTGTTGTTCTTCAAACATGCCTAACCGAGTAGAAACAAATGCCCATATATATATATCGTGAGCATCCACAACGTGAATTAAAATGTCCTTTATGCCCTATATTGTAATTTAAGAACTAAACACCTTCAACCGGTTAAGTTTAGTGTCATCACAATATATTTATTTATTTATTTATTATTAGGAATAACCAACAGTTACAAATTACACGGTAGTATGATAAAAGAGCAATGCTTCGTCATAAATACCAATAACCATCGTATAACCAACTACGTTATTCGCGGAGTATATTACTACTCAACTGTGAACCAGTATTACAACTTAAACTGTCTTTATTGATACTGATGATATTCAACGGGGTCGAAAGCATATTATATCGATCTAGTCAAATTAATAATAATGTTCAATCTGATCTTAGACACTAACTAACCGATGGCAACTCTGTGTGTGATTGTTTTATCAGAACGTCGATGTTTAATAAATCATCTGGAACTACGTATGCATTGATATTTGCCACACTGCATCTACATCTATATTCACCTAAACACTTCCTAGTATGGCACTACCACGTCCAAACCTATTTAAAATTGGAATTCATAACTACTTTATCCAAAACTAAAATAAATTCATTAATTGACTCCAGAAATCTACGTAACTAACCGCTGTATTTGTTTTATTTTTATTTTTATTAAGGACAATCAACAACACATTCATAATAATTATTCATCTTGGAGTGACGTCTTAGGCATAATGTTTCTTTATAATTATTATTATTATTATTTTATTATTTTAATTTACCATTTTGTGTAAAACTCGTTTGGTATTCAGTTTATTATTTCCGATTATAGTATGTCCATCAGATTCCGGTTGCTGTGGTGTCGTGAAATTGGGTCTAAGACGTTGTCGAGATTCATGACATAGGTGAGCGGTTACATTTGTCGCAACATAGTATTGGCTTTAGACACGTTTGTACAAACTCTGAGCAGCTGAAATAACGAGTATTTGTAAACCTTTTGGTTGGTGCATTAAAACTGTGCTTCGATAAAACACTTGCACGATTGGCATTAGTTTTCAAGCTGGTTTTCTTTTAAATGCGGCACAAAAGTGTTAGGAGCTATGATGGTTTCTTGATAGATAAACCTTGTGCCTTTAATCGTATATTGTTATCATAAATTCCGTTCACGACTAAATCGACAGCGTTTCTCCCGGTTATTCCACACATTTTGACATGTAGTATATTATGGCGAAAGTACTCCTCCAGTCACTCTCTCTGTCTGTCAAGCATTTTGTAAAAACAATTGGCATAATTGCGGTCATCATGAAAGGCCATGTATAGTTGACGCTGCCACTGCCGCCAACTTAAATTTACGGATTTTCGATCTAGATACCATTTCTTTGCATAGCCACTCAGTTTGAGGATGGCATGATAAACTATTTTTTTCACACTCCATTCACAGACCGTTGCAGGGTCATCTACTTTTGCAATTAATCAGCTGCTGTTAAGCTTTATGAATTCGCATCCGCATCAAAATCGAGGATGACATTATGTGCTCCTTCGCCCATCTAAGTCTAGCGCCCTCTTATGAATCTGTCTCATTCTGGTCTCAGAGCTATACGAGCAATCATCGCTGTTAAATTCACAGTCCGAACTTGACACTTCAAAGCTTGATTATAAAAGTTTAGTATTTTCTGTATAGTTAGTTGTTTGATGTAATGATTAGTTTCGCAATTGGAAAAAGTGCTGTTCGAATTCTAGCGCCGTGATCGACACAGTATGTGTGACGTTTAGACCTAGTACACATTTTTGTTGTAGACCTCCTCTTTTCAGAAATTTTGCGTCGTCGTGTAGGGTCCTAGTCTTCTTGCAACTACTAGCGGTCGCATCATTCAGCGGAGGGGTATATGATTTATTCGACATGACTCAAGCAATTAACTATGCGGCTAATTGGAGAAAACTGGTCGGTATTTTTAGTTGATGAAAGTAGTAGGGAAGAGAATACAAGAAATAAAGCGTTTGTTATTCTTGAAATGAAGTGTAGGTTATAATAGATAGCAACAGCACGATTGCAAAACTAAGAAGGGCCGCCTTTTTTTTTTTTTTTATTGTCTAAGATACTTATTTTGCACATGTAATAAGTAAAATACATTAATATTGAATAAATCGTCAGCGTGTGATATAACTTTAGTAATTTAAAAAGTAGATAAATATTTGGTTTTAGCTTAAAACGATATGTTGTTATTTCAAAAAGTATAATAAGTATAAATAACCATAACATTCTATAACCATGATAAACTTATCATTAATAATATGTGGATATAGGTTAAGAGTTTACAATATATTTTTTTTTTGGTATACATATACGAATAAAAAAAAAATTAAATGATAATAAAAAGCTATTATTAGGCTGTATGGGCTGCTTTCCGTTGCCTATCTGTGGCCATAGAGAATCTAAAGCGTTTCAAGAAAAGAATCGCAAGCGCAATCAAAACAAACTAACTAAATGATAAACAAAATTGAATCAATTTATTAACATCGTATGAATGTCTAATATTCTCTTATAATTTTCTCAGCAATATAAATAAGATAGGATACCTAATTTTAATTTTTCAAAGGTTTGGCTTGTGCACACGAATTAACAAACAGGTTACTTCTACAAGTGATAAATTAATTATTACTGACAAAAATATTGTGTTGTTTTTCTTCGTAGGTAAAGATTTCAGTACCTATCGTATGTTATTCCTTTGGCGGAACATCTAGATAGGTACCTCATTGTTACTGTAATAATAATTGTAAGTAATAATAAATTCTCTTAGTTACTTTACGTGAGCAAAGTTAGATGAAGCTACTTATTGTAGGTATGTTACTTTTAAATGTTAAGATAAATTAGTGCATTTATTACCAATCGTTTGATACTTAGTACAAGCTCACTCATTATTTTTTTTACCTTTTTCAATTAACAATGCAGATAACAAGTCGTAGGTATATCGGTACCTGATTGTAAAAATGTTATTTACATACCAATGGGCGTTCTCCAACGTTCTTACCACTTCGGATATTATTTCTCTTCTTACAGGGATGTTAAATAATAAGCAGATTCTACATAACTACTTCTATTTATTACTTTTATCAAGATTTACATAGAAACTATTCGCAAAACATGCGCATAAACTTCTTTTTTTTATAAGTGACAGTTCCGTTCAATATGGCCGACCTAAGGCTTATTTCAATCGATCGACGATCGACGATCGATTAATACTTATCGATTTTAGTTTTCAATCATGTATTTGTAATTTTGCACTTATATTAATAAAAGATTATTTGAGCAGTATTTTTCGAATCGCCAACAGGTATATAATACTACTGGCGGCCTGCCCGCGATTTGTTCCGCATAGGTAAACAAACAGCCGTATCCCGTGATTCGGATAGGTAGTTTTTGATTTTTTTTCCTAGCAGATGTCTACGTCCTATTACGATCCTACATTTTTTTATGGATTAATCCTAATCCCAATCCTATTAACTCACTGTAATACCAAAAGATACGGGTTCGTGGGTTAGGCCCCCGGTGTGTGACGCCCCCGTGGTGGAGGCACCCGATTTCGTTTTAGTGCGATAAATACTGTTAGCTCATTTTGCGTGAATCGGAATGGACTTGATAAAAATAATTGACGGCAAGTATCTAGATATTCAAGTTACAAATTAAGTATGCGAAGACCGACACCTCAGTCTTTATGTGACGCCACACGTCAGATCCTGTGGAACAGGGTTTCGAAACGGCATGATAGTAAAATAAACGAAACGCGAATAACTTAAAAAAGTGTTTTAGGTAGGTATTTCAATATTTGGAACTCTTTTGGCTAGCTCTTTAATCGCGGGCATACTGTCTTGGTGGGAGGTAAACGCAGAAACACATAAGTACCGTCATCGGATATTACAATTTTTTTAGCGCAAGGAACGAATTTTTATTTCCGAGAAGGTTTATAATGCCTACCTGAGTAGAGCGGGCCCCACATGTTTTCCCAATCGTATTCAATGGTGCTTATTCAGCAAGAATTTACTACCCATTCGCTTTCCAGATTGATGTACCTACGTAGGTACTTAAGTCTTTCATGAATTATTACTTGCCTGATGTTATGCGAAATGTTCGATAGCATTTTTATGTTCGATCTGCGGTTGTTTTAAAATTCTAAATCATGTTGTTATTTTGTTTTTCGTAGTTAGCAGGCCAGTATTCATTCTGCATCATGCTTTAAAAACGATGAACGATGATTACGTTTTAAACTTGCTTAGGATTTGTGAACAATCATAATAATCATTACAGACCGCCGCGCGCGCCGCAAGCAATGGCATCATTAACAAGGGAAACGTACCTACAATGTTGTTTATTTAGTCCGGTGAAACTGGATCATTGTTGTTTTTTTTGACACTAAAATCAAAGAGTCAGTTTGTTGATCTCTAACATAAACAAAAGTACCTAAATCCCCACCACCAATTTTCTCTTTATTTTTTCAATCCACTGATAAATCCTTTTATCGGAATTTTAATAAACAGTATTCGACTTTAACCTTTCATCTCCCAGTGACTCCATATGGAGCCATAGAACAATTGTATTTCTATTGTCTGATTTTATGGATAACGAGAGGTTAAGTTAATCGATGGGTTAAGTCAACAGAATGAAGTTGAAATTGTGCGATACCTACCTACAAAATATATCGATAAAGTCGTTAAATTTTTAAGAGAGATGGTTGAAAAAGGGAATTCGTTATTTTGTACCTACTCTATGGTTTGATAAGTGATTCGTTACAAGATCAGATTCTTATTTATTACTGTTGTTGCAATACCAACTATCGATCGAACCGCCTCCGTAGTTTAGTGGTTAAATCACCGTTTTTACACCCAAAGGTCCCAAATTCGATTTCCAGCTGCGACAACAAACCTACCCATTATTGTACGCGGTTTGTTTGGTGGTATGGTATGGCTTGTTTTATGCCCGGATGGATAGCTACCCGATAGCATAGCGGTCAGTGCAGCCGCCCGGATTGCGGAAGACCCAGGTTCGATTCCTGGCTGGGTCAGGTAGGCGTTTAATTTTTTCACAGTATTTTATAAATTTTATAAATATTTAATTTAGCTTCAGTGCAGCAAATTAGGGGTCGGGTATAGAATCCAAGCGCAGGCTTTTCATATGTATGAGGGTTGGATTATGTAGGGGTTGGTGTAAATTCACCAAAAACATAATTTTTTTCCACCGGAGACGCGTGGTTTTTTAAAAATTTAATTTAAAAAAAAACATGTATCTTAAGTCAAAATTAGTGACAGAATCGAATTAGCCAACCCCGACTCCATGTGGTACTAGTCTGCCCTACCCCTAGAGTGATTATAAAGGCCCGGAGGCGCGGAGGGAGAGCAGCCCCCGCCCGCTGTAGCAAACCGCAGGCACCATGTGAGCCGAAGCTGCGTAGGCGAACATGGAGTGCCTGCGGGCTGTTACGCAAGGGCGGAGGGGCTGCACTTCCCGCAGCGCCGGAGACGTTCGGAAGTCATTAGTTTGCTATTCATCTAGGTGCATTAGATATTTTGACCCAAAAAACCTAATTTCACCCTAAAAGTAAAAATACTTAATTTTTTGTTCATTCCTAACCTCAAATTTTTATCTTGAATATCTCTGAAAGTTTGCGTTTGGTTTGGTGGTGAGCGGGTTCGGGAGGTGGGGGGGAGGCCTCCCCCTCCCCCTATCCCCAAAAATCCCCTAAAATCATGGGTTTTTGGTTTACATTTTACCAATTTTTAAATTAAAATTTCTCAGTAACTATGCACTTCCGGTAAGGGAGAGTAGGGGGGATAGGTAGTGCTTCCCCCTCCCCCTCTCAAAGCCTGCGCTTGGATTCTATACAAACCCAAATAAAAAGTAAAAAAAATACCACCATCTTTCTAAGTCTGTCGCCATAACAATAATGTTAGTAAAATGGTTACGATCCGGTGAAGTTAAAACAAGTAGGAGTAAAGTGTAATAATTTAATGAATCCGACTAAACATATTAAGCTTATTTGTTTCAAACACTCATTTATAAACTGCAAACTAAAAAAAAGCTTTATTTTTATTCTTTACGTATAATAGAATTAGCTGCGCGTTTCTATAAAAAGTCTTTCTAACACACTCGTTATGGCCACCACCTGCCGATTAGCAAACATCACCTGCGCGACAGATGTTTCTAACCCCCATAGGAAATGCTTTGGAAAGGGCACGCGGCTATTTATAATCACAAACCAACTCAATAGAGCCATAAGTATTACATTAACTATTTAAAGTGGGAATAAAGTAATAATTTTGAGTGGGTCTGGGTGTTTTCTATGTATAATAAGTATGTATTTAAGTATTTTAAGTATGTTTATCCGTTGTCTAGTAACCATATAACGAGTTTCATAACGAAGCTTCTCTTGGGCTAGATAATTGCTGTGATTGTAGGAAAAAAATATTTATTATTATTAAAGCTCTTGAATTATTCAAAAAGCTTTTTTAAAGTCTTCATTCGTTCTTCAATAATAAAATTGAGCACGCGTCGCTCTGAGTGCCTAGTGCGAGTATTATTCATTACTCGATTACTTAGTTAGTGTAAACGAGATTTTTTATGACGAAATTACAACGCACCCTGTTTGTCACAAGGCAGGGTGCCTTAGTTGGAGTTTTTTTGCGATTGGACACGCCAATGAAAACGAGAGTATTATACTTGTATAAGTTTTTTTATACTTAGCTGAGCAGATTTCCCAACCCCACCTGATGTTATGTGGAAATTGAGTCCAGACGCGAATACAACTAGTGCAGCGTGGAAACAACGCAGCATCGGTTAGCCTCACACTGCAGGCATTGACATAGCGTAGCGCCTCCAGATTTCTTTTTCTGAGAGAGATTGCTGATTGCCTCAAACGGCATTTTCAGCTTCACCAGACTTTTTTGGGGGCGGCGAGAAACTTAAGGGTTCCTCAAGCCGTGCGAAACGAATCACCTTCGAAGGTTTTCTAGAGGGTACGGCATCACACACTTAAAAGTGCGTGTCCCCGTGCTCTATTAGATTCTCCGAAGGGTCCGGATCGGATCGGGGAGCGGAACAACCCGAGGGCGACTCTAAAGGCTCGAACCTCGGCTCTGGTTGACCGGGCCGTGGTGGAGTAGACAAGCGCCCAGGTACATGTCTGTACCTGGTATAGAGCGCGTGTGAACCGGTTCTCTGTACCCTTGTTCTACGAGTACGGTGTCTTGGGCCTAAACTAGTGTGCATATTTAGTGTATTCTGTAAATGTGTAGTGGCATTTCGAGGATCGGGCGGGTCCTCCAGATGACAAATGAAGAGAGCTCAAGAGATTTTTCTATTTATTTTATTGCACTTATGTGTAATACACAGTATCACTTTCATACAATGACAATAGTTCTCATTTTTGAAGGATTGGTCCCAGAAAGCTACAGACCGAGAATGTTGGAAAACGGGAAGGGAGGCTTTTGCCCTGTAGTGGGACAATATAGGCTGAAAATAAATGAACATTAAATGTTTATATAATTTTTAACGCAAATTTAAAAAAAAATGGTACTTTGGAAAAACGTGGAAATTCCAATAAGACTTAAAATGCCATTCACGCAACCGTATTGGAAAAAGCATGGAGGTCAATTGTCAATAAGGTGACTTATACATAAGTCACCTTTGTATTGACAATTGACCTCATACTTTATGGAAGCTCGAGACCAGCAATGAAGTCGCTTGATATACACGAGAGCATAAATATGATAACATAATACACAGACTGCCGAGAGACTTTCTGGATATTAATAAGCAAATTAGCAATTCATATTGATGTTTCCCTTCGTAATTCCGTCTTCAAAGAAAAGCAACCTTCTTATCTTAAAGGGGCCTGCCGAAGTTTCCCTCTCCATTGGGATATATTATGCAACTCCATCCTTTCACTCTTTTTCCTTTGTAAAGATGACTGCCATAAGTGAGAGCCTGAAGTCTTGAAGGTTTCGGATAGGCCAATCCTAGAAGTCATATTATTGTCTTCAGACGAGCGTCACAGTCTCACAGTAGGTGCATCAAAGTTTATCTTCGCCACTTGCGCGAGTGTTGTTCTCTCTTCAATAAGGATGTAAAGCAGTACACCAGCAGACAGTGCTTGCACCTATTTAAAAGTGCAAGTTCAAAGCTCATATAAACCACGTGGCAGGGAATTCCAAACCCTCGGCACTAGACTTTGAGTTTATATTTCCTGGAATTCTGACGATATGATACACATAATTGCGACAAAATGTCATTGTTGTATTTTTACATTTTAAAAGCAACTGACAGTTCGTTGAAATGGATTGACATTGCTCAGATCATCATGTAATGAGTCATTGCTTATGTTATGAATCATACAATTCCAATTAATGTTAAGATAATGATTAAGATTATTTTAGATAATTCTATTGTAAAAATATAAATATTGCGTTCATCTTCGTTAGTGTCGAGTTGATACTTGTGTATATCCTCCGTTTTCAAGTAGAGCGTTATTATGAATCAAGGGTTTCGCAGTCTAGTATCATATAGTCTACAGACCGTTACAGTGGAGCAGAATTACGCGCATTCATCATCAGTGATGACTGATTGATGAGTCATCCATCACACCAATTTAGAGCCTTTTCACTTCCAGCCTCGTGTTTTATTTTGATAATTTAATAATAGTTGACCTAATAAAAAGATTATGCTCGAACAATTTTTTTTGTTCCTTGCTTGCTTCCTACGAGTAGGAAGCAGCCCCTTGGCCTGTATCTCATCTGATATTAAGTTCAAAAGACTGTACCTACATAATAGATATACTGTAGAATATTGCTTTGCTATGCCAACCAAGTTATCTACCTACATAGTACCTATTTGTGTTTTATTTAATAATATTGAAATCATGTTTCTTAACTTGCTTCTATCATATGCGTAGTAACTTGTTGTTTTCAAATGTCGCTGTAGGCCTGTGGCTCGCATAGGCGTACTATTAATATGGTTCGGTGACCGCGCTGTACCACTTTCCTCGTAGTCTACTCATTGTGCCATGCCAAATTCGGATTCAAGATTCGTCATTGATTCTTCTAAAATCAAATTATGTCAGCGGAATATACCTAGATTCTTTTTAAAATGGTATAATATCTAGAAAAATAGATTGCAAGAAGTGCGTACAAATATTGCAGTGCGTGGATGTTGGTAGAATCTTTCGAAAATATAATAGAAAACTAGTAATCCTTATTCTAACACTACCTGTTGTGTTCAAACATTGTTGTTATGGCAAAAATATTTAGATAAGATAGTAGAGTAGTAGATAGCCAGGGCTTAAAAGCCAATAACTAAACCGAGTCCAAACATGGACCGTGGTCTTCCACGGTCCATGTTTGTTCCACTTCATGTTTTTTTCACGGCCTTTGAGGTCTAGTGGTGAAGACACCAGAGAAGACAGCAAGCAGCTATGGTTTAAATCAATTAATTATTCAATTGGAAGGGTCGAAGGGATTGTACTAAAGTGCTAACAGACCATTAAAAATAAGCTTTACCACAAAAAATATACGCTTCGAATTGACAACCTCCTTATTAACATAGAGGAGAGGACGGTGGCCAGTCTATAAAAAACGTTTACGCAAAAATACCCAATCTCCTTTGGGGATAGAGTTGTAAATATCCGTTCTTCATTGGCTATTAAAATATACAATGAGATACAGTCTGACGCAAAAACAGAAACAAAATTTATAAAATATACCTATTTAACTTTAAAATGCTTCTTTTCAGTCTTGGTGGGTTTTTTGCTGATAGAATTGTAAATTATACTTTAGTTTAAACGATAGTGTTTAACTTATCTTCTTTTTATTATTATTTTATCGACGAACAATCCTCCAATTTGTTTACAGTTAATGATAACAGTATCTCTTATTGTAGAAGGAAACCAGTTGAACGTATATTATTTTGTTATAATGACATAGTAATAATAATATAATATGTTTTTGTCTAAGACCCTGAACCTTAACCTTAATGAAATTATATAATTTTTACTTAAAATGATATTGCTGTAACTTTAAAAGGTAACAGTTAGCACAAAATACCTTCAACTGTACAGTTATTATTACTTAGGCAATTAATAACTTCGCCGTGTCAAGGATTAATCTTAATATAGAGTTATAATGATAATTAGCATTATTATTCGTGATACAGCATCGTTATGAAAAGGCCCAAGCCGATTGATTGACTTTAATACAGTTATGTTCAACATTCCGAAATTCCGCACGCACTGTTGATTCAGACTAATTTCCGTCTGGTGTGTCGTTCAGAGGAAATACAAAGGTCGACGGAATTGAAAAATATGTATAAAAAGTCACACAACAACAAAATCAACGTTTCGTAGTCCCCCTGATTCCTCTTCCAAAACTGGACCGATTTAATTACTTTTTTCATTAAAAATTAAAGAAAGGCTTTGACTATATGTTTTCGTTTTTTTTATAAATTAATTATTAAAAAGATATAACGATAAGTCTACTTTTCATACATATTTTTCAATTCAGTACAAAAAGTTAAAAGTCTTGAGAAAATTTGACAATTTGTCTGATGTGCAGGCGTGTGTACACGTAACTATTTTGTTTCATAATAAAGGCAAAAGACGAGTACACACAATGGAAGTCCATTACCGACAAAAATGGCAGTAATATTAACTGTCATTTGCTGCCACCAAAGTGCTAAATGATTTGTTAAACGATTTCTTTTCTACGTAGGTATTACGTTAAGCCGACTGACTGTTTTTAATAATTAACGCTGCTATTCAAGTGGTTTCATCATTTACTATTCCGTTACAAGCACGCAATTATCTGTGAAACTAAAAAACGCAGGCACTTTACATTTTGGCATCCCATATAAATTCAAAGCTCTAATTATGTCAAACTAATATTACAATTTTAATGAACCTTTCTATGGGTAAGGGATACAGATCAGATACCTACTTAACTTTAATACTGAAATGTTGATAATTAGTAGAAAACAGTTTTTTTAAACGCGTGTTCAAAATCATGTTTTTTACAAAAATGCGGTTGAATTTCAAAAACCGGCCAAGTGCGAGTCGGTCTCGCGCACGAAGGGTTCCGTACCATTATCTATAAAAACAGCAAAAAAAAAAACATGTTTGTTGTATGGGAGGCCCCACTTAAATATTTTTTTTATTAAATTTAATTATTTATTTTTAAAGTGAATATAATTATAACTAAATATTCTGTGAATATTTCAAGCGTCTATCTGTTGCCGTTATCAATATCGAGCAAAAACAAGCAAAAAATCACGTTTGTCTTTAATCAATCAAAATCAATATTTATTTTATTCAGTTTTTTTGTATTTGTTGTTATAGCGGCAACAGAAATACTATCACGGTTCATGAGATAAAGCCTGGTGACAGACGGACAGACAGAGAGACAGACGGACGGACGGCGAAGTCTTAGTAATAGGGTCCCGATTTACCCTTTGGATATGAAACCCTAAAAATGACTGGTAGGTACTCCGCTGTATCTACCAATCAAATTGTAAATAATTTAAACAGAATGTTGTAACAATGTTCACGTTTCCTCCTTTTCCTTAGCAACTTCCATAATTTCTAAGAAAACAATAATTGGAGAAGCCTCAGGAAATTAACTGACCGCTTAACTTTGAAATTGTCATTGTCTCACGTTGTTTGCTGCTGTTTTCAAATAATTCAAATTCATAACAACAAACGTCATGTTTCGAAATGAATAATTTCGATTAAATAAGATCACGGTCCTATTCGATATCGCTTTTTATATTTTAGTTATCTTTAGGTTACAATATTATGTGAAACTGAATATTTTAAATTGATTTGTATAGCATTGTGAGAATGCAAAACTATCAAAGTTAATATAATTCATCAACCAATATCAATTTAACACAATTATTGACAAGAATCTCACTTTCAGGTGTTCTAACGGTTTTATTTTAGTATTTTCGAATTTGAAATCTTAAATTGACATATTATTGCACACTCACACTGATCACATATTTAGCGAGAGACAGATATGGCATAGTCACCGTTCAGGAATACCAAATAACTAAACATAAATAAAACAATGTTGAGTTATAGAGCGACTGACTAATAGAAACAAACGCCAGAAATACTCGTCAGGGGATTACTAGACTAGTAATAACTTACATAGTTCAATTAATGGATCACATGCCATATTAAGACGAGGGGCTGTGCGTTCAAGTCTTATCTGAAAATAATACATTAATGCCTGATTTCACCATTGACCCCTAAGTTTTAGGTGACCCCTAAGCCATGTTAGGTGACAGTTGTTATAGCAAAACCACCTAAAATGGCTTAGGGGTCACCTAAAACTTAGGGGTCAATGGTGAAAATGGGCATAAGCTACCTAAATTCATCACCATCAGCCTACAGACATCCATTGCTGAACATGGTCCATTCCAGTGGATCGCCACCACATCCAGTCCTCCGTCTTCCGCATCCAACCATTTCCCGCCGCTTTTTTAAAGTCGTCCGTCGGTCCAGTGAGCGGGTGACCGGCCCAAAAGTCCGGTGAAGCTGCTAAGGCTGCCTGAGGTCATCGAAAAACTCTCCAAATAAAAAACATTGTTTTGAGCTGAATTGAATCTTCATCCGAGAACACGTCTGCCCTAACGGCCAACGGGTCCACGACAAATTCATTGAATCTAACACTAGATTAAATCACGTCAATAAGTGAAAAACCGAACGTCATAATATTATTTAGAAAAGTTGTAAAGATCATTTCTCAATTTAGCGTTCAGAAATTGTATCTTTCTTCAACAAAAGGTCGAGATATGGACGGGAAAGGCCAGCTGTTGGTTGATCGAGCTAGAAAGTGTCCATGGGAGCCTTAGATCGTGACCGTGCGAATGGTGAAAGTGCAACAAGGGACTTTAAATGTATTACGTCATTGAGTCCTATTGTACTACTGCTGTCATAGTCATTACTTCATTGAGAGCATTCTTCATGCTTACATTTTTTTCTCTCTGTGATAATTGGTAGGTCGTTTTGACGGATGTCATATAACATAAGTCAAAAACCTCTCTATGCGGTACCATTACCAAAAAAAATGTACTTAACTTTGAACTTAGTCCTTTGGCATACATAATGCATTCTTTGACGACTCAATAAGACAAAAAGCCGATCTATTTATTTATTTATTTATTTATTGGGCAGTCAACAAAAACATGTACCACCAAACAAACAGTAGTTATAGGGTAAATGCAAAACTTATTCTAAGTACAGTTTTCAATTATAGACAGCCACGGCATGCGATGTGGACTAATAGTTATAAAAACTAATCTAACAAATTTTACCAAACTTAAAATTACAATAATTTTATTAAATACCTACCTAAAATATGATTTTAAGTTTAAAGTTTTATCTATCATTGCAAAACTTGCTCAACCTTAGCGATCAACATTGACCACACAGCTGAACATAACCAACGACGGACTCCTAAATGTTCATAATGATTGGTAGTCAATGATCCGTCATTCCGTATATTTTCATACAGCCGGGCAAAGACTTCTAACAATAAAATTAAGTCATCGCTACGATTAATGAGAAATTGCTTAATCACCACGCTTGCGAAATGTGGGCTATGTATGTATTACAAAACTCACAACGAACTTTTCCCTACTTGGTAATTGTGACTTGGACCAGGATTTCGGACCGAGTGCTTCTATCACTCAGTCACTGAGGTGTATAGTCTAATAGCTTCTCTTACTTACAAATGCACCTCATGGTAGGTTCCCCGTAAACTTCCGCCGATCACATTCCCACATTTGGCGACATGCGACGAACCGGATGCGGCGGCGCGGCGTGTGTGTGTTTTTTTCCTATCGCAACGTGTCTCGTTTGCCGAACGTCATTTTACTTTACTACAGAACAATCACCCTTGTGATGACGCGTCATCCGTAGTAGTTCTCGGTAAGTCACACCCACTTGAACCGTGTTTTCCTCGTAACCTTTAGCGCAGCAAAATAGTTGCGATACAGAGCGATTCAAGAGCGATTCAGTCGCTTACCCTATATCTTTACACACTAATAAAGAAAACTTTACAATACAAACGCTGACCGTCTATCTAAAGACACTCACATACAACTGAAATGCTATAATAGTGAAACAGCATCGATACAAACGCCTATTAGCGTCTGTAGTGTCGCGTCGCGAATTCACTGTGCGATAGCGTGTTACACAAAAATGTGCGTAAGTATCACAGCAAAAAGTCGTAGTGTGTATCTGTTCTTACGCGAACAAAGCAAACGTCTAATCTAGTAACAAATTGTGCGATTAAAATCAAACTAGACAAAGGCGAGACGGGCGGAAGCGTAGGAAAAAATGCTGTCGCGAGTCGCGACATGCAAATGCAGCTATTTGTTTTTATCGCGGAACATGAGGCCTATTACGGTAAGCCTAAAAGATAGAAATCGACGCACAAAACTTTTATGCTCGATAGTTTTGTATAGTCAGTGGTGTTGGGCAGTTATTCTCAAATGGGGAAGAATTTATGGAATAGGGTTTATATAGGCTGACAGAGGGGCATTGTGACATAGAGGGGTACAAACAAAACCAACCAAAGTTATTTTATTGTACGTATTCCGAACTAATTTTACTGATTTATAAAACCAACGAACCTTACCTAATCGATGCAATTCTTACGATACAAATGTTACGAATTAGAAACTTAATTTTATTTCTTGTTGCATTAAGTTTTTCACTGTTTAAATGTTTTCGTAGTTCGTTTTTGTTTTTCTTTCTTAGTCTACGAAATCCACCTTTTTCCCTTCTTTTTATCGGCACTGGTTTTTGTTTTAGTTTTTTCCTTTTTTACTGGTTGTATAATCTTGGGGAAGGCAAAGCGACATCTCTGTACATTAACGGTTTCGTAAGAATCTGGAAGTTTGTAACAAACGATAAGCACATTGGTTCGTTCTTTCTTAACAGAGCGACAAGCTATGCATGAAGTTGGGCGAATTAAAATACTATCATCATTATCATCATCAGCTTATTTTATGTCCCCACTGCTGAGGCACGACTGCCCGAGCCTTCCCTATGGACGGATAGGGAGAACGGGCCATAAACCACCACGCGGGCCCAGTGCGGATTGGTGGTTGTTAACGACTGCTAATGCAGCCGGGACCAATGGCTTTACGTGCCTTCCAAAGCACGGAGGAGCTTTAGATGATACATTTTTGGTCACCCATCCAATGACCGGCCTTTGCGAAAGTTGCTTAATGCGCCATCGAGCTCCTCGATTAAAAAATTAAAATACTAGCAAGTTACAAAATAATTTTGCGTTGATTTCCTTTGCGTTTTGTTAAATATTGACATCTCTCCGCATCAATTCTGTCATTAAAAACTGTTTGTTTTCAAAATAAATTAAATATTATGATGAGATAATTATACAACCAGTAGTCAAACCACTTTTTAAATATACCGTCTTTTATACCTACGCTTCATTTTAAAGACAACCACACCAAAGTTGAATTAATGGTCCACTCCAGATTACGAACCGCAGTTCTCGGACAGTGAAATTACATGGAGAAGGGGAGATGGGGCTTTGACCCCGTGGCCGTAATCACGCGGGCAGGCGATCCTTGCTGTCCCACATCGACTTAACCCATTCATTGCCTCCTTGGAAAGGCTGTAATGCCGCGACACATTCGTATACGGGCGCACATCGGCATCTGTGGCATCTCCTTGAAGTATTCTGAGCCCCTCATCGGCGTCCTTCGTATTGAACTTAGATTTTGATGAGAGCAGTGATATTTTAATATTTAACTACTCTATTATTGAGTTAGCTACTCTCCCGGCTATGTTCTCGGTTAATACGACGTAAATGCGCATTTTTTTAAAGCCTGGAGTAGTCTTCAGGCCCTCAAGACTATAAAAACCGGCCAAGTGCGAATCGGACTCGCGCATGAAGGGTTCCGTACCATTATTTATAAAAACGGCAAAAAAATCATGTCTGTTGTATGGGAGCTCTACTTAAATATTAATTTTATTTTAATTTAATTATTTATTTTAAAGTGAATATCTAAATATTCTGTGAATATTTTAAGCGTCTACCTGTTGCCGTTATCAATATCGAGCAAAAACGAGCAAAAAAATCACGTTTGTTGTTGTATAGGAGGGAGGGGAGCCCCTCTAAATATTTATTTTATTCTGTTTTTAGTATTATTTTGTTGTAATAGCGGCAAAAGAAATACATCATCTGTGAAAATTTCAACTGTGTAACTATCACGGTTCATGAGATACAGCCTGGTGACAGACGAACAGACAGACAGACGGACGGCGGAGTTTTAGTAATAGGGTCCCGTTTTACCCTTTGGGCACGGAACCCTAAAAAACGAACATAATAAGGCATTATTAAATTTTGTTTAAAAAAATATTGAGACGCCGCGCCGCCGATGCGCGGTCTCGGTTTGTAGAGTATTATAATGTTAACCACTCAAGCTTGCCCACGGTACTGAAGGGTTTAAAAAATAATGCGTTCCTTTATTCATGGTCACGTGTAGGCGCCAGTTATAAACCCAATCATTTTAATGATAATACAGGGCCTGACATTTTAAAAGTTCCCCTATATTTGTTGGTTACACAATTATTTAATTATGATAGCGCCAAAAAGTAATTAATTTCACAGCTTCGCCTATTCCCGCTCTTCCTATTAGCAAATATTGTTATGCTACTTTTTTTACAAAACGTTAGTCACACTCAGTCTAATCTAACAATAAGAAAATCATAAAATAATTACTTAGCTGCTCCAACTTAGCTTTGCTTTGAAGCGATATATGAAATATATAAATATATTTAATTTGCGCTTGAGAAAGGTACATTTTTGGTCTTATTCTAGTTTTCTTCTCTTTCTCAGCTGACAATGTAGCATGCAAATAATTTTAAATAACAATTACTAAATATTCTAATTAATTACATACATATAAAAATACAAAAATACAATTGAAATGAAACAACTTTTACGGATCTACTCGCGTTTATTTTGCACATTACTTATTTAATGTTTATCCTGACGTTTCGAACCCTTTGCAGGGTCCGTGGTCACAGGGAGACTGAGGTGTTGGTCATCTCATAATTAGTTGGTAGCTTGTATACCCTCATTTAAATTTAATCAGGTGCGTTCCGTTTTACGCAGAAAGAGCTTACAGTATCTTTTGGTCTGGCAGTATGGTGTCGGGGCTGGGATTTAATATTTTGTATGATGGGATCCCAGGCTGGTGGTAGATTCCAACCATCTTCTCTATTAAAATTAGGATGTTTTTTAATTTCAATAGCCTCGCGTATCATCCTAGGGATGAATCGTTGTTCTTTAACGAGTATTTGTGGTTTATCAAATCTGATGTAATGGTTGGGCCCCTCTAGGGAATGTTCGCATACTGCAGACTTATTTTCGCGCCTATGCTTGACGTCGGCTATATGTTCTTTAACACGGGTTCCTATACTTCTCTTTGTTTGCCCGATGTAAGAGAGCCCACAGTCGCAGTCCAGTTTGTACACGCCTGCATCTTGAAGGGGTATGTTGCACTTGACAGGTCGTAAAAATTGGTTGATCTTCTTCGGCGGCTTGAAGTAAGTGTTGATTGAAGCTCGCTTTAAGATATGTCCAATCTTGTCAGTGACACCTTTCATATATGGAAGTACAGCAGGTTGGCGCTCGACTGTGGTTGGTTTATTGCGTTTTCTGTGACAAAGCCGTGGTACTTTCAGTTTATTATCCTGTAGTACGTGCTTGACATGCTGAAGCTCAGCAGCCAGGTGTTGGGTGTCACAGATGCCGCGTGCTCTCTGAAACAAAGATTTCCCTACAGTAGCCAACTGTCTAGGATGGTGGTGAGAATCACCATTGAGATACCTATCTGTATGGGTTACTTTACGATACACAGTGTGACTCAAACTATGATCTGGATTCCTGATAATTAAAATATCCAAGAAAGCTAGCTTACTATCTGCCTCTAACTCCATTGTAAATTGTATTTTTGGATGTATGGAGTTAAGATGATCTAGAAAAGCAGATACTTTATCAGTTGGTAGGATAGTGAAAGTGTCATCTACGTACCGCTTGTAGAACCTAAGGGTTACCGGTGCTGTGCTCAGGGCCCTCTCCTCGAAGTCTTCCATAAAGATATCGGCGACGACGGGCGAAACAGGGGAACCCATGGCAACACCCTCTACTTGCAGGTAGTAAATGTCATTCCACAAAAGGTAGCCAGATGTTAGACAATGCTCTAATAGTACTGCATATTCATCAGGCATATCTTGTTCCGCTAGACGTTTTTTGGTAATTTCAATGCAATCCTGAACTGGTAGGCATGTAAATAAGGACTGCACATCAAAACTAACCATAGTTTCATTGTCAGCGAGATGTAGGTCTTTGATATCGTTGACAAATTGGTAGGAATCCTTCACATAAGCTGTTGTGTTACCTCTAAGTGGTGAAAGAATCTTAGCTATATGCCGGGCCAGTCGGTAAGTTGGTGAATCAATCTGGCTTACAATAGGGCGTAGCGGAGCCTCTGGTTTGTGAATTTTCGGTAACCCATACAGTTTTGGTGGTTTAGGGCAGGAAGGAATTAAATAATCATCAAATCAATTCAATCAAACGTCAAAATCAAAAAGATGATCACACAATTGTTAATTTATCAAAACAAACACTGGACAGGCCCACCGTTGAGGTACTAAAAAAGGGGCTAAATTACGCCGTAGCCCCTCGCAGGATACCGTATGAAAGCATCATTAGCAACGTCGAGGATTGCTTAGTTAAAAATAACGTCAGGAAGGCTGATGCTGAGGCAATACGTCAAGACATATCGTCTGTCTTGCGCCGGAGCAAGTTGCCGAAATCCAACCTTCCCCGTGATCAGTATTTCGCTTTAAAGAACCTGCGAGCTAAGCCTGAATTAACTATCCTTCGTGCTGATAAAGGTAATGCTACGGTAGTAATGGATACGTCTGATTATAACGAAAAAATAACAATACTTTTATCGGATGACAAGACGTACAAACGCGTTAAATGCGACCAAACCAACAAAATACTTAAGAAAACTAGTGATCTTGTCAAACAACACTCCGAAACGTTAAATCTAGATGCTAACTATTTAATTCCTTCCTGCCCTAAACCACCAAAACTGTATGGGTTACCGAAAATTCACAAACCAGAGGCTCCGCTACGCCCTATTGTAAGCCAGATTGATTCACCAACTTACCGACTGGCCCGGCATATAGCTAAGATTCTTTCACCACTTAGAGGTAACACAACAGCTTATGTGAAGGATTCCTACCAATTTGTCAACGATATCAAAGACCTACATCTCGCTGACAATGAAACTATGGTTAGTTTTGATGTGCAGTCCTTATTTACATGCCTACCAGTTCAGGATTGCATTGAAATTACCAAAAAACGTCTAGCGGAACAAGATATGCCTGATGAATATGCAGTACTATTAGAGCATTGTCTAACATCTGGCTACCTTTTGTGGAATGACATTTACTACCTGCAAGTAGAGGGTGTTGCCATGGGTTCCCCTGTTTCGCCCGTCGTCGCCGATATCTTTATGGAAGACTTCGAGGAGAGGGCCCTGAGCACAGCACCGGTAACCCCTAGGTTCTACAAGCGGTACGTAGATGACACTTTCACTATCCTACCAACTGATAAAGTATCTGCTTTTCTAGATCATCTTAACTCCATACATCCAAAAATACAATTTACAATGGAGTTAGAGGCAGATAGTAAGCTAGCTTTCTTGGATATTTTAATTATCAGGAATCCGGATCATAGTTTGAGTCACACTGTGTATCGTAAAGTAACCCATACAGATAGGTATCTCAATGGTGATTCTCACCACCATCCTAGACAGTTGGCTACTGTAGGGAAATCTTTGTTTCAGAGAGCACGCGGCATCTGTGACACCCAACACCTGGCTGCTGAGCTTCAGCATGTCAAGCACGTACTACAGGATAATAAACTGAAAGTACCACGGCTTTGTCACAGAAAACGCAATAAACCAACCACAGTCGAGCGCCAACCTGCTGTACTTCCATATATGAAAGGTGTCACTGACAAGATTGGACATATCTTAAAGCGAGCTTCAATCAACACTTACTTCAAGCCGCCGAAGAAGATCAACCAATTTTTACGACCTGTCAAGTGCAACATACCCCTTCAAGATGCAGGCGTGTACAAACTGGACTGCGACTGTGGGCTCTCTTACATCGGGCAAACAAAGAGAAGTATAGGAACCCGTGTTAAAGAACATATAGCCGACGTCAAGCATAGGCGCGAAAATAAGTCTGCAGTATGCGAACATTCCCTAGAGGGGCCCAACCATTACATCAGATTTGATAAACCACAAATACTCGTTAAAGAACAACGATTCATCCCTAGGATGATACGCGAGGCTATTGAAATTAAAAAACATCCTAATTTTAATAGAGAAGATGGTTGGAATCTACCACCAGCCTGGGATCCCATCATACAAAATATTAAATCCCAGCCCCGACACCATACTGCCAGACCAAAAGATACTGTAAGCTCTTTCTGCGTAAAACGGAACGCACCTGATTAAATTTAAATGAGGGTATACAAGCTACCAACTAATTATGAGATGACCAACACCTCAGTCTCCCTGTGACCACGGACCCTGCAAAGGGTTCGAAACGTCAGGATAAACATTAAATAAGTAATGTGCAAAATAAACGCGAGTAGATCCGTAAAAGTTGTTTCATTTCAATGTGTAGTGTTCGCGTAAACTTTAGAATACAATACAAAAATACAAAATACAAAATACTAAATATATAATGTAATTTACGATATCAAGTCAAACGAAAAATTATAATGACCTGATGGTAAAAGTTAATATACTTACCTAGTTTCTGATATTTTTGTTTTGCAATGAGGTGTCTGCTGACATCATTTACGTTTTTATTTTAATTTTCGTTTTTATCATACATCTATATGTATATGCGTCTATACGCATCTATGCAGAAATGCTTTAGTTGGATAGCAAGCTAAGTAGGAAACAAACAAAAATATATACCTACCTAGTGTTTATATTAGTTATTACGGTCCAAAGTAATAGCGAAAAGCTTATCTCAAACTATTAAAGGAGTAGGCCATCGATTTATTTTACGACCCACCTACATATCATAAATGATAATAATTGAAGTAGGTGTGTCAGGTATGTGTATAGTTGTAAAAAAACAATTTTAAACCAAAATCTGTGACTTAAAACTTGTTTTAAATTTGATAAAACGGTTCAAAATCACGACCACGTCACAGTGTAGTAGTTAGTAATTATTACACTACAACACGTGGGTCATGATTTTGATCATTTTAAACAAATTTAAAACGAGTTTTAAGTCACAGATTTTGGTTTAAAATGGTTTTTTTGCAACTATAGTTATGTGTAACACAGATGTCCCAAAAACCAACTTAGGTTTCATGTTATATTTTTATTTACTTAAGATTGATTAATATTGATCTATTCAGGTTTAAATAAAAAATATATTTTGTAATCACATTACGTAAAACAGACTCAAGGAGGCGATTTTCTCCTTTTTCAATCGTCATCATCGTAATCATCAGCTTATTCTAGTCCACTGCTGAACATAGGCCTCTCCTTTTTCAATACCTATATAATACGTCATTTCAAAAGTGCATGACGAAATTTTCCAAGGAACTGTCAAAAGCAGGCCTTTCGTCCGTTTCCGGTTTGGCGTTGATTTTCAGGACACCCTGTATATTTTGTCTATCGCTCGACTCCATTTGCGAAGATAATAGGCCTTCCAATGCTCAATCCACATGTTATTCTACGACACAGCGCTTTACCCAGTGTCCTAGTTCACAGTGGTGCCAGGCCACTGATAAGTTATCAAAGTGGATCAATAAGGCACTCGAAAAGCTTCGACATCGACATATTAGAAGAGAGTTGACTTGGTTATTGGGAAACTTTTGAGACTGCCGATATCTCTAGTTTCATTCTTTGAATCTACATAGTGGCTTTATGGCAAACGGCGCACAGTGGCCTGAAAATAAAACCCCATAGACTTAGACTCGCTCAAAATTTTAGTCTAATTTTGAAAAAAGAAACATGCCTACGTATTCCTTTACCAAAAAGTAATATTGTATGTCACTTTTTTTGATAGAGCTATTATTTAATAAGTTAGTTACGATTTCTGTTTTTTTGTTTAGAGCCGAAAAGTTTTATTAATTTTACTCCTTATTCTTAAACTTTCTTAAGAAATAACTTTCTGTATCATAAAATGCATCGTATAAGCTATATTATCATCACTAAAGCCTGAATCTCGGAAACACACGTCGGAACATTTCCATAAATTAAATAATAATGATAATAATAGGTAATAAATTATCTTTATCAAAAAAATCCGTAACATAAAATATAGCTTTTTGGTGTAAATGAATAATAGGCATGATTCTTTTTTCAAAATTAGATACTTAATTATTGAGCGACTCTTAAGACTATGGAGCTTTATCTTCAGCCCACTGTGCGGCGACCCGACAATGCTGGTAAGCGATTACAATCATGGATCGTTTTAAAGCAATGATAGCACATGCATATTTCAGGATGTATAACCGTCTCAGCCGGCTTAAGTTTAAACAAACAAAGACTTTAAAAGGTTTCCACCAAAACTCACCAATCACGTTTGACGCAAATCTTTGACTTTTTACAGCTAATAAAGGGGTTTGGGTAAAAGTGGCTTGATTTTCAAAGTCCGCGGCCACTTATGGAACTTGCACCATTCGTTAGTATATAATAAAGTATAACATTTTTGGCTAAAGTGTATCGGAACTGAGATATTTGATAAAAAAGAAAATAAAAATAGTCCCGTATTAATTGTTTGTATAATATACATTTCAGTATAACTACGGTTTCAAATGTTATAATTGTTATATCAGAGCTCAATGTCTATAAGAACCCTGCAATTCCTTTCGGCCAATGAAAAAAGATATGATGGATATATTAAAAACGCAAGCTTTTTTTAGACTTCGATAAACTGCAGTCAATTCACGATAGCGTATTCCGTTATTATATTGGATTTTCTAAACGCAATTCAACGACATTCTGCAAAGTACACCGAATATTACTAGGCGACATAAAAGAAAGGCGGGGACAGCTCTTGCCACAGTTCTTGTTAAACTTCACACTGTCAAATGAGAGATTATCTACAGTTTTCAAAATGACCAGGAAGTCTTTGAAAATACTATGAAACTAGTAAGAGAAGACTTATTGACCGAGTTTGTTCCATTTCATTTAGGTTTCAACCATTTAACACGAAACGAAATGATATCTAGTGTATATATGTGTATATATGTGTATCTATTCAAAATGCATTATTTGAATATCCTGAAGCTCCTTTATCTGAAAGACTACAGGTTGAGGCAAAAGTAATCATCCGATGTTCTTTGGCTGTATTTTTTTTACAAATGAAAAACTTTGGTTCTGTTTGTGGATTATTTATTTGATTAGATTTTTTTCAATTAAGTCGAGAAGACGATAAGTACCGCACAAGTGGCCGCCGCCAGCATTAATGACCATATGGGCCCTTTTTATGGCATTTGCCATCACTTTTCCAGAACTTCAGGAGATAGGTTCGCGCATTCGTGTCGGATGATGTCCTTGAGGGCTTCCAGAGTCTGAGGCTTGTTCACGTAAACACAAGACTTCAAAAACCCACACAAACAGAAGTCTGGTACGGTCAAATCGACATCACATTGTCGACATGTATGTTACATCTGTTTACTTCAAATATGTCAAAACCAATTTGACTCAAAAGTGTTCGCAAGAGATCTGGGTATTGGGCAGTGCCAACTGACGACGCTGAAAACCGATGACGGCAGGACTGTCACGACCAGGTCCGATGTTATGGGAGAGGTCGAGAAGTTCTATGGACAGCTTTACACATCCACACGGCCACCTGTACAAAGCTTAGCTAAAGACCCTAGAGCTAAGTTAACTCGGCACTATACCGAAGACATCCCGGACATCAGCCTGTACGAGATTAGTATGGCTCTCAAACAGCTCAAAAACGGCAGGGCACCAGGTGCTGACGGAATTACGGCCGAGCTTCTAAAAGCAGGCGGAAGACCGGTACTCGTAGCTCTTCAGAAGCTATTTAATTCCGTCGTACTTGGGGGCAGAACGCCAGAGACGTGGCACGAAGGTATGGTGGTACTGTTCTTCAAAAAGGGTGACAAAACCCTGCTGAAGAATTACAGGCTTATCTCACTTCTAAGCCACGTCTACAAGCTGTTTTCGAGAGTCATAACGAATCGTCTCGCACGCAGGTTTGATGACTTCCAGCCTATTGAACAAGCCGGTTTCCGAAAAGGCTTCAGCACCATAGATCATATACATACGCTGCGGAAGGTTATACAGAAGACCGAAGAGTATAGCCAGCCTCTTTGCTTAGCATTGTGGACTATGAAAAAGCCTTCGATTCGATTGAAACATGGGCCGTGCTACAGTCTCTCCAGCGGTGCCAAATTGACTATCGGAACATCGAAGTGTTGAGGTGTTTGTATAAAAGCGCCACTATGTCAGTCCGTCTTCAGGACCAGAGCTCGAAACCTATCCAGTTGCAGCGAGGAGTGAGACAGGGAGATGTGATTTCTCCGAAACTGTTCACTGCTGCACTGGAAGACATTTTCAAGCTTCTGAACTGGAAAGGACTCGGCATCAACGTCAACGACGTATACATCACTCACCTTTGGTTTGCTGACAATATAGTAGTCATGGCTGAGACCCTGGAAGACCTCGGCGCAATGCTCGGTGACCTCAACAGAGTCTCTCAACAAGTGGGTCTTAAAATGTACATGGAGAAGACGAAAGTTATGTCGAACTCACGTGTCGTACCCACTCCTCTCAAGGTTGGGGACTCTGCCCTTGACGTTGTGGACGATTATGTTTACCTGTGACAAACGGTTCAGCTAGGTAGGTCCAACATCAGCAAAGAGGTCAATCGTCGAATCCAATTAGGCTGGGCAGCGTTCGGTAAGCTACGAAATATCTTCTCGTCCGATATACCGCAGTGTCTCAAGACGAAAGTTTTTGACCAGTGTGTGTTGCCGGTGATGACGTACGGAACTGAAACGTGGTCGCTCACTATGGGCCTCATAAAAAGGCTCACTCAAAGAGCAATGAAAAGGGCTATCCTCGAGGTTTCTCTGCTTGATCGAATCAGAAATGAGGAGATCCGCAGAAGAACAAAGGTAACCGACAAAGCCCGAAGAGTTGCTAAGCTCAAGTGGCAGTGGGCAGGGCACATTGCTCGCACGACTGATGGCCGCTGGGGCGGGATAGTCCTGGAGTTTCGACCGCGTACCGGAAAGCGCAGTGTGGGCAGGCTTCCAACAAGGTAGACCAACGATCTGGTGAAGGTCGCGGGAAGCCGCTGGATGCGAGCAGCACAAAAGCGGTCGTTGTGGAGATCTTTGGGGGAGGCCTTTGTCCAGCAGTGGACGTCTTTTGGCTGAGATGATGATGATGATGATGATGAACAATATCATATGAAAGTAAATAATTACTGCAGATATGTAGAAAAATATGAAAAACATAATATATAAGGTTTCAAACAACACGGATATTATGTATTCATAGCTTCACTTTGACCTTGCATATCTCGGCTTCGATATTACTTAGGTCAAAAACCTTTTTGCAGCCATATATCTCAGTCGATGTACTATTAAACTAGAACAATTATTTCAGTGGCCGCTGAAAAAAAAAATCAAGCCAACCTCCATACAAATTTACCCAAACCCCTATAAGAAAAAGGAATGTTATGTTATGTTATGTTGTTGTTATGTTGCGGATCGTGCTCAGTGGCGTGCACTTGGAGAGGCCTATGTCCAGCAGTGGACGTGTGTATGCTGATGATGATGATGATGATGATGATGAATGTTGTCAACAACAACAATTAATTCCAAAGTATCAAAAGGTCAATTAAAATCAAGTAACAGTTCTTCAAAACATTAACTATTTTTGGTAAGACCTATCCGCCTCTGTGGTCTAGTGGCTAAGACCACCGGTTTAGACCCAGAGGTCCCGGGTTCGATTCCCAGCGGGGGGTACATGTTTGTGTACTCGGTTTGGTTGGTGATAGGGCTTGTTTGTCCGCCTGGCTTGCTACCACCATCTTATCTGAACATGTCGCCATAACATCAATGTTTGTAGCATTGTTGTGTTCCGGCAGCTAGAGATAAGATAGCCAGTACCTCACTAGTTGAGGATCCCGGGTGAAGTGCGCTTCCATCATTAGCCATCAGGTGAGATCAAGGCACTGTGCTTACCCGTTAATATAAAAAATAAAAAAAAACCTAAATACGATTTTCTGTAACTAACTAAAAATACGGATGACGTCATAGTTCGCCATTCTCATTACAATAAGTATGAAAGAATGCTAGAGAGGACAGATGCAGGTGCCAAAAACATTCTCTGACTACTATCATATTCTATGAAGTAGTAAATTATACATATAGGTAATTTAAGAATATATAGAATATAGAATTAATATTCTGAAATTGTCTGTAACGTCAGCTAGCTTTTGTTTATAAGGAATTACGAGTAGTATAATTGAATTAAACTGTATATTTTAAAATTTTATTTTTGACCATAAATCATGCTAAAATCTTGATAGTGAGTCGCTTCTAGGAGCAAACTTTAACGGACGTACGAGCCTTTAATGTCCAGCAAACTTTGTCCCACTTTGTAACTGATAGTAACTGGATATCGTACATTGTTAGTACTTTACAACTTTGTATAATGAGATCTTTGTCCCATCTTCGCTATTTAATACTAATTGCGAGGTTTCTTATTTCTTCTGATGTTTAAAATGTAGGTCAAGCAAATATTTTTATTAAAAATCACTACGAATATTGTTATTTTATTTTTATATTTTTTTAATAATATATATTGGCTTATCCTACTCATACTATAAATGCGAAAGTTTGTGTGTATGTTCGTATATTTGTTGCTTCTTCACGCTGCAACGGATGGATGGATTTGGATGAAATTCGGCATACAGATAGTTTATAACCTGGAATAACACATAGGATACTTTTTATCCAGATATTCCCACGAGAACGGGAACCACGCGGATGAAACCGCGAGCGGCCGCTAGTTAAATAATATATTTGGCACTGTAAGGTTTTCTTGTATTTGATTGGTAAGACTACCACCATTGTTTGTAAAACAGGAATGATTTTTGACGACCTCCTTGGTCGAGTGGTTTGTACATCGGTTTTCATGGTGTCGCCATCTCTGTGGTCCCGGGTTCGATCCCTGGTCGGGTCAATTTAGAAATTATTGTTTTTCTAAATGAAATGAAATGAAATACATTTATTGGCACACACTACAAAAAAATAAATTGTCTCGGGTCTGGGTGTTTTCTATGTATAATAAGTATACATGTACCTATTTTAGTATTTTAAGTAAGTATGTTTATCCGTTGTCTAGTAACCATTTTAACGAGTTTCATAACGAAGCTTCTCTTGGGCTAGATAATTGGTGTAAGTGTTGGAAAGTTATTAGTTATTATTATTATTTTTGCCTGGATAAGTTGAAATAAAAATTATCTCTGAATTATTATTTCCTTTATTTACAAAAGTTACATCCTATTACTCTGTATTTACTATAATGTTGTAGATTATGCTGTTGGTGTACTATCAACAAATTTTCTGGATATCCACCATTAGGGCGATTTTTCTGTGCAGGGGTCAGTGGCTTTACCCGCCCCTTTTGTTTTTGACAAATTTTCTGGATATCCACCATTAGGAATCTTAAGAAAGAAATTAATTTCTATTTAACACGTTGACTGCCTTAAAACCAGACATAATAGAAATGTAATTGTCGCCCCGCACATGTGCGGGGTCCTGCATTTACAATGAGGCTTTAACAATGAACTAAAACAAATAAATGGCTTTGACAAAAAAAAGGTCGGAAGGTTTATATTGGTCATTCTGTGGTCATCTTCATGGTAGGCGGAGTTAACTACGATTGCCACGTTAAGGCAAAAATGTTTGTGACTATGGATATCCTTAAAATTTGTATAGTCACAAACACTACAGTACCTATATTATTAAATAAAAGTTAACTCCAGTGAACCGTACAAAATAATCCACCACATAGCGGCGAGGATACGCTACTTTTTACGAACGGAACCTTCACAAAATCGACCACAAGCCGTCCGTCCCTCGCACAGAGGACCATTAGGCCCGAGCTGGGTGCATCGTACGCGACCGGTTCCGCCCGCCGCCACCGGCGATAATTTACCACTAATCTTGACCCACAGCTGTCTCCGACCAGTAGGCCTACCCCGAATATCTACACGGCAACGTTACTTTATAACCCGTCCATTGCTTTCTACGCGCGCAGAATGGTAAATACACAGAAGCGCGCCCAGCTATGTTCCGCGAAATGTACGGGTTTGTTGGTGACGCAAATATCTGAGTACAGTTACAGTTTCGGTTGTATCTGTATGCCCGATCTGGTTGAGTATCAATAAAATTCCAACGTAGCGGAAGTTGTGAAGGATCCCGAGAAGCCTTCTGTATCATTAACACTGAAATGTAGCTGTTTAGATATTTTTTAATTCAAGGTTAACATTTATAAAATGATATTACATTAGGTTTACCATTACATGGTGCAGAAAACTGAACGCCACATATTTATTTACCTGTAAAATTTTCGATGGTTGAGAATTATGAAACAATAGGCTCGAGTTTGAGGAAACAAAAATCTAAAATATATTACGTAGTACTACGTATCACAATACACATAATATGTATTGTGTACGTATTCTGTTGCGTGTATATATTTCTTGTTTTCATTAAATATCCTAAATTTTGGGAAAAAGAACCGCATATCTAGCGGTTTGATCAGGAGGACTTTCAGTTCACGGTGTTTCACAGTTTTACCTTGTCAACAATAATATTACCGAACAAAACGTGCTTACTCTAATGTACTTTAAAGTTAAAAGCTTAAAGAAAATACCGTGTAAGTACAATAATATCACAAGTATCTTGTATGTCCTAGCCCAGATGAAGTTCACTTGTCCGTTTTATCGGCATATGAAGCAAGGCTTATCATAAAACATCATTTATTATGAATGGCAATGTGCTGGCAGTAGGTTTTACAACCATGCCACTGTTTTTATAATTCCTTCCATAGTACGGTAAAGATAATATTTGTAATACGCAGAACAACATTTAATATTAACTTTGTTTGTTATTTGAGCTTGCGTGTTTGCATATTCGATCAACCTCAATACTTTCATCAGTCCCCTTGAATACATATTAGATGAATTCATAATTAGCTTGTGCCCGCCTGTAGTTTTGGCTGCATCGAATTCATTATGTAACAAGGTGCAAATCTCTGACTCTCTGTTTTTCCTTATATTAATCCAGTCTTATGTATCAATCCAAGATACACCCGTATCAATAATACAAAACCATTCAGCGTTACGGCGTGATTGAAGAACAAAGAAACATCAGTACCACCGCAATAGTACTAGTATCATAGCATAAAATTCATAGTGTCATCATAGTATAAATCTGAAATTCACATATTTACCAAGTAACGTTCATGCCAAAGTTCAAGTGCCAAGTTGACAGACAATACAATGGATAGATCGCCATATTGCCAATCCAATCTCTTGACACACCTAATGTTGAGGATAGGGCACGAGCAATGAGACAACTTTTTCCCGTTATAGCAGTTTATTGTCAACTGTTCACATATATTTTTGATATAAAAGATGTCACTCAAACTTAGAATTTGGAAGGTAGACCAAAGAGAAATCCAAAGAGGCTGTAACGTTGCTGGTCGGTAACATGACACACCTATCACATTTTACTCACATTACTGAAAATGTGACGTGCATGCCTATTTATGAAGATGGAGTGATGGACGCATACCAACCAGATTAGTCCACTACAGTAGTGGACAAGCAAGAAGCGTAATTAAGGCCTTTACCAGAGTGAACGAGAGTGCGGCAACAGTGCCGTGACCTTGAATCGACGGCGACGTACCGAGCTGTACCTACCGGCTAGGGTTGAGTCACACATAGTTAATTTATTATTGTGTGACTTTGGTTGTCTTTTATATTGTAAACTTACCTTGTTATATCTGTAGGCAAAGTAAAAAAGGACAAACTGGGATTATGGTTGTGTGTGTTGAGACATCCTCATAGAGAACAGGTTTTTTTTTTCCAGACATTTTCAATAGGCACCCACCTATATGCAACAAAACTCGCAATCGCGACACCCAAACCAAGAAAAATACGTGCATACTGATCGGCAGAGCTGTGACATACTTTTTATTCTCTGTTACTACAGCAACACGCTGCCCGATCCGCGTTTGCGGGGACAGCCCGTGTCATCGCGTACTCCTTTCCCGTGCTTTTTTCTGTGTGCTACTGTAGGTGAAATACGAGCTTGTGTGCGTGCGTTTCGGAGCTCTTATAAAGTTGCCGCACTCTCGTTCACTCTGTCTTTACCCTGCAGTCAATTAAAATGAGCTGACGTTAATCATATTCATTTGTTTAGCATTTTCTTAAAAAAAATTTCTTTTGTCCTCAGTGCTGCGGACAGTGCGGACTCACCAATACTGGAGGAAGCCGGCGAGAGTGGCTCGGAACAGAAACCCAAACCGCTCATCAAGTATGGAGAACTCGTCATTCTCGGGTGAGTCTGGCTCTGGCGACGATATTATGATAACCGGTAGTGTGTCTCGAACAGAGTGGACGAAGCGAACAAAAACCTGGAGGTCACTTAAAAGCTTTCGATAGAATTTGCTGTTGGCCCCCTTTGGCCTTCAAATTGTAATCTTGTTTAATGAACGATGAGAAACTTGCCCCTCTGTAGCCGTTGGTAACTTACCTCGACCCTGGTTGGTCTGGTGATATGAACACCAAACGCATACGCGTCGTGGTATAGAGCATTAACATTCTGTTTTGGTCTCTCTAGATAATACACGTTTGTTCTTTAAAAGGCCCGCTTTGATAGCGTTTCTGATATGATACCTACGAGTATTATATGTATTCCAGCACGCGATCCATTTGATATTTTAGACGGTGCATGTCATCATTCGTGCTCAAGGTCAGCTTTAGTTCTATGTCGATAGTTGCATATAGTTTTACATATCAATGACCACCATTTCCGCACTTCGTTATACGTACTTTGTTACATTGTATATTAGCTGACGCGTTGGCGTGACATCGCGAGTTATTGTATGGTTTTTTTTGTTAATTGTGACGGCTTTAAGCCGGACAAATCCTTTATGATTGAAAGAGATTAGTATTATGTCATGTGCCATCACATAAACATTGTTAGTGATTTTGCTGATAATTTCCATGTTGTCCGATACTGTTTGTTTGTACTAACCTCAAGTAAAGTTTTAAACCATTGTTTCAATTTATAATTATTTCCACTGCTAGGCTCAGGCTATTCTTTATTAGCAAAATCCTTTTCCTTATTCAAAAAATATTTGAATAAAGAAAAGGCTTTTGGCCTTATGGTATGTCGTATGTTTTCTCCTTCCGACTGATTGTCTGGAAAATGTATTTAAGATAGTCTAATATCTTTAGGACCATCATATTGTATCGTTGGATTGGTTTCTAAGGCTTAAGGCGTTAAAGGTCAATTTCCATTTTTGTTGTGTTGTTGTAGCAATTAATGTTATCTAGTCACAGTACTGTAAAGGTAGATACCTAACCTACCTCGTCCATTACATGTTTGAGGCTAGGTTAGGCTTTTCTAGAGACTAGAGGTAGTGGGTGTTAAAAACTGTTTTAAATAACGATTCAACAAGGAATGGTTTAACGAGCCTATCTTCCGTACGGAGGAGCTAGAAATAATTTTTATTACTTGCACAATCGGAGTGCTATAACTGCTGCGCTAAATAAGCTCCTCTCTGTTTCACGTGTTACTCTTTTATGATAGTAGTATATAATTATTACGCAAACGTTTATTGCGAACAAATTACAATTTGAAAAAAGACAAATTGTTGAAAAAATTCCATGAGCGGGATTCGAACCCGCACCCCACGACATGCCGGGTCAGGTGCACTAGCAACTATGCCGTCGTGGCTCGATCCAAATCGCCGAAATTAATTAACACTATCTAATTTTAATCTGTTAGCCAAAGGGGTAGTTGTCGACATTGAATAGGGCATAACGACAGCCATGTTTGATAACATTGCTAAATCAAAAAGTATTAAAATGCAGCACCAGCTCGTGATAAGCTAATAGTTAATGGTGTTATTGATTAAACAATTTGATTAAGAGATTCCCCTGAGATGAACGGCAATAGTGTGCTGAAACTTTGCAATCCTCTATTAGGTTGATCGGTCAATCGGAATCCCGACAGCTATCAATTACAAAGAATACGTGACTGGCTATTATATTTCGGTCACGTTTCGTGCATCCTTTTATGGATTTTGTTACGATATGTCAATAATAATTGACTGTAGCTGACTTGAAATTGTTGAAACATTAAAACTTGGGACGTAGTATGGAGAAAATAGAGTTTTGTTATTTTTAAACAAATTAACGACTGTAAGATTTCTTTTTGCTAACGTGGACTGTCTTCTGCAACGTTGGTTTTGGGATTGGGACATTTCTAAGAAACTTCAGCTTAAGGTGGTTTAAAAAAGGATTTATGATGTTTTTACATTGCCCTTAACATGCAAGAGGTACACTACCCTAACCGATTTCATTCAGGCAGATAATATGCGTGTTTGCCACATAATTAGTATAAAGAAGACTATAAGGACTTTCTTAAGAAGCTAGAAGTACTGAAATGTTTAAAACACAAGGACGATCGAACTGGACGGTTTATATACCATCGCGCACATATAAATTTGGTGACTCGTTTCTTTGTCGCACCTCCAAAAGATGGAACAGTCTACCAGCACACGTTTTGCCCTCCTTCCTATGATATGGCGTCCTTCAAACGAGGCGTGAAGAAGCACCTTGTGGGCCGGCAGAGTGAGGTTAACTGATGCTGCGTTGTTTTCACGCTGCAACAGTTGTATTCGCGTCTGGACTCCATTTCCACTTAACATCAGGTGGTATGGAGTTATTTGCCGTGCTAAGTATAAAAAAAAGAACTAAAGTTTCGGTTTTTCTTAGTTTTCATACATACATGTTCATTATGATTTTAGGACTAAACGTTTTCTCTAGAAATTGTATGAATGCCTTTGATGATTATAATGGTGCTCACTGCTCACTGCTCAAGGTTTTTTTCCATTATTGTTATTGCACTATTACCACATAAATTTTGTTCTGTTAACCCATTCTGAAAGCTAATAGTATTGTGTTAAGTATGGGATCATGTCAGCAGTTTAACGGAGATATGGGGATTAAACCACGACTTCTCGCAATCAACCTGAAGAGTTTCATCAGCCACAGACCCTTGAATAGAATAATTCTTTCTGTAGCTTATCCCTATGAAAGTTTCACTTAAGTCTTGGCTTTGACGCGCATATGCGTAATGCGTATACAAATATGGTAACGCCGCACAATGGCACAGTATGCACAGGCAAGCACGTTGATTAGATAGCGTACGTTTTATGGTCAACCATGCAACCGTTCCCTCGAATAGTTTTATGTATTTACAAGCGATTGTTTCCTTTAGAAAATTGCGACTTTCACTTCGCGAACAACGGCCACTTTGCGATAAGACAGCGTGTTTTGACAGTTCCTTTTGTGTTACTTTCAATTTCGAAGTATTGTGATTGTGAATGTCGCTTTGACGTCAGCCTTGTGGCGTTTTTATAAGAGTTTTCCATAAGGTTTTTAAAAAAATATTGTTTTTGCTATTCGGGTCTACTTCTCTCCCTATAAAAGCAAAGTAGATAAGTATAAAGCGTTGCTTTCTTGTTTTGATGAACTATTTTGTAATGCAATATTCTCACACACCATAGCGTCTAAAGGGCGTTTTTATAATTACGCAAGTAAAAGTAACGAGTGGTTTAGAAATCTTGAAATTTAATTATACTAGGTGAGAAAGGTGAGGCGTGATTTTATAGTTTAATTTTTTTATCGTTGCCGCTGCAATTTAGTCCGGGTCAAGTAGCGGTCAAGTATGTAATAGACCTCGCTATTAATAACTGGTATATATATACATAGGTTTATACCAGTTATTGATGTAATTTAACCAATATATACTACATTATATATAGCGATTTCTCTGGTACCTACCTGTTTTTGTTTTTGTGTGATATGATAGTTTTTTTTTTATAAACACAGTGTACACCCCCTTATAGGGCCACCAGTGCACCACCACGCTAACGCTTTATTGTTAAGTTCCTTTCTATGTAGCTCGTTGGTCTCACCTTGTATCTTTAACCGGAACTTCTATTAATAGCTTCTGAATAAACGTTGATAAAAAAAGGTAAAAAAACCATATTCTTGACACTGTCCGTCGTGGTTGCTAGCATTAGATAAGTATTTGCGGTAAGCTGTATAAAATCTGGCAACAACCAACTGAGCGAGGCAGTGATGTAAGCCAACGTGATTGTGTTGTTAATCCCATCACACTTTGGCTTTCATGCATATATCTATCTGCTTTGCTGATGACGGAACTCTTTGGACCGTTTTATGTCTTTCTTTTTTTTTACTAACTTTTTTATATTAAATTACTGATCTCCTTTGGGCGTCCACTTTTCTATTTTAAAAAGGTATGCAATCGTGTCTCAGACAGTATTTAGGGAGTGCGCAGACGACAAACTTTTATCCGCTGACTTTTATAACGTTGTAAATTCACTATTCACTGAAGTTGTAAGCTAAATATTTTGTTTGACGGACAAGAAAGTCTAGGACAAAAGTCCGTCGTCTGTGCACTCCCTTAGCGTGATTCTGCCACTTTTCCTAAAACTAGTGGTCCCCCAATGGTCGTAATTCGACCGTTATTTTATTAAGGCTGCACGGATTGTATCTGTAATAAAAAAATAAAAAAGATAGAATGTGAGTTTGGATTGGCATTGAGAGATTTCAGCCGCTCCTCTTCCATTTTGAAATTTTTGAAAAGTGTATATATGCGTGTGTGTCAAATACATGGTAGTGTGTGTAATGTTTGTTTTATTGATTTAATGTATTTTTTTATGCATAATTTAAAAAATATATTAACATTCTGTACTCCTTCTCTATACATATAAACTATAAGTGTGCGAAATTTCATACTCCTCCGTTCCGCGCAATATTCGTAAAAAGGGGTGCAAAGTTTTTGCTTCACGTATTAATTATATAGATGTTCAAATGTCAAAATCAGGCAAAGGAGACGATTGTCAACGTTTTAAAATGACAATTAAAACCCATGATGGTAAGGCCAATGATGGAAGCGCACCACATCCGGAATCATTAATGACAGAGGAACTGGCTATCTTATCATCGTACTGTCGGAAGTCGGAACACGACAATAATACTGACGTTGTTGCTATATTGAGTTAGGTATGATAAACTAAGAGCAAAATCTACTACAAACCAATCTATCACAATTTGTACCTCCGCTGATATTCGAACCCCACTGGGTCTGACACCAGGTTGGTCTTATTCTAACCACTAAACCATAGAGGCATTGAGATCTTTTATAAATATGTAATACGCCATCATCATCATCATCATCATCATCAGCCGCCCCTTTTGACCCACTGCTGGGCAGGGCATAGGCCTCGTCTTTGATCGATCCTGCGCTAGTCTGGGCCACGTGCAACCCACGTTCTTGGTTATATCGTCGACCCATCTAGCCGGTTGACGTCCCCTTTTTCTGTAACCGTCTCTCGGCCACCACTCATTCAACAATCCCCCATTCGGTCCTTAATTTTATATTGTATAAAGAGTATGTTATTAAAATCTTATTATTGTTTAATAGAAAAAAAGAACGAATGACATTAACTAAAACAAGGGCGTTTATTTTCTGCATTTGAAAATGCCATCCCTCTCATAGAAGGCAATGCCAGCTTTGTTCCCAACAAAGATAAAACCTCGATCGCTAAGAATATAATTGAAAATCAATGAAAATAATTAGATTCTGTGCCCTATTAGTATGGAAAATACTTTATTTCCGACTAATGCGTGCGTTTGAACGGAATATTCCTGTTGACTTATTTTCTGAACTACTGAATGATACTCAAACTCAGGTGAAGTGAAACGAAACGCAATGCTTAAATAAATACATTTGGAAAATACTTATTTATTCTTCAAATCCTTTTTTTATACTAGTTAGTGATAGATTTACTTTAATTTCCTGAAAAATAGTCGGCAACCCTATGTGCGTGTGTGCTCGTTCGTACACACGAAATCAAACGAAAACGCATCCAAAGTGCGGCGAGCTTTACTCATCTTGGACGAGCGGTTCTCACGCACGCATCCATATTCATGTGTTGTCTTGTCTACCACACAAACGCATCCAACGGTAATTACGTACGCATAATGCGGTGGTGTTCCGTTCTGTGCGGAATCGGTGACCGCGAAACTGGGTGTTTCTATTGCCATTGCCGGAGCGAGTTGGATTGGAGGTCATGATCGCGGGCTGTACAATCGCAGACAAAGGTCTTGGTATTGGAACGTTTCCTCTTTTGTTTATAATTAATATTTTTTTTCTTGCTGTGGATGAAACTGCTGTTGGCTGATCGGACTCAATATGAACTAGAAGATCGAAGATGCTCTTTTGTCTTATTTTTTTTGTTATTTCAGTTTATTATTTTCAAGTTAGCGCAGTTCCTAAGCAATCTAAGCGAAGCCGGATCACGGGATGGGTGCAGAAAGGCCTTAGCTTTTTAACTTTCTGCTGATGATGCAGATTCGTATTCCCGTCACAACATCCTTCAGCTATGTGCTTCATGCTTAGTAGATTGGTATTCCTATCACAAGGTCCTTCAGCTATATGTGCACAAGCTTAGATTATTGAAATAAACGTTGCGCCGCTCTTGCCATTTGTCTCTCTTCTTTCTTGGCAGCACAGCCTACTGGCCATAAGTCCCCTGCTCGTAGCTCGGTCACGTCGCAGCGATTTGCCTCATTTGCATTAATCTGTCTAATGTCACGGTCCGAACTGACCCGTTTCCCCTATAACTTGGCCTAGTTTTAATCGCTTGCTAATTTATTCAGCTGAATTGGGTTTTTCTTTTTTGCAACCTACTGTTTAAAGGTTTATACAATTTGGTTTTTCCAGTTCCTCCATTTAAGGAAGGTGTCTTCTCTATAGACTCGTATCGTGGAATTTCAAATATGTTTGATAATTAAATGTTACTTATTAACTTATTTTCTACAGTGTGAATAACTGCTAGTCTAAGAATATACACAACTTTACTTGTTATTATGCTATCTATTGTTTTCTTAAGTTCCTCAATCACACTAATAAAGCACTGAATTTGAAGCGTCGGGATAAAATAATCTGAAAAATTTAAACAAAAGCAGATTCTAAAAAGTGTTTCATGTCAATATTGTTTTGCTACCATTCTACAAACAGGCTTACAACAAACCGTTTCAAAATAAATTTCTCGTTAGGACATGCTAGTAAAACGAGACGTTACGACTCTACTTTATTGCCGTCGTATTTAGGAGTTTTATAACCATTGTGACGCAAGCGCAAGTAATTTAATGTGCATTATTTGGTTGGATCACAGCGCGGATACTGCGGAAGCGTTAGCGACGAGACGTGTGCTGCGTTGCGCCTGCGATGCAGCCGAAATAGCATCGTGAATGTAGACCGTGCGAGAAACATGTGTGATACATGTATATTCGCTCGATGATTCAAATATTCATCCAGACTAAAGAGGCTTACAAACAAATACAATAATCTATCTTTTACTATGAGCTGCATTTAATCTCCTTACAGTACTCTGCCGAGCTATGACAATAAAAACTTAAATTAACTGGACTTTATCTCCTTGTTCTGTTACAACTTAGATACTTACTATGTACATTTTATGTTACATTTTTTTGTACTATGGATTTCCGCAAAATAACGCCTGATTCCATTAATTAGATACTTACTTTAAATTTTACTTTTTGTTTTCTGAAAAATGTAGACATGTCAGTTTAGTTTATTTATTAAAACAAAATTATGATTTATAAAATAACAGCTTGCCATTTGAATGAAAATGTTTTGATGTCATTGTTAAAGCAACAGTTTGTGAAATGAAACGTTGACGAAATTGGCTAATGAATTGTGTGTAAAACATTATAGAACCCCTTTGTTCTCCACCCCGCACCCCGTGCAATGTAAAATATACAGGGTATTATCAGATTGCCCGAAAGCCACATGGCAATATTCATAATGTCTAGGCAATGTGATAAATTATAATTATTTACTTCGCACTAAGTAGTAAGTAGCCCCAATTTATTACTTGGTCCATAACATATACATGCATTGAGGAAAAAAGGAAAAACATGCATTGAGGAGTAAATGATACGTACATAATGCTGTTAATAACAGTACTGAAATTACTGGATTGGTTTTAACATCGCTGGCTTCATCAACCTGTATATTTCCACTTAGAACCTTGAAACCGGTTCAAAATTTACCGCTTTCATTAGGGTAAAACCTGTACTATCGTAAAGTACCGTTCCAGTGCGGAACCAAATAGGAGCGATATTTCGACCCTAAATAAACCGGTTTATTCCTAGCGATCGCTGGGATAGTGAAATGCATTGACACGTTGCGACTTGTTGTAGCTTATTGAACTTGTTGAGCGCAGTCTCATTTTGACAATCGGCACGCATCCTATCAACATGGGTCGAAAATGTACGTGTATGTGTAAACCTACTTTGAACATAATTTTAACCGGTTAATAATAAAAAAAAAAATTTTTTGTAAACCGGTTCAATGGAACCTTTATAATAAAGTTCCATGCATAGTTTAGTCAAACCGGTTCAAAAAATTAACCGGTTTCCAAGCCCTGCTTAGAACTTCCTAAATTAATTAATAGTATCACAAAGGGACTGCCAACCTAGGTACTTAGAACAATGTTTTAAGGCTTATTACCGTAGACCTATATTTGGTCAGTGCTTAAAACCCAGGTGGGTTTTAAGCACTACCAAAACCCCACCACCCCACCACCCACCACGCTGGTGCTGGTTGATGGCTGTTAAATATTGCCATCTTACGAAAACAGTCGGTTGCTTAATGGTCATTCATTACACCACATTATGTCTAGCTTCTCCGGCTTTGGTCACCGATCCAATGAAACAAATCGTCAAACGCGGTCGATATTTCTATTGTTTAATTACGCATCCCATTATGAAAAAGGAATATAGAATTCAGTTGAATTGAATTAAGTTGAATTGAATTAAGTTAATTTAGAATTAAAACCCATGACATTCTTTGACAAGGAAAATTGGTTTCCTACTGAAGCATACCTACGAATCGTTAAGGGTGCGTAGAGCAAAATATGCCAAAAGTGCAGTCACGGTTTAGTTGATATAATTGAAATATCGTATTACATAAACAAAATATATATTTCGTATCAAAGGGAACGTGTAAGCACGTTCCCTTTGATACGAATACGAATTAGTCCGATCCATAAATTCATACCTAACACACTATAGTTTTTTCTACAATGGGCAAAAATCATGAAAACGAGTGGCGTCGTTTAGTTGATTTTTTATCTCTAATTTTGTCTAAACAATCACCAATGGCTAAACTACAAATCGTTCGTCTCACATTTTCGATTTATCAAGCGGTTATTTAAATAATTATTTTTCAAATTAACACGTTAAATTCCCCATACAAAATTAGTATGGCCGCGCGGCAAGTAAATATGGACGAAGACATTTCAAATAAAATATATGACACTTGTCATTTACGGACAACCTTAAATTTGAACGTCCGAATAGTTACTTTCATTATCTTATTGGACTCGGGGGCTTTTTTATAAGCTTCCTTTCAACTTTGTGTAGTCCGAATCTTGCAAGCTAATTTTTGACTACTTCTGCTTGAAGTGCTTAGTTAAAATTACGACAGTCGTTCAGTATGGGTGGCAAAACAACATATTTATTTGAGTTACATAAACTGATGCTGCACTGCAGCCAGGATCGTCTCCTCCCGAAGGGATTCCTCAACGGTTAACAGTATCGATTTGATGTTTGAATACAGATTACATAATTACAACTAAAAATAATTTTAACCATGAGTTGCAGCCAGGATCGTCATCTTAAAGTCTCCTCGTCTCCTAAGAAGAGTGCATATGTTGAAATACGAACTATTCGGTAGCATTTCATCTTTTGTACCATGCGTACCAATCTAAGAGTCCGCTACATAAGGTGGGTTCATTATGTTCGCGCACCTCCTGCGCTCCGCGCTACTGTAACTGTTTCAGGTAACGGACACGTTGCACGCTCCATGTTTGCGAACGTAGCCTTTACCAGGAGCAGTAATGCTGGAGCCCGAAAGAGACACAAAATAAAATGACAGCATAATAATAATAAGCTTTATACGCGCTCGAGCCGTCCACTCATAGACAACATATCTCAGTCAAGGAATTTCGCAACAACTGCGCCCGGACGGTTCCGAGCTATTCCGAGATCCGTGCTGTCTGTCCGCTAGGGTCTATTGCAGGGATGGCAAAATAAATTTAGAATTGAGGCCATATTAAATAATTATAACAGTTCTGCGGGCCAAGGAGCAATTATTTATTTATTTATTATAATTTATTTATTCTATCAATTATTATTAATTTATTCTGAGACAAATAGATAACAACCATAATCAAGTTCCTATAATAAATTTCATCATTCATAATTAGCTCATTTTATGTTCCCACTGCTGGGGCACGAGTCTTCCCTATAGATGTGAGAACGGGCCCTTCTTGGTGGTTACCAAGCAGGCCCAGTGTGAATTGGTGGTTGTTAATGACTGCTACGAGACCAACGGCTATACTTGCCTTCCGAAGCATGGAGGAGCTCGAGATGATACATTTTTGGTCACCCATCCGATGACCGGCTTTTGCGAAAGTTGCTTAACCTCAGCACTCGCAGACCGGGCACGTTAACCACTGTGCCATCGACCTCCTCTAATAAATCTATTGTTTATTTAATTATAATTAGATGGCGGGTTACAATCGCGGGCCGGATTGAATCTTGTCGCGGGCCGGACTTCCCTGGTCTATTGTGTGTGTAGCTCAAGCGCGGTATCTCTGAGCTTACCTTCTACTTCTAGTGTCCTTTTTCCTTGCCGAAACGCAGTAGGCGCGAACATAATGAATAGAACCAAAAAACCGCATAATCAGTTTATTCGTTTATGAGCTACGATGCCACTAGCCACAGACAGACGCAGACGCACGGGCGTCAATTTTATTTTTACGTCGGAGATTTAAAATAATGTAACGATCAACATTTAACGTTACACTGACTGAAATGTTTCCTTTGGTGTTTTGTAATTTCCATTATTGAGGACGTTGATTGATTTGAAAACACGTCTTTTTGTGTTTGTGAATAGAACAAAGAGTACTATACAATTGTGAAGGTCATTTAGCGTAGCTTCGTTCGTTGAACTTTGTATGGGTTTTATTTAATTTGTTGAAACTTCAAATTGTGTAAAAGGGATTGTTTTCTACAAACATTCGAGTTAATTGGATGTCATGCTCTAGGTCTTCCCCGCCTATGGGTTTTACCCATACCTACATATAAATTGAGATTTAGTAATAAATAACTGAGGTTATTTATTACTTGTGTGTAACTTTTGTGTAAAGTGATGCTTTTTTAAAATTTTACTGTTCTAATAATTGAATGGAATAAATATTTCCTTTGTATAAAAATTGCTTTCTTCGATTTCTTTCTTTCTACCGACCTTTTTTGCCCATCCCAAATGCAGTCTTTAACTTTATCAAGTTATATTAGAAATTCAGCTGCGTATCTGCGTTATGCCACAGAAGAGATATTCTTATGCTTGTAAAGTAAGTTACTTGTAAGTTTAAAAAGTTTAAAATTAAATGAAGACCTACTTGCCTGCAAATTTAATGTTTCTGTAGTAAATACTAGACTAGAATGCATTATGTAATATTCTAAGTAGGTAATTATGTTTTACGTAAAGATGACACAGTATTTTGAAGTGCCTTACTTTCAGCTTAGTATGCAATGTTATATCCTTTTTAATAATAGTTTAGTTCTGTTAAGTTAGCAATTGCGCGGTTCTGTACTTCCGGTATGGATCAAAATAAATTTTGTTCTATTTAAATCTTTGACTTTTTATACAGTTACAGTGCTTTTAATGTCAGTAGCATGTGATGGCGTGGATGTAGTATTTTTTGTGAAACTTGCCAAACATGCAACTGCTTATCCGATTATACCGTTTTCTGAATCTAAATTCTCTAATACCTTACTATAAAACAATCAATCAATACTATCCTAACTAATACGAGTATAATAATTGTGTTCAAACGCTTTTACGCCTAAACTATTCAACCAAAAAAAAACAACAACAAAACAATCGTTTAATAAAAAAAGTAAGTTTTTTTTTGGTTAATGATGATGATTGATGATGATTTGTTTGTTTTGTTGTCATAGAAACTGCCAAAGCGGCACGAAGTTCGCCGGGTCAGCTAGTTATAAATATTTAGTTTTACAAGATAGTTTTTCTTTACTCGTGTGCTTTTATTCAAGTGGGAAGACCTAAATCCAGCTGTGAGATTAGAGCATGGACTATCGGATATTTTTTTCAATACCGGTATTATTTCGATATTAGTTTTAAATTGCCACAAAATCACAGAACTGGCAGCATATATAAATCTGCTTGAATTGAAATAATGAAAAATATTACAATTTTAAGCTTTGCTAAACACATAAAATCTACTACAAGTGATAATTAGAGAATTACTTAGACAAATTTCGCAACCCGAATGCATTGCGCCATTGAGCTCCACATCATCTCAGCTAAAAGACGTCCACTGCTGGACAAAGGCCCCATTCCCCAAGGATCTTCACAACGTCCGGTTTTGTGCTGCTCGCATCCAGTGGCTTCCCGCAACCTTCACCAGATCGTCGGTCCACCTTGTTGGAGGCCTGCCCACACCGCGCTTTTCGGTACGCGGTCGCCACTCAAGGACTATTCCGCCCCAGCGGCCATCAGTCCTGCGAGCAATGTGCCCTGCCCGCTGCCATTTGAGCTTAGAAACTCTTCGGGCCATGTCGGTTACCTTTGTTCTTCTGCGGATCTCCTCATTTCTGATTCGATCACACAGAGAAACCCCGAGCATAGCCCTCTCCATTGTTCTTTGAGTGACCTTGAGCATTCTGATAAGGCCCATAGTGAGCGACCACGTCTCAGTCCCGTATGTCATCACTGGCATGGCAACACACACTGGTCAAAGACTTTTGTCTTGAGACACTGCGGTATATCGGACGATAAGATATTTCGTAGCTTACCGAACGCTGCCCAGCCTAATTGGATTCGACGATTGACGTCTTTGCTGAAGTTGGACCTACCTAGCTGGACAGTTTGTCCCAGGTAAACATAATCGTCCGCAACTTCAAGGGCAGAGTCCCTAACCTTTAGAGGAGTGGGTACGACACGTGAGTTCGACATAACTTTCGTCTACTCCATGTTCATTTTAAGACCCACTTGTTGAAAGACTCTGTTGAGGTCACCGAGCAGTGTGCCGAAGCTCTTCCAGGGTCTCAGCCATGACCACTATATCGTCAGTGAATTGAGGTGTAGGAGTTGAGGTTGATGTCGAGTCCTTTCCAATCTAGAAACTTGAAAACATCTTCCAGTGCAGCAGTTCACTGCTGCATCATGAATCATGAACAGTTTCGGAGATATCACATCTCCTATCTCACTCTTCGCTGCAACTGGATAGGTTTCGAGCTCTGGTCCTGAAGACGGATTGACATAGTGGCGCTTTCATACAAACACTTCAACACTTCGATGTACCGGTTAGCACCGATGGAGAGACTGCTTGGATGGCTTTTTCATAGTCCACAAACGCTAAGCAAAGAGGCTGGTTATACTTTTCGGTCTTCTCTGTATAACCTGCCGCAGCGTATGTATAATGTCTATGGTGCTGACGCCTTTTCGGAAACCGACTTGTTCGATAGGCTGGAAGTCATCAAACCTGCGTGCGAGACGATTCGTTATGACTCTCGAAAACAGCTTGTAGACGTGGCTTAGAAGTGAGATGGGCCCGTAGTTCTTCAGCAGGGTTTTGTCGCCCTTTTTAAAGAACAGTACCACCATACCTTCGTGCCACGTCTCTGGCGTTCTGCCCCCTAGTACGACGGAATTAAATAGCTTCTGAAGAGCTACGAGTACCGGTTTTCCGCCTGCTTTCAGAAGCTAGGCCGTAATTCCGTCAGCACCTGGTGCCTTGCCGTTCTTGAGCTGTTTGAGAGCCATACTAATCTCGTACAGGCTGATGTCCGGGATGTCTTCGGTGCAGTGCCGGGTTAACTTATCTCTAGGGTCTTTAGCTAAGCTTTGTATAGGTGGCTGTGTGGATGTGTAAAGCTGTCCATAGAACTTCTCAACCTCTCCCATAACATCGGACCTGGTCGAGACCGTTCTGCCGTCATCGGTATTAAAATATTAAAAATAAATTTATTAACTCTAATTGTAAAGCTATAATATCGAAAAATCGGTATTATGTAATTTAAATACCGGTTTTTCAATATCGGAAAGGAGATTGCTCTGGATCGCCTTAAAATGTACAAACATTTGAAAAATACGTTGTGTTGTAATTAATTTGAATTATAATTTTGACAGTAAGAATTTCAAGCGGACACTGTTTATTAAAAGTAAGACTTTTAAAAGTATTTTTTTTACCACCAAACTTGCCATTGCTATACGTATCATTAAGGATTTTATTTTTACAAAGTAATATAAGGAGCAGGCCGCTTACTGCGTGGTAAGTGAAACGTTTGCCCATGACAAATTATTATTATATTCCCAAATATTTTCCCGTGTCATATCGATACTGCGGTAGTACCTACCTAGACAGCCAGGTATCAGACCTACCACCTAGTGATGTCTCCGTTCAGCGCCACCAAGAGGAAACTTGTTGTAGGGCATAGTAAAAATATCAATATTTATAAGCATTCACTAAAGTGTTTCCTATGACTAAACATAACCTCAAAATCCGTCCTTTTTATTTAAATAACTGTCTTCTCAGAAGTGTCCGTCAAAAAACTTAGTTTTCATGGGTTAATACAGGCAATTCATTACTAGAAAATGAGTTTTCCTCTGCAGTTTATTTTAAGGCGAGCAATATATGGACGCAGAACAATCTCCTTTGCTCCGATATTCCGGCTTTTCGATATTACCGAAAACCGTTATCCATGCTCTATGTGAGATGCTTATAGGCTCATGATGATGAGGAATAATATGGAGTAGATTTTATATTATAACACTCTCGTGTCAGGTCAGAAGAATATCAATTTTCGAGAGTCTGCCGGAATGAAAACCATGAGTCTCCGTGGGTCAATGGAATTTTCCAGATTAAAATAAAATGAAGTCGAAAGCGTTTCAGCCGTTGATCGAATGATAATAATATCGTATAACAAAAGCGTGAAATCACTTTCCCACGGCGACAAGCTAATTTAGCTAAGCCCTACAATTTGATGCGTAAAAAAGTTATTACAACGAAATTCATAAATTATCTATGAACTGGCGTAAAGTAAAGCATTACGTGGCAAAGGCATTTTTGAGGTATTTTTTGTTTAAATTAAACTTTGATTAAAATATTACTGTACTCATGCATTGATTGTAATCTGTTTGTGTACCTATAGAAATAAATAAATATACCTAACATTTTTTTTTATATTTACGGGTAAGCACAGTGCCTTGATCTCACCTGATGTTAAGTGATGATAAGGCCATTGATGGAAGCGCACTTCACCCGGGATCCTCAACTACTGAGACACTGGCTATCTTATCTCTGGATGCCGGAAGACACCAATGCTACACACATTGATGTTATGGCGACATATTTAGATAAGATAGTGGTAGCTAGCCAGGCGGACAAACAAGCCCTACCACCAACCAAACCGAGTACACAAACATGTACCCCCGCTGGGAATCGAACCCGGGACCTCTGGGTCTAAACCGGTGGTCTTAACCACTAGACCACAGAGGCGGTTGATGAAATGACGAATGATGAATTGACTTATTCTCACGCTATGATATCAATTACGAGTAGTGCTCTTTTTTATCTTATTCAAGAAAACTATATTTTAACACAAAAAATTTTCGAACGGTATGTATCTTAGCAATTAAATTGTAAATAACGCAAAAAATATTATATTTCATTTTTAAATTTCGAGATCACTGGTCGGATTAAAAAATCGCTCCCAGGGTCAGCAACATGCAAGTTATCCATTAACCATGATGTGCAAGCATCAATAGGCTGCAGTTACCGTTTACAATAATCAGCAAGCTCTCTTAAAAATCCAATAATCATACGTATAAAAACATCTATCCTTGATACACAGCATACAAAAATCTCTTTGGTAGCGTTAAGTATTTAGCTAATCGTCTTAAGTTCGTATGAAGTTCCGTATTCGTATTCAGCAACTGGTTTTCGGGTATTCGTGGATTATCCGAAAATCGGGACGATACATCATCCCTAATCCGTCAAGCTCCAAATCTAATGCAAAGCATTATTCTGGTACCTACTCTGTGCACACGTGAAACGATGTATCGTCTACCGCACATTGGAAGTATCATTACCAGTTTATGTGGAGCTTTGCGAAGAAGGTGGCTTTTTAATTATCCGAGCGCAGCTTATATTGGCTCTGTTACGTTCTGTTGTGTGGTTTTCTACCACGCCCACGTTCGTCTTCAAGAGTACCACGTTTTTTATAATATTGTCCCTGTCATACCGATATGGCAATTGGTTTTATTGGAAGGTTATTGAAACGCTTCAAATATGTAATAAATGTATATTTTTTTGACTTCATTGGTTAGGTAACTTAGTAGATAAGACAATCATTAAAAGGTCATGGTTAAACATAATATTTTGTAGTGTACTTAGCATTTAAGATATTATTGTATGTTACATAGTTTTTTATTTAGTACAAGTTTTTGTAAATAAATAAAAATGTCGATCACTGGATCCTGCCAAACACTAGTGCCATATATGTTTTATTTTATACGGCTTATTGCGGTTCGTTACTTGATCATGAAAGCTAAGTCAATTTACAATGCCTTCATCATCATCATCAGCTCTTAAAGTCCCCCAGCCCGTCGTGCCCCAGCAGTGGGGCTGGGGCACGAGCCTTCCCTATGGATGGATAAAGAGAAGGAGCCATAAACCACCACGCGGGCCCAGTGCGGTGCGGTGGTTGTTAACGACGTTAATGCAGCACCAACGGATTTACGTGCCTTCCGAAGCACGGAGGAGCTGGAGATGATAAATTTTTGGTCACCCATCCGAATGACCGGCCTTTGCGAAAGTTGCTTAACCTCAGCAATCGCAGACCGGGCGTGTTAACGACATCGAGCTCCTAAGATAAAAGCTAAATCTTAAGATGAGTTATATCTAAAGTCTTTGTTCTACCTAGTAAGATAGCAGTGTTAGTTGTTAACAACCTCCAAACCATACAACCTTCATCATGACCAGCTCGTTTTATGTCCTCCCCGGCATGGGCACGAATCTTCCATGTGGATGGAAAGGAGAACAGTCCATAAACCACCACCAGGGCCAAAAGCGGATTAGTGGTTGTTAACGACTGCTAATGCAGCTGGGACCAATGGCTTTACGTGCCTTTCGAAGCACGAAGGAGCTCGAGATGATACATTTTTGATCACCTATCCGATGACCGGCCTTTGCGAAAGTTGCTTAATCTTAGCAATCGAAGACCGGGTGCTCGAACTCCTCCAACACAATACTTCTACACACTGGGCCAAAATGTGGGATGGCGTGAGCCCAGCTGTGAGACGTTTTTTACGCTTGTAATACGTCATTAGACGATGACGATGCTTACGCAACTATTGCCAATCCATTTCTGCATCACTGTGCGTAAATCTTTACGTACAACGTCCAATACTACAAAAAGTAATCAAATTACGTCAACATTAGATGATTTCAAACTGAAAGTGTAATTGGCTAATCTTGCGATTGTTTTATACTCGTAGGCATTGTTCGGTGACGCCATGACATTGACTTGCGTAATCCAAGTTTAGTTGTTGCATTGCGAATATTGCGATTTGCGAGTACTGCAATGCAACCTTCGGTGCGATGAAGGCATTTGCACACGAGCCGTATCGTAGATCTAAGTCAATATTGTTTTATAAAAACGCGAGTATTACACATTGAAATGAAACTTTTTTACGGATATACTCGTGTTTTTTTTTCACCATAACGTTTTAACCCGTACCTGCAAAGGCGACAAAAAAGACACAGGGAGACCAAGATTTTAGTCGAGATTGATTGTGGTAGCACTGTAGCAGCTTCCAAATTAATTCTAAGTTAACCAAGGACGCCAAATATGTTTTGTAAAATCTAAACTCTCGGCCGATACTTCTACTAATATTTAAAGTCTGAAATAACACTAACCGTGCATACGACATCGACAAACAAAGTATAACAGTTCTCCTAAATGTTAACTTATTCTCGATTTAACCTAAACACGAATTTCTTGGGTTTAAGTTCAATTGTTGAAGCACCGCCCCGTGGCGACATGTTTCGCTATTCTCATACAATTCTTTTGAAAGCTGTTCGTTTTTTGAAAATACAATCCGCAATCACAAGCAGTTCGTTTTTTGAAAGTTACTAATACGTTTCTCTATTGACTTACCTGCGAACTACTTTATGGCGAAGTACGTTCCAGCAAAAGAGCGCGGTCCAAATGCCACAATTCAATATTACATTCTGTAAATATAACACTTTGCGGGCTTCTTGACTTGAGACTAATTGCTTTACATATTATGAAGTATAGCCTAAGAGCAATAAAAATAATCAAGAGCAAATAATGCAACTTAGGTTAAAGTTTCACATGTGGAATGAATCTTGGCCAACATACGACTACTACAGTCTTATTTAACTTGGCCAAAGTTATTATGACGACAAAGGAACGAGGACAGTGGGCAAGGTTCGGACGAGGATGGTTGAATGAATCCTCTCTTGACGGTCGAGCGTATCATTGAGGAGTAAAGATATGCATGATATCATACATGTGGGATTGAAAATTTTTGCTTACAAATGTTCTGAAATGCTAAATATAGGTATTTAGGAAGATATGATAGGTGACGTTTATATATATTTTTTATGTAAGTGGTCAAGCGGAGATGTTATAAAAGGAGTACAAATCTTAGATTTCATGCTACATACGGTTAGATCATATAAATCGTGCTTCGTGTGATATGGTTACTCTAATCTTGAATCCAGTCTAATCCATAGAGAACGAACGTTCTTGTTCGTTAATTGCTAGCTCACTGAACGCGGATGCACATCCTTTCTAATAGCTCAAATGGTTAATGACTGGGTGTTGGCTGGCAAAGAGTGAGAAATTTTAAGCCGTCTAAAACTTGTTACTTTCGAATGTTTATTTAATTCTTAATGGTGTTTGAAATATATGGTGTACGTCAACGTGCATATAATAATATGTGGCAGAAACTGAAGTGCCCTAGAGAAAAACCAAATTCTCCCTAAAACGCCATGTGAAGCTGGACAACTTACTCGAAACCTGAAGGGATCGAACTTGATTAATGGGAAACCATGTTATACTCGACTTAACGTTTATTAAGTACATCCCCTACCAAGTACCAACCACCAGTTAAGTTACAAAAAGGTGTCTAGACGACCTTGTGCAAGCAAACTAACAAGGGACCATCGACGTCAGGTCATATCGCCAGACCAGGACGCGCTGAAGCGCTTTTTTTATCCGGAACTTAAGACACTAAGCGGTCTGAAGCGAGTTGCCCCGTGTACCCGTATAGTCCACACCCTAATATTCAGATTGGTTACCGAAGCTGTAAGCTGTCGCACACAGTTACCTCTGCTCTGCTGATTGAAGGGAAAGTCTAGCTCAAGACTTTTGCAGCCAAAGATATGTGAAGAGCAATAAATGGTCATGTTAAGCGCCGAACTTTTTCAAAAACCTAACCCGCCTGCATGCAATGTCATTGTGGCTTTGGCATTTCCTCGGCAGCCGGCATCGATCTTACGGGTCGTTGTCAGGTCTTCCCTCAGTTACGCATGCATTGCCACACTTAACTCGATTACACTGAAACGGTACATCTATTAAACTCCATCACTATAAATAGTCACTATAAATAATGCACCCGAGGAAACGCCCGGAAATTAAACGGGGCTTAGAGAAAAAGGCCCTCGGAAAACGATATAATTTGTAATTTCGCCTTTTGGGTGACGTAAGCATTCACAATAAGAGGGTTAGCTATTGGCTGTGTGTGTGTAATCGATTACTGGTATGTTTTATTCAAGTAGGTACTTTAAGCACATGCATGTGCTTTAAGTATAAGAATGACTCTTATAATGTGAATGGGACCTGCCATGGTTCCTGCATTCTGCGTGTATTCATTTGTAAGTCCATGTCTTGATCAAAATCTGATCAAGACAGACTTACAAAAACGATACCAGAAGTATCAATTAACGTAAGGGACATTTTGGCCAAAATGAGTTTTATATATATTAGGATTCAGAATTTTCCGCTCTATCGATTGGTATAAGTATTTAGAATTGCTCTATCGTTCAAAAAATGTCCCTTACGTTAACCATGTTCAGGCAATCTAGAACGATTTTCGAAAAAATATTTGATTGTTATTCACGTAGGTACATTAAATTTCACCACTAAAATTATCCTTTACAGTAAATTAACGTATATTTTCGAAAGCTTAATGTAACCTGCTAGAAAGCTGCTTACATTATTTTTCATCATTTATTTTTTATTTACACCTTAAATTTCAGTAACGTAAGAAGCATGTTAACATTTATTTTTAATGTAAGGGACATGCTATCTTTGAAACTACTAAGTTTTATGAAACTTAACAACAATGATAAGAAAGAGAAGATGAAACTAAGAAACTTTGTCCTGTACGTCAATAAAATCGGATGAAACGCTAAAAAGTTACATACAGATATCGCATAAAAAAACGTTTTTTGGCCCTCCTGTAAAATCGTGGTTTGTACATTAACATTAATTGATACTTCCGGTATCGTAAAATACGCCTCCTCAATTTGCATAAATGCACATTTTTTATTAATTTTTATTCCTAAATTTTATTATTAATAATGAATTGAATTTGACATACTGATTCTGATTATGGAACTTCTTAGGGCACATAGGTTTACACACACAGTCAAACGTGGTGCACAACTATGCGTGCACATAAGTTTCTCCTTGTATGTAAAATTATCGTTGGAACATTCCAAAATTAGAGATAACATTGTAGGAAGAACAGTTTGTACTATGAACCATAAATTAACATAGCGATCGTATTGTTTGCTTTGTTTATTAGTGGTGCGTTTATTGCTACCTTATCGCTTTCATGCCAATACACGGACAACGGTGCTTACTTTTTAATTTATCAGTTTTATTGCCCGAACAAACGATCCGGAGCTCTATCGCGGGTACTTTGACTCGAACGCACACAGATATTAATTGATTTCTTGTGCAGTGACCTAAATAAGGTCTTAATTCCGATCGGCATCAGCAGCGGAAAATTGGGTATCGCGGTACCGCCAGCCGTCGCGGGGCGATGAAAGGATTTTCGTTCAGATTGAACGAAATTAGACGTCAATGAAGTGGATTATAATAAATGCGACAACGAAACTATTAACAGGACGTTAACTTATCATTCATAACGCAGTAAAGACAAACGGATCAAACCAATCTGTAAACAGGCATGTTGAATAGGCATGATGACAGTAACCAATAGTCACTAAAATCATGTGTTTATCTGATGTAACATAAATAATAGATTATTAAATAAATACTAGTGGCTCGCCCGCAAAACTTCGCGTTTATTCAACAGATTTTTTAGGAATTTCGAAACCTATGACAGGTTTTTTTTATTTTTCTGCATATTTACAGCTGGAGCTCTTCAAAATGAGACCATAACCGATTTTTTTATGTGCAGCTATCGTCCCATAATCACTGGGACTATATATTTATTTATTATTATATTCAAAGCAAGATTGTTAATTTGTTTTATAAAAGAAAACTACAAAATACAGCAATCCGCCATGATAAGTTGAACACCAATCAGATCGAATTACGTCATCTCTATGTACGCCGATGGAAATGTCACTTTATTTCGTACGAACTTCGACTATCCCGCGCTGTTTTATTGTTTTACCTGCATTTATAGTGTATTTCGTGGCTCCTAGCGATCAGTTGTCTAGTTTAGTGTTTTTGGAAGAAAAATCTAGTCATGGAACAAGAATTTACCAAGGCAATAGCTCTAATTTGCCTAGAGTTGATTTGTAAAATGGTTAATGTATACAAGACTTGGAATCTAACTTCAAAACTAGATTCTGATTAGATTGTTAAAATTTCACCGTCATTTCACACATTATACTTGTTTAGACTAAAGACTTACGTCAAAATGATCTTCACAGAAATAAATTGGAGAATTTAGACATACAGCTGATGGATCTCTTCGTGCAAGATTAAGCCACATTTTCCGCACTGTTTTGTCGTGAGGAACGTAAACAAATAATTTGTTCGAAGTTTTTATTGATGTATTAACGCACTGAGGAACCGCACACCACTTTATACACTTTGGAATTCATATTTAACAAGTAAAACAACTAATTTGTCTTATACGGTCGTAATGTAATACCTTTAAACGAGCAATTCTTGTATGTATGTATATAATCTGAATCTCGGAAACAGCTCCAACGATATTCAAGAAATTTAGTATGCAGGAGGTTTCGGGGGCGATAAATCGATCTAGCTAGGTTTAATTTTTAGAAAATTTTATAAAAAAGAAATAACGAGCAAAGCTCGGTCATCCAGGTACCTACTGTTTACTGTTGAGTTACATAGAGATGACGTCACAAGCAGTTGCCATGACACTGGAGAGCGTTTTGGCGCGAATTTTAAATAAAAAAGTTAAAATTCTTTTTTAACTAAAAAAAATCTTAATTAATCACAAACAATATTTTTTATGGAAATATTAGATGCATTAGAATGTTATAGTACAGTTTTTCAAAATCAGTCATCACGCCTATTGAAATAAATAAATAACTGTAACAAATGTAAATGCAAAAGTGTGTCTGTCTGTTGTTCTTTAAACGTTGAGACGAAGCATCGGTTGATTTTATTTTATGCACTTATGCACCTGCTAGTGCATAGGTATGGAGGGTCGGCCTACGAGGGGTCGGCGAGAGACAGATTATTCACTAGACACGGATGTGGTCCTAGGCTACAACAGGCTTGTTTTATATCGTGTAGTGCCTAGTTTAAGGCATCAATCAATCAGCCATGAACTAAATATGGGTTAAGGCCAGCATTCATTCGCCACGTTACCCAATCGATACTTTAACAATTTATAAGCAGTACAATTAAGTTATCATGCGATCCACACTTAGCCGACGGCATGAGAACCGCGTGCGAGCTATCCGCATATGGCTTTAAATGCGATGCACGCGTTATGTCATGTAGTTACGTCTCGTTATACAATAACCGACATAGAACAAAGGTTGCACTTGCACGGCTTCACACAGCCGCCACCAGACAACATTGTCCGATTTCTTGCCGCCAGTACAATATAATACAATTATGAATCCACTTTGTGAACTACCCGAACAGCTGTAATTGCCCTCGTTACGAGTTTTACGATGAACAACGTCATCAAGCCTTGAGTTCCGAATGCGTTGATCCCGCAACGACTTGATAAGTGAAGGTGCTTGACGCTTATAATGTTTTCTTTTATTGGCACTAAGATAGCAAATAGATTCAATGCACCTCTTCAGCTTTATCATGAAGGTATTCAAAGAATCCTTGAAGGTTTGTGATATGTTTCGATTATGTGCAGTCAATAGAATGCCGCCGGTGCTACTGCACGCGTTCTTTGTTGTTTCAGTTCTCACGGAAGTTAACCTTTCCCACCGGCTCATCGATTACTATTATATTGACTATACGAAACAACCTGTTTATTTGATTTTCTTTTTCTGTTTAGTGTGAGACTACTATGACATCATTATTTGTTTAAAGACTCGTTAAAAATGTGTTTCATCGTTGAATGTCCTTGTCAGTTTTGTCATAATATTGGCGGTCAAACTTGTTTTAATTATGCGAAGTTTCGAAGGCACTTGAGATCCGCAACGGTTTCACAGTGTGGGCTTAGAAGATCGCAATTGCCATATTACATACAGGTCATGGAGCTCTCATTACTTACGTTAATATTCGCTAACATACGTGAGGGTGGAATGGTGATGCAGCTCCTTGTAGTTCTAGAGGAGTTCGATAGCGCATAGGCTTACGCGTTCGGTTGCTATCTAGAAATTTTCTCGACCGTAAGGGTAATAGCATTAAAATATCTCGAGCTTCTCGGTTATTCGAAAGGGACGTTCAACCGTTGGTCTCTGTTTTTGCCATAAGATAATAGTCGATAAAAACTACCAACCCACATTTGGGTAAAGTGTTTTGTTATGGCCTTACCTCCCTGTATGCAATTGTTTCCGAACTCAGCAGTGTAATGTTAACAGGCTGATAATAATAGTGATATTGATGCTGTTTCTATTGACAGTTGAGTCAATTTAAGTTTGTCACTCGGTCACATCACTTAGGCAACATCATTCATAATCATCATCATCTGATAAACGGATCGATGAAGAGGACTCCTCTGGACATAGGCCTTCTCCCCCAAAGATTCCTACGAGCGGTTTAATGCTGATCCCATCTAGCGGCCACCTACAGCATTGACCTTGAATGTTGGTTATTAATGTCATGTATCACCAACAGATACAACGGTTACCTGCCGGCGGGGGAGCGCGGGCGGCGCCGCAGCAAGTTCGTGCTGTACCGGCGGCCGGCGGCGAACGGCGTGCGCCGCTCCAAGCACTACGTGGTGAAGACGCCGCACAGCAGCAAGGCGATCCTGGACGCCAGCCAGCACTCCATATCGTACACACTAAGCCGCAGCCAGGCGGTCATCGTCGAGTACACGGAGGATCCCGATACCGATATGTTTCAGGTCAGTTTACATTGTAAAGCTTGAGGTATATGACTAACGTGACCATTTATTTTTTTACTCAAAACGGGACTTCGGTTTATGTACACACGGTGGCAGATCAACCTACCCAAAACTGTCAAATTTCTACAATCAATTTTGAACTTTAATGTTTGGTTATAAGGATCAATATTCATTGGATAAATTTGACAGGTTTGGGTAGGTTGATCTGCCGCCGTGTGTACGTCAATTGGTAGGTTTACAGTGAAAAAAAAAACTAATTTCTTGTTAAGTTTTATTTTATTTATCAAAATAGTAGGTATTTATTACAAATTTAAAAAGTATTCAAATAAATGCTCAGTTATTTTTATATTTTTCGGATAAACAAAGTTTTTATGCAGCTGGTGATGATTTTAAATAAGAATAAAATTCTTGGCACGTTTTTTTATTGTTTATCTTTGTTATCAACATTGACTTAAGGACCGGTTTTGGAAAACGGGACAATTTTGTGTCCCGAAGCTTTTTTCGGACGGGGAACCGTAAAAAGGGACGGTCCCGTTCAAAACGGGACGTATGGTCACGTTATATATGACTAACGTGATGCTGCGACGTCGCAGTTCAAATTATGAATATACACTGCATAATCAGATGTCAAGTAATCTAACAGTTGAGGTTCAATACAGATGTGTCATACTTTCCTCTTTCTCCGTAAATGTAACGTGGGGTTTTTACCAAGATCTAAAGACAATCTTATCCAAGGAACAAGTGCAAGGAAATAACATTATGGAAGTCATTTCAATAATATATCTGTAAGAGCTTCATACATACACTATTTGTGTTATACAAACAGTACATATTCATAAACACTATAAAGTTTGTATTGTTATCCTTAAACTTGTTATAGATATAATTATCATATAAACAAGAAAACATAACTTTGTTAAGGCCCAGTGCTCTTTCGGTGAAAAAGAGGCCGAAGATCGCAACTTTCTCCTGTACTGAAATACCCTGTCTACTCTAAGTCTTGTTGCCCATTTAAACTATCGAGAAATAGTCGTTCGGCCTGACTGCAATCTTAAGTCTACAAAACAAAGATCGTAGCGATTGTGATAAAACCTGGTCTGTTTTATTTCCATCCCGTTAAACAACTCACAGTAACACCGAGTTCCTATCTTGCTTGGAAATCTCTATTTGCTTTAACGATTTTGTGTGTTACGAATGTTATAAATCCTCCTTTTTATCTTTAGTTTATAGCCTTTTGTGTGCACATTCATTAGAAAAAGGCTAATTGAATTAAACGTTTTTGCTCTAAACAGGTATGGTCTCTAAATGATTAAACACGCTCGTGAAGTAAATTTAGCGAAACAAAGAATTTTCAGTGTGGAGACTTTTGTCTACAGATTTCCCCTATTACTTCTCCGTTGTTCAACTTCAAATAAGCAAGTCGTTAAAAGAAGAAACTAGGAGATAATACGCAAACAACATAGAACTTACAATACAACACACGCTCGCTCGCAACAAAGACTATGGCAAGGTTCTGACTGAATTACTTGCTATTGTAAAGACTGGTGCTTAAAATGGATTGTGACAATCTGTTGTACCAGACACCGGTCCCCACTAGGGTTTATGAATTCCCGGACTTTTATCATTCCCGGGACTCAGGAGCTTATTTTTTTCGTTCCCGGGAATTCCCGATTCCCGGGAATTTTGTTTTTTTTCTACAATTCCTAGATTCTTACTGTTCATCTTATATTATGGGATGGATGATGGATAAAGGATTTAAGGAAATATTTTATAAATAAATTAAACTACAAAGTTTAACCAAAACCATTGACCAAGATTATCAATTTTGACGTTCATCACCATGCAAATTTATATTAAAATTATGTCCTATTTTTTAGGCTAGTCCATTCATCCATAGTTGCGCTAAATCAGTGACCAGACTGTAATAAGTCTTCAACTCTTTAACCATTTCATGTCTTTTCTCATTGTAACAGTCAATAATAAGTTGCATGACTTGTTGTTACTTCTTAGGTAAAATCATTTGTCTTGAATGACTTCTTATGAAGTCACTGCGTGTGATAGCCCTTACAGAAATGCCGCCTTTAGCAACCAACTTCGACACTAGTTCCGATAGTTTAATTGGTGGTTGGTTTACTGCACCCACAAATTCGATAGGCAAAGAGAACACAGACATACAGCCAAGTCTGTTGTGTGAAAATAACAAATTATTATTTTTTTCGACGGTGTGTTAAATTCCCGACTACCCGGCATTCCTGACCAATATTACCCGGGTAGAGGAAAGATAGTTTTCCCGGGAGTTCCCGTACCCGGGTAGACGGGAAATAAACCCTAGTCCCCACCTACTAGACAGAAATCCAATTTGAAGAAGAGACGGGATTATCCTGTATATTCACTTATTTCAGTATGCATTTAAATGTAAAATGAATATTATATAAATTAACATTACAAATACCGCGTTATATTCAACCTTTCACAAATATAGTTTGCCCGTGGAAACATCATATTTGATTAAGATAACGACAACTAGTAGCCTGTAGCATTCCTGGTTTCCTGGGCCATCAAACTAACATTGTGCAAAAATTTACTTCGGACCCTTTCCATCCTGTTTGACAAAATGATCCTTCATTTTGTCAAACAGGATGGAAAGGGTACAACAAAAGAGGCTCATTCATATAATAGTGGTTCAGATTTAGTTTACGGGAAAGATAAGGGGAACAAACTTTACTAGCGTCTGTCTATCGCCGTTCTCGGGAATACAGTCGTGCTCGTGAGCTGATGAATGATGTGATGTTTTAAAACAAGTGAACGTGACAACCGACACGAGACCAACAGCGTTCATTTTATAAGCTTATCCGTCCGCAATATGGTTTTTCCAAGTGACCACGCCATCAGAAGACGCATTGTAGAACGATACACCTTCTAAGAAGTGCCTACAGTCAGGCGGCCACAAAGAATTGGTCACACACAACTCGTAAAAGTATATTAAACCTTTATATTGGAGTGGATTTATTTATAGCAGATCTACTCGCCGTTTTTCTGCCTCCTATTTAGGTATTTTGTCTTAGTTAGACCTGACGTTTGTCAAGAACAAAACACAAAAACAAATATATACGTTAGTTGATTGTGACAATAGGTACACACGGCGGCAGATCAACCTACCCAAAACTGTCAAATTTCTACAATCGATTTTGAACTTTATGATTTGGTTATAAGGATCAATATTCATTGGAGAAATTTGACAGATTTGGGTAGGTTGATCTGCCGCCGACTGTACACTTTAATTTGTGTTTTAGGATGGTTTTGTAAACTGAAATGTGTTTGATGAGCATAATCAGCATCGTCATAATAGAATAGAACAGAATATAGTTTATTGCTTAAACTGTGTACAATTGCCAATAAGCCATAAAGATCTCAATGTTAGGTAAAGGCCAACCTCCTTCTTCTTTCCCTTCCTTTCTCTTAACTCGGTGTTTCGCTATTTCAAACTATTTCCTTTGCGATTTCACCATGTTGAATTTAATTTTATGCTAATGCTACATACAGTCACAATACAGTCGTTGATTATTGGTTTGGTACTGTCGATTCGAAAAATCATCTAAATTAACTTATCTTTTTACCATAATACGTAAGGGATTTTGTAATCATAAGCACGAAAATTTTGATATCTTTCTATGTTACTTGGTTTGTTTGAGCTCAGAATGGTTCATACCGAAACATGACTGTCACAAAGCAGTGCCGTCGTCGCCTCTAAATTGTCATTTACTCGTGTTAAACAGTTCAAACAACTCTGCGTGATAGTTGCAACATCCAGAGTGTGGAGATTAAATTGAATGAATTCCTCATTTCGAAACATCACCAGTTGCAACCGGTTTGAAGTGTTATCTATGTGTAATTAGAGTTTCAACAATAGAACAATATTTTCTTGAGTCAAAAACCATATAAGCTCTCTCGTATTCTATAAACCACGCTCTGTTGAGCACGAGGCTGGCTTCCCCAATCATTATGGGAATAACCATACAGTATCCTATTGTAATAGCTTTTGCATATTGTATAGCGCAGGGTTTACTTTGAATTTATAAACGAGTGAGTAGGCTATGCTTCTATTACCGACTGTATCTAACGTGAGAATGTGCCAGCCTACGTCCTTAAAAGTTGATGGCAATGACACATGTGTTAATACCCACTTGAAGTTATGTAACCTTTCAATGGTTAAGTACTTGCTTTGTACGATTTGGTACTACTAGCAGTTGGTGTGCCTAAAGTAATTTGCCTTGGGACACACGAAATGTGAAAACTTTCATATCTTTAACGCGCTGAAACAATTTCATGTTGATGTATTTTTAAAGAGAATCATTGGTTTCTTGCCAGGCGCGTCAAAGTTAAACTGTCTCATGTTTGTTTTAAAAATTGGATGTCATTTTTGCAAAAGCTATTTTTATTTGCCAAAAGTGCATTTATTTACATTTTACGTAGGTAATTCGATAAATTTGTTTTATGATTGTTACCGAGGTTTACCTAATATCAGAGAAAATAAAGACTTAAGAAACAAATTCAGGTTCCGTGTACAACTTGTTGTCATTTTGCCACGAAATCATGGGGTCCGTTTGTACTATGCGACGAAAAATGTGTCGGTTTCGTGTCTTTAAAGGAGACGTTTATGTAAAGTGTAATCAACCGGCCTCGCTTCAGTACTGCGCGCGTGCAACATGTTGTTTACGCGTCTCATATCTCCGTCAGGCGTATCTAATCGCGCACATGGGTTAGTGCCCCCCTGTGAGAACAATGCGTTGGTCCTGCACCGCACTACGCCACATCATTGTTCGCAGAGACGCCATCACTGCGGTGACTGCGTCACACACACCGCCTCGACGACCCCAATCGTCGCTAAACAAATGAATTGAATACGCAAATGTCAAACGTCATCTTTTGAAAACATTCTCCAAACCGTTTGGATTTAGAACAGCGAGCGTAGGCTGAAAATTGTTAATGTTAATTCCTTCGCATTGATTTAGAACAAATTGTATACAGACATTTCTCTCCGTAATGTCAGCGGTTTTGTTTGAATATACTAGATGTAGTAAATTAGCTCTTTGTTTCAACATTCCATTGTTATGAGAAGACTGGACTTGTAAATATTTGCTGTTTCCAGTTAACTTATCACTGCTCTCTGTTAATTATTTACAGTCACTGACGAAGTGAAATGTGACAATAGTTTTTATTTATAATCACATTAACGGCCATTTTGTGTCAACATCTTTTTAATGGATTTGATTCTTGCAAAGAGACATTGTAAGCATTCTATTGTAAGTAAAACAATTGTGTGGGTAAAAAGTAATCGAATACGAGAGAGAGAGATGATATATGGAGCGGCTTTGTCTCGCAAGCAGCGAGGTCGAGTTTCAGGACGTTGTTCCTTAATGAATGTGGCTTAATTCCTATGGGAGGGCAAGTTCGTTGCGCCCCGCGGTCGACGCACCGCATCCTGCCTTCATTGTCCCGATGCGGCACTCGCCGCAAGTGCATCTTACTAAACGATGTCATAAACACAAATAAGTATTTATTTACCTAGTTTTTATACTGGAACCACAGAATAAGGAGATCCCAGGAAGACTTAAAGACCGGGCTCGACCGCGAAATGAGCGAGGTCATTAATGAGCCCTCTTAACTAGCAACGATAATTTTCATAGTTGAGGCTCGACCCCCCCGCCCGATCCTCTAAATGCCACTACACATTTACAGAATACACTAAACATGCACACTAGTTTAGGCCCAAGACACCGTACTCGTAGAACAAGGGTACGAAGAACCGGTTCACACGCGATCTATACCAGGTACCTACAGACATGTAACTGGGCGCTTCTCTCTTCCACCACGGCCCGGTCAACCCGAGCCTAGGTCCGAGCCTTTAGAGGCGCCCTCGGGTTGTTCCGCTCCCCGATCCGATTAGAACCCTTCGGAGATTCTAGTAGGGCACGGGGACACGCACTTTTAAGTGTGTGATGCCGTTCCCTCTAGAAAACCTCCGAAGGTGATTCGTTTCACACGGCTTGAGGTACCCCTTACGTACCTCGCCGCCCCCAAAAAAGCTCGGTGACGCTGAAAATGCCGTTTAGGCAATCAGCAATCTCTCTAAAAAAAGTTGAGACTTGACCGCGAAAGAGGCTAGCGGAGAGCCTCAACTATGAAAATTGTCATTGCGAGTTAAGAGGGCTCATTAATGACCTCACTCATTTCGCGGTCGAGCCCGGGCTTAAGGCTCCTTTCATTCTGCAGCGTGTCGCCGGTGCGCACACGACCGGCGGAATTTCTATGAGGCTTCATAGTGGCTTTCGTTGTGCCGCGTGCTGCCGGTTGCGTTTTTGGACACGCCCAACTGGCCAAATTCTTGACCGACGCCCGCGCGCCTCGCATCATGTGCCGGTCGGCGCGCGCAGCGTTGCCAAAGCATAGGCATAAGCTTACTTAGCAGACCCTCTGACGGACACGGGATCTCGCAGCTGGTGCGAGCTTCCGTGTCCGGTGAGAGGCTGTCTATGTGTGCGTTCGTTGCTCGTGCGCGTTTGTATGAAGTTATTCTTCTGCAGCCACCTTATTTTGTGCCGGAACCGGGGCGTCCGAAACGTTGGTACGCGCGCTTTGTTCGAGCAAACTGTTGTCGGTTAGCGAACGCCTGGTAACCGGTTTGCTTATGCCGCGTATCGATTCAACATTAACACGCTTGTGTGTCTTCCACATTTGATAACGTTTTATTTTATATCATGTCGTTTAGTGTTTAATGTGTTGACGTCAGTACCGATTGAGTAAACTCTTTTGAATTCAATTGAAGTCGGAACAAAAAAGTTAAAGAAGATAGAATGTTTTTCATGTTGTCAGTTAGGTCGCGTTAAATTTATTTAGTATTAGCACAGAATAAGTAAGTATACTGTCTGTGGTATGCACCCGCGAATTCGTCCGCTCAAATACCCGTATCCTGTGTTCCCAAGAGAATTTCGGAAAATCACGTCTCAACTTTTGCATACGACTTAAAATTGGATGCTGCTTGCTGCATGCAAAATCTTAGAGTTCTAGGTCAAGTAGTTAGGGCTGGGCGTGGATGGGCAGGACTCATTTTATATAAGTAAGTACATAGGTAAACAAATTTATTATTAATCCTTAGATAAACTTAATCCGAAAATAGATTTGTATGGCATGTTTAACGTCCTTAATTGCGTGCGTATCTTTTTTGTTATCAATTGGCGAGTCGCAAAACAGACGCAAAGTCACCTAAACACTGCTTACGTCTTCCCCAAACTATTGCAAGGGTACAACTAATTTTATCAGTCACGCACGATAAACTTGACCGATCGCGGAAGGTCCTTCAGCCGCTGCTAATTCCTTTGTTCAAAACAAAACAATTGCGCATTAAGTGCGTTATACACATTATCGTGACGAATAATTCTGGTTTTTGACCGAAATAGCCTCCGAGGTCGTTCACCCTTAAATCTAGGCCGCCCGTTTAGTTAGACATGCGAATAGGTTTTATCATTCAAATTCATCTCGTGACGTAGGCATCTTCCGCTGATGAATGGATGTCGCGCCCCCGCAGACGCAGATCTAGTTTCTCGACCCACTAACAAGATATTGCATTGGTTATCATTGTAATGATGTTAGTGTATCAATAATTGCTGATTAGCAATTCTAAAGCAACGTTGTTCGTCATTCAGTTGTTTTTTTTTATTGCAATAATAATAAACACTGTTATTGTATCGCACGCGCTATTGTGTTGTTTCAATGAGGAGCTGGATAGCTTGCTCGTTCTCATATTGCGAGTCAAGCAGCTTTCGCAATGGTAGGTCACCTAATGGGTGACCAAATTAAATTAACTAATCTTTAATACCTATTTGTAAAAATATTAAGATCGGATGTTAATGACGTAGTTGTTGACATTGAATAGGGCTCCTTTGCCTTACAGAGTAAAAGTAGACAGTGTTGATTGATTTCGGCGAGTTGGATAGAGCCACGATAGCGTAGTTGGTGGTACACCTAACCCGGCATGTCATGGGGTGCGGGTTCCAATCCCACTCGTGGAATTTTTTTAACACAATGTATTTTACAAAAACACAAATGTTGAAAAAAATTCCACGAGCAGGATTTGAACCCGCACCCTTTTGACATACCGGGTCAGGTGCTCTCCCAATTGAGCTATCGCAATTCTAACCAGCCCGCCGAAATTATTCAACACTATTTACTTTTTACTTTGAAAGCCAAAGGCGCCCATTCAATGTCAACACCTACCGTCATTAACATCCGATCATAATATTTTTACAAATATGTACTAAAGATCAGTTAAGAAGTAGGCAAGCTATTTATAAAATGTTTTTGTTTTTGTGATTTGTTCGCAACAAAATTTGCGTTAAAAATTATATAAACAAACAACAACAAACATTTTCCAATGTATTTTTTCAATTTAAAATATTTTTGGTTCCTCCATGGTTCGGGAAGCACTTTAACCGTTGGGCCCGATTCTTTTTGTAAGATAGCAGTCGTTAAAATCCACCACATAGCGTGGTATGATATGTTCCCAAGTTCTGCTGAGGATCAGAGCCCAATACGGGCTCAGGTCGACGTTTGAGGCCGAATGATGAAGCAATTTAATTTTTAGTTTGCCAACATAAGTAAGCAAGTAAAAAACCAATTTAAACGGTACCTCGTGTTCACATCGGCAATTTACATTTAACAACCGCATAAATTACCTTTAATTCGCATGTTTGTATTGTAGCATAGTCTTAAGTATATCGGTGTAGCCGTAATCATAGCTACATAAACTTTGTATACCATCCAGACACCGGCGGAGTCTAGACTCTAGTCTAAACCTAGACACGCACGGCTCGCTCTCTCCCTGTCATCCTGAAACAACGTGAAAGTTAGTACTGATATTTTATGAGCCCAGTTATCCGTTCGATGGATAGGGTACGAACAAGCAAGCAAGGGCTGCAGGACTACTAATCAGATAGGTATTGTATTACGATCGTATCTAATGTACATTAGATACTTAACACGTTCTTGTCGTGTATTCCCAATAGTGCTAGCTAGTTGTCCCGTGAATAATGTTAGTATCAATGTTGTGCTCGAACTGTTAGAAAAGCCAGTTCCTCATCATCATTATCATCATCTCAGACAAAAGACGTCTACTGCTGGGCAAAGGCCTCCCCCAAAGATCTCCACAACGACCGGTTTTGTGCTGCTCGCATCCAGCGGCTGCCCGCGACCTTCACCAGATCGTCGGTCCACCTTGTTGGAGGAGGCCTGCCCACACAGTTCCAGTTCCTCAGCGATTGATAAATTCTGATGGAGCTCCAATAGCGCTTGATCTGCGATTTCTGAAGTTAAGCGACTTTCGCAAAGGCCGGTCGTAGGATGGGGGATCAAAAATTTAACATGTCCAGCTCCTCCGTACTTCGGAAGGCATGTAAAGCCGTTGGTCCCGGCTGCATTAGCAGTCGTTAACAACCACCAATCCGCACTGGGACCGCGTTGTGGTTTATGACTCGTTCTCCCTATCCATCCATAGGGAAGTCTCGTACCAGCAGTGGGAACATATAGCTAGTGACGATGATGAGTTCTGGTGAAGTGTGCTTACTCCTTCGGCCATATCTTCATTTTCCATCTGGTGAGATAAATGTCAGCTATGACGGTGAAAAGTATTACGTGCTCTGTGGTGAAAACCATCCAGTCGACCGACGTCTGTGACAACTATATTATCCTCATACTTATCCCACGTAAACTGATCAAACTTAATTTAAATTTCATGTCATACTGCAAACCCTATTTGAATTGAATGAGAGTAGATTGCTTCTTTATAAACGGTTTATCTCGCTCGGGCCGAATTAAATTGACGTTATGATTGAAGCGGCCATGTTGCATGCGCATTGGATTATGTGTACTAGCGCTCGTTTCTTTGATTGGATCAAAATAGCCTTATTGCTATCTTTATGCACTGCTCTCTGTGTATAAAGTTACCTATGTTTTTTATTGTTTCTTTAATATCTTTCGTTTTCTAACTGTCAAGTTTTATGTCTTCATTCTATTTGTTTTTAATGTATTTAATGTATTCTCTATCAACAATAAAACTGCATACCATACAGTGTCCGCGCTTTCACGCCAAGAAGTTGAAAGCAATTTTACTTTTTAATTTGCATGAAATGTCTGCGATGCAGCTGTCTCAGCGCTGGTTCGCAAACGACACGTGACGTCACGGATGACCCGTGCCGCGCGCCGGCGGCGCCGCGAGGGTGGGGGTGTGACGTCAGCGGCGGCGGGTGGGAGCAGCTCGAGACCGCGTGCGGTTGGGCCAAGGACGTCGGTCGCCGGGCCGACGGGCGCGCAACAGTCAGTCTACATACAATCGATAACCCGGTGGGAAGCAACTCGCAAAGTGGATGGCAGCAGTTGGAAGAAAATAGCCGAAGATCGGGTTCTGTGGCATGCCCGTTAAGAGAGGCATATTTCCAAACAGTTGACTGAATTGTGCTCATTATGATGAAGCAGCTTGCATCGCAGCTGGCGTTTGCTATGAGTGCCTGTCAGTTGGCGATGAGTGCCTACTGTTTAGTACGACCACTCGATGGCGTTAACGAAACCTAGATTGTATTATGGCATTGAAGAAGCGCCTCCTGGCGACACTGACAACAACGAGAATTAAAATTTTGCTATCAAATGCTTGTTTTCCTTTCCGTGGTTGAATAGTGACCGAACTCGTACTAGGCGTAGTAGGCACCCTGACGTCACTGCCCCGATGTCGTGCTTTTATGGCCTTATTGTATCATCATCGCTCTATAATTGCCGCTTTGCTGGAAACAGGCACCACAGCTTTGTCACTGCTTCCGATTTGTCACAGGCGATGACGTGTTTTTGTAGGCCCTGTGCATCGTCATCGGCCAGCAATTCCCCCCATAGTTAGGAACAGCGGAAATAGCTTGGCCTTTAATCGTGTATCCAAATGTTGCCTCGACTATACTTAGCCAGTCAGCCTGCAAGTCGACTTGCTCTTGACGACCAGTTGTGGCTGACAACAGAATGGATTGACAACATATTGTGGTTCTGAAGCAGTGAGAGGCTTTCTCACAGGAAAAGCAGTTCTCAAGTGACCATTGCTACAAACTCTTACGTATACTTGTTTTTGTCTAGTAACTTTTTTCAATTAGAAGTTTTTCGTTTTTGTGTTGCTGTCAAAACAACATGCCAGCTCGAATTTCCACGAGGAATGAAATATTGTAAACGAATGTGCGTCAGTAAGTAATTCGTTTAGTAATTACAACAGTACATATACAATTTACTCTTTTTACTTCTTTATAGATTGAATAAACATTACTTACATTACATACAACGTAACATGGAATGTTATTATTATTACTTTTGTTAGGTACGTAGGTACCGTACGTCCATGATTGAAATAGGGACTTTTCTCGTTTGCCAGTAATATACATAACTCCATCTGCGCTCAGTCGTAGCAAAAGGAACAATTGAGCAAAGCATATTTTTTCACGTAGCAGACATAGTTTCCCAAATTGGGCGACTCGCCTTTATGTCCCATTCGCCGATCGATCTATGGAGATGAACGTGTTTTTCCGCCGCTCTATCTATTTGTTTCGATTAGTGTCTCCTTCTGGAACGATCTAATAATGTAAATGGTAATTCCCTCTTGTATTAAAATGGCTTAACTTCGCTGACTTCGATTCTTTGCTTTTATTTTGTATTGTACATTTGTAAAGCAACAAACAACATGGCTATAGTCTCGTCAATAATTATTCAAAAAGGTGTGTGACGATGTGTTACTGTTAAAATATACTTACACTAATTTGTTTCCCTTTTGGCCTCTGCGGGTTTTTCTAACAACTTTCTTCGCCTCTGACCTTTGGCGAATGCAGCGAATACAATTAACATGATAATTTGCATTCTTCAACGTCCGTTTAGAAGTTCACAATGGCACTCTTGGCATTATAAAATGTTTGTAATCTTGATCTTGAGACAAGAACGAGAGCGTACCGGCCGCCGAGTACCAGTTTCGATGCTTTCGCTCATTTATCTCTACGATTTGAAGGCTGCACGAGTTGTGAGGCCAGTTTCCATAGACTAGTGTATTGTGTGTGCAAAACGTGATAGTAAAAGTTTTTTTACCTATCTTTATAATATAATTCTTCTGTATGTGTGTTTGTCATCTAACTCCTCCTAAACGGCTGGAACGATTTGGATGAAATTTTGTGTGTATATTTCAATGGGTTCCTGGATGGTTTGAAAACACAATGGAACCTGGTAGGTGGCGCTGCTTTAGGGGTCCATCACGGGATGCGGGTGTTCTCAAGCGGACGAAATCGCGAGCGGGCCACTAGGTATTACACACTCGCGAGCAAAAGTATGGAATCACTTCCTTGAAATTGGTTCCGCGCGATCTTGAGTACTAAATAATTTGTTAATAATAATAAAGATGGCACTATTTTAAAGTTTTAACTGTTAACTTTAAATTGATACCAAATTCATTCAAATCACGCCAGTATTTAAGAAGCCATCCCAAATTATCCCGGATAGAGGTGTAGGAAGGTATCCCGCAAAAGTCGGATTCAGAAGTTTATTAGGTTAATGAAGAATCGTCTTCGAGCAGTTATTAGGGCTAGGGGAGGGAACACAAAATATTGAAACTTAAATTTAAGGCCAAATATATATATTTTTTTAAATAATTTGTGTTGTTTTCTTCATTTATTATTTTTCCATATTTCCTTATGTTCTCCTAACTCCTTCACTTAATCCGGGATAGCTCCTTATACACTGATGCGATTTAAATTAATTTGGTATCAATTTAAAGTTAACAATTTAACCTTTAAAATGGTGTCATTTTTATTATTCTTACCTAGTTATGTAGTACTCAAGATCGCGCGGAATCAATTCCAAGTAAGTGATTCCATACTTTTGCACGGGAGTGTATATTTTTGTATCAACATTAATCGCATCACCATTCATCGTAGTCACAGTCGCCGCCCGTTGCCATTACATCAAATATAAGTACCATTGTTGTGTTTTGACATTCAGACGCAATATTTATTTATTGTGCATATGTATACAATACAGTAATCTATACTAATATTATGAAGCTAAAGAGTTTATTTGTTTGTTCGTTTGTTTGTTTGTTTGTTTGGTTGAACGCGCTAATCTCAGGAACTTCTGGTTCGAATTGAAAAATTATTTTTGTGTTGAATAGTCCATTTATTGAAGAATGCTATAGGCTATATACATCACGCTATAATAGAACGCGGGTGAAACCGCGGGGCACAGCTAGTATAATATATGGCGGCCTGTGGTCATTCTGGGTGGACTACAATATACACGTACAACTAACCTTCAGATGAGATGAATGGAAGCCAACGTCTTTCCCGTTTCGAAGCTTGGTTTCCTTAAAGTTTGTCACGTAATAAACCCAGGTTGGGATTTGGGATACATAACTGATAATAAAGTTCCGCTTTACTATGTTAACCATAATAATTCATTTTAACGACATACTGTCCGCAGTCGCGGTTTTATAGTTTATCGTCGGTTTACTTACTCGTAAACAGTTGTTGGACTTCTCATTGCCCTTGCATTATTTATTACCAATTTTTATAACATATTTTTTACGGTGAAGTAAACTTTGTTTATACCAGGAAGTTGACTCAGATTGATTCAAATATTAACTCTGTTACCGGATCAACTTGCCATCTTATATCTTAACTGTTGTACAACAATAATGCTACCGACAATTTTGTTATGCCGATGGACTTAGATAAGATGTCGGTAGATATCCAGGCCTAGGCGAACGAAAAAGGAGGCTTGCCCAAACCAAATCCCCACACTAGGAATCCGGAACCTCTGAGACTAAGAGCGGTGTCGCAGTTGGCTTTAACCACTAGTCCACAAGTTAAGTATAATGCTTGTGTCATCATCATCATCATCATCATCACCGGCTCATGTTATGGGTGGTTTATGTCCCCACTGCTGGAGCACGAGCCTTCCCTATGGATGGATAGGGAGAACGGGCCATAAACCACCACGCGGGTCCAGTGCGGTGCGGTGGTGGTTAGAGAATTTATATACGAACCGATGGCATAGTGATTAGTGACATTCATAAGTGCTATTTTATAGCGTAAACTGAATAAATGATCTTGAATTGAGTTGAACAGAAAGACTGCTAATGTAGCCAGGACCAACGGTATCACTTGCCTTCCGAAGCACGGAGGAGCTCGTGATGATACATTTTTGGTCACCCATCCGATGACCAGGGTTTGCGAAAGTTGCTTAAAGTCAGCGATCTCCGATTGCAGGCCGGGAGCGGTAACCACTGAAACAACGAGCTACTCCAGGTGCTTGATTTGAGAGCAAAGTTTTGTAATACAATTTCTCTTTATAACCGAAACGAAAGACTATTTAATTTTCACGCTGTTGTAACATTTTAAGATTGTGTGCAACTAACTGTGCAGTTGTGCATTCGGAAAAGTGCCTCTTACATCTTTCAAACGAAGCGAAACTATTTATTATGACTATGAAAGTATACATATTTGAAGGAATATTACAAAATGGCTGTGATGTTTTATGATAACTATTTTAGCCGTTTGTAATTTATGTTGGTATGTTTTTAAAGTCGCGTGGTTAGTAGTTATAGAAAGCGCCACTGGCAGTTTTCCAGCGCCAATGTTAATTTACTTGCAGAAAAGTACAACTGAAAATAATACTTTTAAGACTTTCCAAATAATATGAATTATTTGGAAGTCGTAGGTTAACTACAAAGTTTGGTCGTGAAATATCACGAATATATAACAATATTGGTCCTTCATGTATAATATTTTAGAAATGTAGACTCGAATCAATCATTGTTTTATTAATCATTATACAAAACAACTAACTAAATACTTAAAAAAAGTAAGTTTTTTTTATTGACGCTTTGAAGGTTCTTCATACTTCATTAATAAAATAATTTTGTTAATACCATGCAATAAGTATTCATAATTTGAAGAGCTCAATGGTTATTAGCGCTCGGTCTACGATTGCTAAGGTTAATCAACTTTCGCAAAGGCCAGTCATCAGATGGGTGACCAAAAATGTATCATCTCGAGCTCCTCCGAGCTTCGGCAGTCACGTAAAGCCATAGGTCCCGGCTGAATTAGCAGTAGTTACAACTACCTTTTCGCACTGGTTTATGACCCGTTCTCCTTATCCATCCATTGGGAAGGTGCATGCCCAGCAGTGGAGACATAAAATAAGCTGGTGATGTGATGATGCGTTGCAATATTCAATAATAAGTAAAGCTGCTGCTGATGGGTCCTTGGTCGTTTTTTATACGTTATTTTATTTTTTATTTATTAAAAACATAACCCTCCTTCTTACGCAGTCGGGTAGTAAATGATTGTGCAACAATGTAACGATATGATTACATCTAAACTCGGCAGTTATTCCGTAATTTGGAATAACTGGAGTACGTTCCTTAAATGTCGGCGCTAATAGGTCTAGAGTGCGGCCCTGGCTGTCTGCCAAGTGGCCGTTTGCAGGCGAAAGTATTCGAACCGTATTTGTATCGAACTCGGTGCATAGCCGCTGCATTACAAAATCCCTATGAGAAATGTTGTATGGAATTTATATGGCTCGTAGGATTCTTAAGCCTGTGAAATATTTTGTACGGTTATAGACAGAACGAACGACGTAAGTTTTTTTTGTATTATTGATACCAACATTAAGCCGCCTTTCTAGTCTAGTGGTTAGATCATTGGTTTCTGAGCCAGAGGTTTTTCACAGCAAATGGTTGCGTGATTGCTTTGATTGAGTACCTACTAGTAGCCGTTATAAAATAAAAAATAAAAACATTTGTCAATTTTTAATAACATCAACATTCCCATGCTTTTACCACACCTATTGGTCAATAAAATTATTATGACCAAAGTTCAAAAGGTAACTTTAAACGAATTATGTGGTTCATTAGCAATTAATATCAGTACAAGAAATCTATTGTCAATCGTGATGTGAATCATTAAAAGTAGAGACGATAGATAGAGACGCTCTAACGATGTAGAAACTAACTAACTAGAAACTTCATAGCTTAGTTCATAGCATGATGTTTTGTTATGCAATTAATAGCCGAATACTGGAAACTTGATTATAAAAGACAGCTTAAATAAATAAAATTCGTTGATAATAACAAGACTCTTTCTAGTTTCATTTATGTGCATTAGTGGCATACCAATATCCATAGGAAACACACATTAAAACACAAATGTGAGCTGTAGGCTTAGCCAAAGTAACATTAAGAAAACGATAGCGATGTTCGAAAAGAATAAAATGTATGGGATTGACATAAGCCGCGCTAAATCACGTGGTCAATCTTATGTCAGTCCCATACATTTTATTGTTTTTGAACTTCGCTATCGTTTTCTTAATATTACTTTGGCTACTGCCACTGATCTCCTTATAATGTCTCTCTCTTTCTAGCTTTTTTCCCACAAGGTGGTGGGGTTAGCTTTCCTTGTCTTACGCTTCTAATTCGCTCTGTCCTCGACGTCCTCAACCAAACTTAACACTACATTTCTGTCCTTTAACACTAGACCCAAGACATGTATTGCGAGATGTCTCACTACATGTCTTGGGTTTACCCCTAGATCTTCGAGCCGGGATGGAAAGTTGTATCGCTAAATTTCCCACATATTGAGGCGGCCTCCTCTCCACGTGACATACAATCGCTGCCTGTTCTTCTGCAGCTTGTCAGCTATGCGCGTACGCCAAGGCTTCCTCGCACTTTGAGTCTGGTCATGCCGCACGTTCACCTCGACATCTTCATTTCGACTACTTTATCTCTTTATGAAGCTGTGTATTTTTATTGCGCCCGTTTTTCTGCACAGCTAAAAGACTGCCTGAATGGTTGGTAGGTAAAATATTTTGAGACGATTTAAAAGCGCTTATCTAATTTTAATAAAAACTTAAATTAAAACTTCAATAAAATTTTATTTAATTTTTTTTTCATTTCATATACATTTCATGAGTCCCCCAGAACCCCGGGACTCATTATACTATACCACCGGTTATCTGGCAGAGCGCTTTGACACGCGAAAACCGATGCGTCTTGTTACAAACGCAGAACTTTATTAGTGTTTAACATTATTATTCGTTTTGGCTGAAAAACTAAAAATATTAGCATTCCATTTTCAGTAGAAGTTACAAACTTTTGTTATCAACGTTCCGTGTGTTAGGCAGCGCTGCGGAGATACGTTTTAATGAAAATTGTGCTCATTACAGAACTGGGTTTAGTGCCGGCTAGACCTGCCGGTGGTCATTATTTTTTAATACTATGAAATCGTCTGTATGAGACGGCACCGCGAATGTGGCAGTGTTGCAGATTTAAATTAATTTTATTTAGTTTTTAATTACCGCATGTAGTAGGGTTCTTGTAGCAAACTCAAAGGTTTTCTCGGTTTCGATTCCCAGCGGGCGGGGTTGGTCGTAGACTAACAAACACTATCTTCTTCTTCTCTTAAGTCTGTCACCATAACAACAACAATGTTAGTAGCATTTTGTTGTGTTCCGACAGTTACATCCAATTCTTCAGTTGTTGAGGATTTTGGGTGTAATGCGCTCCAACTTTCGGCCTAATTGACACTTTTTAATATGTGAGATGGGAAGCCAAGTGCATTCCGTTGTGGAAAATAATAAAATTAATTACTAGTATACAATCTGTCCGGTCACCGGTGTCGGAGCTTTAAATATCATAAAATATGGTCAACTTTATTAAAAAGCACCCCTTATATGTAGGTTTTCTCTAACCATAATGAAATAGCAGACTTTTAATTATTTATTTTACCGAAAAGTAGGTGTGCGTACAAGTTTGACCATATCTACTCTTCTAGAGGTCCTACGTTTACAAACGAGGTGTCATTAGAAAGCTAAAAAGCTAGGTAAGGAACTGATGCTAAGAATGTTATCACAACAGTTCATAAAAATACAACATAAATTTTTTTATGAAAAAAAAGAACAAAAGAACCATTTTTTTTCAGTTATTATGTTTTAAAAAACAAATTAGGTCATTGAACTACATTTTTTATGTTTTAAATAAGTAGTACAAGGTATGTGCTAAAGGCAGACACTAAAATATTAGACCTAACTTGGTAGTTTAGGTTTTACAACAGTCTGAATATGACCCTCTTAAAAGCGCGTCCTTCATCGCCATAGCAAACTCAACTTCCTTATCGTGGGTCGGGGACAGGAGCAGGTAAAAAAAAAACAAAAGAATGCCAGCTGAAACGTCAGTTGTTACGGGCTTGTCAGGTCAGTCGTCCCTCGCTCCGCGTTGTGATTACACTACTTGCTGTTTTAAAATCTACCACATAGTTTTGTTGTTATTGTTGAACTTTTGTTACGTTTTTATTTTGTTGTTGAACATTTCTTGTTAGTTACAATGGAAGACGGTTACTACTCAAGTCAGCACCTCGCCGATATCCATTTCGTGTACGGATTGTGCAACGGAAATGCCAATGCTGCTGTTAGAGAATACGTAAGAAGATTTCCAAATCGACCTACACCGAATGCCCGGACTTTTATAAGAATACACATGAGACTAGCTGAAAATGGAATCAGAAGACCTGCCAATGAACGTGCTCGTCTTGTGTCTCACCAAGAGGAAGAAGAAATATTAAATTTGATTACTCAAGATCCTAGACTTAGTGTCAGACGAATTGCTAATCAACTGAATTTATCCAGATGGTCAGTGTGGAGAGTTCTTAAAAGGGAAGGATTACATCCGTATCACTTCCGAAGGGTACAAGATATACTAGAACCGGATTTCGCGACAAGGTCAGTTTTTTGTTCGTGGGTTATTAGAAGAGTGCGACACAACCCAAATTTTTTAAAAAGAATTTTGTGGACTGACGAAGCCACTTTCACTAGATCGGGATATACGAACCACCGCAATGATCATCTGTGGCTTCATGAAAATCCCCGTGCCGTGAGACCAAGTTCATTTCAGCATAAATTTTCTGTGAATGTTTGGGCTGGAATGATTCATGATCTTTTAATTGGACCGTTTATTTTACCGGCGACATTGAATGGCCCAAGATTTTTGGAATTCCTGCAAACTCAGTTCCAAGACGCACTACTGGATTTACCGTTGTCCTACAGAGCTGGTATGATATTACAATTAGACGGCGCCCCGGCACACTTTGCAGTAAATGTCCGAAATTTTTTAAACGAACAATTTACGACGTGGATTGGACGCGGTGGAACGATCGCTTGGCCACCGCGTTCACCCGACTTAACGCCACTCGATTTCTTTTTGTGGGGTACTATGAAGCAGAGAGTGTACGTAGACGTGCCAAACACACGAGAAGAGTTGGAACAGAAAATAATTGATGTCGGTAATGATTTGAGAAGAGACAGGGAGATGATACGACGCTCGACCAGTCCTGTATCATTAAGAGCCACTGCATGTCTTCAGTACCACGGAAATCACTTTGAGCAGTTGCTGTTATAAAAAATATTAAAATGAAAATTCTTTATGTGAATGATTAAAATGTTATTATCATTAGTTACCAGCTTTTCTTTTTATTTCTACTTTCCTACAAAATTGAACTATTTAAATGGTCATGTTCAAACTGTTGTAAATCCTAAACTATCTAAGTTAGGTCTAATATTTTAGTGTCTGCCTTTAGCACATACCTTGTACTACTTATTTAAAACATAAAAAATGTAGTTCAATGACCTAATTTGTTTTTTAAAACATAATAACTAAAAAAAACTCGTTCTTTTGTTCTTTTTTTTTTCATAAAAAAATTTATGTTGTATTTTTATGAACTGTTGTGATAACATTCTTAGCATCAGTTTCTTACCTAGCTTTTTAGCTTTCTAATGACACCTCGTTTGTAAAAGTAGGACCTCTAGAAGAGTAGATATGGTCAAACTTGTACGCACACCTACTTTTCGGTAAAATAAATAATTAAAAGTCTGCCATTTCATTATGGTTAGAGAAAACCTACATAAATAAGGGGTGCTTTATCAATAAAGTTGACCATATTTTATGATATTTAAAGCTCCGACACCGGTGACCGGACAGATTGTATATAAACAGGCATTAAAATAAATAGGACAGTCGAAGTGGCTTATATTTCAGCTTGAATAATGTCAAGTTACATCTGTGTCGACCGCAGCAGCGCGTAATGGAGGCGACGCGTGATGGCGTGAAGAATTTTGGATGACTTTTATTTTATGTCATTTAAATGTTTCTACTGAAATACTGATGATAATTATCTCTAAATGTACACATAAAGGTACATAAAAAATAAATAAAGCGACAGGTTCTTTTAGCCAAAGGAACGCGTTTTGGAACTCAATGGCGTAGCAATTAACGCGTTGGGTTGCGATCTTACAAGTTAACTCCTCTTTGCTTTGAAGTGCACGTCAAGCTACTGGTCTCGGTTGTTGTTGTTTATTATTAATATTTTTATTTTTGATGTGTAAGATCTTTCCGCTCGCTTTCTATATAAACAATTTGGGAAATTGGAAGTGATTTCGTGAAATGGGACGGAAGTATGTGTAACAGTTTAATAGGAAGTCGGGGAAGCGCGCAACCGCGTGCCATTTTGTAAATTTAAGATCGATATTATGAACATGTCATATTATTATTATATGTGACATATTGTGTAATTTGACTATCAAAGGTCATTTTGATATGTCAAATGTCTTCTAATGAGTAGGTATTTACTGCATTTATTTTATAGTTATAAAATGATGTAACACCTGACCCATTTTTTTCAGAATATAATGTTAAAATTCTTATTACTAAGGTGAGATGTCAAATGTTACACATCATATGCGACTACTGTAAGGGTCGCTCGTTCTTTTTTTTTATTGCCTTTCGTGCTAGAGTTGTTTAGCTTAGCGATCGTTTTAAAAAATGCATCATTTGCCACTTCTTCGATGAAAAAAACTACAGTAACCTCCGAAGTGATTCAAATAGAGACTCATCAATATGTCTAACATGGCGATGTGACGCGTTGCCTTGCCATCATTACTGCGGTGGAGACTAAGGTTGCCAGATCGGAACTTACCGAGTCCGGGACAATTCCAACTCGGGCCGTGGCTATGAATATGTAAAAATAAAAAATATAATATATAAATATAAATGTTTATATAATTTTTAACGCAAATTTTGTTGCGAACAAATTACAAAAACATAAATGTTGAAAAATTTTCCACGAGCAGGGTTTGAACCTGCACCCTTCTGACATACCGGGTCAGGTGCTCTTCCAATTGAGCTATCGTGGTTCTAACCAGCCCGCCGAAATTGTTCAACACTATTTACTCCTTACTTTGAAAGCCAAAGGCGCCTATTCAATGTTAACAACCACCGTCATTAACATCCGATCATAATACTTTTACAAATACTAAAGATCAGTTAAGAAGTAGGCAAGCTATTTATAAATGTTTATATAATTTTTAACGCAAATTTTGTTGCGAACAAATTACAAAAACACAAATGTTGAAAAAATTTCCACGAGCAGGGTTTGAACCTGCACCCTTCTGACATACCGGGTTATATAAATATAAATTACGAAATATTTAATTTTATATTTGTATTTATTAGGAAAATACATTTTATTTTTCAAATGTATACTTTTATTATTCCAGATAAAATATATAAATTAAGAACAGCTTTTTTTATTATTTAATTTTTTCGGAATCCGGGACAATAGATCGAATTACTGGACACGAAACAATACGTAAAATTCCGGGACAATCCCGGAAATCCCGGACATCTGGCAACCTTAGTGGAGACAGATGTAACTTGACATTATTCCGAACTTAATGGCCTTCTATTTACCGCACTGCAATCACAGACGTTTTAAGCACACTGACACACATACTATGAAATATGATGACTTAAAACAAGTAAAAAGACGTAATGAGGTGGATGTTAATTTAGGTTTTGCATGTGCAGTTGAAGTAATGTTATTAACGTGAAAGTAATACATTTTGATTTTTGGAGAGGTAAGGAATGATTTAGAGTGATAGCAATAATAAATTGGATAGTCCTATCTGAGGCTGTAACAGTTTTAATTTTCACAGCTGATTTTTTATTAATTCGGTTCATTTGTTTTTGAATTTCATATAGAAGCTCTGTGTGTGACAGTGATTTATAATATCTGTACAAGTTGCTAGTTGCTCTAAAAGTTTTCAGAACATATTCTCACAACTTACCACAATTCCATTTATATGAAGACTGAGCAAAATAGTAGAAATGTTACCAGTCAAGTTCACATTTCAACATAGGTACCTCAATTTCTACTTTTCACTTTTCTATTTTGTTTTTTACTTCAACTGCACCCACAGTGACAGCTGCTAGAGAGCTCGTCGTCATTTAATTTTATATTGGAACTGATGGAACACGAACAATATTAGTCGTCGTCATAGTATTCATAGTTGTCGTCAACAGATCTTGCAGGAAAACAACGTCAACAACACGGTACTCGAGATGTGTATACAAATCGACATCCCGACAACTGTCTGGATAATATCCCAGTATTTGCCAGAAAGCGCCGGAGCGTAATATTTGAAAACACCACTCCGACCTTAATGCTTGTTCAAACGTTGTAAAGTAATCTTTCGGAAAGCAATGCCTCTATTCGTTCGAATAATCGAATCGTTATATAGGTAATGTAGACGTTTGAAGTTTTTAGAAGACTTTCCATAAAAAATAAGCTTGTTTGTTTTATCTACTTCGTTAATAAAATATTTAACATCTTTCAAGTAAACGCAGAAAGGTCACGATAGCATTTACCTTTCCAATATTTATTATTCATGAACATAATTGTCTAACATCATCAAAAGAAACAAGAAAGGCTGAGATTCTATTACACCTCCGTCTGTTGGAATATTTTTTTAAATTCGAGTTCGCAATGTTTTCGAAGTAGGTCTTTAGCACTTCAGTGCTGCAATTTTTTCGGGCATTCTTTTTGCGCCGTATTCTTGTTAAACATCCCCTCTGGGAGAGGAATGAGGGAGGGGGGTGAGGCGAGACGGTTCATCGGACCCTGGAGTTATGTTGGGACGGTACACTTGGGTTATTATTTTACGTCTAGACGTACGAGTGAGTGGCTGTGATCTGCAAGAACCGACTGTTCACATTCTTAATAATATGGCAATGCTAGATAGATTCAGGAAACACTCGATATTTTGACACTTCTTACATTTCTTGAATTTGAAAGAATTGGAATATCTGAAGAATTTGAGTTTTAAAGATTGATGCCAATCATGTCACAAAAATGATTCTAGTAATGAAATGAAATTTATTTGGGACAGAACAGTTCAAACATACAGATAAAAATGGAAAAAGCAGAGGAGTGTCCCAAAACGGTTCCGACTCAGCAAAATGCTAGCCTTGAGGTTAGCGCTGATCTTCCGTCGGAACCGGTTAGGTGATCGTGTTATATTTTTGTATTATGTGCAAAAAGCATACTTAAACGTTATTCTGAGATCCATGCATGCCTTATCAATTATATTTTGCTTACTTACATTAAATGTTTTATATTTATATCATAATAATTATACCTAGCAACCTAACATTTCACCTAACATTTGATAGGTAGATGATGAATTGTTATTTCCAAATTCCTAACTTGATCACGATTTGTTTTTGTTATACGTTTGTTAACTCGTAAAATATTATAAATATGCAGTTTTATGAGCAGATGCAAGCTTTCGTATATTTCAACGCTGCTGCAACAACATACAAACACTGTAGTAAACTGGTTGATTTATTACTGGTAGCATGGGAAATAACATCGAGTCTATTTACTGTACACGATTTACATAACGGCGAAAAAAATATTTTTTAAACAGATATAAACACGTTAGTACTTAGTTCTCCCACAAACTATTGATTAATTAAATGGATAAAACTGTGACTTCCTTGCTTAGAAAAGATCAATTTTTTTTCGTAATTCTTAATTCCTTGTCGATTTCCATTTCACTGCGAAAAGGCTTACCGAATCTACCTATAAGGTCTGTGCTGCCGAATAACATGAGACGTGAGATAAAGATAACATAAGATAAATATACTTTATTGTACACCAACAATTTTACAAAACAACTACAAAAAACCGGCCAAGTGCGAGTCGAACTCGCGCACGAAGGGTTCCGTACCATTATCTATAAAATATTTCAAGTTTAACCTATTATCAATATTAAGACCCAGAACAAAATTAGAAAAAAATCACGTTTGTTGTATGGGAGCCCCCTTAAATATTAATTTTATTTTAATTTAATTAATTATTTTTAAAGTGAATATAATAACTAAATATTCTGTGAATATTTCAAGCGTCTACCTGTTGCCGTTATCAATATCGAGCAAAAAAATCACGTTTGTTGTATGGTAGCCCTCTTAAAATTTATTCTGTTTTGTATTTCATCTAATAGTACATTGCATTCATCAATTAAAATATATAATAAATTACCATCTTCATTAATTAACGAAAATAAATATTCTTTGTTTATAAACCAATTGAAAAAAAATCTAATAAATAAATGCTATTACAGTTTACATGAATACTTCAATGACTTAAATAAAAAATACATTTCAAATCTCTCACCTAAAATTACTTTTATTACTCTTCTTGAAAGTAAAAACTTGCTATCATTATAGCGTCTCCTCTCTTCTAAACCCTATTGCGTGCCCGCCAGGGTCCATGATGATCTCTTATTTATGTTCACCATCTATTGTTTACATTGTGGAATGCAATAAATAATTGAATTGAATTGAATTGAACTATTTGTTGTTAAAGCGGCAACCGAAATACATCATCTGTGAAAAATTCCAACTCTCTAACTATCACGGTTTATGAGAATGAGATGCAGCCTGGTGACAGACGGACAGACAGACAGACGAACGGACGGACAGCGGAGTCTTAGTGATAGGGTCCCGTTTTACCCTTTGGGTACGGACCCCTTAAAAAAACGAGCAAAAAAACCACGTTTTGTTGTATGGGAGCCCCTTAAATATTTTTTTTATTCTGTTTTTTTATTTGTTGTTATAGCGGCAATAAAAATACGTCATCTGTGAAAATTTCAACTGTCTAACTATCACGGTTCATGAGATACAGCCTGGTGACAGACGGACAGCGGTGTCTTAGTAATAGGATCCCGTTTTATTCTTGGGGTACGGAACCCTAAAAAAGTTCACGTACATAGGGCGGTCTTATCAAGGTCTTATCATTAAAAGTTTCTATACAATATTTGGATGAACAATTTATTTATTTATAGGACAACCAACATGACAAACACAAATACAAACAATAACTACGTAAAACAGGCTGCCACGGTATGCAAAGTGGATTACATTTTTTGAATTAATCTTTATATTAATACGTGAAACAAAAACTATGTACCCCTTTTTACGAAAATTGCGCGTGCGGAGGAGTATGAAATTTCGCACACTTATAGTTTATACATATAGAGAAGGAGTAAATAGTTTTAAAAATTATGCATTAAAAATACATTAAATCAATAAAACAAACATTACACACACTACAAATTTCACACAAATTTCAAACTCGCATTTTATCTTTTTTAATTTTTCATTGCTTAGGATACAATCCGTGCAGCCTTAATAAAATTACGGTCGAATTTCGACTACTGGGCGACCACTAGTAATAACAATAATATATATAATATTTTGCTTCAAATGTTATACACTACCATATTCGATAATTTAATAATTATTAATAAATTTTAAAAGGTTACTACAAATCAACCAGCCCCCGACCGCCTAACCGATCGCTTTGACTTTGCTTATAGTTTATGACGTCATCTTGCCATCTCGCATCGGCTATGAAAGCAATACCAAAAGCTAAAGGCTATAGCTTTCGATATAGCTTTCATAGGCGGCTCGAAACGACAAGATGACGTCATAAACCACACACGAAGTCAAAGCGATCGGTTAGGCGGTCGGGCCCGTTCCAATGCGATTGACTGCAGTATTTAGCGCTTAAACAAACAATATTTAAGTTCAAAATGGAGTGGAAAGATGCAGTGGGCTGACGACGACGATACAACGAAACTAATCAACTTTTCAATATAAAATGAAATTATTTTCTTTAAAAATTATGAAAATTTATGTCACATTAGCCTATGTCCAGCAGTGGACTAGTATCGGCTGATGATGATAATGTCACATTTAAAAACGCTTAAAACCTAACAAAAGTTGTTTTAAAATAGGGCAAGATAGCACGGTAAACCTGATGTTAGTAAAATATTCAGTAAAGTTGTTTGAGCCTCAAGGGTTCAGTGACTAAATAACAGCTCTGTATTTATAATTTAGACAATGGCGCGATGAAAACTTACTGAGTAGTCTTGAATATTGATAGCCGCTAAGTTACTTTACTAGGAAAACTACAGAGCTTGTTCCTGAAAATATCAGTAAGTAGCTCAGCTTTTTTTTTGGGTGACTTGCTTGTTCCCTCCCTCTGGTTTCATTTTCAACGGCACCGGACTTTATGAGGATCAGCTGTACAGACAGCCTTGTTTAGTTAAGGACATTACTTTTTATTCCTTATTTATTCGCATATTTGTCAAATTGAGTACATTGTTTTGGGTTGCATCACAGTTCAATATCTTATTTTTGTGAATTTTTGGATGTGACTTGTTAATGTACCTACGTAAATAAATAAATAACATGATAAACTATTGAATAGACAAATCAAATGTTCAATTTTTGTCTTCTTTAAGCTATTACTAATAGTTACTATTACATTGAAATCCCTATTTCAATTTGAACTAGCATAAGTATTTCAAACTGATAAAGTAATAGTCTGCTTTCTTGAAATCGCTTAAATATTCATTAGTAATCAACATTTTAATTGTCTTACAAAATCCAAATTTCACGTTCAATTACACTTGAGTCGACTGTTTTTTGTGCATCGAATACTTATCGTAGTTGATATCAGAATATGCCGCCATAATGCATGCACCACACGACACGAGGGCCATTATAATAGGACCGTTAGGCCGATGCGTTTGACCTCCTTGCGGCCCAATTAACGCCCAACACTCGTTGTGTGTCTTCCTGTGTCGTTGTGCTGTCTGTCTGTTTGTTCGAAATGCTGGGATTGACGGCTCGTGAGTAGTCCGAATTTAAAATTCATTACCACTTTTTGACACTCCCTAGTTTGAGATCCAAATTATGTTTGTCTATGGCATTTTTTAAACTTCTGAATGGAATGTTTTTGAATGCAGTTATATATAACATCTGTGTCAGGTGTTAATCCTATGTATTTTGTTATGCCTTTTTTCTGAAGTTTTTATTAATATTAGTATTTTTTCGGAGATGATATCTGAAATATATATGGGGAAACTCTCGCAACAAAACTTTGTAATTAGCGGGTTTTGGTAATATTTTTATTTAACATTATAATGGTAAATAAAAATATAACCAAAAGATACTGTAAGCTCTTTCTGCGTAAAACGGAACGCACCTGATTAAATTTAAATGCGGGTACACAAGGTACTAACTAATTATGAGACGACCAACACCTCAGTCTCCCTGTGACCACGGACCCTGCAAAGGGTTCGAAACGTCATCAGGATAAACATTATTTAAAAGTAATGTGTAAAATAAACGCGAGTAAATCCGTAAAAGTTGTTTCATTTCAATATGTTGTGTTCGCGTAAACTTTAGAAAACAATATTATAATGGTGGTTTATCTGTTTGCCTCAAATCCCCAACCAAAGAGAAGAAGTTGTGAGTTTTTATGATTATGAGTAATGTTACGATTGCGATCTGGCTAGGCCCAGCAAACTTCCAACACAACGAGTAGTCATTATGATTGGTGAAAAGTACTTTAAATTAGTAATCAGGTACTTAAATGTAGTTCTTGGTAACTCTCATACGTTAACGAATCAGTTGTGTTGATAGCATCAGCAACATGCTTTTACCGAAGGGTAATTCCTGTGGAAATGTTGTGCAGCCGTTGAAAGAGGATAACCTAATTATTGACAAGTGCAATAAGTACTTTTATAGTGTCAGTAATGCTGCTTTAGGTCAATGAACTGAGCATAATGGTGACGTGTTGTTCAATGCAATCATGTTTTATGTGCTACCATCTATCACTTTGTATGCACTTTATTTTTTAGCATTTCATCCTGAAAGATTCTTACATGCATGCATACTCTCACGTGCTTCTCCCAAAAAGGGGTAGTCAGAATATAAAAATCACCAATTTTGAGTAAAAACGCTGTTAGTGATCTCGACGCCACATTTAGCCTAATCAAAATAGTTAGTTACCCAAGGTGGAATAGATAGATAACATCAGTGTATAGGTTGCTAGCCGGTCGCCTGATATGCGAGCATCGTGGAATCCTTGTCCCTTACGGCCCTCGACAACGGCGACTTTTTGTAGCGATGCAGTCGCGCCTTTACGAAACGCGCGTCAGAATCGCTACTAACGCGCGTTAGTCGCATAACGCGCGTTAGTCGCATTTGCAACGCGCTATAGACGCGATGCAAACGCGCTACAGCACCGCGACTGTATCGATGAAAACGCGCGACCGTGTCGGACGACATCGGGGAGAGAACGGAGGGAGGGTGGCGCGACTGGCGCGTGAGTAAAGAACCGAGCGTTTGCATCGCGACTGCATCGCGACTGCATCGCGTTTGCATCGCGTTTGCATCGCGACTGCATCGCGTTTGCATCGCGACTGAATCGCGGTTATGTGGGCGAGAGCAAACAGCTAGCGACCGCATCACGAGTGTATCGATGCTGTCGCGTTCGCGTGTTTACGAAACGCGCGACAGCATCGCTACTAACGCGCGTTAGTCGCATTTGCAACGCGCTACAGAAGCGATGCCAACGCGCTACTACGCGCTACAGTATCGCGACTGTATCGATGCAAACGCGCGACCGTGTCGGACGACATCGGGGAGAGAACGGAGGGAGGGTGGCGCGACTGGCGCGTGAGTAAAGAACCGAGCGTTTGCATCGCGACTGCATCGCGACTGCATCGCGTTTGCATCGCGTTTGCATCGCGTTTGCATCGCGACTGCATCGCGTTTGCATCGCGACTGAATCGCGGTTATGTGGGCGAGAGCAAACAGCTAGCGACCGCATCACGAGTGTATCGATGCTGTCGCGTTCGCGTGTTTACGAAACGCGCGACAGCATCGCTACTAACGCGCGTTAGTCGCATTTGCAACGCGCTACAGAAGCGATGCCAACGCGCTACTACGCCCTACAGCATCGCGACTGTATCGATGCAAACGCGCGACCGTGTCGGACGACATCGGGGAGAGAACGGAGGGAGGGTGGCGCGTGAGTGGAAAACCGAGCGTTTGCATCGCGACTGAATCGCGTTGCATCGCGACTGAATCGCGTTGCATCGCGACTGAATTGCGTTTGCATCGCGACTGAATCGTGGTTATGTGGGCGAGGCCAGGGCAAACAGCTAGCGACACCATCGTGACTGTATCGATGCGAACGCGCGACAGCATCGCTACTGCATCGCTACAAAAAGTCGCCGTGGGCGAGGGGCCTTAGTCAGCTCTTACGACTTGTACGGGAAGCTGATACGTTATTTTCACGTCTTAGACAAGCATGGGAGATTCTTTCTGTTTGTAATATTTTCTTTTCAGTAGTTATTGTGCAACAAATAGTTTATTGTTGCATACAATTGTAACGTGTCTTAGTCTCAAAACAGTAATGTTGACTCTACTTAGACACTTTTCATGTTGAGAACTGGAGTCACACCGTTGGAGTCGCAAACGACGCAATTTGGAACCTTGGGGACTCCCAAATTGGGATATCTCGAACATTCCCAACAAACGGTTGTCCGTCCATTCCTTTTTCCGAAACGTCTGCGGGCGTGCGAATTTGCCGCCATCTTGAAAACGTTCTTTGTTCGTCGGACAATGCCTTTGAGAATTGGGGATTGGCCGTCAACAACATGTGTGGACAATAGTAAACAATTGGCCTCTCATTACTGGCTGTGTTTGTTTGTAAAATTAATTTGACCTTACATACACCTTACTGCATTAGGGTTTTTCACACATTAGTTCTCAAATAAGCTTAGCTTATCTTACGTGTTTTTGTGCAAAGACATGAATGTCCGTTATAAAAGCTGCACGTTTTATTGTGACTGTTAGAATTTTTACTCGTTACGTTAATTTGTTATAATATAATAAAAATGGATACAAATAAAAAATCACAATCAGCGTAACGAAATCGGGTAAACCTTAGTAGTTACATACAACTAATTACGCGATCGCTGAAATTCCCAACACTACTCATGTGATTTACCTATATTTGTTAAATTCAAAATTAAAAAAAAATCAAAATCATTTATTCAGTTAAGGCTACAAGTAGCTCTTGTGAATGTCACTATGCCATCGGTTCGTAAGTCTACTCTGGGCGGGATCTTGTACTGCGAGGAACCGTCAAGAAACTGAGCAAGTGTTAATTTTACTTTCTGTACCATTAATACTATTTTATTTTTTATAGAAATTATTAGAGATATTTTATTTTTCCCGATGACTTTGTGGGAACCTAACAGTTATTTGTGTTGTAGCACTCTTACTAAACAGCGTTTACAAGTGATGCCTGAAAAACGCTCTCAAAAACGTAAATAATGGTTTCGCTTTGATATTTCTTGTTTAATTTTCGAATGAAGGAAACTGTACCTACCACACACCTACTTTTAACCGAGTATCATGATGCCGTGGGTAACTTAATTAGATCTAATTTGCATTTTACTCCCCCTTTACCCTTAATGATAGCACAGCTAACCCGAGCCGAAGACTTCTAGGCGCTCTCGGGGTCTCGAAACCCGGCTCGAACGCCTTAGAGAATCTAGTAAATCATGAAAAAACTCCTTCGGAGTAAAGAGAGATGCTAGGACTGGTATGAAACCCTGGAAACCTTTAAGTTTGTGAATCGAGCAGGATTATAGCCGTCTAGCCGTCCCATTCAGTTACGCTCCAATGACTATGACTTCTTCGAATGCTAATATATATTAAAATTTTGGGAGCGTTTATGTCTCAAAAACGCATTAAGTTTTTAAAATGTTGACTAAATAAATAAGAAATAAATACTGCCCAGTTTGTTCTATTTAAAGAAAATCTGATGTTTGGTTCAAAGGGCCTAGTTATTCACTACCAAAAGCAGTTCTCGTACCGTTATCAATAATTTATTTAAAATCTCTAGAAAGAGATTGACTCCATCAAAGTAAAAACATCGTAGGAAAGTTGTCGTTATCCTTGTTTAAAGAATGGATTTTTGCGTTCCAAAGTTGATTCTTGGTTCCAATTTCATGGGGAAAACATTTTGTGTAGTTACAGTTCATTATCTACCTCGGTATTTTCCGGTATTGTGTTAAACAGAAAAGTAATTAAAATATTCCTCAATCCTATCAAAGATTGTTGTATCATCGCTGTTGGGATTCAAATTTAAATCGAATGGTGGTTACTCATACTCCTTAACTTGATTGTTCATGAGATCGACCAATCACAAACTACAGCTTGTTACCTCTATGCATTAAAATCTCAAAAGATTGTAATAGTCGGGAATGTCGAGACTTGGACTCGGGATAAAAGGACCGCGTAAAGGGATGTATCTTTAAACATCATTTCTCGAAAGACTATTAGATTGAATTAGTGTATGTTTGAGTAATTTGTAAGGTTGTTTGAGTAGTCTGCCACACTACCTTTAGACAACATCAGGTTTTGAAATGGCGATAGCTCACTTGGCTACTGGCTGGTGTGTTACAATTAAACTTGTTAATGTTGCCGAGGTGTTTATGTCGGTACACTCATAAATTCTTGTTAGTTAATGCAAGCCACGTGCTATCACTTCGCCATTTGATATGTAAAGCAAACCTGTCTTCAGATATCGCTATTTATACGGAGCCGGAGGAAAGAACAGGCATCTAACATGCAAAATTTTTACTTAACTACACCAAAGTAACTGGTGTTTCCCAGCGATTTTAATCTATTGTTCTCGATGACTGAAACTCCGTACACAAGTGGCGGACGTCACGTTGCACATGAGAATAAATATAATTGACATTAAGTTTATTTTTGGAGTCATCCATCATTAGTGGAAACATAGTTTTGGAGTCAAGGGAAGTTATTTTTGTGTTTTACATTTCAAAGGATGGATTTTTTATTTCCATTTTAACCTAACATAACAGTAGACATGCTGCGTACAAAATAATATAATAGATTTTTCTTAATATTTTTGAGTTACCCTAATATGTTTATTCCAAGTGTACAGATTAATGTTAGTGTGTCTGTGTATCATAGAAGCCTTAATGAAAGTTTTAATGAAAGCGATAGGCAGATCTAGTTCACGTCCCGACCTTACCTATTCACCCAGCGAGCGTTCATAACATCGTTGGAAAATGAAATGTCCTCAACGGGGGAAGTGATATTGACAGGCTGCCACGCGGCAGACGCGATTCTCACAACAATTCCTTACATCCATATTTACATTACCTACCTGTTCCGACCAAACGTGAATCCTGCGTGGAACAACTTAGAGCAGACTATCGAGCACTTTGGACACGGACCGAAATGGCTACGCAATATTTCCGACAGCGGAATCAAGTCCAACCAAACTGACAAAAAGACATGAGAGTGTATACCGAAAGTATCTTTGGTTTGTACATATGACAGTGTGACACGGGTATTGCTATGAGATATAATAAAAGAAATCACGTTTTCGTTATTGACGTTTATTATATCTAAGATATACCTAGTTCAGTATCTTGCGAACGTTACCATTGACCTCATGAATAAATAAGATCTATGGTATGAATAATGTTCTCTTTGACAACCGCACCGGCTGCGGTTGAACAAGGGGCAAATAGCGATGCGTAAGAGGAAAGGGTACTTATTCTTGCGGTTCCTGTGCACGCACAAAGGGAGATCATACAGTGTGGTTTCTACTTATCATTTGTTTTTATGGACAGACTAGAAAAGCCTTATGAAATTATATTTTACCTGACCGTGATATATTCACGGTTTGAGACACCATAATGTATGCATATACCGAATTTGGTGAGCATTCAAAGTTCATTGTCTATTTAATAGCACCTAATTATGTATACCGAATAAATTTCGGAGATATTTGTGTGCCTCTGTAATGTCGCCTACACCCCGCCCACAAAGTGGCGAGTGCAGTCTAACAATGTTCAATTCAATATATTTAGTGTTTTTTATATTAGGCCCCGGATCATATCAAGTTTCGTATCTCTAAGCATCGAAGTGACTTTAGTCAGTTGTTAGTCATATCTCTATTAGAATAAGTTATCGGGGCGGGAGCAATTTAGAAAAGGTGATTTAGAAACACGCCCTAAACGATAATCTGATTTGTTCCAATATCGGTTCTTACTTTATTGTTGATCATAAGTTCGAAAGATATTTTATCAAATTTATGTCACAACAAGAGTATTTGAAACAATATTACGTTTTATAATTCATTTAATATTTAAAGATTTTCTAGAATAAGAAATAGCAAGACTATGCCCGAATCGAACCACATACATGGATTGTTGGGCTATTAGCCTGCTTTTCACGCTGCGCCGCCGTAAGCATCCATTTCACTATGAGCTCTTCAAGTTAGCTATCGACTATCTTCTACCATCGATTCTAAGTGTACTGAGAGCTCAACGAAATTTGGTCGCTCTGCGGTATGCAAAAAAGACAACACCGTTATGAACAGAAAAATTATCATGAATTTGACATTCTCTGCTATGTTTGTGTTCTTTTTGTCGGTAGTTTTTGTCCCGAATAACAGGAAGCAGATGCGCTTTGTCAGGTAAGCGGCAGCAGGCGCCGGGATCAAAGTGCTAGCAACGAATATTACCGAAAAAATATTGAATTCCATGAAAGGTTTTCGAAACCTTTCATCGAGCCTTTTTTATGTAAAGATGTTGCAGATATTTTCAAACCCAAAAAGTAATACTATTATCGTTAAGATTTGATGTTCATTTAAGATCCATTTCTGAAGTATCTTGCTTGTACCTTTAAAGCTTTGTTGTTCACGATCACCTGTTTTGGTCACCAATTGCTGCGTAGGACTTAGGATTTTTTTTAAATGTTGTCTTACAAGAACAATATGGCCGAAATTAGTAAAGAACGCCTCCATTGTTGCGTCCGCTTCCTCGTTTCGAAATTAGATTGTAGAGAGATCTGAGGGTGGGGGAATTGTCTTTAGTGGAAACTTCATCGTTTTACACACTAGCCTTCGGATGGCCTTACCCATTAGGCATTTAGTTTGTTTTTAAAGTACGAGGTACTTCTAGATTAAGAATATATTTTTAATCGTAATCTTTGTACGGGCATTAATTTTAATTTTGTATTGTTATGGGTCTATTGCTTTCGTTATATAATTCGTGAGATTCGCTAAAATTAAAGAAGTCTTACTAATAAATGTATAATTTGCTGACAAATATAACAAAGATATTCTAGTTTTGATCTATCTGGGGAAGAATTTATTATAAATCTTCTGATGTAAGCATTTACTTTGAAATGATTGCCTTATGATTGCGTAACTACTGAAATAAATCGTTGAATCATTCGAGCGAAGATGTAATTACAAAACTACTTAGACCAAATCTGATATGTTAGAAGTGTTCATGTTGCTTTATCTAGTTGCGGTTAGACGATATCAGTTTCGTCTGCTATAGACAGTCTTCTTTACCTTTTATAATTATCTTATATAAGAAAAGCTTACATAATTTATTAAATCACATTACGTAATATAATTTATTTATATAATTATAGTAAATTTTATGAGGTTTATAATCTTTTTTTTTTTAAATGTGGTCCATACAATATAAATCGGTTCGCTGTCTCCTAGCTAGCTTTTAATAATGATTATATTTTGATACACACAATCAGCATAAATGTTTTTCACGTGTATGTAGTTAACCTGGTAACCACGTACACGTTTGGTTCATATTATCATCAACCTTAAAAAGTAATTTGATTTAATTGTTCGCAATCTCTGTACAGTATTCGTTTAGTTGATACATTCAAAGTCAACGTCAAATCATTTATTCAATATAAGCTTTCACAGGCACTTATTGGCGTAAAAACTAAAAAAACAAATAACAAAATAAAATGTATTTTAAAATCAACTACAGAATCTACCTGCAGTTTGGATTTTGGGATAGCCTTCGACCGAGAAGGGCCTGCAAGAAACTTACTGGGCTTTTTTTCTTTTTCTCCCATCTTTTATACCAAGTTACAATCATGTACCTAATGTACAATTTTAGTACAGTGTCTGTTATCTCATTATTAATATTAATTTATATTAATATTCAATAGCCTGGCCCGCCATAGATTTTGTTAGTAAATATTGTCACGCGAATGAAAAAGTTTGCCCATCCCTGGATCCTGGTCAATAGAGAAACTTTTTAGCAACGTCTGTCAAAGCTATTTTTTTAATAGAAATTGTTTGGGAATGATGAACTATGACGTCACTATTTTGTTCCGTCATTTCAGTGTTTATTAATAACTTTTTAGGTTACAGAAATTAATGCTTAGGTCAAATAAAAAATAGGCCAATATTTTAAAGAACTGTTATGTGATTTCATTTATTTGTTTAATGTTCTGGAATTATTTATTGTTTTTGTCAATAGACAAAAACAATAAATAATAACAACAACAATAACAATAAATAAAATATTTTCCTATTGAGTAAAGTATGCAACGAGAAACATCTTGTTATCTATTAATATACATATAGTATAGTATTATACTATCACTGTAGCCCACGGATATGACGCGATCGGAAGCCCTTACTGCAATACACAATGAAACACTGACTCCCACTAGTCTCACTATCATATGGATGAGTTACTATTTATTGTCTATGCTATTTCCGATCCGTTATGGGATCCGTTGTATGAGACGTAATATTTAAGACTCCGTTATCTATCATGCTAATCTGATGCATGAGCATTATAATTTTATTTGGGATTCTTCTAAAACGACCTGAATTTCTTACTTTAGTTATCATCTGTTAATTTGCTATGGCGATTCCCTTGAAGTTTGTAAGCCAAGTGATGCGCAAAGACCTAGAGGCAGTCTACCCAATTAATGGTAGCTGCTATGGGTTATGACGGGATGAGGGAAAGTGTAGGACCACAACAATTGACGTATGTTAGAGAATGTCTATACAGGGTGTCTCATTTAAATCGGTCAGTATGGGAAAGTCTGAAACTATAAGATATACGAAGATCTGTTCTTAGGTACCATGTCATCGATTTTAATAAGAAGAAAAACTGTCTGTATGACGAATTTCATCCAAATCCATTCATCCGTTGCAGCGTAAAGAAGCAACAAATAGACACATAAATACACACAAACTTTCGCATTTATAATTTTAGTGTTTTTGATGATTAATCTAATATGGAAATTAATATTCGATTGCATTTGGAAATGCGATGATTACCGAGAGACATAAAGAAAATAGAAGCAAGCACTGTACGTAGTCAGAAGGTCAGGTAGTCATTAATCGTCACTTCACTACACGTGGTAACGGACCGGTGCGGTGGCGGTCGGTGGTGCAGATAGCGTGGTATCTCACCATCTCGCATCGTCACGCTCGCTGCCCCACTTTTGTGCGGGCTGGACAGAAAAAACTTTGTAATTGTGTCTAGCCTACAGTAAAGACCGAGTAATTAGACCTCCGGTCTCAGACGCAAAAGTCCAGGTTCGATTCCCAGCCGGTTTGTATATATATCAACCTTTTTTTGAACAAAATAAATAGGTAAATTAACGTTATCCTTTGTTTATATTATAATGACTGAGTACCTACATAGGTACTACTTTATCCTACTAATATTATAAACGCGAAAGTTTGTAAGTATGGATGGATGTTTGTTACTCTTTCACGTAAAAACTACTGAATGGATTTGGATGAAATTCGGCATACAGATAGTTTTTCAAAAATTCAAAAATTCAAAATCATTTATTCAGTTTAGGCTACAAATAGCTCTTATGAACGTCATTTTAAGCCATCGGTTCGTAAGTCTATCTACTCTGGGCGGGAGATCTTGTACTGAGAAGAACCGGCAAGAAACTCAGCAAGTGTCCAGCTCTTTTCTCCCTTACAGCGTCATAAATATTGGAAAAAGCCCTATCATAAAGGACACTTTCCATCACAAATAAAAACACAAAATGTAAAGGACAATCACAACATGTAAAAAAACACAAAAAATAAAAAATAACTAAATAAAATATTTAAGTCAGCAAAAACATAATTTACCAGTTTAATTTTTTACAATATCATACAGTACTGGTAAAAGTCAAAAAAAACTATAGTTAATAATAATAAAAATAAAACTAATTGTAATGTTCAATGCAACGCTATTTTGTTATCTGCAGGACACTATTTATAAGTAGTATTATGTATATGTTTTTTATTATAGCCAGGCTGTTTTATCTTCTAAATATTCTTTGACTGTACAATAACCTTTTTTTAATAAAGAAGACTTTACATATTTTTTAAACTTATCTAAAGGTAAATCTATTACAGTATTTGGTATTTTATTGTAATAGTGTATACCTTGCCCCAAGAAAGAACCAAGCACCTTCTGTAACCTGAACAGTGGCATTGCAAGTTTAGACTTATTTCTAGTATTAAAATTGTGTACATCACTGTGTTTAGCAAATGAATTGATATTACAACGTACAAGAACTATACAATTATAAATAAATTGAGACGCCACTGTCAAGACATCAATTTCTTTAAAAAGATTTCATAAAGAAGTTCGTGAACCTAGTCTATAGATTGTTCTTACTGCTCGTTTCTGTAAAATGAATATAGTTTCAATATCAGCCGCTGTTCCCCACAGTAAGAGGCCATACGACATGACACTATGAAAATAACTAAAGTAAACTGTTCTAGCAGTTTCAACGTCTGTTAACTGCCTTATTTTTCTAATGGCATAAGCAACAGAACTGAGTTTGCCGGCCAATTTCGAAATGTGAGGATTCCATTGAAGTTTTGAGTCAAGGGTTATACCTAAGAAAACTGTTGAGTCTACCAAATCTAATCGATCACCGTTTATTCTTATATCAGTTGGTTCATTTTTGACATTTGGTAATTTAAAATTAATACATTTTGTTTTTTTAGCATTAAGCTGCAAATTATTAATAGTAAACCAACTGAGTACATCAGAGAGTGCTTTGTTTACATCGTCGTAATTATTCTTACACCTACTTACATTAAAAATGAGTGAAGTATCATCTGCAAATAATACGATTTCACAGAAGTTCTCTACAAAGAATGGCAAGTCATTAATATAAATCAAAAACAGAAAAGGACCAAGAATGGACCCTTGTGGAACTCCCCTTTATACATGAGAACCAGATGATTTAGTTCCATTAATATCGACAGTTTGTGTTCGAGAGCTAAGATACGACTGAATTAAATTTAGTGCGAAATCTTTGAGACCGTGGTAATTAAGCTTCATCACCAGAGTTTTGTGCTCAACGCAATCGAAAGCCTTGGACAAGTCGCAAAACACTCCAAGGGCGTTTTGAGACTTCTCCCAGGCATCAAATATATGTTTTAATAGAGCAACACCTGCATCAGTAGTAGAACGACCCTTTGTAAATCCATATTGTTTATTATGTAAAAGGTTGTTTATGTTAAAATACGACATCAACTGTTCCAATATAACTTTTTCATAAATTTTGCTTAGAGTTGGTAGTATTGAAATGGGTCGATAGTTACTGGGGTCTTCTTTGTTTCCCGATTTGAACAAAGGTATGACCTTACTAAACTTCATAAGATCGGGAAAGATACCTTTATTCACACAGTTATTAAAAATTTCAGCTAGATATGGTGCAATAGAATGTATAATATTCTTAATTACTTTTATAGAGATGCCCCACAAATCACTTGTGTTTTTCATTTTCAGTGATTTAAATGTTTTTATAATATCCATTGAATCAATATATTTAAATTGAAAAGAAACATTACATTTTGGTACATATTTTTGGAGTAATGCTTGTGCAGCTTCTGGTGATGAATCCAAATTTGAGGTTGTCAGCACAGGTATATTTACAAAAAAATCATCAAAAATATTAGCAATATGTGAATCTGAATTGACTAAGTTGTCGTTTACTTTTAAAGTGAAAGTATTATCCCGTGGTTTAAATTTACCTGTTTCACGGTTTATAATGTCCCAAGTGGCTTTAATTTTATTGTTGGACTTTTTAATTTTTTCTTTAATATAATTAGATTTTGCTACTATACATACTTTCTTAAATATTTTCAAATAATTCTTTACATATTCCGTAAAATTAGAATTTTGGTTATATTGTTTTAGACTATATAAATCATACAATTTATTTCTACTTTTATATGTACCAGTCGTGGCCCAGTCACAGAACTTAAGTTTATGAGTTATTTTGATTGTTCTTTGTGTAAACACTTGGTCATATTCAGTCTTTATGAAGTTAAAAAGATTAGTATATAATACATCTGGATCATCTTGTCCAAATGGCAATGCATTAATTTTACTCGATATATTATTTTTAAAACGCTCTACTCGCTCCTTTGTAACTGGTTTACAGTTCACTATTTTTGGCTCATCCTTAACATTAAAATCATAGGTCACCTTTAAACCGCAATGGTCAGACGTAAGCTTACTAATGACTGACTTAGAAACAGGGTCATAGTCTGTAAAAACATTATCAAGACAAGTGGCTGAATGTGAAGTTATTCTAGTGGGTTCGAGAAATAGATTAATGAGATTAAAACATTTAAACAAGGCAACAAAACGAACACTCATTGAAGTGCTTTCTAGAATATTTATATTAAAATCGCCACATACAAAAACAAATTTATTTTTTAATTTTAATTTTCTTAGTACGTCTTCCATTACAGATTCGAAAATACCGAAATTGCCCGATGGGGGGTCGGTATACACACACTATTACAAAGCTATTAAACTCCACACATGATAGCTCAATATTACGCTCCACTGATAAGCCTACAATATCGTTGCGATCTTTATATTTTAT